>CM073759.1:226636875-227337711 GCA_037127475.1 Arma custos
TGTGCACATAAAACACACAGAAATGTAAATTAAGAGAGAGACGGGGGTGGGAGAGGGAGAGGGAGAAGGAGAATAGATAGATGTTCATTCCTAAAATCCCATGAAGATCTAATTGTGAGGAAAGTAGAGAAAGGTAACTTAACTGTAATCATTGATCTTACGGAACACAATAACAAAATGAATTCTCTGCTATCAGACATATCCACCTATAAACCTATACCCCGAGATCCTACCTCTTTCCTACAAAAACAAATCAACCTTCACCTAAAAAACCTTGTCAATTCCAAATTAATTACCTACCTTGTTTACAGAAACCTTATATCTTACAATTCCTTAGCCCCCCGCTTTTATGGCCTTTCCAAAATCCACAAACCCAACAACCCTCTCCGTCCTATTACATCTAAAATCAATTCCCTATCAACAAAACTTAACCAATTTTTACTTCCATCCTTACAAATCCTCAGCTGTAATAACCCATATGATATACAAAACTCATTTCACCTACGAGATCTACTAGCATCCCTCACCATACCATCAGATCATTATCTGGTATGGTTATTCATTATTATTCTCCTTTGATGTAAAAATCTTATTAACCAACATACCTTTAGATAAAGCCCTCCTCATAATAGATAAAAATTGGTCACTCATTGAACCTCACGCCTTTCTCAACCGGTCCTCATACCTCCAATCCTTAAAACTCTGTTGTGAATCTGGCTACCTCACCTTCGAGGTAAATCCCCTCGCTCCTGATCTCTCCAAGATTGTCCTAAAAGACCTCAACTCCATTCTACTCCAATTCCTAAAAAATTAACGTTGTCAAAAAAAAATATCATCCACCGTGGCCTATACCCTCTCTGACCACTGCCTCAATGAAAGCAACACCCACCGCATTAAAGAAATCCTTTTAAAAAACAGCTTTCCTCCCTATATTGTAAATAAACTCATCCATGACTACAAACACCCCCCACTCCCACCCAGTCACTACGTCCGCCATCTATCCCTGTATATAGATTCTTGCAATACTTGCCTTCCCTCTCTAATTTCATTAAAAAATCCTTACATTTCTCTATCCCCAATTTACGCATTGCCTTCAAATCCCATAATAAACTCTCCAATATGCCCGTGTCAAAGATTCTATTCCCCTTAAACAACGCTCACAAGTTGCCTATGGTAATCCCTGTTCCACTCCCAATTGCAACTCCTCCTACATCGGCAAAACCAAAAACTTCATTAAAGACCACATTATCCAACATAAATACTCCATTTCCTCCCATAACCTAACCATTTCTAAACTTTAACCTAACCGAACATGCCATATCTTTAAACCACATTTTTTACTTTGAAAATACCTCAATCTTAGCTTCAGTTCCCAATTATGATAAACCTATCCTCCCTGAAACCATACATATTAATTTAGAATCACTCCCTATCAATCTTAAGACTGACAAGCAAAATCTATCCTAAAACTATTCCTAAATATTCAATTTTTTTACATAGTTACCCTTTCCGTCATTTATCCATTACATATGTGATTTTTTTTATATATATATATATATATATATATATATATATATATTTTAACATATTCTTTCTTTATAGACATTTAAGACACCTTGGCACGATATTTATTATTTCGCTATTATATCCTATTTCTCCATAATTACTCTTATATGTCACCTTATCTTTTTCATTTCCTTAATATTATTTACGTGTCCTCATTTTTCCTACATCTTCCTTCATTTTGGTATTTAGTTAGTTACCACCCGCACTGTGGTGGGGACGAGACTTCCGTTGCTTTAACGTATTTTAAATCAGTTGACCAGACATAGTTGATAGTTAGGATAGCCTCTTCTCCTATTTTGGTTAGTACCCATTTTATGTTTATTTCTTCCCTTCAACCTTCTCCTTTTCCTTTGCTCACACCCATTTCTCCTTTCACCTCGTGGCATCCATCACATGTTGCAATAGTATCCATTATTATTATTTATCTATAATTTATCATCATTTAAATAATAGAATTTGTTTATCTTTACTTCTAATATATTCTTTCTACATAAACATCATATTTGTGTATTCATATTTACCACCTTCCACACATACTATCTAAAATTTGAAATCTGTTTATGCTATGTATGTAATTTTACATACATTACCCTCTATTAATTTCTTCTAAATTTATAAATTTACATCTTACTTAAAATTAATATTTTTATAACTTTCCTATACATTATTTTCATACATTTTATACCATTACATGTATTACTAGTTTTCCATACTTGTATGTCTCACCAGTTTTACATTTGTAACTCTGTGTGTATTTTTCATTTTTCATTTAAGAAGTCCAGTGTTAGTAAACAAACTTTGAGAATGCTCTAAAGGGATTATTAAGTGTTGGTAAATAATAAATAGCATTAAAATATTTACAGACTTTTGAACTCTGGAATTTGATAAAACGGTCATTTTTTTTTATACACCCCATTATATGTCTCCACTTTTCCATACTCAATTATTCTATAATTCATGTATGAGAGGAAAATAGTTGATTGGATGTTAAAATGGATAACGGAGATAGTTGGGGAGTGCAGTCATAAAAAACACTAAATAAGTACTAGACTTATATTTATGTGCCGACGTTTCGACCTACAGTGTAGGTCATCTTCAGGGCGATTTGAAGAGAGAAGCCGTTGGGTGCACCGGCTAACTTATACATAATAAATAAGTTTTTCTTCTTTAGTGTTATTTTGCCTGCACCTCCAGACTAATTATATCCTTCATTAGATCTTCCAGTCAACTATATTCGTCTCTATCAAAGACATAGACAATTACAAACCTATTCCATAATGTTTAAAAACGTATTTGGATTGCTTCTGATGGATATGAGGCTGACTAATATTTTCAGGAAATACTTGTTCCGGAGTTTCATAACTCCTCCAGTGGGTGCAGTGGTGCTACCCTGCACAGGTGAGAATTAGAAACTATACCGTATTAATGGAATTGTATAGTGGGTCTGATATCCTCTGTGCTATAAAGCAGATCAGGATAAGATGGTCAGGGCACATGGAAAGAATGGAGCCCTACAAGCTGCCTAAAGTTTTGTTACAACAGTGCACTGTTGAGAGAATAAGTAATTTATAAATATAATAAGATTTTTTTGATATGCCAGCCATCAATGTCACAAATTAACCATCAAACATTGAAATCAATCCTCAATGGATCAATAATCTCAACCAACAATCACCTTTTACATCTGGCAGTGGCAGAATAATTATTTAATGTGCTAACTACCATAGATATACTCTGTGGGATCTGTAAACCCTCCTGAGGCTCATGTAGCCACTATAAAGTAGCCAACCTTAAGTGGAGAGTTAGGCGTGGAGATGGGCTCTCACCTGTGATACAGAATAACTTGTATACAATTAGATATCCTAGAACTAATACGTAATACTTACATAAATAAAATAACTACATTAAAGAATTCGAGACTTAGCTGCGAAGCTAACATTGATAAATCTTGCTATGTATGTATCAAGTAATGCACAAACATATATTTTTTTGATTATTTTTTAAATACAAAAACTTCAAGTTCATAATATGATAAACTGCTTTTAACTAAAAAAACGTGATTAATCGAATTGCATATGACCACATTAACATAATATTGCAAATTTTCACTTTTTAGTCGTTGAACTAATAACTTTTTTAAGTAATTAAATAAAAATAGACTAAGAAATCCACTAAGCACAAGGCAGCCATTGAAAAGGAAAAATAAAGCAATAAGAAAGTTTTCAAACCCCAACTCCCAACTTTCTTAATTTTTCCTGATATCTATTTTTAATAAAATCATAAACTCCTGTTTTTTAAATGAGCGTCAATGATCCTAAACAAAGAATAATTTATAAAGGCATTCCATATTATAATCGTGTCAGTTTGGGAAGAAAACCTCTGCCTCTGACTAGTACAAGACTATGATTGATATGATACACAAGAAAGGTGACCGATTCAAATGTTCTAATTATTGAGGAATCTCACTGCTTCCTTGTATATACAAGATCCTTTCTAACATCCTCTTCCTATGACTCCTTCCCTTTGTAGAGCAAGAGATTAGCCCGTATCAATGCAGATTCATAGGAGGCAATTTCCATATGATCAAATTTTTAATCTTCGTATATAAACAAGACAAGACAAAGAGACAACGAGTCAAGTAAGGGCAAAGGTTCCATTCGGAAGATATAACTTTAAACAGGTGTCCGAATTTACTTACCTTGGATTGCAAGTAACACATGACAATAGAAGAGGGGCAGAAATTAAAAACAGATTAGTGACCGCCAACAAATACAACTTTGCATTGAGAAGTATCATTTCCAGTAAATTGATCTCGAGGCAAACTAAATTAATTATGTATAAAACCCTTATCCGCCCTATACTTACCTTCGGTTCTGAAACTTGGACCTTCGCCAGAATAGAAATGATTGCCACTTCAAGGGTACTAATGAAAAAGCAGTTGGGGGGACGTCGAGCGATAAGTAGGCCCAGAATGAGATGGATATATTGTGAAGCTGGTGATGCCAAGAGAGTGGGAGTGAAAAGCTGGATAACAAGAGCCAGCGATAGAAGAGTATGGCAATTGATGTTAGAGGATGCCAGGACTCGCTTGAGGGTTGTAGCGCCAGAATAATAACAATAATAATAAGCTATGGCGGGAAATAATTTGGGTATTGGAATACATTTATAGTAAAAAAGCTGAATAAATAAATAAAAAATAAACTAAGGAAATAAAATTACCACATTTTCATAATTTATAAATTGAAGCTCATCTAACACCCAAAAAAAGATATCAATTGCTTGAGACAAATAGAAACTCAACTAACTAATAAAGTGTTAAATTCGTATTTTGTAAATAAGAATAAAAAGGTTAATAAAATTAATGTTTCTCACCTTCATCTGAGAAGAACATCTCTTCTTGTTCCACATGATCGATGCATAGTTCTGCAACTATATAAAAACAACAACAAATAAATAAGCAAATTTGGAGTCAAAATAAAAGGTTGGCAAAATAAATGTCTCTCACCATCATCTGGGATGAGCACCTCTTCTTCTTGTTTCACATTATTGATGTAGTATGGTTCATCAACTATAAAAACAACAATAAGTACATAAGCAAATTTGGAATCATATACTAATATGGACTGAAGTTTGTACTTAAAAGGATAAGTTTTTAAAATTTGGCAAAATTAATGTGTCTCACCTTCATCAGGGATAAGCACCTCTTCTTCTTGTTTCACATTATTGACATAGTATGGTTCATCAACTATAAAAACAACAATAAATACACAAGCAAATTCAGAGCTAATAACTATAATAGAATAAACTTTGTATTTCGTAGGATATATCATAAGGTAAGTGAAATTAGTGTGTCTCACCTTCATCTGAGATGAGCAACTCTGTTTCTTGTTTCACATAATTGGATCCATCTGTGTCAAAATTTTAATTAATTTTATTACACTAAAAAAGAAACAGTTAATAAAACATGTGATATTTAGTCTGGCACCCGGGGCTGCTATATGAACTCAATAGATTTCTATCTCCTACTTTCTCATTTTTCTGTTGTTCATTTTTCTCATTCGACTGTTATACAGACGGCTCTCTTACGGTCACTGGTGCTGGGGTAGGATTCTGGAGGAAAGATAAACCCAGGGTAGATACTTGGATCTCCCTAGGGAGGCATGCTTCTGTATTTCAATCAGAGCTACTTGCTTTAAACTACTGGAGGAGCAGATGTCTTCTAGATCGATAACATTCTTCACAGACAGTCAAGCTACCATTGGTGCACTAAGCGGGCACAGTACTAACTCATGGATTGTTTGGGACAGCTATGCAGTTCTCAACAAACTGGTAGAGAATAACAGGGTTAGCATTGAGAGGGTTCCTGGACACTCGAGCATCCCAGGCAATGAAGAAGCTGATAGGCTATCCACGTTAGGATCGGATAACATTCCATCCATGTATTCCCGAACCAGTATGCGGCATTAGTCTCAGCTACGCCAAGAGTAGAATAAAGGCCATCTACCTTAGCAAATCGTACCAATATTGGTGCGGGCTAAAAGGATTAAAACATTCCAAATTATTCCCTGACAGCTTCAATGAGAAGACTCTTCTGAATCTGGACAGGGAAGCATTAAAAACTATTATAGCGGCATATAGGGGTCATTATAGACTCAACGCCCATATGTTCAGGCTGAGACTGGAGGACCTTCCCACATGCCGCTATTGTCGTACAGTAACATTTCAGGTATTAATAAACATTTTAACCTGGAAATTGTTCCACAGTTTAATGGAAGTACACAGTTTGAAAAAAATGCATTCATTCAAATAGCCATAGTATTAAAAGAAATAATAAAATTCATATTGCATGACATTATTGTGGTTTCCGAAACTAAAACAAGGGTTTACAAAAACGCTTGTAAATTTTTTCTCCAAACAGCTGGGAAGCTGGAAAAGGTTCCAAATAAAATCTAAGATTATGAGCATTTTATTAATATGAAACACCAATTGGGTTTTTTGTGGGTACATTTTTAAATAATGCCATTTTCAATAAAATTGTGTAAAATTTGGTACCAATTGCTCTATCGGTACGATTTTTGCATTTCAGCTCCCCCTAGTGGCGTAGAGATATAGAAAACAAAGTGTATGTCAGTTCAGGTGTGATAAAGAATCTATGTTTAAAATTTCATAACAATCAGTTCAGTAGTTACCAATAATGCTTCCAAAGGAAGCTGAAGAGCAGTAGCTGTATGCCTGCAGCAGTTTGCTCTGCGTGCACAGACATAAAACTGCTGGCATCGACATGCACCAAACAGATCATTTGTCATCAGTGTTTAGTTGTTCTCAGTCTTTCTGTGGAGCTGGTCATGTTTTAAATTTGTGCAACATCCTGTCATGCTCATATTTTTATGAATTGAGTGTGTTCTTTTAAATTAAGTTATCAAGTGTAGTGTTTAGTTAATGGTATTTTTTTTAATAGTAGTATTTTCAACTTGTTTGCATCTTGTATCACAATGGAAAATTAGAATCCATATACTTTTGGAATATTACTTGAGACACCATGTCACTTAACAACGTATATGTCAACAAGAAATCTCAAAAATTTTTCTAAACTGAAAGATGATTTAAAAGTTTGATATTGCTTACGTCCAAGTATAATCCTTATTGAGGGTCAAGAAAATTCTATATGTCGACATCACAGTTACTATTATTTAAAGATTTTTGAAAGTCATCAAAGAACCTGCTCTGACCCTTATAAAATAAACAACAAATCCTCGAGACTAGTAAGTTAGGCTTTGGCAAAATCATTAACTGGTAGAGGAATAAATTTAATCAACTTTAGTTTAAAGGTTAGAATTCAATTGATATAAGAATAACTAACCATATTTAACTAAAATGTCATTTAATGTTTGTGCAAATTCAAACTCACAATAACTTAAATCATAATTAAAAATGTAGTTGAAATGTTCCTTTGCCATAAAATATTCTAATTAAATTGTATTTTAGGTCATCATTATTTGAACTGTTTGATTGTAGAATCACTAAACAGGACAATAGTGATTACTTAATAACCATGTATGTTTATGAATAATATATGATGGAATTAAATTATATAAATTGATAAATAATCGTTTTGAAAAAAATAACGATATGTATTTTATTTCTCACAATTTGAGAGATTATATTTATTATAAAATTTTGTACTTGCGATTTAGCAGATTCTCATTAAACCTCTTCTTATCACTTATCTCATTTTGAGTTATTCGTGTACCTGCTATTAAATTGCTTTCCTTTTTTAATGTTTTTGTCTTATTAATTTTGTTTATTATTATCAAGGATAGAAATGGGAGTTGTTGTAGAAAATATTGGGAAAACATTTATGTAAGAAGAGGAAAGTAGCTAGAGGGATCGAATATTAGATTTTATTATTAAATTTATTAAACTTCCATTAACATAAATAAGAAGATAAGTTATCAGAATTACACGTGTTCAGGTTATAAGCAATAGCCGATAACCTGTCCATGGCTACTGCTAAATCACAAGTACCTGAAATTTTATTAATTTTCAATTTTAAAAACCGCATAAAAATATCCAATCAGACAACTAGAATTCATCTGAGGTGAGAATCTCTTCTTTTCACATGATTGACGCATGGTTCATAAATTATAAAGACGACAATAAATATATAAACAAATTGGAGTAAGGTACTAATATAGAATTTGGGGGTAGGTAATAACTAGAATATAATAAATTTGGTATTTTGTAGGATAAGAACTTAAATCTTCAACTGTTTGAAAACACAGTAGAGATTTGAGGTGAACAAAAATACATTAGTAGTCGGGGCTGTTTTCTTACAACTGCGCAAAACTCTTTCAGTGGCTTCATAGGGGAGGCCTCTGGTTGCTTCTTCAAGAGGTTCCAGACCAATGGCTCCCAATCTGGGAGGGATTTGGATTATAAGGGAGCTATAAATTAGAGGGATTGATGAGAAATCTAATAGGGCAAATTAAAACAGTACTGCATCATAAAAGTTGCCAGGTAGCATGGAATCAAGGATTGAAGATTTGACAAAGTTACGAATTCCGGATCGGATTCTAGGCCAGCGGCCAGGTGTTTGAGGGTCACAAAAAATTGAAGAGTTGCATTTTTGGTATGTTGTAAGGGCAAGTCTGAATAGTGTAAATCCAAGTTTGTAACCGAAAAACTTTTGGTGGCCGAAAAACCTTGAAATTTTTGGAGTTATTTCTATTTTTGGCCTGTATCTCTCCTAATCGGTGCATTTTTGAAAAAAATTTGAGTAACCATTTTTGAAGTATATTAAATTTGCTATAATTTAAATCCTACCACAGCTCTGTAGGTTTAATAGTTTATGCCCCTTTGAAAATTGGTCTTTGAAATTTTTTCCAAAAAGTCAAAATTTTAAGTTTTGGCCGACTTTCGTGAGGAACACTAGCTGTCGGGTATCAATAGCTATTATTTTATTTCCAAATGAATATTTTATTCAAACGAATATTTTATTGCATTAAAAGCCAGATGTTTTTTTGTTTGTTATATCATTCTAATAATAATAAAAATTATTAAAAGGAAACAAAAGAATTAATAGAGTAATTTTAAAAACATATGTTTTAATAGTAAGTGTAATGTTTGAAAAAACAAAACAAGATCAATCTCAAGACAGCTGTTCTGTGAGGTTTCTTGCTACTCTACACTTGATTTTGTAGCCACTCTCTCATCTTCTTCATCTTGAATTTGTCAAATTTCATCAGTAAAACTTCATGCTATTTTCATCAAACTTTGGACTTACCGGTAAGAGATATTTAATTTTTATACTCATCATCATTTTGAATCATCAAGTCATCGCTATCAAGAACTCAACACTTTTCAAGAACTCAGTTCATTTCTCAGTTTTTCATTAATTCTTAGACCAGTAATATTTTTTGTTATAAGACTCATCTCTAAATAAGTGAATTTCATTTTTTATGTAAATAATTGTAGATAACAGCTTAATGCATTTTCTTTTTTTTCATAACTTTTTTATTTAATTTTAAATAACTTTCTTTGTATTTTCTTAGGTTTAGTTGTGCACATTAATAATTTTTATAATTGCTCTTTTTCTATTTTTACATTATATATTTATCATTAACTCATTTTTGTTGAAGAAATTGGTCCGGGTAGAGGTCACTGAATGAAATTATCAAGTAATTTCAGAAGATCTTTATTGATGGCCAACGTTTCGACCTACGCTGTAGGTCTTCTTCAGGGCTATATGCAAAATACAGACAATTTAAGAAAACGGTACAAATATATTAAAACATTTTAAATATAGATAAACTAAAAGAAGGTGAATACAGGCAAAAAAAAAAAAAAAAATTGATAAAGATGTACAGTAAGGTAATTATGAAGGTTAAAATGTAGAAAATAATAATAAAACATGAAGAAAATAATAATAAAACAGAAAGTGTTGACAGTTAAAAAATTAAGGTATTACAGATAAAAAATAAAAACTGAATATACAATAGGAATGTGAAATGATATGGGTAAATTAGAAAATGATAAGAATTATGCACTAAAAATTATAGGTAATAAAAAAAAGAAAAGAAAAGAAATAAAAATCGTAAAATTATAAAAATCTAGAAACAAATTATATAAAATAAAATAAAAATGAAAATAAAAAATATTTTAGAAAATACAGTATTAATATTGATAGGTAGAAAATACTTTATACTAGTGTAAAGAATATTAATTGCATAAGAGAATGGAAGAAGAGAGTTTGTATAAGTGTAAAATATCAATTGTATAAAAGTAGGTATGTTTATATTTATATGTATATTTTACATTTATACGTTTATATTTATATGTATATTTCATTTCACATTCCTATTGTATATTCAGTTTTTATTTTTTATCTG
This sequence comes from Arma custos, assembly GCA_037127475.1. Classification (NCBI taxonomy): domain Eukaryota; kingdom Metazoa; phylum Arthropoda; class Insecta; order Hemiptera; family Pentatomidae; genus Arma; species Arma custos. Next base: position 226,647,330 of record CM073759.1, read on the forward strand.
TAATACCTTAATTTTTTAACTGTCAACATTTTCTGTTTTATTATTATTTTCTTCATGTTTTATTATTATTTTCTACATTTTAACCTTCATAATTACCTTACTGTACATCTTCATCAATTTCTTTTTTTTTTTTTTTGCCTGTATTCACCTTCTTTTAGTTTATCTATATTTAAAATGTTTTAATATATTTGTACCGTTTTCTTAAATTGTCTGTATTTTGCATATAGCCCTGAAGAAGACCTACAGCGTAGGTCGAAATGTTGGCTATCAATAAAGATCTTCTGAAATTACTTGATAATTTCATTCAGTGACCTCTACCCGGACCAATTTCTTCAACATAAATTATCATAGGTCAACAATTATCATCAATATTAACTCATTTTTGTATGTTTTTATTTGTATTTACTTGATGAATTTCTTTTCTTTCCTTTTATAGCTTCAATTATATGTATTTGTGGAAATTTTCACCCAATTAAGCTATCAGGTTTTTTTTTATTGAATTCACAACCGACAAATTCGCTCGGATAGAAGGTTAGTGAATTATCATTACGAGCCCCTTCTTCCATACCAGCCGAAGAAGTGATTCTACGATAAAAGTCAAGGTAGTAAATTTAATTAGCTTTAATTTAAGCACAGGCCAAGGCCTGTAGGTGCAATAGATTCTGATTTACAACCTTTTGAAAATTGGTCTTTTTTTTCAAAAAGTCCAAATTTTAAGTTTTGGCCGACTTTCGTGAGGAACACCAGCCGAAGGAGTGATAATATGATGAAAGTAAAGTGAAATGGAGTTGTAGTAAATTTAATTGGCTTTAATTTAAACACATAACGAGGCCTGTAGTTGTTATATTTCTCTTGTTAATAAAAAAACGAGAATCAGGGAAAGAAGAATTGATCTAAAACAGCTAGTTTATTGTGAAGTATAAATATTTACTGGTAAAGTACCTATACAAAAAATAATGGTAGTACTAGTAGGCACTACGATGCAGGAGGGGGGGGGAGCCGCCCAGTCTCCCCGAGGTTTATAGACCACCAAAAGTTTTCGACCACCAAATTCGGTTGAAACTTGGATTTACACTACTCAGGCATGCCCTTACAACATATCAAAAGTGCAACTCTCTTCGAATTTTTGCGATCCTCAAACACCTGGCCGCTTGCCTGTATTTGGATTATTTGGAAAAAATGACCAAGGAGAGTAGCTCAGAACTCAGACATACCCTTTCAACATATCAAAAATACAGATCTCTTTAATTTATAAAGCCCTTTTTTGGTACCAGACCGCTGGCATATTGTAGATCCATTCTTGTTTGAGCAATTGAAGCTGTGGATAAGCTTGAGAATTCTTTGCACACAGGATTTCTAGTATATATCTGCAAGACAAAAATCATTTCAAACCAGAGAGATTATGAAGTTAGCCTGGACAAAGGTTATGGATACTCATCCACAATTGTGGAGAAAAACTAAACCATTCCCTTATCCATTTCATTGAAAAAGGAATTAGTTCTGCTGTCCAGCTCCTCACAAAGAAAAAAATAACTTGGACGTTTACCTCAAAGGAGAATTATGCCTGAACTTGACGAACATTAAGCCGGTTTCCAAGCTTTAACTGAAATCCACTAAGCACAAGGTAGCCATTGAAAAAATAAAATAAAAGAATCAGGCGTTGTCCTCTGACCTTTACAGTGGATAAGTGTTTAATGTGCGCTTACGTGAATAAATAACCTTACTAATAATCAATAGTTAATATAAATATAATACTCAGTGTTAACTAGTGAATATTAGTGTACAAGATCTACATAACATAACCGCGGGGCCCTCAGGGGTCAGTGCGAAACAAAATATGGACCCAAAAAGTGCTTCAAAAAAAAAAGAAAAGTCGTTAACAATTATACTGTCCCAGTAAGCAATAGCTATTCTTTATTATCAGATGATGAAGACCTAGCTGAATCAACGTGTGAATCAATCCAAAGCAATAAAGTCAAATCGTACCCTCCAATCATAGTACACCAAACATTTGATAATTATAAAGACCTAATGAAAAACCTAACTGGAGAAATTAACATCAAATATAAAAGAAATAAAACAATCTTTATTACATTTTATTCAACAGATTTTAAAATATTAAGAGAAGAATTAACAAAAAAAGAATATGAATTTCATACTTACACACCTAAGAATGAAATTCAACCAAAAATGGTCCTAAAAGGTGTTCCCTCTAACATAGAAATAGATTACATAAAACAAGATTTAATTTCTAAAGGTTTGAAAGTAAGTAAAATAATAGAAATAGAAAAATAATTTTATTCTGGGACCAGGTCCCTTTAGAATAACAGAGATGAACATAATTAAGAAAATATTTATCTGGCCAAAGGCCTACAACTGAGTAAAAACTTATTTACAAAATATCCTGAAAGTAAATAACTAAACAGGTATGTTTAGTGTTATTTATTAAAGTGATGCAAAAATAAAAATAAAAAAAAACAGACAAATTTACAATAAAAAGAACTAGGCTTATGGAAAAAAAAAACAGTAAATACATGATAGCATCTGGTAACAGAAATAAAAATTAAAAAAATGATTTCATTGTGAGTGAGGAATATTTACAGTAGTTCATCAATCAATAAAGTTGAAAATATCTATCAATTATTTATTGGTTATAAAGCACCTGATTGGGAATTTAGAAGATGTTGGAAAACTTTAGATTTAAATGAGGTTAAAGAAGACGCATGACGGATATCGGGTGGGAGTGAGTTCCAAAGAGAGATAGAACGGGCGAGAAAGGAACGCTCAAAAGTTTTGGTTCTAAGGGAACGGATATAAAGATCGGAAGGACGAGATCTTGTGCCTTGGGATTGGATAGAGGATTTGAATTGTAGGAGACTATAGATGTAAAATGGATGTTGTGAGTTGGTAGTTTGATATAAGTAAGAACCAAGGAAATAGAGCCTGCGGATAGAAGGAAAAAGCCACTTTAACTCAACGTAACGACGGGACACATGAGACCTTCTCGGGGCATCGAAGACAAATCAAAGCGAACAGTTCATAATCCGCCTCAACCTCTCCTCGAGCCTGTTCGAGAGTCCACCATATGCCACACAACCATAGTCAAAGTGTGGAAAGATAAAAGATGTGATGAGGAGCTTACGGATTGGTAGAGTTAGAAGATGTTTGGAACGGTGGAATAACTTTAGAGAGCTTATTGCTCGACGAGAAATTTGGGCAATGTGGGGTTTCCATCAGAGGGATTGGTCGAAAATGACTCCGAGGTTTCTAACAGAGGAGCTGAAGGCAATAGGGTGATCATTTAAGGTTAATCGGGGAAGTGATTTGATAGATTTAAGAAGGATGTTGGAACCAATTAGGATGGCCTGAGTTTTCGTAGCATTCAACGACAGTTTATTCAAGTTTGCCCAGGCACTTATCCTATCTAGGTCCCCTTGAATGTTGGCAAATGCTGCTATTATCTCAGACGGAGGAAAGGACAAATAGATCTGGGAATCATCGGCGTACAAATGGTGGGAACAGTGAAGGATTGATTTGGGAAGGTCATTAATGTAACAGTTGAAAAGGAGTGGGGAAATACTAGAACCCTGTGCCACTCCTGTGTTCAGCGGTAGGAAAGAGGATAGGGGTTGATTAGGGATGGAGACCGCTTGAGTCCTATCCGAGAGGAAAGCTTGGACCCAGAGTATGGAACTGTTGGAAAATGAAAGAGATTTTAGTTTAGAGAAGAGGATGGAATGGTTCAGTGAATCGAACGCTTTTGAAAAGTCAAGTAGAATTAGTACTGTCAGTTTTTTTTCGTCCATAGCAGTATGTATGTCAGTGGTGATTTTAACGAGGGCAGATTGTGTGGAAAGGCCAGGACGGAAGCCTGATTAAAGTGGATCAAGGAGTTGGGACTGTTCCAGGAAATTTGACATTTGGGATTGAACTATTCTTTCGAGGGGTTTGGAAAGGTTAGAGAGTATAGAAATAGGCCGGAAATCATTTGGGTTTGATGGATTGGGTGATTTGTTAATAGGATGGACTGTTACTTTTTTCCAGGAGGAAGGGAAAACTGCATTTTGTAGGGAAAAATTGTAAATATAAAGAAGGGCAGGTAGAATTTCGGGGATGCATGTTTTTAACAGTTTGACGGGAATGCCGTCAGAACCGATGGAATTGGAGTGGGATTTCAATAGGGAGGAAAGAAGCTCAGTGGGTGAAATGTCGGAGAAATAAAAGTTGTTGTGGTTGAATGATGGTGCTAATGGGAAAGTAGGAGAAGTATATCGTGAGTTAGAAGAGAAAGACAAAAAATGGGTGTTCAGTTCATCAGGTGAGACCGGAAAGATTACTGGGGAAGGGGATTTATAAAGTAAGAGTTTCCGAAGGAGTAGCCATACTTAATACAAATGATTAAGAAGAAAGAAGAAACCCCAGTCAAACTACCAGCTTGGATAATCACACTACAAGATCAAACCCAGGTACAAATTATGACCCACATAAAAACAGTATGCAGCTGCATAATTAAATGGGAGAAATACAATCCCAACAGAGCATTAATTCAATGCTATAATTGTCAATCGTATAATTACATCGCTGTTAACTGCAATAAAAAACCAAAATGCATGAGATGCTCAGAATCTCACAAAACCAAAGATTGCCTAAATATAAATATTGATAACTTTCCCCCAAAATGTGCTAATTGTGAAGAAGCCCACCAGTCAAATTCAAAAGAATGCCCAGTCTATGAAAAAACACTTAACATTAAGCTAAGTAAAAATCCACCCAGAAAAACTATTTCAAGCATAAGAAATTACAATTCAAAAAGAGAAGATTTCCCACAACTCCCTAAACCTCTATCACATTGGCCTTCGAATTCATTTACTCCACAGGACAAGGAACCCTCTATAATGGATATGATCAACGAAGCCAAAACTATGTTCAGCTCTCTGAAAATGAGAGAAATATTTAAGAATATAAAAAATATTTTAGCAAAAATGGAAGAAGCAAATTTTTCATTTTATTTGAAGGAATATTATCTCTACTTGACTAAATGAAGAGTTATTGCAACATATCCAAACAACTTATTCACCAAACAAGTAAAATATTTATTGTATTTATCTTACTCACAATATTCATAAACATAATATTTAGCAATTTACATACCAATAAAACTCCAGTAATATTAATATGTAACAATATAGAACCAAATATCATTTCATACAACATATTCATAACCTGTCACTACAGAAACTACTTGAGTAGTAAACAAATCCTCTTATCTCGCTCTGTTATCACTTCAATAATGCCAAGCTATTTATTCTACATACTTATTTTAAAATATTCGATAAATTTTCAACTGCTTTTGAGATTAAAAACAAACGTTTACCATAAAAATGGAATGAAACAATATAAACTCCATGACCATTGACTACATAAATTGCTTAACCTGGAATGCTCGATCCATAAAAAATAAGTTATTAGAATTAAAAGAATTTATTTCTTCTAATAACCCCCACATATTATCAGTTACAGAAACCCATATAACCGAAATAGACAAAATATCTATCCCAAATTATAAAGTTTACAGATCTGATTGTAATCATTATGGAGGCGGAGTTATGTTGATCATCCATAAATTACTGAAACACGCATACTGTCCAATACCAACCTTAAAATACCTTCAAGCCGTTGCTATAAACTTAAACTTAAATAATTATAATCAGCTACCCACTTTAAACTCCAAATAGTATATCCAAGATCACCCACTTATTTCCCTACCAACGGGAAGTCAAGATCTAGCACACTAGATTTACTAGTGACAAAATCCTTCAGTGCGATTTCTAGGCTAATTTCTTTACCAGCATTAAGTTCCGATCACAACCCGGTTTTGTATAGGATAAAATTAAAACCTATAACCCAAACACCTATCGCCAAATACAATTACAAAGTCGCAAACTGGCTCCATTTCAAAAAAACACTTAGATAACTCTTTAGACATTAAACCTATAATCTCAAATCCGGATGAAATAGAAACTGCCATAAAAAATTTAACATCTATAATCAAAAGATCAGCCCATCTAGCAATTCCCAAAAGCTACGCAGCTACCCACGAAGATGAATTCCCCAAATATATAAAACATTTGATAAAATTAAGAAAAAAATACAGGCGTAGAGCACAAACCCATCCTAAAAATATAATAAAAACATTCACCAGATCTAACAGATCTAATTCGTCTCAAACTGAACCAATGGAGAAACTCTAATTGGGCTACAACTTTGAAATAAGTTAAAACTGAAGATAAACCCTTCTGGAAAATCCACAAGATTTTTACGAAAACCAAACCGAACATTCCCCCACTAAAAATAGATAATAATAAATATATATTTGATACGAAAGAAAAACTCTCACGGATTGCTGATCATTTTGAGAATATCCAAAACTCATCAAACAGCTTAACCACAACATATCATAAAAAAAAGTGAAAACAACTGTAAACTATTATAGAACAACCAGACCTGAACAAAACAACTTTAAACATACCTCTCACCGAGAAATCGCAAAATTAATTAAAACCTTAAACATTAGCAAATCACCCGGACCTGATAATATTCCAGCAGTATTAATGAAACACCTCTCCAAGAAAACGATAATACATATTACCAAAATCTTTAATACCTGCCTCAGATTAAATTATTTCCCGAATATTTGGAAAAGAGGAAAAGTGATAGCCATTCCCAAACACCATAAAGACCCTGAAATTACAGACCCATTAGCTTACTAAACATCCTCTCTAAACTTTACGAAAAAATAATAAAATACCGACTGGTCCAGCACATAACTGATAGCAATATATTAATAAATGAACAATTTGGATTTCGGCACTTTCACTCTACAACCGGTCAATTGGCGAGAGTGGTTGACATAATCACTAAAAATTTCAACCTAAGAAAACATACAGGCATGATCCTCATTGACATAGAAAAAGCATTCGACAGGATTTCTCCTCAATTCCTCATCTACAAATTAATACAATACAATATCCCAAGATACTTAATTCTAACATTATACTCATTCTTAACTAACAGAACATTCTTTATTTCATCAAGCAATAGCCACTCAACAAATAGATACACAAACGCGGGTCTACCGCAAGGTTCCTGTCTCAGCTCTATATTATTTGATTTGTTTATTAATGACATCCCAAAAATCAATAATGTAGATATCGCACTGTTCGCTGATGACACAGCAATACTGTCATCATCCTATAAGATAACTGCAATAATTAAAAGACTACAGGAAGCATTTTGCAAAATTAACAAATATCTGAAAAAATGGGGACTCAATACAAATACTGACAAAACCGAAGCTATAATTTTCACAAAACGAAGACCTATACTCCCCTCTACCATACTACTTAACAATATCTCAATACCTATATCAAACCATATTAAATATTTAGGAATTTCTTTAGACCGCAAACTACTATTCAAAAATCATATCAATAATAAACTGAATAGCGCCTGCAGAATATTATACAAAATGTATCCATATTTTAACAAAAAGTCAAAATTATCTGAAAAAAATAAGAAAATATTATATAAGGGAGTCATTAGACCCATGATAACTTACGCATGCCCAGTCTGGAGTTTAGCTAGCAAAACACACATTAATAAAATACAGATCTTCCAAAACAAATGTCTAAGAATCATAAAAAACTATCCAATATATACTAAAATCACCACAATGCACAAAGAACTGGACATCCCAACAATACAAAAATTCATACACCAACAAACCCTCAGATTCTTCATCTCATGCCAACTTTCAGACAACACACTCAAACAAGAAATAGGAAATTATACAAAAACAACAACACCAAAATACAGACACAAACGAACAAAACACATACTACATATTTTATAATAAAATAAAACAAAATATTTAAAAAATAAAATAAAAGAATAACAAAGTTTTAAAACTTTCATTTATTTTTCTAGACTCCTATTTTTAATAAAACCATGATTTCCTGTTATTAAATGAACGCCAATGATCCTAGTTAATTATTCCACTTCTTTGTTATTAAAAAACAAAGCAGCAAAAGGTATACATTTAATTTTTTTTCTGTTTTATTTAAGAACACCACCACAAAATTGCTTTCTTTGTTTTTATACAAGGTAATAAAAATGTTCAAGTTAAGGAAACAATGAGAAATTAAAAAAAGATGCATGAAAAATATATAATTTGTGATCATAAGTAAATCTTGTGCAATTGGAAAACTAAATAATCTAATTATTAACCCATATGGAATGAAGTTAGTACTTTGTAAAGTAAGTGGTTAATGGTTAGCGAAATAGATGTATGTCAACTTTATCTTAGATAATCATCTGTGTTCCTTGTATCACATAATCGGATCCATCCATCAAAATCGTATTTTAAGCATAAAAATATGAAGAAAGCATTTTTAATTTGTCATGTTAAAAGAAATTAATTTAATTAGTTATATCAACTCAAGATGATACTTTGGGAATATAATTATATCTTGAGCAACCAAAATAATTTGCTCATGAAAATGAAAATGAGGAGATGTAGGATCTGTGAAAAGAATTCATGGGGTTGGCCGAGAAACATGCCAGGGTGACCGAGATGGTTGAGGCGTCACCACGGATAGGTGAAAAACCCGGGTTCGAGTCCCGGTCCTGGCCATATCTTATCTTTTCAAATGAAGTATTTAAAAAAATGAAAATCTATTGCAAGAAATAAATGGTTGAAATAGAAACAATAAACAACTTGTAACATTTTAAGAATTTTGAATAAATTTAATATGGAAACACAAATCGGACATGAAGTTCGGAATCCTCACCATATCTTAAGTTCACAGATCTCAAAGGGCACAACTTACCAGTAATCTCAGCCTCATCGTTTATTTCCTCTTTTATATAAATTCCAGCGTTATCTGAGAAATTAAAAAAAAGATACATGAAAAATATATAATTTGTGATCTTAAGTAAATCTTGTGCAATTGGAAAACTAAATAATCTAATTATTAAATGGAAACTGAATATAAAACAAATCTTATAAAACAATAAATGAAGTGAAGTGCCATTCTCTGATATTGTATCCAAATTCAAGGTTTTCAAGGCTAAGTACTATAAAATTCAAAATGCCTTTCAACGATTCAATGAATTAATTCTACACTAATATTGGTACAGTTGCTTATTTTTTAAGTAATATTTATTTTTTAAATAATTTTTTAACAATTTATATAATGAAATTTACAACTATACTAAAATAATACAACAAGTAAATATAATGATTGGTACATATTAGCAATTAGTATTTATTAAATTTCAAGTTTAATACAGTTACACTAACAAATTATTTTTTAATTAAACATTTTTATTTGAAAATAAAAGATATGACCATGACCAGGACTCGATATCATACATATTTTACATCATATATTATACAAATATATCATAGTATTCATCGCAAATTGCGAGTACACAAGGATATGGGATCAGTGAAGAGAAAGGATGTAACTGACCGAGAGTCGAACCAGGATGGCTCAGTTGGAAGAGTACTTGGTACCTGACGGATACATAGGAGACCCGGGTTCGAGTTCCGGTCCTGGACCTATCTTTTCTTTTCAAATAAAAATGTTTAAAAATTATAACAACTAAAAAAAAATTAAAATAAATATTTTTTAATTGGCTTTCATAGTATAAGTCTTATTGAATTTTAGATTGACAATTTCAATTTTATTTAAGTATATCATTAGTGAAAATGAAATAATCAATCATTATTTTGAAAAAAAAATAATAAAACTATGATAGTATTTGAAAAAAAAAAGAATATTCACTGTGCATTATCTGTATAATAATAACTTATAAAAGTTTCTAATAACATGGAAAACTAATTTTTAAAAATACATATTTAGTTCTTTGTTTTAAAACTCTGCTGTTCATTGGCTGCTGGAATATATTTTTTTCACAAAAGATCAAACAAGAATCTGATGTCAACCACATCCCCTCGACTCAGACCGATAAATTAGATTTGTTTTACAAAATAATCATATGATAGTAATAAAAAGAATAATGCCAATCAATACACCTTCAACACCAAGGGCAAGTCAATTGTTATTATATGATAAATGTAAAACAATAGAAACTGAGCTGTTTAAAGTCATTACACTTTCCTTTACATCACTAAATCACTTAATGATAGGTAAATCAATCTATTAAGGTGAGATGGAACATAGAACATATAGCTACACCTTTGAGTGAGGATTGATGAACAAGTTAAGTGTAACCAGGCTTTTACTAATTATCCTGAAATTAGAAATGAAACAACTAAATACTCTCAATAATTCACACAATGGTTGCTTATCAGATGACTGATAGATTATTAACCATAACTTCCATAAAAAAGAGTTTAATTCTCATTTTTAAAAAAATTAATGAACCAACAACAGGACGGACTAAATTCTACTGTAGTATATAGTAAATTATACTAACCTACCATAGGCCATTACAAGTTCTGTACCTTTTATTGATCTGATATCAACTGATTCAAGATGTCAACAACAAAAGTTACTTAAGTTCAGCAAAATATTCTAAGAAAATAAAAAACCTAACCCACTAAACTAAACGTTAGCTCTTCAATAAACAGTTCTCCCTACTTAAGAGCAATTTTTTGACCACCATCCAGAACATTTTCATCCACATAAATCGCTCTTTGCCGATCTAATTACATTTCCAGGGCAGTTATACTAAAATGACAATCAGAACAGATATATGAAATATAAATACACTGCTTACCAACAAAATCCATTATAATGAAATCAATCTCTCTTTGAATTTAAGATAATCGTTGGCTGAGGAAGGTTCTATCAACTGATTAAGTTGCCAACGAGGTTCAGTGACTGACAACTCCAAAGAGGTAAATCGTAAATTTTGGCCGAATGTGGGTAAAGAATAACGTTCTTGTTAAATTTTAGTTGTTTCATCGTCAATAAACTATAGCCCGTAGAAAGGATGTAATGAATAAGATATACAGTAATCCAGGAATGATTTCAATTCTCGAGAAATTAAGAAAGTTCCACGGTCTGAATGAATATATAACGGAATGCCAAAAAGGTTGAATAAATAATTTAGATGCTTAATATTAGTTGATGAAGTGTTATCTGGACAAGGAAAAGTGAAAGGAAATCTTGAAAATTCATAAACTATTGTTAAAAAATATTTATTGCGAGTAGTGGAAGGAAGAGGTCCTTTAAAATCCAAGCTTAAGCTTTCAAAGGGTTGTGTAGCCTTGATTAGTGCTCCTTCAATTTTATAGAACTTTGGTTTTACTGCCTGACAAACGCAACAGTTTTTAGTTATTTGCCTTATTTCTTCTCTACGGAAATAAGGAAAACGTAATTCTAAGGAATACGGGAGGTTCTTGCTCCTAACCCAGTGATACATTCTAGTAACCCCTGGATGGCAAAGTGTTTGATGTATATTTATAAGTCTAGTGAGTGTACTAGTAGCATTACAAAATCTTGATAATGCATCAGCAGCTGCATTGAATTTTCCTGGTATATAGATTATGTCGAATTTAAAAGTGGAAAGTTCAAGACGCCATCGCAAAATTTTGTCATTCTTTATTTTTTATGAAATTTTTAATCGAACATAAAAGCTACGGATCTTTGGTCTGTCATAAGAGTGAAATGTTTGCCCATGAGATTATGTTGCCATTTCTTAATTGCCTCGACAATTGCATATGCCTCCTTTTCAATAGACGAATGTCTCTTCTCGCTTCGAGATAACGATCTAGTAAAAAATGCAACAGGTTTGTCATTCTCTGATAGAGTGGCTCCAATGGCGTTGTCAGATGAGTCTGTTTCGACTAAGAATGGACAGTTTTCATCAATAGGAGCAACAATGCTGTTAGCAACATCATTTTTCAAGTTTTCGAACATTTCTAAACTTTCTTTAGATAAGGGGAATTGTTTGCAGTTTTATTAGAGGCCTTATTTTTCTGAAAATCGTGATATCCATTTTGAATAATGTAAATAAACCAATATTTCTTTGAAGAGAATCCGCATTATTTGGAGGTAACATGTCTAGAGGTGATTTAAGTCTATTAGGATCAGGTTTGATTGTATTATTTTATATTAGATGTCCTAAGAGTCGAATTGAAAATTTTGATTTTTCATTATTAATTACGAGACTATATTTTTTTGCTACATTTAAAAATTTCCTTAGGTTTTCATCATGTTCAATTTGTGTTACTGTCACGTCATCCAACGTAAATATTCCACTCAAATTCTCACTATCGATAATAGAGTCCATTGCTCTTTGAAATGCTGCTACACCATTAGTTACACCGAATGGAATTCTTTTAAATTGATATAATTGCCCTAAGGCTTCAAATGCAGTGTAAATTCTATCCTTTTTATTAATTGGAATCTGGTGATAAGCACTTCGAAGATCGATCGTACTGAAATAATTGTACTTAGCTACTAAATTGACAAGATCACAGATTCTTCATCAAGTAAAAGTTAAACGATTTATCGTCTGTGAGTAATCTACTACCATTCTCTTGCGGTGATGTTCAGTTTGTATGAACATAACTTGAGCACGCCAAGGAGAATAACTTGGTTCAATTATGTCATCACACAGTAATTTAATAATTTCATTTGTAATATACTCCGTATCAGAGGCGGAATGTTTGCGTGATTTTATTGCGATTGGTTTGATTTCAGGAGATAAATTTGTGATTGCTCACAGACGATAAATCGTTTTACTTTTATTTGACGCTTATCCCTTACCAAGAATCTGTGATCTTGTCAATTTAGTAGCTAAGTACAATTATTTAACATAGTATATACTAACTATGATGAAAAGCAATGGACTGAGACTGCACCCCTGTCTAATACCTTGAGTGGTCAGGAATTCCTTTGACGTGTGATTGCATGTCCTGACGACATTCCTCTGTTCCCTGTACAGACTTAAAATTGCTTTTCTTAGACCCATTCCAATTCCTATTCCTCTAATCCATATATTACGTCTTGCTTTTTGATTCTATCAAATGCTTTAATTAAGTCCACGAAGCAGGTATTGACTTCTTTATCCTCTATTATCTTCTTGGAAATCTCTCTCAATGTGAAGATTAGGTTCCGTGTGCTTCTATTCCTTGTAGTTTGTATTAATAAATTAAAATTATATTATTTATTTCATTATCTATATATAATATGCAGTTATTGTTGAGTGACAGTTTACTTACAAATAAATAAATAAAAAATAATAAATCGAAGTGAGTAATCATAATGTAAGTAATTCTATCTGACATCATGGAGTATTATGTGCAAAATTACGGGTTTCAAATCCTATATCACCAGTAATGAATGGCATTTCCTCCATATTATTAATACTCATATGAAATGAATGCAGGCAAGTCCTCGTTACTATCTTTTTCCTTCTAACTAATTTACTTAATTAAATGAGTATCCACAGAATCTATACAGAGATAAAAAAAATACATCATTTACAAATGTATCTTAGTATACATAGCCGGTCATAAATATTCGTGCACATTAATAAATTAAATTTATCTTTCAATTTAAAAATATTGAAGACAAATTTTTATTTGTAAAATGATAAATAAATAAATATAAAATAATTTAATCTCATAGTTAAATAATAATAAATTTATTTGACTAAACAAATGTATATAATTATAATATACATAATCGACATACGTTCCTATTCTCACTTATGGAAGTGAATCCTGGGCACTAAAGCACTGTGGTCGGACCCGACTCCAAAGCATGGAAATGAGGTACTTGTGGAAAATAGAGGGGAAGACCAAGAAGTACCGGATACAAAGTAAGACAGTAGGACAGCGAAGAAAGCTATGGAGGTTCAACCAACAGGAAAAAGACCCAGGGGAAGGCGGAGAGTGACCTGGAAGAATAACCTCCAAAATATCATTAAAGAAAAAGGGATGAGATGGGCGACAGCAAGGAGAGCAGCCCTTGAAAGAGACGGGTAGCGCTCCTCATGCAAAATTTCTGCCCCGCAAGGCAGAAAAGATGCCTGAATAAGAAAGAAAATAATTGTAAGTATTATATATAGAGATATAATTAAATAGAAAATTTGAATTTAAAACAACCAGCTCTGCTTGATGCCCTCAACTCACTTCACTCTTCATAACATTAATCGTCATTCCCATATATCTTTTACAGACCTTTAGCTCGAGGCTCTGTGTCTGCTTCATCAAATATTATTGGGATGTTTCGTAAAATAATAAAGGATTATGGTTTTAAAAGAAAAAAGAACTAATGACTTTTAACTGATTTTATTGATTATAATAATCTAAATTACATTCTAATGTTATTTGATCAATAATTTTTTTAATTTGTAAATAGCAGCCCAGGTGTCTAAAATATGGTAATCAGTAGGCGAGGGGCCCTGTGAGTAAAGGGGCAGTGGCAGCCCTTCATAGCCAAGTTCCAAAAATTTTTGGGAAGTCAACTGTGAGATATGTGGCTAAGTGTTGTCATGCAACAGAATGAGGCCCTTTCGATTGACTAAAGAAGGCTTCAATATTGCTAATTTCTGATGCATTACTTCAACTTGGTTAGAATGCGATTCAGTATTAATGTTTTCGCTAGAATTGGCAGAAAGAATCACTGCCTTTGCCTCAGACTTCTTTAATATTGTTCCTGCCGATTTACGCTTTGGATTCAATATTTTAGTAAATTTTCAAAAGTATTCCTTAGCTTATAATTTCCTTGATAAGTATAATAGATTTCTATGGAATACAGTTATAACAATACAGTAAATTCTACAAAAAATACTGAGTCTTTCCACCAATATGCAGTGCCTTTATGTGTGCTTTTATTTTCCGCTTAGTAACTGCTTTATAATCGCAATGGAAACATTGATGAGGCCTGTCACTTGTATGATGAGCCTTTATATGCTTATTTAAAATACTTTGTGTGATTGTTTTAAACTTACAATGAGGACATTGATGAGGCCTCTCGTTTGTATGACGAGCCATTATATGCTTTTTTAAATTTATTATTTCTAATGTTTCATAATTACAATGAGGACATTGATGAGGGCTCTCATTTGCATGACGAGCCATTATATGTAATTTTAATATATCTTCTCTTACTGTTTTATACTCACAATGAGAACATTGATGAGGCCTCTCATTTGTATGACGAGCCATTATATGTATTTTTAAATTTCCTATTGCAACTGTATTATACTCACAATGAGGACATTGATGAGGCCTCTCATTTGTATGATGAACCATTATATGTTTTTTTAAAGATTCTCTTATTGCTGTTTTATAGTCACAATGAGGACATTGATGAGGCCTCTCATTTGTATGACGAGCCATTGTGTGTATTTTTAAATAACTTTTTGAGATTGTTATATAGTCACAATGAGGACATTCACAAGGCTCATCACTTGTATGACAAACTATTATATGCTTTTTTAAATCACTTTCTGAGACTGTTTTATAGTCACAATGAGAACATTGATCAGGCCTCTCACTTGTATGACGAGCCATAACATGCCTTTTTAAATTTCCTATTGTTACTGCTTTATAATTACAATGAGGACATTGATGAGGCCTCTCACTTGTGTGACGAGCCATTATATGAAATTTTAAATATGCTTGCCTGAATGTTTTGTACTCACAATGAGGACATTGATGAGACTTCTTAACTGTATGAAGGGTCGTTATATGTGTTTTTAATTTTCCTTTTGTTACTGTATTATACTCGCAATGAGGACATTGATGAGGCCTCTCGTTTGTATGATGAACCATTATATGCCTTTTTAAATTTCCTATTGCAACTGTATTATACTCACAATGAGGACATTGATGAGGCTTTTCATTTGTATGACGAACCATTATATGTCTTTTTAATTTATCTTCTGTTACTGTTTTATACTCACAATGAGGACATTGATGAGGCCTCTCATTTGTATGACGAACCATTATATGCCTTTTTAAATTTCCTATTGCAACTGTTTTATAATTACAATGAGGACATTGATGAGGCCTCTCATTTGTATGACGAGCCATTATATGTATTTTTAATTTATCTTCTCTTACTGTTTTATAGTCACAATGAGGACATTGATGAGGCCTCTCATTTGTATGACGAGCCATTATATGTCTTTTTAATTTATCTTCTCTTACTGTTTTATAGTCACAATGAGGACATTGATGAGGCCTCTCATTTGTATGACGAGCCATTATATGTTTTTTTAAAGATTCTCCTATTGCTGTTTTATAATCACAATGAGGACATTGATGAGGCCTCTCATTTGTATGACGAGAAATTATATGTTTTTTTAAAGATTCTCCTATTGCTGTTTTATAGTCACAATGGGGACATTGATGAGGCCTCTCACTAGTATGATGAGAAATTATATGTCTTTTTAAGTAATCCTCTGTTGTTGTTTTATAGTCACAATGAGGACATTGATTAGGTCTTTCACTTGTATGACGAGCCATTATATGTATTTTTAAAGATTCTCCTATTGCTGTTTTATACTCACAATGAGGACATTGATGAGGGCTCTCATTTGTATGAAGAGTCGTTGTATGCCTTTTTAATTTTGAAATATTTGGTCCATTTTGTTCAAAGTGGTAGCTCTGATATGTATTTTCAACTTCATTAATTTGTTTCTTTAAGTATGTTCTCTGAACTTTAGCAGCGTGTTGAACATCTATATTGTCGGATAATTCCTTGGTACCTATGAACAATATATCAAAATATATAAAAAGGAAAATATGTATATATGCACATAAAACACACACAAATGTAAATTAAGAGAGAGACAGTGGGGAGGGTGGGGGAGAGTGAGAGAGAGAGAGAGAGAAAGAGTGAGAGAGAGTGTGTGAGAGAGAGAGAGTGAGAGAGGGAGGGAGAGAGAGAGGGTGGGAGAGAGGGAGGGAGGGAGAGAGAGTGAGAGAGAGGGAGGGAGAGAGAGTGAGAGAGAGGGAGGGTGGGAAAGAGAGAGGGTGAGAGAAAGAGAGAGTGAGAGGAGGGGGGAGGAGAGAGAGAGAGAGAGAAAGAGAGAGAGAGGGAGAGAGAGAGAGAGAGAGAGAGAGGGGGGGGGGAGGGAGTGAGAGAGTGGGAGGGAAAGAGAGAGTGGGAGGGAGAGAGAGAGTGGGAGAGAGAGAGAGAGAGAGAGAGAGAGAGAGGGGGGGGGGAGGGAGGGAGAGGGATAATTTCTTGGTACCTGTAAACAATATTTCACAATATATAAACAGGAAAATATGTTTATGTGCACATAAAACATACACAAATGTAAATTAAGGGAGAGAGGGAGGGAGAGAGAGGGGGGAGGAGAGAGAGGGAGAGGGAGAGAGAGGAGGGAGAAACAGAGGGAGGGAGAGAGAGAGAGTGAGAGTGATGGGGAGGGGGATAGAGAGAGAGGGATAATTTCTTGGTACCTATAAACAATATTTCAAAATATATAAACAGGAAAATATGTTTATGTGCACATAAAACACACAGAAATGTAAATTAAGAGAGAGACGGGAGTGGGAGGGTGGGGGAGAGAGAGAGAGAGAGAGAGTCAGAGAGAGAGTGAGAGAGGAAGGGAGAGAGAGAGGGTGGGAGAGAGGGAGGGAGGGAGAGAGAGTGAGGGTGGGAAAGAGAGAGAAAGAGAGAGTGAGTGAGAGTGAGAGAGAGAGAGAGGAGGGGGGAGGAGAGAGAGAGAGGAGGGGGGAGGAGAGAGAGGGAGGGAGAGAGAGAGATAGATAGAGAGAGATGGGGAGGGGGATAGAGAGAGAGGGATAATTCTTGGTACCTATAAACAATATTTCAAAATATATAAACAGGAAAATATGTTTATGTACACATAAAACTCACAGAAATGTAAACTAAGAGAGAGACGGGAGTGGGAGAGGGAGAGGGAGAAGGAGATTAGATAGATGTTCATTCCTAAAATCCTATGAAGATCTAATTGTGAGGAAAGTAGAGAAAGGTAACTTAATTGTAATCATTGATCTTATGGAACACAATAACAAAATGAAGTCTCTGCTATCAGACATATCCTATAAACCTATACCCCGAGATCCTACCTCTTCCCTACAAAAATTATCTACCTTGTTTACAGAAACCTTATATCTTACAATTCCTTAGCCCCCTGCTTTTATGGTCTTCCCAAAATCCACAAACCCAACAACCCTCTCCGTCCTATTACATCTAAAATCAATTCCCTATCAACAAAACTTAACCAATTTTTACTTCCATCCTTACAAGTCCTCAGCCGTAATAACCCATATGATATACAAAACTCATTTCAGCTACGTGATTTACTAGCATCCCTCACCATACCATCAGATCATTATCTGGTATGGTTATTCATTATTATTCTCCTTTGATGTAAAAATCTTGTTCACCAACATACCTTTAGATAAAGCCCTCCTCATAATAGATAAAAATTGGTCACTCATTAAACCTCACGCCTTTCTCAACCGGTCCTCATACCTCCAATCCTTAAAACTCTGTTGTGAAAAATATCATCCACCAAGGCCTACACCCTCTCTGACCACTGCCTCCATGAAAGCAACACCCACCGCATTAAAGAAATCCTTTTAAAAAACTTAAGCCTTTTTAAATTTCCTATTGCAACTGTATCATACTCACAATGAGGACATTGATGAGGCCTCTAGTTTGTATGACGAGATATTATATGTTTCTTTTTAAATATTCTGCTCTTGCTGTTTTATAGTCACAATGGGGACATTGATGAGGCTTCTCATTTGTATGACGAGCCATTATATGTCTTTTTAATTTATCTTCTGTTACTGTTTTATAGTCACAATGGGGACATTGATGAGGCCTCTCACTTGTATGACGAGCCATTATATGCTTTTTTAAATTTATTATTTCTACTGTTTTATAATTACAATGAGGACATTGATGAGGCCTCTCATTTGTATGACGAGCCATTATATTTTATTTCTATACTATTTTATACTATATATATTATATATATATACTATATTATATATATATATACTATATTATATATATATATATATATATATATATATATATATATATATATATATATATACTATATATATATATATATACTATATATATATATATATATATATATATACTATATATATATACTATATACTATATATATATATATTATACTATTTTCATTTCATTAATATTATTTACGTGTCCTCATTTTTCCTACATCTTTCTTCATTTTGGTATTTAGTTAGAGACCGCCCCCACCCACACTGTGGTGGGGACGAGACTTCCGTTGCTTTAACGTATTTTAAATCAGTTGACCAGACATAGTTGATAGTTAGCCTAGTCTCTTCTCCTATTTTGGTTAGTACCCATTTTATGTTTATTTCTTCCCTTCAACCTTCTCCTTTTCTTTTCCTCACACCCATTTCTCCTTTCACCTCGTGGCATCCATCACATGTTGCAATAGCATCCATTATTATTATTATTTATCTATAATTTATCATCATTTAAATAATAGAATTTGTTTATCTTTACTTCTAATATATTCCTTCTACATAAAAATCATATTTGTGTATTCATATTTACCACCTTCCACACATACTATCTAAAATTTGAAATCTGTTTATGCTATGTATGTAATTTTACATACATTACCCTCTATTAATTTCTTCTAAATTTAAAATTTACATCTTACTTAGAATTAATATTTTTATAACTTTCCTTTCATTATTTTCATACATTTTATACCATTACATGTATTACTAGTTTTCCATACTTGTATGTCTTACCAGTTTTACATTTGTAACTCTGTGTGTATTTTTCATTTTGTATCTTACTTCATCACTTTTCTGTTCACACATTTTGTCATTTTATTATTCTTAATCATTTTTATAAACTATCCTATGCTCATAGGGTTTATAAAAAAAAATGACCGTTTTTTAAACTAAATATTTGTATTATTATTCCTTCGATATATTTAGATGGTGACTAACAGTATCTTTCGACACACCACACTTCCTGTCAAGTTCGCGATTACTTGTTGGCGGATTTGACTCAACAGCTTTCTTCAGAACCTCATCAATATCCATTAATGGTCACCCGGAGACCTTCTTCCTTTCCAACGTCGTATCTCCACTGCTAATTTTTTCAAACCAACACCAGTGCGCAGTGCACTGGTCAAGGAATTATTAAGTGTTGGTAAATAATAAATAGCATTAAAATTTTAACAGACTTTTGAACTCTGGAATTTGATAAAACGGTCATTTTTTTTTATACACCCCATTATATGTCTCCACTTTTCCATACTCAATTATTCTATAATTCATGTATGAGAGGAAAATAGTTGATTGGATGATAAAATGGAGAACGGAGATAGTTGGGGAGTGCAGTCATAAAAAACACTAAATAAGTACTAGACTTATATTTAAGTGCCGACGTTTCGACCTACAGTGTAGGTCATCTTCAGGGCGATTTGAAGAGAGAAGCCGTTGGGTGCACCGGCTAACTTATATATAATAAATAAGTTTTTCTGATTTAGTGTTATTTTGCCTGCACCTCCAGACTAATTATATCCTTCATTAGATCTTCCAGTCAACTATATTCGTCTCTATCAAAGACATAGAAATTTACAAACCTATTCCATAATGTTTAAAAACGTATTTGGATTGCTTCTGATGGATATGAGGCTGACTAATATTTTCAGGAAATACTTGAGTTTCATAACTCCTCCAGTGGGTGCAGTGGTGCTACTCTGCACAGGTGAGAATTAGAAACTATACCGAATTAATGGAATTGTATAGTGAGTCTGATATCCTCTGTGCTATAAAGCAGATCAGGATAAGATGGTTAGGGCACATGGAAAGAATGGAGCCCTACAAGCTGCCCAAAGTTTTGTTACAACAGTGCACTGTTGAGAGAATAAGTAATTTATAAATATAATAAGATTTTTTTGATATGCCAGCCATCAATGTCACAAATTAACCATCAAACATTGAAATAAATCCTCAATGGATCAATAATCTCAACCAACAATCACCTTTTACATCTGGCAGTGGCAGACAAATTATTTAATGTGCTAACTACCATAGATAGACTCCTTCCCTTTGTAGAGCAAGAGATTAGCCCGTATCAATGCAGATTCATAGGAGGCAATTTCCATATGATCAAATTTTTAATCTTCGTATATAAACAAGACAAGACAAAGAGACAACGAGTCAAGTAGGGGCAAAGGTTCCATTCGGAAGATATAACTTTAAACAGGTGTCCGAATTTACTTACCTTGGATTGCAAGTAACACATGACAATAGAAGAGGGGCAGAAATTAAAAACAGATTAGTGACCTCCAACAAATACAACTTTGCATTGAGAAGTATCATTTCCAGTAAATTGATCTCGAGGCAAACTAAATTAATTATGTATAAAACCCTTATCCGCCCTATACTTACCTACAGTTCTGAAACTTGGACCTTCGGCAGAATAGAAATGATTGCCACTTCAAGGGTACTAATGAAAAAGCAGTTGGAAGGAAGTCGAGCGATAAGTAGGCTCAGAATGAGATGGATATATTGTGAAGCTGGTGATGCCAAGAGAGTGGGAGTGAAAAGCTGGATAACAAGAGCCAGCGATAGAAGAGTATGGCGATTGATGTTAGAGGACGCCAGGACTCGCTTGAGGGTTGTAGCGCCAGAATAATAACAATAATAATAAGCTATGGCGGGAAATGATTTTGGGTATTGGAATACATTTATAGTAAAAAAGCTGAATAAATAATTAAAAAATAAACTAAGGAATTAAAATTACCACATTTTCATAATTTATAAATTGAAGCTCATCTAACACCCAAAAAAAGATATCAATTGCTTGAGACAAATAGAAACTCAACTAACTAATAAAGTGTTAAGTTTGTATTTTGTAAATAAGAATAAAAAGGTTAATAAAATTAATGTTTCTCACCTTCATCTGAGAAGAACATCTCTTCTTGTTCCACATGATCGATGCATAGTTCTTCAACTATATAAAAACAACAACAAATAAATAAGCAAATTTGGAATCATGTACCAATATGGACTGAAGTTTGCCTTTTAAAGGATAAGTTTTTAAAATTTGGCAAAATTAATGTGTCTCACCTTCATCAGGGATAAGCATCTCTGTTTCTTGTTTCACATTATTGACGTAATATGGTTCATCAACTATAAAACCAACAATAAATACACAAGCAAATTCAGAGCTAATAACTACAATAGAATAAACTTTGTATTTCATAGGGTATACCATAAGGTAAGTGAAATTAGTGTGTCTCACCTTCATCTGAGATGAGCAACTCTGTTTCTTGTTTCACATAATTGGATCCATCTGTGTCAAAATTTTAATTAATTTTATTACACTAAAAAAGAAACAGTTAATAAAACATGTGATATTTAGTCTGGCAACCGGGGCTGCTATATGAACTCAATAGATTCCTATCTCCTACTTTCTCATTTTTCTGTTGTTCATTTTTCTCATTCGACTGTTATACAGACGGCTCTCTAACGGTCACTGGTGCTGGGGTAGGATTCTGGAGGAAAGATAAACCCAGGGTAGATACTTGGATCTCTCTAGGGAGGCATGCCTCTGTATTTCAATCAGAGCTACTTGCTTTAAACTAGTGTGCAATGTGACTACTGGAGGAGCAGATGTCTTCTAGAAGGATAACATTCTTCGCAGACAGTCAAGCTACCATTGGTGCACTAAGCAGGCACAGTACTAATTCACGGATTGTTTGGGACAGCTATGCAGTTCTCAACAAACTGGCAGAGAATAACAGGGTTAGCATTGAGTGGGTTCCTGGACACTCGGGCATCCCAGGCAATGAAGAAGCTGATAGGCTATCCACGTTAGGATCGGATAACATTCCATGTACTCCGAACCAGTATGCGGCATTAGTCTCAGCTACGCCAAGAGTAGAATAAAGGTCATCTACCTTAGCAAATCGTACCAATATTGGTGCGGGCTAAAAGGATTAAAACATTCCAAATTATTCCTTGACAGCTTCAATGAGAAGACATGTAATGCTCTTCTGGATCTGGACAGGGAAGCATTAAAAACAATTATAGCGGCACATAGGGGTCATTATAGACTCAACGCCCATATGTTCAGGCTGAGACTGGAGGACCTTCCCACATGCCGCTATTGTCGTACAGTAACATTTCAGGTATTAATAAACATTTTAACCTGGAAATTGTTCCACAGTTTAATGGAAGTACACAGTTTGAAAAAAATGCATTCATTCAAATAGCCATAGTATTAAAAGAAATAATAAAATTCATATTGCATGACATTATTGTGGTTTCCGAAACTAAAACAAGGGTTTACCAAAACGCTTGTAACGTTTTTCTCCAAACAGCTGGGAAGCTGGAAAAGGTTCCAAATAAAATCTAAGATTATGGGCATTTTATTAATATGAAACACCAATTGGCTTTTTTGTGGGTACATATTTAAATACTGCCATTTTCAATAAAATTGTGTAAAATTTGGTACCAATTGCTCTATCGGTACGATTTTTGCATTTAAGCTCCCCCTAGTGGCGTAGAGATATAGAAAACATAGTGTATGTCAGTTCAGGTGTGATAAAGAATCTATGTTTAAAATTTCATAACAATCAGTTCAGTAGTTACCAATAATGCTTCCAAAGGAAGCTGAAGAGCAGTAGCTGTATGCCTGCAGCAGTTTGCTCTGTGTGCACAGACATGAAAACTGCTGGCATCGACATGCACCAAACAGATCATTTGTCATCAGTGTTTAGTTGTTCTCAGTCTTTCTGTGGAGCTGGTCATGTTTTAAATTTGTGCAACATTTTGTCATGCTCATATTTTTATGAATTGAGTGTGTTCTTTTAAATTAAGTTATCAAGTGTAGTATTTAGTTAATGGTATTTTTTTCTAATAGTAGTATTTTCAACTTATTTGCATCTTGTATCACAATGGAAAATTAGAATCCATTTACTTTTGGAATATTACTTGAGACACCATGTCACTTAACAACGTATATGTCAACAAGAAATCTCAAAAAATTTTCTAAACTGAAAGATGATTTAAAAGATTTGATATTGCTTAGGTCCAAGTATAATCCTTATTGAGGGTCAAGAAAATTCTATATGTCGACATCACAGTTACTATTATTTAAAGATTTTTGAAAGTCATCAAAGAACCTGCTCTGACCCTTATAAAATAAACAACAAATCCTCGAGACTAGTAAGTTAGGCTTTGGCAAAATCATTAACTGGTAGAGGAATAAACATAAAACCAGGACAAAAATTATGCTCAACATGTCGAAACTTATATGGGGAAAAAACTGAAGAAAATGACAACAGTGGAAGTGACAAAGAAGATCCAGATGTGGAATTTACTCCAGTACAAATAAAATAGCAAAGTATTGAGGATGCTAATAAAACTTTAGAAGATTTAGGATGCTCTCCATTAAAGCTTCATGCGCTTTCTTGTCACAGTAAGGCCCCATATGGCAAATGAAAATTGGAAAAAGTAAATCATGTTTTGAAAGAAAAAGTATACCGTACATTAGATTACGGTGAAGTTGAAGATTTCGATATTGCTGAGGGTAATATTAATATGGATGCAGAAATGATAAAGAAGGCACAAGATTTTGATGCCATGAAAATGAAATTCAAATTCTAACTTATAAAATTCAAAATTTTTTCTATCAATTTAATAAATTAAATTTACTAGGATTCAATTTTGGGAGTAAAGGATTATACAGCTAAGTCACACAAAATCGGAATGACATCAGGTAAGGAAAGAAATTGAAAAGGGTGCTGGGATGAAGACAGCTAGTGCCCAGTGCATGAGTTGTACAATTTGTTTTAATCAACTTTAGTTTAAAGGCTAGAATTCAATTGATATAAGAATAACTAACTATATTTAACTAAAATGTCATTTAATATTTGTGCAAATTCAAACTCACAATAACTTAAATCATAATTAAAAATGTAGTTGAAATGTTCCTTTGCCATAAAATATTCTAATTAAATTGTATTTTAGGTGATCATTATTTGAACTGTTTGATTGTAGAATCAATAAACAGGACAATAGTGATTACTTAATAACCATGTATGTTTATGAATAATATATGATGGAATTAAATTATATAAATTGATAAATAATCGTTTTGCAAAAAATAACGATATGTATTTTATTTCTCACTAGCAGATTCCCATGAAACCTCTTCTTATCACTTATCTCATTTTGAGTTATTTGTGTAGGTGCTATTAAATTGCTTTCCTTTTTTAATGTTTTTGTCTTATTAATTTTGTTTATTATTATCAAGGATAGAAATGGGAGTTGTTGTAGAAAGTATTGGGAAAACATTTATGTAAGAAGAGGAAAGTAGCTAGAAGGATCGAATATTAGATTTTATTATTAAATTTTGTACATTAAAC
Organism: Arma custos; assembly: GCA_037127475.1. NCBI lineage: Eukaryota > Metazoa > Arthropoda > Insecta > Hemiptera > Pentatomidae > Arma > Arma custos. Next base: position 226,672,770 of record CM073759.1, read on the forward strand.
TCCCATTAACATAAATAAGAAGATAAGTTATCAGAATTACACGTGTTCAGGTTATAAGCGATAGCCGATAACCTGTCCATGGCTACTGCTAAATCACAAGTACCTGGAATTTTATTAATTTTCAATTTTAAAAACCGCATAAAAATATCCAATCGGACAACTAGAATTCATCTGAGGTGAGAATCTCTTCTTTTCACATGATTGACGCATGGTTCATAAATTATAAAGACGACAATAAATATATAAACAAATTGGAGTAAGGTACTAATATAGAATTTGGGGGTAGGTAATAACTAGAATATAATAAATTTGGTATTTTGTAGGATAAGAACTTAAATCCTCAACTGTTTGAAAACACAGTAGAGATTTGAGGTTGCCGTGAACAAAAATACATTAGTAGTCGGGGCTATTTTCTTACAACTGCGCAAAACTCTTTCAGTGGCTTTATAGGGGAGGCCTCTGGTTGCTTCTTCAAGAGGTTCCAGACCAATGGCTCCCAATCTGGGAGGGATTTGGATTATAAGGGGGCTATAAATTAGAGGGATTGATGAGAAATCTAATAGGGCAAATTAAAACAGTACTGCACCATAAAAGTTGCCAGGTAGCATGGAATCAAGGATTGAAGATTTGACAAAGTTACGAATTCCAGATCGGATTCTAGGCCAGCGGCCAGGTGTTTGAGGGTCACAAAAAATTGAAGAGTTGCATTTTTGGTATGTTGTAAGGGCAAGTCTGAATAGTGTAAATCCAAGTTTGTAACCGAAAAACGGATGGGAAAACTTTTGGTGGCCGAAAAACCTTGAAATTTTTGGAGTTATTTCCATTTTTGGCCTGTATCTCTCCTAATCGGTGCATTTTTGAAAAAAATTTGAGTAACCATTTTTGAAGTATATTAAATTTTCTATAATTTAAATCCTACCACAGCTCTGTAGGTTTAATAGTTTATGCCCCTTTGAAAATTGGTTTTTGAAATTTTTTCCAAAAAGTCAAAATTTTAAGTTTTGGCCGACTTTCGTGAGGAACACTAGCTGTCGGGTATCAATAGCTATTTTTTATTTTATTTCCAAATGAATATTTTATTGCATTAAAAGCCAGATGTTTTTTGTTTGTTATACAATTCTAATAATAATAAAATTTATTAAAAGGAAACAAAAGAATTAATAGAGTAATTTTAAAAACATATGTTTTAATAGTAAGTGTAATGTTCGAAAAAACAAAACAAGATCAATCTCAAGATAGTTGTCCTGTGAGGTTTCTTGCTACTCTACACTTGATTTTGTCGCCACTCTCTCATCTTCTTCATCTTGAATTTGTCAAATTTCATCAGTAAAACTTCACGCTATTTTCATCAAATTTTGGACTTACCGGTAAGAGATATTTATTTAATTTTTCTACTCATCATCATTTCGAATTATCAAGTCATCGCTATCAAGAACTCAGTTCATTTCACAGTTTTTCATTGATTCATAGACCAGTAATTTTTTGTTATAAGACTCATCTCTTTAGTAGAAAAGTTAATTTCATTTTTTATGTAAATAATTGTAGATAACAGCTTAATGCATTTTCTTTTTTTTCATAACTTTTTTATTTACTTTTAAATAACTTTCTTTGTATTTTCTTAGGTTTAGTTGTGCACATTAATAATTTTTATAATTGCTCTTTTTCTATTTTTACATTATATATTTATCATTAACTCATTTTTGTTGAAGAAATTGGTCCGGGTAGAGGTCACTGAATGAAATTATCAAGTAATTTCAGAAGATCTTTATTGCCTACGCTGTAGGTCTTCTTCAGGGCTATATGCAAAATACAGACAATTTAAGAAAACGGTACAAATATATTAAAACATTTTAAATATAGATAAACTAAAAGAAGGTGAATTCAGGCAAAAAAAAAAAAAAATTGATAAAGATGTACAGTAAGGTAATTATGAAGGTTAAAATGTAGAAAATAATAATAAAACATGAAGAAAATAATAATAAAACAGAAAGTGTTGACAGTTAAAAAATTAAGGTATTACAGATAAAAAATAAAAACTGAATATACAATAGGAATGTGAAATGATATGGGTAAATTAGAAAGTGATAAGAATTACGCACTAAAAATTATAGGTAATAAAAAAAAAAAAAAAAGAAATAAAAATTGTAAAATTATAAAAATCTAGAAACGAATTATATAAAATAAAATAAAAATGAAAATAAAAAATATTTTAGAAAATACAGTATTAATATTGATAGGTAGAAAATACTTTATACTAGTGTTAAGTATATTAATTGCATAAGAGAATGTAAGAAGAGAGTTTATATAAGTGTAAAATATCAATTGTATAAAAGTAGGTATGTTTATATTTATATGTATATTTTACATTTATATTTATATGTATATTTCATTTCACATTCCTATTGTATATTCAGTTTTTATTTTTTATCTGTAATACCTTAATTTTTTAACTGTCAACATTTTCTGTTTTATTATTATTTTCTTCATGTTTTATTATTATTTTCTACATTTTAACCTTCATAATTACCGTACTGTACATCTTTATCAATTTTTTTTTGCCTGTATTCACTTTCTTTTAGTTTATCTATATTTAAAATGTTTTAATATATTTGTACCGTTTTCTTAAATTGTCTGTATTTTGCATATAGCCCTGAAGAAGACCTACAGCGTAGGTCGAAACGTTGGCTATCAATAAAGATCTTCTGAAATTACTTGATAATTTCATTCAGTGACCTCTACCCGGACCAATTTCTTCAACATAAATTATCATAAGTCAACAATTATCATCAATATTAACTCATATTTGTATGTTTTTATTTGTATTTACTTGATGAATTTCTTTTCTTTCCTTTTATAGCTTCAATCATATGTATTTGTGGAAATTTTCACCCAATTAAGCTATCAGGTTTTTTTTTATTGAATTCACAACCGACAAATTCGCTCGGATAGAAGGTTAGTGAATTATTATTACGAGCCCCTTCTTCCACACGAGCCGAAGGAGTGATTCTACGATAAAAATCAAGGTAGTAAATTTAATTAGCTTTAATTTAAGCACAGACCAAGGCCTGTAGGTGCAATAGATTCTGAGTTACAACCTTTTGAAAATTGGTCTTTTTTTTCAAAAAGTCCAAATTTTAAGTTTTGGCCGACTTTCGTGAGGAACACCAGCCGAAGGAGTGATAATATGATGAAAGTAAAGTGAAATGGAGTTGTAGTAAATTTAATTGGCTTTAATTTAAACACATAACGAGGCATGTAGTTGTTATATTTCTGTTGTTAATAAAAAAAGGAGAATCAGGAAAAGTGGGTGTTTTAAGAAAATGACCTTGTACGTGATAAATTGATCTAAAACAGCTTGTTTATTGTGAAGTATAAATATTTACTGGTAAAGTACCTATACAAAAAATAATGGTAGTACTAGTAGGCACTACGATGCAGGAGGGAGCCACCCAGTCTCCCCGAGGTTTATAGACCACCAAAAGTTTTCGACCACCAAATTCGGTTGAAACTTGGATTTACACTACTCAGGCATGCCCTTACAACATATCAAAAGTGCAACTCTCTTCGACTTTTTGCGATCCTCAAACACCTGGCCGCTTGCCTGTATTTGGATTATTTGGAAAAAATGACCAAGGAGAGTAGCTCAGAACTCAGACATACCCTTTCAACATATCAAAAATACAGATCTCTTTAATTTATTGCGACCTAAAACCCTTTTTTGGTACCAGACCGCTGGCATATTCTAGATCCATTCTTGTTTGAGCGATTGAAGCTGTGGATAAGCTTGAGAATTCTTTTCACACAGGATTTCTAGTATATATCTGCAAGACAAAAATCATTTCAAACCAGAGAGATTATGAAGTTAGCCTGGACAAAGGTTATGGACAGTTGTGGATAAAAACTAAACCACTCCCTTATCCATTTCATTGAAAAAGGAATTAGTTCTGCTGTCCAGCTCCTCACAAAGCAAAGAAATAACTTGGACGTTTACCTCAAAGGAGAATTATGCCTGAACTTGACGAGCATTAAGCCGGTTTCCAAGCTTTAACTGAAATCCACTAAGCACAAGGTAGCCGTTGAAAAAATAAAATAAAAAAATCAGGCATTGTCCTCTGACCTTTACAGTGGATAAGTGTTTAACGTGCGCTTACGTGAATAAATAACCTTACTAATAATCAATAGTTAATATAAATATAATACTCAGTGTTAACTAGTGAAAATTAGTGTACAAGATCTACATAACATAACCGCGGGGCCCTCAGGGGTCAGTGCGAAACAAAATATGGACCCAAAAAGTGCTTCAAAAAAAAAGAAAAGTCGTTAACAATTATACTGTCCCAGTAAGCAATAGCTATTCTTTATTATCAGATGATGAAGACCTAGCTGAATCAACGTGTGAATCAATCCAAAGCAATAAAGTCAAATCGTACCCTCCAATCATAGTAGACCAAACATTTGATAATTATAAAGACCTAATGAAAAACCTAACTGGAGAAATTAACATCAAATATAAAAGAAATAAAACAATCTTTATTACATATAATTCAACAGATTTTAAAATATTAAGAGAAGAATTAACAAAAAAAGAATATGAATTTCATACTTACACACCTAAGAATGAAATTCAACCAAAAATGGTCCTAAAAGGTGTTCCCCCTAACATAGAAATAGATTACATAAAACAAGATTTAATTTCTAAAGGTTTGAAAGTAAGTAAAATAATAGAAATAGAAATAGAAATAGAAAAATAATTTTATTCTGGGACCAGGTCCCTTTAGAATAACAGAGATGAACATAATTAAGAAAATATTTATCTGGCCAAAGGCCTACAACTGAGTAAAACAATATTTACAAAATATCCTGAAAGTAAATAACTAAACAGGTATGTTTAGTGTTATTTATTAAAGTGATGCAAAAATAAAAATATTTTTATAAAAAACAGTAAATACATGATAGAATCTGGTAACAGAAATAAAAATTAAAAAAATGATTTCATTGTGAGTGAGGAATATTTAAAGTAGTTCATCAATCAATAAAGTTGAAAATATCTATCAATTATTTATTGGTTATAAAGCACCTGATTGGGAATTTAGAAGATGTTGGAAAACTTTAGATTTAAATGAGGTTAAAGAAGACGCATGACGGATATCGGGTGGGAGTGAGTTCCAAAGAGAGATAGAACGGGCGAGAAAGGAACGCTCAAAAGTTTTGGTTCTAAGGGAACGGATATAAAGATCGGAAGGACGAGATCTCGTGCCTTGGGATTGGATAGAGGATTTGAATTGAAGGAGACTATAGATGTAAAATGGATGTTGTGAGTTGATAGTTTGATATAAGTAAGAACCAAGGAAATAGAGCCTGCGGATAGAAGGAAAAAGCCACTTTAACTCAACGTAACGACGGGACACATGAGACCTTCTCGGGGCATCGAAGACAAATCAAAGCGAACAGTTCATAATCCGCCTCAACCTCTCCTCGAGCCTGTTCGAGAGTCCACCATATGCCACACAACCATAGTCAAAGTGTGGAAAGATAAAAGATGTGATGAGGAGCTTACGGATTGGTAGAGTTAGAAGATGTTTGGAACGGTGGAATAACTTTAGAGAGCTTATTGCTCGACGAGAAATTTGGGCAATGTGGGGTTTCCATCAGAGGGATTGGTCGAAAATGACTCCGAGGTTTCTAACAGAGGAGCTGAAGGCAATAGGGTGATCATTTAAGGTTAATCGGGGAAGTGATTTGATAGATTTAAGAAGGATGTTGGAACCAATTAGGATGGCCTGAGTTTTCGTAGCATTCAACGACAGTTTATTCAAGTTTGCCCAGGCACTTATCCTATCTAGGTCCCCTTGAATGTTGGCAAATGCTGCTATTATCTCAGACGGAGGAAAGGACAAATAGATCTGGGAATCATCGGCGTACAAATGGTGGGAACAGTGAAGGATTGATTTGGGAAGGTCATTAATGTAACAGTTGAAAAGGAGTGGGGAAATACTAGAACCCTGTGCCACTCCTGTGTTCAGCGGTAGGAAAGAGGATAGGGGTTGATTAGGGATGGAGACCGCTTGAGTCCTATCCGAGAGGAAAGCTTGGACCCAGAGTATGGAACTGTTGGAAAATGAAAGAGATTTTAGTTTAGAGAAGAGGATGGAATGGTTCAGTGAATCGAACGCTTTTGAAAAGTCAAGTAGAATTAGTACTGTCAGTTTTTTTTCGTCCATAGCAGTATGTATGTCAGTGGTGATTTTAACGAGGGCAGATTGTGTGGAAAGGCCAGGACGGAAGCCTGATTAAAGTGGATCAAGGAGTTGGGACTGTTCCAGGAAATTTGACATTTGGGATTGAACTATTCTTTCGAGGGGTTTGGAAAGGTTAGAGAGTATAGAAATAGGCCGGAAATCATTTGGGTTTGATGGATTGGGTGATTTGTTAATAGGATGGACTATTACATTTTTCCAGGAGGAAGGGAAAACTGCATTTTGTAGGGAAAAATTGTAAATATAAAGAAGGGCAGGTAGAATTTCGGGGATGCATGTTTTTAACAGTTTGACGGGAATGCCGTCAGAACCGATGGAATTGGAGTGGGATTTCAATAGGGAGGAAAGAAGCTCAGTGGGTGAAATGTCGGAGAAATAAAAGTTGTTGTGGTTGAATGATGGTGCTAATGGGAAAGTAGGAGAAGTATATCGTGAGTTAGAAGAGAAAGACAAAAAATGGGTGTTCAGTTCATCAGGTGAGACCGGAAAGACTACTGGGGAAGGGGATTTATAAAGTGAGAGTTTCCGAAGGATTAGCCATACTTAATACAAATGATTAAGAAGAAAGAAGAAACCCCAGTCAAACTACCAGCTTGGATAATCACACTACAAGATCAAACCCAGGTACAAATCATGACCCACATAAAAACAGTATGCAGCTGCATAATTAAATGGGAGAAATACAATCCCAACAGAGCATTAATTCAATGCTATAATTGTCAATCGTATAATTACATCGCTGTTAACTGCAATAAAAAACCAAAATGCATGAGATGCTCAGTATCTCACAAAACCAAAGATTGCCTAAATATAAATATTGATAACTTTCCCCCAAAATGTGCTAATTGTGAAGAAGCCCACCAGTCAAATTCAAAAGAATGCCCAGTCTATGAAAAAACACTTAACATTAAGCTAAGTAAAAATCCACCCAGAAAAACTATTTCAAGCATAAGAAATTACAATGCAAAAAGAGAATATTTCCTACAACTCCCTAAACCTCTATCACATTGGCCTTCGAATTCATTTACTCCACAGGACAAGGAACCCTCTATAATGGATATGATCAACGATAACGAAGCCAAAACTATGTTCAGCTCTCTGAAAATGAGAGAAATATTTAAGAATATAAAAAATATTTTAGCAAAAATGGAAGAAGCAGAAGACGGAATATCCAAATTTTTCATTTTATTTGAAGGAATATTATCTCTACATGACTAAATGAAGGGTTATTGCAACATATCCAAACAACTTATTCACCAAACAGGTAAAATATTTATTATATTTATCATACTCACAATATTCATAAACATAATATTTAGCAATTTACATACCAATAAAACTCCAGTAATATTAATATGTAACAATATAGAACCAAATATCATTTCATACAACATATTCATAACCTGCCACTATAGAAACTACTTGAGTAGTAAACAAATCCTCTTATCTCGCTCTGTTATCACTTCAATAATGCCAAGCTATTTATTCTACATACTTATTTTAAAATATTCGATAAATTTTCAATTGCTTTTGAGATTAAAAACAAACGTTTACCATAAAAATGGAATGAAACAATATAAACTCCATGACCATTGACTACATAAATTGCTTAACCTGGAATGCTCGATCCATAAAAAATAAGTTATTAGAATTAAAAGAATTTATTTCTTCTAATAACCCCCACATATTATCAGTTACAGAAACCCATATAACCGAAATAAACAAAATATCTATCCCAAATTATAAAGTTTACAGATCTGATTGTAATCATTATGGAGGCGGAGTTATGTTGATCATCCATAAATCACTGAAACACGCATACTGTCCAATACCAACCTTAAAATACTTTGAAGCCGTTGCTATAAACTTAAACTTAAATAATAACCAAATAATTACAATCAAATCAGCTTATTTACCTCCTAAAAAACCTTTAATTAAAACAGAAATCAAAATCCTTATGAAATTAAATAAATGTATGTTACTAATAGGAGACCTCAATAGCAAAAATAAAATGTGGAATTGTCACAATAACAATAAAAATGGTAATCAACTGTTAAAATTTGCTACCCACTTTAAACTCCAAGTAGTATATCCAAGATCACCCACTTATTTCCCTACCAACGGGAAGTCAAGACCTAGCACACTAGATTTACTAGTGACAAAATTCTTCAGTGCGATTTCTAGGCTAATTTCTTTACCAGCATTAAGTTCCGATCACAACCCGGTTTTGTATAGGATAAAATTAAAACCTATAACCCAAACACCTATCGCCAAATACAATTACAAAGTCGCAAACTGGCTCCATTTCAAAAAAATACTTAGATAACTCTTTAGACATTAAACCTATACTCTCAAATCCGGATGAAATAGAAACTGCCATAAAATATTTAACATCTATAATCAAAAGATCAGCCCATCTAACAATTCCCAAAAGCTACCCACAAAGATGAATTCCCCAAATATATAAAACATTAGATACAATTAAGAAACAAATATAGGCATAGAGCACAAACCCATCCTAAAAATATAATAAAAACATTCACCAGCAAATTAACAGATCTAATTCGTCTCAAACTGAACCAATGGAGAAACTCTAATTGGGCTACAACTTTGAAATCAGTTAAAACTGAAGATAAACCCTTCTGGAAAATCCACAAGATTTTTACGAAAACCAAACCGAACATTCCCCCACTAAAAATAGATAATAATAAATATATATTTGATACGAAAGAAAAACTCTCACGGATTGCTGATCATTTTGAGAATATCCAAAACTCATCAAACAGCTTAACCACAACATATCATAAAAAAAAGTGAAAAAAACTGTAAACTATTATAGAACAACCAGACCTGAACAAAACAACTTTAAACATACCTCTCACCGAGAAATCGCAAAATTAATTAAAACCTTAAACATTAGCAAATCACCCGGACCTGATAATATTCCAGCAGTATTAATAAAACACCTCTCCAAGAAAACGATAATACATATTACCAAAATCTTCAATACCTGCCTCAGATTAAATTATTTCCCGAATATTTGGAAAAGAGAAAAAGTGATAGCCATTCCCAAACCACATAAAGACCCTGAAATTACATCCAATTACAGACCCATTAGCTTACTAAACATCCTCTCTAAACTTTACGAAAAAATAATAAAATACCGACTGGTCCAGCACATAACTGATAGCAATATATTAATAAATGAACAATTTGGCTTTTGGCACTTTCACTCTACAACCGGTCAATTGGCGAGAGTGGTTGACATAATCACTAAAAATTTCAACCTAAGAAAACATACAGGCATGATCCTCATTGACATAGAAAAAGCATTCGACAGGATTTCTCCTCAATTCCTCATCTACAAATTAATACAATACAATATCCCAAGATACTTAATTCTAACAATATACTCATTCTTAACTAACAGAACATTCTTTATTTCATCAAACAATAGCCGCTCGACAAATAGATACACAAACGCGGGTCTACCGCAAGGTTCCTGTCTCAGCCCTATATTATTTGATTTGTTTATTAATGACATCCCAAAAATCAATAATGTAGATATCGCACTGTTCGCTGATGACACAGCAATACTGTCATCATCCTATAAGATAACTGCAATAATTAAAAGACTACAGGAAGCATTTTGCAAAATTAACAAATATCTGAAAAAATGGGGACTCAATACAAATACTGACAAAACCAAAGCTATAATTTTCACAAAACGAAGACCTATACTCCCCTCTACCATACTACTTAACAATATCTCAATACCTATTTCAAACCATATTAAATATTTAGGAATTTCTTTAGATCGCAAACTACTATTCAACAATCATATCAATAATAAACTGAATAGCGCCCGCAGAATATTATACAAAATGTATCCATACTTTAACAAAAAGTCAAAATCATCTGAAAAAAATAAGAAAATATTATATAAGGGAGTCATTAGACCCATGATAACTTATGCATGCCCAGTCTGGAGTTTACCTAGCAAAACACACATTAATAAAATACAGATCTTCCAAAACAAATGTCTAAGAATCATAAAAAACTATCCAATATATACTAAAATCACCACAATGCACAAAGAACTGGACATCCCAACAATACAAAAATTCATACACCAACAAACCCTCAGATTCTTCACCTCATGCCAACTTTCAGACAACACACTCAAACAAGAAATAGGAAATTATACAAAAACAACAACACCAAAATACAGACACAAACGAACAAAACACATACTACATATTTTATAATAAAATAAAACAAAATATTTAAAAAATAAAATAAAAGAATAACAAAGTTTTAAAACTTTCATTTATTTTTCTAGACTCCTATTTTTAATAAAACCATGATTTCCTGTTATTAAATGAACGCCAATGATCCTAGTTAATTATTCCACTTCTTTGTTATTAAAAAACAAAGCAGTAAAAGGTATACATTTAAATTTTTTTCTGTTTTATTTAAGAACACCACCACAAAATTGCTTTCTTTGTTTTTATACAAGGTAATAAAAATGTTCAAGTTAAGGAAACAATGAGAAATTAAAAAAAGATGCATGAAAAATATATAATTTGTGATCATAAGTAAATCTTGTGCAATTGGAAAACTAAATAATCTAATTATTAACCCATATGGAATGAAGTTAGTACTTTGTAAAGTAAGTGGTTAATGGTTAGCGAAATAGATGTATGTCAACTTTATCTTAGATAATCATCTGTGTTCCTTGTATCACATAATCGGATCCATCCATCAAAATCGTATTTTAAGCATAAAAATATAAAGAAAGCATTTTTAATTTGTCATGTTAAAAGAAATTAATTTAATTAGTTATATCAACTCAAGATGATACTTTGGGAATATAATTATATCTTGAGCAACCAAAATAATTTGCTCATGAAAATGAAAATGAGGAGATGTAGGATCTGTGAAAAGAATTCATGGGGTTGGCCGAGAAACATGCCAGGGTGACCGAGATGGTTGAGGCGTCACCACGGATAGGTGAAAAACCCGGGTTCCAGTCCCGGTCCTGGCCATATCTTATCTTTTCAAATAAAATATTTAAAAAAATGAAAATCTATTGCAAGAAATAAATGGTTGAAATAGAAACAATAAACAACTTGTAACAATAATATAATAAATTTAATATGAAAACACAAATCGGACATGAAGTTCTGAACCCTCACCATATCTTAAGTTCACAGATCTCAAAGGGCACAACTTACCAGTAATCTCAGCCTCATCGTTTATTTCCTCTTTTATATAAATTCCAGCGTTATCTGAGAAATTAAAAAAAAGATACATGAAAAATATATAATTTGTGATCTTAAGTAAATCTTGTGCAATTGGGATACTATAATCTAATTATTAAATGGAAACTGAATATAAAACAAATCTTATAAAACAATAAATGAATGATGCCATTCTCTGATATTGTGTCCAAATTCAAGGTTTTCAAGGCTAAGTACTATAAAATTCAAAATGCCTTTCAACGATTCAATGAATTAATTCTACACTAATATTGGCACAGTTGCTTATTTGTTAAGTAATATTTATTTTTTTTAACAATTTACATAATGAAATTTACAACTATACTAAAATAATACAACAAGTAAATATAATGATTGGTACATATTAGCAATTAGTATTTATTAAATTTCAATTTTAATACAATTACACTAACAAATTATTTTTTAATTAAACATTTTTATGTGAAAATAAAAGATATGACCATGACCAGGACTCGATATCATACATATTTTACATCATATATTATCACATATATTATACATACATATCATAATATTCATCGCAAATTGCGAGTACACGGGGATATGGGATCAGTGAAGAGAAAGGATTTAACTGACCGAGAGTCGAACCAGGATGGCTCAGTTGGAAGAGTACTTGGTACCTGAGGATACATGGGAGACCCGGGTTCGAGTTCCGGTCCTGGACCTATCTTTTCTTTTCAAATAAAAATGTTTAAAAATTATAACAACTAAAAAAAAATTAAAATAAATATTTTTTAATTGGCTTTCATAGTATAAGTCTTATTGAATTTTAGATTGACAATTTCAATTTTATTTTAAACGTTAGCTCTTCAATAAACAGTTCTCCCTACCTAAGAGCAATTTTTTGACCACCATCCAGAATATTTTCATCCACATAAATCGCTCCTCGCCGATCTAATTACATTTCCAGGGCAGTTATACTAAAATGACAATCAGAACAGATATATGAAATATAAATACACTGCTTACCAACAAAATCCATTATAATGAAATCAATCTCTCTTTGAATATAAGATAATCGTTGGCTGAGGAAGGTTCTATCAACTGATTAACTTGCCAACGAGGTTCATTGACTGACAACTCCAAAGAGGTAAATCGTACATTTTGGCCGAATGTGGGTAAAGAATAACGTTATTGTTAAATTTTAGTTGTTTCCTCGTCAATAAACTATAGCCCGTAGAAAGGATGTAATGAATAAGATATACAGTAATCCAGGAATGATTTCAATTCTCGAGAAATTAAGAAAGTTCCACGGTCTGAATGAATATATAATGGAATGCCAAAAAGGTTGAATAAATAATTTAGATGCTTAATATTAGTTGATGAAGTCTTATCTGGACAAGGAAAAGCGAAAAGAAATCTTGAAAATTCATCAACTATTGTTAAAAAATATTTATTGCGAGTAGTAGAAGGAAGAGGTCCTTTAAAATCCAAGCTTAAGCTTTCAAAGGGTTGTGTAGCCTTGATTAGTGCTCCTTCAATTTTATAGAACTTTGGTTTTACTGCCTGGCAAACGCAACAGTTTTTAGTTACTTGCCTTATTTCTTCTCTACGGAAATAAGGAAAACGTAATTCTAAGGAATACGGGAGGTTCTTGCTCCTAACCCAGTGATACATTCTAGTTACCACTGGATGGCAAAGTGTTTGATGCATATTTATAAGTCTAGTGAGTGTGCTAGTAGCATTACAAAATCTTTGATCTTTGCAGCTGCATTGAATTTTCCTGGTACATAGATTATGTCGAATTTAAAATTGGAAAGTTCAAGACGCCATCGCAAAATTTTGTCATTCTTTATTTTTTATGAAATTTTTTAATCAAACATAAAAGCTACGGATCTTTGGTCTGTCATAAGAGTCAAATGTTTGCCCATGAGATTATGTCGCCATTTCTTAATTACCTCGACAATTGCATATGCCTCCTTTTCAACAGGCGAATGTCTCTTCTCGCTTCGAGATAACGATCTAGTAAAAAATGCAACAGGTTTGTCACTCTGTGATAGAGTGGCTCCAATGGCGTTGCCAGATGAGTCTGTTTCGACAGTTAGACACGGATTCGCCCTAAGCCTCGACTGCAGCATCAGCAGATCTCTCCACCAGCATAAATAGGCCAAGCAGCTCAGTGTACGCGTCATTGTTATTGTAACTTATGTAACCATCAGTTTTAGTTTGTTTTTTTTACCAATAAAGTTTTTTTTAAGTAAGTTCGGAAGTTCAAGTTTATAATTGATTTAATATATTCTTTAAATAGGAGATTGATAATTGACTAAGAATGGACAGTTGTCATCGATAGGAGCAGCACTGCTGTTAGCAACATCATTGTTTAAGTTTTCGAACATTTTTAAACTTTCTTTAGATAAGGGGAATTGTTTGCTGTTTTATTAGAGGCCTTATTTTTCTGAAAATCGTGATATCCATTTTGAATAATGTGCAAATAAACCAATATTTCTTTGAAGAGAATCCGCATTATTTGGAGGTAACATGTCTAGAGGTGATTTAAGTCTATTAGGATCAGGTTTGATTCCATTATTTTATATTAGATGTCCTAAGAGTCGAATTGAAAATTTTGATTTTTCATTATTAATTACGAGACTATATTTTTTTGCTACATTTAAAAATTTCCTTAGGTTTTCATCATGTTCAATTTGTGTTACTGTTACGTCATCCAACGTAAATATTCCACTCAAATTCTCACCATCGATAATAGAGTCCATTGCTCTTTGAAATGCTGCTACACCATTAGTTACACCGAATGGAATTCTTTTAAATTGATATAATTGCCCTAAGGCTTAAAATGCAGTGTAAATTCTATCCTTTTTATTAATTGGAATCTGGTGATAAGCACTTCGAAGATCGATCGTACTGAAATAATTGTACTTAGCTACTAAATTGACAAGATCACAGATTCTTCATCAAGTAAAAGTTAAACGATTTATCGTCTGTGAGTAATCTACTACCATTCTCTTGCGGTGATGTTCAGTTTGTATGAACATAACTTGAGCACGCCAAGGAGAATAACTTGGTTCAATTATGTCAACAGACAGTAATTTACTAATTTCATTTGTAATATATTCCGTATCAGAGGCGGAATGTTTGCGTGATTTTATTGCGATTGGTTTGATTTCAGGAGATAAATTTGTGATTGCTCACAGACGATAAATCGTTTTACTTTTACTCGACGCTTATCCCTTACCAAGAATCTGTGATCTTGTCAATTTAGTAGCTAAGTACAATTATTTAACATAGTAGAATGATAATAGTGAATAGATATCTTCATATTTCATCATATCTAGTCACTATTTTTATTTCCACTCCTGTACCACTTTATATATTCTTGTTACTGCTACGTTTTTATATATTTCTGTTTTTTTCTCTTAGCCCTGAAGATGGCCTACATTGTAGGCCGAAACGTCGGCACATAATAAATAAGTTATACTTATTTTGATGTTTTCATTGACTGCACCCCCAACTATTTCTTCCTTAAATTAGAAGATACAGTCGACCAACTCTTCTCTAACATTATTAATACTCATATGAAATGAATGCACGCAAGTCCTCGTTACTATCTTTTTCCTTCTAACTAATTTACTTAATTAAATGAGTATCCACAGAATCTATACAGAGATAAAAAAAATACATCATTTACAAATGTATCTTAGTATACATAGCCGGTCATAAATATTCGTGCACATTAATAAATTAAATTTATCTTTCAATTTATAAATATTGAAGACAAATTTTATTTGTAAAATGATAAATAAATATAAAATAATTTAATCTCATAGTTAAATAATCATAAATTTATTTGATTAAACAAATTTATATAATTATAATATGCATAATCGACATACGTTCCTATTCTCACTTAATGAATCCTGGGCACTAAAGCACTGTGGTCGGACCCGACTCCAAAGCATGGAAATGAGGTGACTAAAGAAGGCTTCAATATTGCTAATTTCTGATGCATTACTTCAACTTGGTTAGAATACGATTCAGTATTAATGTTTTCGCTAGAATTGGCAGAAAGAATCACTGCCTTTGCCTCAGACTTCTTTAATATTGTTCCTGCCGATTTACGCTTTGGATTCAATATTTTAATAAATTTTCAAAAGTATTCCTTAGCTTATAATTTCCTTGATAAGTATAATAGATTGCTATGGAATATAAGTTATAACAATACAGTAAATTCTACAAAAAATAATGAGTCTTTCCACCAATATGCAGTGCCTTTATGTGTGCTTTTATTTTCCGCTTAGTAACTGCTTTATAATCGCAATGGAAACATTGATGAGGTCTGTCATTTGTATGACGACCCATTATATGTTTTTTTAAATAACTTAGTGTGACTGATTTAAAGTCGCAATGATGACATTGATGAGGCCTCTCATTTGTATGACGAACCATTATATGTCTTTTTAAGGATTCTACTATTGCTGTTTTATACTCACAATGAGGACATTGATGAGGCCTCTAGTTTGTATGACGAGAAATTATATGTTTTTTTAAATATTCTGCTCTTGCTGTTTTATAGTCACATACTTTTGACATATCTTTAGATAAAGCCCTCCTCATAATAGATAAAAATTGGTCACTCATTAAACCTCAAGCTTTTCTCAACCGGTCCTCATACCTCCAATCTTTAAAACTCTGTTGTGAATCTGGCTACTTCACCTTCCATGGAATTGCCATGGGGAATCCCCTCGCTCCTGACCTCTCCAAGATTGTCTTAAAAGACCTTCTCAACTCCATTCCACCCCAATTCCTAAAAAATTAACGTTGTCAAAAAAAATCATCATCATCCACCGTGGCCTACACCCTCTCTGACCACTGCCTCCATGAAAGCAACACCCATCGCATTAAAGAAATCCTTTTAAAAAACAGCTTTCCTCCCTATATTGTAAATAAACTCATCCATGACTACAAACACCCTCCCCCCCACTCCCACCCAGTCACTAAGTCCGCCATCTATCCCTGTATATAGATCCTTGCAATACTTGCCTTCCCTCTCTAATTCCATTCAAAAATCCTTACATTTCTCTATCCCCAATTTACGCATTGCCTTCAAATCCCATAATAAACTCTCCAATATTTATGCCCGTGTCAAAGATTCTATTCCCCTTAAACAACGCTCACAAGTTGTCTATGGTAATCCCTGTT
Source organism: Arma custos (assembly GCA_037127475.1). Lineage (NCBI taxonomy): Eukaryota > Metazoa > Arthropoda > Insecta > Hemiptera > Pentatomidae > Arma > Arma custos. The sequence continues at coordinate 226,689,484 of CM073759.1, forward strand.
CCACTCCCAATTGCAACTCCTCCTACATCGGCAAAACCAAAAACTTCATTAAAGACCACATTATCCAACATAAATACTCCATTTCCTCCCATAACCTAACCATTTCTAAACTTTAACCTAACCGAACATGCCCTATCTTTAAACCACATTTTTTACTTTGAAAATACCTCAATCATAGCTTCAGTTCCCAATTATGATAAACCTATCCTCTCTGAAACCATACATATTAATTTAGAATCACTCCCTATCAATCTTAAGACTGACAAGCAAAATCTATCCTAAAACTATTCCTAAATATTCAATTTTTTTACATAGTTACCCTTTCCGTCATTTATCCATTACATATGTGATTTTATATATATATATATTTTAACATATTCTTTCTTTATAGACATTTAAGACACCTTGGCACGATATTTATTATTTCGCTATTATATCCTATTTCTCCATAATTACTCTTATATGTCACCTTATCTTTTTCATTTCCTTAATATTATTTACGTGTCCTCATTTTTCGTACATCTTCCTTCATTTTGGTATTTAGTTAGAGACCGCCCCGCACTGTGGTGGGGACGAGACTTCCGTTGCTTTAACGTATTTTAAATCAGTTGACCAGACATAGTTGATAGTTAGCCTAGTCTCTTCTCCTATTTTGGTTAGTACCCATTTTATATTTATTTCTTCCCTTCAACCTTCTCCTTTTCTTTTCCTCACACCCATTTCTCCTTTCACCTCGTGGCATCCATCACATGTTGTAATAGCATCCATTATTATTATTTATCTATAATTTATCATCATTTAAATAATAGCATTTGTTTATCTTTACTTCTAATATATTCCTTCTACATAAACATCATATTTGTGTATTCATATTTACCACCTTCCACACATACTATCTAAAATTTGAAATCTGTTTATGCTATGTATGTAATTTTACCCTCTATTAATTTCTTCTATATTTATAAATTTACATCTTACTTAGAATTAATATGTATTAATATTTTTATACCATTACATGTATTACTAGTTTTCCATACTTGTATGTCTCACCAGTTTTACATTTGTAACTCTGTGTGTATTTTTCATTTTGTATTTTACTTTTTACTTTCTCAATTATCTTACTTTTTATATTTCTTTACTTTATCACTTTTCTGTTCACACATTTTGTCATTTTATTATTCTTAATCATTTTTATAAACAATCCTATGCTCATAGGGTGTATAAAAAAAAATGACCGTTTTTTAAACTAAATATTTGTATTATTATTCCTTCGATATGTTTAGATGGTGACTAACAGTATCTTTCGACACACCAAACTTCCTGGCAAGTTCGCGATTACTTGTTGGCGGATTTGACTCAACAGCTTTCTTCAGAACCTCATCAATATCCATTAATGGTCACCCGGAGACCTTCTTCCTTTCCAACGTCGTATCTCCACTGCTAATTTTTTCAAACCAACACCAGTGCGCAGTGCACTGGTCAAGGAATTATTAAGTGTTGGTAAATAATAAATAGCATTAAAATATTTACAGACTTTTGAACTCTGGAATTTGATAAAACGGTCATTTTTTTTTATACACCCCATTATATGTCTCCACTTTTCCATACTCAATTATTCTATAATTCATGTATGAGAGGAAAATAGTTGATTGGATGATAAAATGGAGAACGGAGATAGTTGGGGAGTGCAGTCATAAAAAACACTAAATAAGTACTAGACTTATATTTATGTGCCGACGTTTCGACCTACAGTGTAGGTCATCTTCAGGGCGATTTGAAGAGAGAAGCCGTTGGATGCACCGGCTAACTTATATATAATAAATAAGTTTTTCTGATTTAGTGTTATTTTGCCTGCACCTCCAGACTAATTATATCCTTCATTAGATCTTCCAGTCAACTATATTCATCTCTATCAAAAACATAGAAATTTACAAACCTATTCCATAATCTTTAAAAACGTATTTGGATTGCTTCTGATGGATATGAGGCTGACTAATATTTTCAGGAAATACTTGAGTTTCATAACTCCTCCAGTGGGTGCAGTGGTGCTACCCTGCACAGGTGAGAATTAGAAACTATACCGAATTAATGGAATTGTATAGTGAGTCTGATATCCTCTGTGCTATAAAGCAGATCAGGATAAGATGGTTAGGGCACATGGAAAGAATGGAGCCCTACAAGCTGCCCAAAGTTTTGTTACAACAGTGCACTATTGAGAGAATAAGTAATTTATAAATATAATAAGATTTTTTTGATATGCCAGCCATCAATGTCACAAATTAACCATCAAACATTGAAATAAATCCTCAATGGATCAATAATCTCAACCAACAATCACCTTTTACATCTGGCAGTGGCAGACAAATTATTTAATGTGCTAACTACCATAGATAGACTCCTTCCCTTTGTAGAGCAAGAGATTAGCCCGTATCAATGCAGATTCATAGGAGGCAATTTCCATATGATCAAATTTTTAATCTTCGTATATAAACAAGACAAGACAAAGAGACAACGAGTCAAGTAGGGGCAAAGGTTCCATTCGGAAGATATAACTTTAAACAGGTGTCCGAATTTACTTACCTTGGATTGCAAGTAACACATGACAATAGAAGAGGGGCAGAAATTAAAAACAGATTAGTGACCTCCAACAAATACAACTTTGCATTGAGAAGTATCATTTCCAGTAAATTGATCTCGAGGCAAACTAAATTAATTATGTATAAAACCCTTATCCGCCCTATACTTACCTACAGTTCTGAAACTTGGACCTTCGGCAGAATAGAAATGATTGCCACTTCAAGGGTACTAATGAAAAAGCAGTTGGAAGGAAGTCGAGCGATAAGTAGGCTCAGAATGAGATGGATATATTGTGAAGCTGGTGATGCCAAGAGAGTGGGAGTGAAAAGCTGGATAACAAGAGCCAGCGATAGAAGAGTATGGCGATTGATGTTAGAGGACGCCAGGACTCGCTTGAGGGTTGTAGCGCCAGAATAATAACAATAATAATAAGCTATGGCGGGAAATGATTTTGGGTATTGGAATACATTTATAGTAAAAAAGCTGAATAAATAATTAAAAAATAAACTAAGGAATTAAAATTACCACATTTTCATAATTTATAAATTGAAGCTCATCTAACACCCAAAAAAAGATATCAATTGCTTGAGACAAATAGAAACTCAACTAACTAATAAAGTGTTAAGTTTGTATTTTGTAAATAAGAATAAAAAGGTTAATAAAATTAATGTTTCTCACCTTCATCTGAGAAGAACATCTCTTCTTGTTCCACATGATCGATGCATAGTTCTTCAACTATATAAAAACAACAACAAATAAATAAGCAAATTTGGAGTCATGTACTAATATGGACTGAAGTTTGTCCTTTAAAGGATAAGTGTATAAAGGTTGGCAAAATAAATGTCTCTCACCATCATCTGAGATGAGCATCTCTGTTTCTTGTTTCACATTATTGACGTAGTATGGTTCATCAACTATTAGGGGGACCGGAAAGTAATGTCGTTTTCTTACGCTAAATACAAACACATACATTTTTAACGAGTCTTTATTTTTAATCAATGATGTATTCCCCATGATTGTCAATAACCTTTTGCCATCTAGTGAGTAAATTTTCAATCCCTGATCGATAAAAATTAATTGGTTTTTCGGCAAAATATCTAGAGATGGCATTTTGGATATCATCCAAATTTGCAAATGTTTTGCCACTTAAAAAGTGTTGCAGCGCTCGGAATAAGTGGAAATCCGATGGTGCAACATCGGGCGAATATGGTGGATGAGGCAGCACCTCCCACCCCAATTCATTAATTTTTTCTAGAGTTCGCCTTGCGCAGTGCGGTCTTGCATTGTCATGTTGGAGAATGACGCCTTTTCGGTTGACAATCGCTGGCCACTTTTCAATTAAAGATTGATTGACTCGCTGCAATTGTTCGCTGTAGAGGTCTGCAGTAACAGTTTGTCCAGGTTTCAGTAATTCAAAATGAACAATGCCGCGAATACTCCACCAAACACACAAAAGCGCTTTTTTGGGGTGTAAACCTGGCTTAGCAGTACTCCGAGGGATTTCATTTGGAGAGAGCCACTGCCTTTTGCGTTTTGGGTTATCATACAGGACCCATTTCTCATCTCCTGTGATCAAGCGATCAAAAAACGCTTCTGTGTTGTGTCGTTGAAGCAATAAGTTGCATGTGATTGATCGGTTAGCCTTATTCTGTTCGGACAGATTATGCGGGACCCAAACACCTGCTCTGCTTACTTTCCCAATCTGCTTCAAATGTTCTTGGATGGTCGACCAAGGTTGGTTGAGACTGTTTGACAATTCCTCGATCGTCTGACACGGATTTGCTTCCACTTCCGCCCTTAACACGTCGTTGTCTAACGCTGATGGTCTTCCTGATCGATACGAGTCGGAAAGATCAAAATTACCCGATTTGAACTTGGAAAACCACCTTTGGCATTTACGAATGTCCAGTGCATTTGGATAAACATCGCAAATGTTTTTGGTAGCAACTGTTGCGTTATTTCCCTTGCGAAACTCAAAGAGCATGCAATGCCGGATGTGTACCTCTTCTGGTATTTGGCTGGCCATTTTACCCAAAATTACAAAAAAAATTGTAATTCAATTGTCTATATGTAAAGAAATCACTATAACCTCACAATGTCTTTGGTACGCCTCTGAACCAAACAATGAGCTGACAAATGACAATCAAGTATTGGCATGCGCAGAAACGACATTACTTTCCGGTCCCCCTAATATAAAAACAACAATAAATACATAAGCAAATTTGGAATCATGTACTAATATGGACTGAAGTTTGCCTTTTAAAGGATAAGTTTTTAAAATTTGGCAAAATTAATGTGTCTCACCTTCATCAGGGATAAGCACCTCTTCTTCTTGTTTCACATTATTGACATAGTATGGTTCATCAACTATAAAAACAACAATAAATACACAAGCGAATTCACAGCTAATAACTATAATAGAATAAACTTTGTATTTCGTAGGATATATCATAAGGTAAGTGAAATTAGTGTGTCTCACCTTCATCTGAGATGAGCAACTCTGTTTCTTGTTTCACATAATTGGATCCATCTGTGTCAAAATTTTAATTAATTTTATTACACTAAAAAAGAAACAGTTAATAAAACATGTGATATTTAGTCTGGCACCCGGGGCTGCTATATGAACTCAATAGATTCTTATCTCCTACTTTCTCATTTTTCTGTTGTTCATTTTTCTCATTATAAATATGTTATGTTATGTTATACAGACGGCTCTCTTACGGTCACTGGTGCTGGGGTAGGATTCTGGAGGAAAGATAAACCCAGGGTAGATACTTGGATCTCTCTAGGGAGGCATACTTCTGTATTTCAATCAGAGCTACTTGCTTTAAACTACTGTGCAAGGTGACTACTGGAGGAGCAGATGTCTTCTAAAACGATAACATTCTTCACAGACAGTCAAGCTACCATTGGTGCACTAAGCGGGCACAGTACTAACTCACGGATTGTTTGGGACAGCTATACAGTTCTCAACGAACTGGCAGAGAATAACAGGGTTAGCATTGAGTGGGTTCCTAGACACTCGGGCATCCCAGGCAATGAAGAAGCTGATAGGCTATCCACGTTAGGATCGAACCAGTATGCGGCATCAGTCTCAGCTACGCCAAGAGTAGAATAAAGGCCTGCTATATTGGCTTTACTGCCCAAGCTATGATCTCAGGGAAAAGTCAGATCCTTTGATCTGAATATATTTAAATACTAAAATGGGATGCCACCCTGAGATCGTTATACTTAATATATAGTAATTTTATGTTATTAATACATAAGAGACAAATATACTCTTCTCCAAAGGTTAACGTGGTTGACTAACCAGGAGTTGTTTATTAAATAAGAATAATTAAAGAATAACATTATATTTTATTTGTGCTAACATGGTTACAAATTTCATAAATCTTAAAAACAACTTACAATGAAAACGGGAAGCTATAGGTGACTTATGATAAATGGAGCTTCATTCTGCATCCTCCTCTTACGTCTTGACTTGGCTGCTGCGAACCGACAACTGCCCCCTCTCTTCAAAGTAAAGTCATGAACCCTAAGGACCATTTTACTCTACCTAGCCTAGGCCCCTTATAGTCACCTATAGCATTACCCATCGTCCAAAAACAAAAATATATACATATTTTTTTTTTTCAATTAAATAATGTTTAAAAATGTGCAATCTCCAAATACATTATTTCAAAACATAAACATATACAAGCATAGACAGGATACATACAAAACAACAAAATAAGAAAAACCACAAAAGCAGTTTTACAATGCATATTAAAAATAACCGATTGCGATTACAACACCATTATTTCTCACTTCCTGAATATATATATTGTAAGAGAAAAAAAAAGAAATTTAAGAACACGATCATTTAAATTTTCTCTGTCGAGTTTACGTATCCAATTGAATTTAATATACTTAAATGGAGTTTTGTCGCATAGAATGGAGGACCATAGTAATGTTGTAATAAAATAGATAAATTCAGGCTGAAAATTAATTACAAAGTAATAAACAGAAAAGAAAAAGGGTAAGAAAAAGATCAGCTCACCTGAAAATCTGTATCTTCTATAATCTAAATTGTAGATGGTAAAAAATTGAATAAGTAGATTTTGTGGTAGCCGACTGAGTGGTTTCTCTAACAGGTTCACGTGTGTGATGAAAAGTAGCAGGCTTTTAATAGTAATCTAGGAGAAAAGGTAATGGTGTAAAAGGAACAAAAAGGAATAAAAAAAACCTGTACAAATCTTCATACACACAAAATAGATAAATGTAGGTATGTGGCTACCACTTGAAATATAGTTGTAACTGAAGCTCGATGTCTGGTTGCAAAATTCATTTACTTATTAACAGTATTTCAGATAGAGCTTATCATAACCACCACTCAAATTAGACTACGACTTTTAAAACAGTCCAACTGTCTAAAGTGCGGGAGAACAAGAAACTAAGGGCGCTAGTAGTTCTAATTAAAAGAGGTGGAGTTTAAAACTAGGAAAAATTGCATCTAAGTTAAATTGACTGTAAGTCTATGATATCTATCGGAGATTACTAGGAACTAATTATAAGAAGTAAGAATAAGTATAAAAATTAAATTAAAAGAAAACCTGCCGAAATACGGCACACCGGCCCCCCTGAACAACTGTTCAGGAGAGGTACCTGGAAATGACAAAATAAAGGTGCCGCAGCTAACCCCGCCGAGCACAGACTCCGCACATCTAGAAACCTAGAAAAAATAAGTGAAAAAAAAAACAAAAAACAAAAAAGGTAATCTTTTCAAAAAAAAAGTAAAAATTAATTAACGTTTAATTGTAAATAGGAAGCTTATAAAGCTTCACTACTGGTCGCAAATACTTGCCTGTCGGAGTTAAGACCTCGGCCTGCCGAACCACACCATCCTCCCCAGCGCGCACAACAGATATCCTACCTAAAGGCCACGTAGAAGGAGGTGAATTGGCTTCATCGATAATAACTAAGTTGCCAACAACTAAATTGGGACAAGAAGTGGTCCATTTCTGCCTTAGTTGCAATAAGGGTAAGTATTCAACTCTCCATCTCTTGCAAAAAGAATGGTACATAGATTGCACCCATTTAAAGTTAACAGGAGTACAAAGAGATGGATGAACCTCAGGCTCAGGTAGAGAAGTTAGAGGACGACCAATTAAAAGATGACCAGGAGTCAGGGCCTCAAAGTCAGTAGGGTTGCTAGACATAGGAGTTATAGGTCTGGAATTTAGAATTCCTTCTATTCGAATTAATAAAGAGTTTAAATTGACCCAAGTGGGTAGCTGATTATTTAACATTCGAGTAAGATGGTGTTTAACAGAACGAACGGTACGTTCCCACAGTCCTCCTTGGTGAGGAGCTGAGGGTGGATTAAAGTTAAAGTTGATACCCTTTTCATCACAAAAAGATTTAACTAAGGTTGAAACATCAGGATTATTGAAAAACGATTTTATCTGTCTAGTAAGGAGTATAGAGGAACCTATAAAATTAGTGCCACAGTCGGAATACAGCTGTGAGGGACAGCCACGCCTACTTATAAAACGGTGTAAAACGTCAATGAAAGAAGTAGTAGAAAGATCTAGTGAAAGCTCTAAATGTACTGCTTTAGATACCATACAAATAATAATAAAAAGATATGCCTTTATAATAGGTGCCTTGCGCAAGTGAGAAGACTTCACACTAAAGGGCCCAGCAAAATCCATGCCGGTGTGAAAAAAAGGAGGTGAAGGATTCACCCGTGGTGGAGGTAATTCACCCATTAGTGGAACGTTATGTACAGGAGCGGCTCTAAAACATTTAATACATTTAAAAATTCGAGATCGTATAATTTGACGAGCAGATAAAATCCAAAAATTTAAAGAAAGATGGTACTGAGTAAAAGTTAAACCTGCATGAAAATAAGTAATGTGGTAATGATCAATTAAAAGGTGTACAAAAGGATGTGATTAAGGTAGTAAAATTTGATGTTTCGATTTTACAATGTTAGAATGCGATAGTCGACCTCCGACTCTAATTACACCACACGAATCTATAAAGGGGTTTAATCTTTTAATTCGTAAGCTTGGTGTTTTATTTTTTGTAAAGGCTTCGATTTCATCAGAAAATGTACAATGTTGAATGTAATAACAAACTCGAATGCTAGTTCAGAAAATGTTACAGGTTTACGATTCTTAAGACAACAACGCCAAGAAAGAATAACTTTGGTTACACCAATAAGGCGTGTCCAAGTAGAAATATATTTAGAGTTTTTAAATAAATCAGAATTATTTGAAACAGGTTGAGTAAGTAAAACAGGCGTTAATTCTAAATCTGTAGAATCGGAAATTAATTTAGGAGATGTTTAAGGCCAAGAAGTTTCATCTGAAATCCATGGAGGTCCTTGCCACCATAGTTCATGCCTAGCTAATTGGTCAGGAGAAGCTCCCCTAGAGGCCAAATCGGCCGGATTATTGGCACTAGGAACATGATGCCAGGTAGAATGAGACGTCCACTGAGAAATTTGAGAAACACGGTTTGCAACAAAAGTTTTTAATTTATAAATTTCTATTTTTAACCAACTCAAAACAATTTGAGAATCGGTCCACAAATGTGAAGCTGAAATTATACTAAATTACAATGTTGGATTTTAATGAAGAAGCTGCTAAAGGAAAATTAATTCCTTCATCTTCCACTAGTTGAGAAATTGTACGCAAAGTTAGATAGGGTGCACACCTAGTACCATAAATGACGGTAGTTAAATAATAAGTTTGAATTGGTTTAGAAGGGTCATTTCGCCAAAGTATACATTGAAAAGGATAATCTTTAGGATGTATGGCAATCTGCCGAAACATTTGACGTATGTCACAGACAAAAATATATAAAAATTTACGGAATAAAGATATAACATCGGATAGTAAAGGTTGTAATTTTGGCCCAGCATAAAGAAGATCATTCAAAGAAAGACCAGTAGTAGTTTTAGAAGTTGCATTAAAAACAACTCTAATTTTAGAAATGTCACCATGTGATTTAAACACACCATGGTGTGGTATAAAATAATGCTTGGGACCATTAGCAAGAGTCATATGACCTTGTTGTAAATAATCGTCCATAAAGGAACAATATTGAGTTTTAAATTCAGTATTAGAAGCGAATTTACCCTCTAGAGCAGTAAATCGCGCGTAAGCAGTTTTATAAGAGTAATCAAGGGTGTGAGTAGTAGAAGGTAGAAAAGGTAGTCTAACTTGGTAACGACCTGATGGAGTTCGAGCGGTAGTTTCTTTAAAAAAGGTTTCACAGAATTCATCCTCATGAGAAGGTGTAGAAATAGCCTTAGGAGGTTCTTCAACACTCCAAAAGCGTTCAAGAGATAAATGTAAGTCCAATGAAGGATCGGCATAAAAGCTACTAATGGAAGGAGGAGTAGCAGAAAACCCAAGAGGGGTTGCAATTAAGTCCGAATCAGGGTTCCTGGGGGCGGAGCCCATTAAAATATAACCGAACACAGATGGATCGGCAGTAGGAAAGTTTGGCCCTAACACAACTGGAGAACCACCTTCCAAGGCGATAGCAGCTATGTCTGCACCTAAGATGCAGTCAATAGGAGACGGCGAATCGAAAGAAGGATCCGCTAAACGAAGTTGATTAGTTGCAGTCAGTACGAACTGCTGAGGATATTTGAACCTGTGGTGTATTATTTGTAAGGGATTCCATAATAAAAAAGGGGTGATTTTCAGAAACAATTTTGCCTTCTAAAGTTAAAGTAGAAAGAAAACATGAACCTTTAGTTTTAGTTTGAGAATGACCTATTCCGCTAACGGGTATAGGAGTTCGAGAACGAGCACATTGTAATAATTGAGCACATCTTTCAGAAATAAAAGAAGCTCCTGCACCTGAATCCAGGAGAGCTCTAACAATAACAGAATTATGAGGTGATACCTGTAATTTTACTAAACATGTGGCCATTAAAATTGTTGTAGTTTTAAACTGTGTTGAAGTTAAGGCAGTGATACCAGCAACACACGAAGAAGGAGGAGGAGTGGCTTCGGCAGTACCGGAACTCGATCCAGGCTGATTTACAGTAGTTTGAGTATTATTAGTGTTTCCTGCAAAAACATTATTATTAGATTTCTTTGTAGTAGGTAAAGAACCAAAATGTAATAAAGAATGGTGAGGATTATGATATACTGTACAAGTAACTTTACTATGGCAAGTATATTTTGCAGGATGCCGAAGGCAATTTACACATAATTTCTGTGCCTTAATCCAATTATATTTTTCTCTAGGAGATTTACGACCCAACTGGTCACATGTATATATAGTATGGGATTTATCATTACAAAAGCCACATATTGAAGAAGAAGAATTATTAGAAGATGACTGAGGTTTAGACAAATTAATAGCGGCTGTTAAAGCCTCAGTGGTTGATTTAGGTTTACTGAAATTAGTGCTAGGTTTCTCTGAGCCTTCATTTAGTTCTAAAGTTCTCACCTTTAACAGTTTTAAACTAGGAAAAATTGCATCTAAGTTAAATTGACTGTAAATCTATGATATCTATCGGAGATTACTAGGAACTAATTATAAGAAATAAGAATAAGTATAAAAATTAAATTAAAAGAAAACCTGCCGAAATATGGCACATATATATATATATATATATATATATATATACAATGTAATTTAAACTTCAAATACTCTCATTACATTTCATTCAGTTCTACTATTATTACCATTTAAACAATTACTACATGGGTTTGAAAATATATTTTGCTGCTAAAATTCATACAAAATTCAACTAAAGCTCACTAGTGTTTATTCTAAAACATTTCAACAATATATCATTAAATAGGGGTCTTTGTCGGGAGGTCGGTACCGAAGGTACACACCTGCTTTACCTGGTATGTAATACGAGAACATTTTGTACGTAAAATGTATACGAGAACATTTTAACAAAATATCATTATTCTATATTGGCTTGACTCTCTAAATTCTGATTGTCGGCTTTTCTATGGGCACCTAAAGTACACATTCAGGTATTAACAATAAAGGCGCCAGTATCACAAACAAGATTTGTTTACTTGCCCATAAATTCCACAATTCTTTTGGGTCAAAGTACAAGTGCAGCCATAAGAAAATTAGTATGAATTTTATTGGCTTCCATGATCAGCACACATAGCAATTTTAATAAAATAATTTACTACGAAAATATTATTAGAACATAGCAAAAAAAAAGTTATTATTTATATTTGAATATATGAAAAGTGTGTTTAAAAATAATTAAAGAATAATCTTATGCAGTTAGTCCAGTTCTAGTCCTTTTATTTAAACAATATTCCAGCCAGCCCTAATGATGTTAACATTTCGTATTGACAAAACCTCTAAGGTAGTTACGGACATCCGCTGTCCTTTTCCTAAATAATTTATTCTGTGCTTCCATATTATTTTTTACTTCATTCGTTTTAAAACCTTGAATATTTGCTTTCTTATTAATTTTTACACCCTGATAATTGGTTATCCCTTTTATTTTATAAACGATACAGAGTAAATTTGTAGTAGATAATTGTCTTCGTTTAAAACACAAAGTGGGGCCTACGTGGCACACTTTTACTTCCCTTCTTTCTTCCCTTTCTTCTTTAGTTATTTTCTTGAATCTTAGTTGTGGTGACTTAAACTTTAAGACATCAGAGTTCAATGTTTGTTTGTTCTCATTAGCCTTCAGTGTCATATTTTTATTTTGTTCTACTTTCGTAGTCAATGTCACTTCCTTATTTAATAAGTCAAAACTATCTTTCGAAACTATGTTTGTGATTAATTCACGATCACTCTTACAATTAGAACTGTCCTCGTTAGGATCTTCTACAACCGAAGTTTCTTCTATTACACATTGGTCATTCATAGGCATTTCTACTTTCTTAGCCAATATCGCATCATTATTTAATAAGTCGTTACTATCTTTGATTTTTTCAATTTTTGGTCTTTTAGCCGGAGTTGCTTCAGCATCAACAAGTTTCCTCTTCTTACTATCACTAAGATCGCAAGGATTATTAATTGAACCCAAAAAGGAGGAATATTCCTTACCTCTTTGTAATTTTACGTTAGACATTTTTCCTAGAACTATGTCTTTCTTCTTGTTAAATTCTTCTTTCTTCTTTACTAGTTTCTGTTCTACCGTTTCTCTTTGATATCTTTTGTTTGCGCTGTCCATTTCTTCCTTTAGTTTTACTAGATCTTTATGAAGCTGTTTTTCTATATTTGTAAGTTTGAATACTGACGCCAAACTTAGTCATATGACAGACGTGAGATAACCTGCAGAGACAGATGTGAGCGAAGGTTATAATAGACATTATAGACTGCTATTGTAGAAATTAAGTATTGAGTGTAATTATTGAATATTGACTATTGTGTTGATTCAGGTATGTTATTAAAGATACCTGGAGTTATTTAGTTAGTTATAAATTTGTAAATATGTTCTTTTTAATTACAGTTCTGAACTGCATCCACAAGAGTTTTATTCTATCACCTCATTGGTTAAGTCGTTTATACATATTAACGACACATATTGCTTACATATTAAATATTTCTTTTATCTTATTTCTTTCCTTTGCCATGTAGACTCCCCTCTCATGATTAGGATGCTTATAACCAGCCAAATCATTTACTTTCTTCGGCAATACTTCAATATCAAGTTTTTGTTCACTCGTTTTTGGAGCAGCTTCAATATGAGATTACTCAAAAAAGTATTCACCTTTTCAGTTTGAGATACCATTAATTCTCCCATGTTTTCAAACTTTTGCAATATCCTTAATTTTCTTTCTTCCATCTCGTGGTCTTTACCACTTCTCTGAGACCCGTACTGCTCTAATCCTTCTTGCGTTTTCGGTCCTGGCATCATTATGATAAACCCAGGGTAGGTACTTGGATCTCTCTAGGGAGTCATACTTCTGTATTTCAATCAGAGCTACTTGCTTTAAACTACTGTGCAAGGTGACTACTGGAGGAGCAGATGTCTTCTAGAACGACAACATTCTTCACAGACAGTCAAGCTACCATTGGTGCACTAAGCGGGCACAGTACTAACTCACGGATTGTTTGGGACAGCAATACAGTTCTCAACAAACTGGCAGAGAATAACAGGGTTAGCATTGAGTGGGTTCCTGGACACTCGGGCATCCCGGGCAATGAAGAAGCTGATAGGCTATCCAGGTTAGGATCGGATAACATTCCATGTACTCCCAAACCAGTATGCAGCATTGGTCTCAGCTACGCCAAGAGAAGAATAAAGGCCTGCTATATTGTCTTTACTGCCCAAGCTATGATCTCAGGGAAAAGTCAGATCCTTTGATCTGAATATATTTAAATACTAAAATGGGATGCCACCCTGAGATCGTTATACTTAATATATAGTAATTTTATGTTATTAATACATAAGAGGCATATATACTCTTCTCCAAAGGTTAACGTGGTTGACTAACCAGGAGTTGTTTATTAAATAAGAATAATTAAAGAATAACATTATATTTTATTTGTGCTAACATGGTTACAAATTTCATAAATCTTAAAAACAACTAACAATGAAAACGGGAAGCTATAGGTGACTTATGATAAATGGGGCTTCATTCTGCATCCTCCTCTTACGTCTTGACTTGGCTGCTGCGAACCGACAACTGCCCCCTCTCTTCAAAGTAAAGTCATGAACCCTAAGGACCATTTTACTCTACATGGCCTAGGCCCCTTATTGTCACCTATAGCAGGCCATCTACCTTAGCAAATTGTACCAATATCGGTGCGGGCTAAAAGGATTAAAACATCCTTGACAGCTTCAATGAGAAGACATGTAATGCTCTTCTGGATCTGGACAGGGAAACATTAAAAACAATTATAGCGGCATATAGGGGTCATTATAGTCTCAACGCCCATATGTTCATCTTTAGTTTAAAGATTAGAGTTCAATTGATATAAAAATAATTATATTTAACTAAAATGTCATTTAACAGATTATTGCGACCTAAAGCCCTTTTTTGGTACCAGACTGCTGGCCTATTCTAGATCCATTCTTGTTTGAACAATTGAAGCTTTGGATAAGCTTGACAATTCTTTGCACACGGGGTTTCTATTATATATCTGAACTATGATAGTGAGGCAAAAATCTTTGAAACCAGAGAGATTACGGAGTTGGCCTGGACAAAGCTTATGAACACTTATCCACAATTGTGGGGAAAAACTAAACCGCTTCTAATCTTGTTCCTGTCATCACATTTCATTGAAAAAGGAATTAGTTCTGCTGTCCAGCTCCTCACAAAACAAAAAAATAAGTTGGATGTTTGCCTCAAAGGAGACTTGAGCCTGAACTTGGCGAACATTAAGCCGGTTTAACTGAAATCCACTAAGCACAAGGCAGCCATTGAAAAAGTAAAATAAAACAATAACGAAGTTTTGAAACTTTCATTTATTTTTCAAACTCTAACTGCCAACTTTCTTAATTTTTCCAGATTCCTATTTAAATAAAACCATGTAAAAAGTATACATTTCTTTTCTATTATAGTATTAAATATAATAACACCACAAAACTGCTTTAGTTGTTTTTATGCAAAGTAATAAAATTGTTCAAATTAATAAAACTGCTTCATTATTTACACTTTTCTTAAAATTAAAATTAGGTAAACAATGACGATGAAAAGGGAGAAATAGATATTAGTCAACCTTCAGGAAAGATTGGGAACCACTGCTCTAGATTGCATTACAGAGATATTTTCCTAAAATATTGAAAAAAAGTCACTCAATATTTTGTGTTTGTTGCAAGAAATAAATGTTTGAAACAGAAACAATAAACAACTTGTCACACTTTAAGAATTTTTAATAAATTTATTTAGCTAAGAAGTAAAAAAAAACATTCTCCAGTCATAATAATTTATTTTCTTATTTTCTACACAGACGCTTCGACCCCTTGGGTCATTCTCAATTCTTTAATTGTCTATCCTGATTCATACCATTTTTCTGCAATTCATCATATAAATTTATTAACATCAACAACAACATAAATTATTAACAATTATATTAAAAATGTCCTAAAAAACTGAAAAATTTAAGTATAGATACCTCATATGGACGTCTATAATATAAAATTTTTTTGGAGATATATTCTTCTCCATGGTCATTTTTCACTCTGCCTTATACTTTGGACTTCCCCCATTCTTAAAAACACCTTGATATTGCATTGAAAAATTAAATTTGTAAATCTATAGGAGTTTCATTAAAATGTTTTGATTTTTTTTGTTTATTTAAATTATGCTATGTATTAATTATTTTTAATATTTTATGTTTTGTTTTATGGGAGTATTAGAATTAATGTATGTGAAGTTATGTGTGACAGGTTATGTTATGGTTATCTATAGTGTAGGCTATTCTTGTTTATTTCTTTTTTAATTTCAATAAAATAGACGAATACAATTTATTGACCTCTCCAGACTCTTTTCTATCATTAACTACACTATCTATATTTTCTGTTGTAAAGGAGATAGTTGGGGGGTGCAGTAAAAAAAAAAAACACTGAATAAGTAATAAACTTATAATTATGTGCCGACGTTTCGACCTACAGTGTAGGTCATGGTCATCTTTAGGGCTGTGAGAGAGAAACAAACAGAACAAAAAATATAAAAAAATAAAAAAAAAAAATGTACAGTAACAATAATATGGTGACAAGTAATGTAGAAAATTAAAATAGTGGCAGATATGAAGATTAAAGATAACGAATATTAAAAAAGTGACAGAATATAATAAAATTAATATATAGACAGATTTAAAAAAAATTAATGATAATGAAAATAAAATATAATATCATTATCATTAATTTTTTTTAAATCTGTCTATATCTTAATTTTATTATATCCTGTCACTTTTTTAATATTCATTATCTTTCATCTTCATATCTGCCACTATTTTAATTTTCTACATTACTTGTCACCATATTATTGTTACTGTACATTTTTTTTAAATATTTTTTGTTCTGTTTGTTTCTCTCTCATAGCCCTGAAGATGATCTACACTGTAGGTCGAAACGTCGGCACATAATTATTACTTATTCAGTGTTCTTTTGACTGCACCCCCCCCTCCCCCCAACTATCTCCTTTACATTAGATCATCCAGTCAACTATTTTCATCTCATATCTATATTTTCATTTATATATATGGCTTCTAAGTATTGTCTTTTTATTTTGTCTTTCTCTCTGTGCAAAATTATTGGTTTTTCAAAATTAAATGTATGTAGTTTTTTTTTACAATGTGTAGATAGTGCAGTGCTTGTTTTGGCATTTGGTCTTAAATTACTTATGTGATGATAAATTCTGTGTTTTAAATGTGTGCTTGTATGTCCTATATTTTGTTTTTTTACAATTATTACAGTTTAGGTTACACACTATATTTTTATTTTCTAATAGTGGTATTTTATCTTTTTTACTATGTATTATTGTTTTGATTGTGTTAGTAGTTTTGTGTGCTATTTTAATTTCTAGTAAAAATTTTTTAAGGTAGGTTCTATTTTTTCTGATAGGCCTTTGATATAAGTTACACTTCTACATTTTCTTTCATTCTGTTTGATTAATTGATTGTGTGATTTTGTGACTATTTGAGTTGTGCATTTATTTGTTTGAGCTATATTTTTTATTTGATGTTTGGGGTGGTTAGAATAATAATTTAGTAATTTATTCGAAGATAAATCTTTTTTGAACCATTTTGTTTTGATTATGTTATTATTAGAGTCTCTTATGATGGTCATATCCAAAAAGTTTAGTGAGTGATTTATTTCTTTCTTTTGTGAAATTAATGCTTTTGCATTGCTCATCTAAAATTTTTTTGAACATGTTTAAATTGTTTTCATCTGTGATGATTAATAAATCATCTATGTATTTTGCTGTGAATATGGGAGGGTTATTTAATTTAAAAACAATAAAACCGTAAAAAACAATATATAGGACATACAAGCACACATTTAAAACACAGAATTTATCATCACAAAAGTAATTTAACCCTGGGTAGGGCGCGGCTGATCTGACAGGCACAGGTTTTGGTTTTACTGGTGCTGCTCTCTACAACAGGTCGAGGGGTGCACGTCCTGGCCTGTAGTCAGGTAACCTCTTGGGGTGTTTTTAATGCCCTCAGTCAGTTTGTCACCAGTCATCCGAGAGTAGTGCAACAGCCATTTTGATCTGATAAGCTCACCGCGCCCAATTACGTTATCAACCAAGGTAAGTATTTTTGTATTTTAAATAACAAAAACTATTTTATTTGAGTTTTCTTAACCCTTTTGTAGGGTCTCTCCCTCTAAGTTAGCATTACCGTGTATTATAGGAGCATGTGCCTGTCAGGCTCACCGCCCCTTATGTGTAGGAAAAAAAAATCACATTTTACAATGCTCACAAAAATGGAGTAGACATAGCCGACCTAATGTGCACCACATACAGCGTTCAGAGAAATACCAAGCGATGGCCTATGGTAATTTTTTATACCATGTTGAACCTGAAGGGGATCAATTCCCTGGTTATTCATCTCGGGAATCAACTAGACCCAATGCCCAGAAGAAGTTTCTTCTGAGTGTTAGCACATGAACTAACAATTGGTCAACTCCAGCGAAGGAGCCAGCAATCATCAGGCCTTCACACAGACTTGAAAATGCGCCTCAAAAGATTCCTTCCGGCTGATGATCGTCCAAAATCACCTCCAACCCGCTCCCACAAGAGGTTCAGATGTTGTGACTGCACAGTGGAAACAGGGATACGTCGACTTTCAAACTATTCTTGCGTGAAATGCAATAAAGGAATATGCCTCACCCATGCAAAACCTCTTTGTACAGTATGCTCTTCAGCATGCGCACCTCCCTCAGCAATTATGGATGGTGATTCCAACTGATTTTTGTGACTACATACCTGAAGAGAATCTTAGACCATTTTAGTTATTTTTTTTTCTATTTTAATGTGACATTTTTGTATTATATTCTATTTCCATGTTTTGCGTTTTTTGTATTTCCCTTGTTTTGGTTTTTTTACAGAAATAAATACTCATACGGTTTTTATATCTTATTTTTTATTTTCCCCTTATTGTCTGCATTATAAAGATTATTGGTAACTTTTGGTTTAATTTAATACAGTGTTTTATAGATATTATGTATTTTTTTGTAAAATGTGCCTGTCAGGCACACCGCGACCTGATCTTGAGGATCCTTCACCACGACCTACCCAGGGTTAAGACCAAATGCCAAAACAAGCACTGCACTATCTACACATTGTAAAAAAGAACTACATACATTTAATTTTGAAAAACCAATAATTTTGCACAGAGAGAAAGACAAAATAAAAAGACAATACTTAGAAGCCATATATATAAATGAAAACATAGATAGTGTAGTTAATGATAGAAAAGAGTCTGGAGAGGTCAGTAAATTGTATTCGTCTATTTTATTGAAATTAAAAAAGAAATAAACAAGAATAGCCTACACTATAGATAAACATAACATAACCTGTCATTCATAACTTCACATACATTAATTCTAATACTCCCATAAAACAAAATTTCAAACATAAAATATTAAAAATAATTAATACATAGCATAATTTAAATAAACAAAAAAAATCAAAACATTTTAATGAAACTCCTATAGATTTACAAATTTAATTTTTCAATGCAATATCAAGTTGGTTTTAAGAATGGGGGAAGTCCAAAGTATAAGGCAGAGTGAAAAATGACCATGGAGAAGAATATATCTCCAAAAAAAATTTATATTATAGACGTCCATATGAGGTATCTATACTTAAATTTTTCAGTTTTTTAGGACATTTTGAATATAATTGTTAATAATTTATGTTGTTGTTGATGTTAATAAATTTATATGGTGAATTGCAGAAAAATGGTATGAGTCAGGATAGACAATTAAAGAATTGAGAATGACCCAAGGGGTCGAAAAGTCTATGTAGAAAATAAGAAAATAAATAATTATGACTGGGGAATGTTTTTTTTTTACTTCTTAGCTAAATATCATCAATTGCTAGTCCAGTAAAACCTATATTATAATAAATTTATTATGAGATGACAAATCAGACATGATGTTCTCGAACCCTCACAATATTTAAAGTTCACAGACCTCAAGGGCATAACTTACCAGTAATCTCAGCCTCATCATTTATTTCTTCTTTTGGGTTGTATATAAGAAGAAGCGATTGACAAGCAGAAGCAAACTGTTTTTTTTTTTTGCGACCAGTGCAACAAAGGACTATGTATTGAAGTTTTTAAACCTAGCAGTGCCATGGTCTCAAATCCTGGATGAAATAAGATAATGGAATACAATTGCCTTATTAACATTATTCCTATTACATTATATGAACAGAAACTAGAATAAAAATTTTAAATATAATGTTGAAGTGTAATAAAAAAAATGTTAGTTTACCTTGAAATTATTATCATTGAATATTAAATCTTTAAAAATTAATTAAAGTACCTTAAAACAATAAAGAACCCGAAATAAAAGTAAAACCTGCAAAACAGTGATATAAGCACAAAATCATGGTCAATTGGGCTTGGAAGAATATCTCAGACCATTTCGACCATTAGTGTGCAACAGACGAAGATTCGGTCGATCCCCGAACTTTCGAGCCATCACAACTGCTAAACCTTATTGAATATCAATTGCTTGAGAAAAATATAATATTCACTAGTAAAGAGAAATATTTAAATTTTGTAAATAAGTCTAAAGGATAATAAAATAAATGTTTCTCACCTTTGAGCATCTCCTCGTGTTTCAGACGATCGATGCATGGTTCTTCAACTATAAAAACAACAACAAATATATAAACTAATATAGAGGTATTGATTTGTAAAGAATGAAGTTTGGAAATTTTAGGATAAGAGTTTAAAGGCTGGCGAAATAAATGTTTTTCACCTTCATCTGAGCATAACATTTCTTCTTGTTTCAGATGAACAATGCATTGTTCTTCAACTACAAAAACAACAACAAATATATAAACTAATATAGAGGTATTGATTTGTAAAGAATGAAGTTTGGAAATTTTAGGATAAGAGTTTAAAGGCTGGCGAAATAAATGTTTCTCACCTTCATCTGAGCATAACATCTCTTCTTGTTTCAGATGATCGATGCATTGTTCTTCAACTATAAAAACAAAAATAAATATACAAGCGAATTTGGAGCTACTAAACCAAAATCTAGAATATATTTTGTATTTCATAAGATATATTTAAAGGTTAGCGAAATCAATTTTTTCACCTTCATCTGAGATAAAATTCTTTTCTTGTTTCATATGATTAATACATGGTTCATCGACTATAAAAACAAAAATAAATATATAGGAAAATTTAGAAATATTAACTCATATGGAATCAAGTTGATACTTTGTTAGTACTTTAAAAAGTAAATATTTAATGGAGAGCAAAATAGATGTGTGTCAACTTTATCTTAGACAATCATCTCTGTTCCTTGTTTCACATAATTGGGTCCATCCATCAAAATTGTACTTTAAGCATAGAAATATAAAGAAAGCATTTTTAATTTGTGATGTTAAAATAAATTACTTTAATTAGTTACATCAACTCAACATGATCCTTTGGGAACATAATTATTTCTTGAGCAACCAGAATAATTTGCTCATAAAAATAAAAATCTGTTGCAAGAAATAAATGTTTAAAACAGAAACAAAACAACTTGCAACAATTTAAGAATTTTGGGTACTTGTGTCTTAACGCAGCCCTGGTAACTTTAGCCGACTTGTTCGCATGCACGAGCAGTTACATTTTGTAACTGTTACATTTCTAAGAGTTACCTTGTATTTATTGGGGTTAAAAAATTATCAACAATCAGAAATCAAAAGAATTTATTGAAAAATGGAATATAATAATAATGAATAAGTAATTAAACAACAATGAATAATTATGAAATAAAAGTAATGAAAAATCACAATAACGCAAAATTATTTTTTTTTTTTAAATATTTAAAAATGTAATATATGATGAACAATTAATGGACAATGAACAATTAAAAAATACAAATAATAAAAAATCACTATAATTAAAACAAATAAGTTATGAAAAATCACAATACTTTATTGACAAAAAATTTGTTAATCGCATTTAGATGGAAAATGCGTCGAAACACACTTCAATATCAAGATATAAATTGCATTTCCAAAAGAAACGTTCACCACATACAATTTCATTTCAGGGAAATTGCTACATTTTCTTTTTTTTGGTAAAATATTTCGCTCCTGCAAAAAAATAATAGCTTTTTCTTCTGTTGTCAGCAAATCCTAAGTACACATTTTACACTACTTAAAAAAATAACTAAAATAATAACAACGAAAAATCTATAACAAATCTATAGCAAACCAACAATAAATAAAAAATAACGAATAATAAATAAGTAACAATAAATCAGCAATAATCAAAACTTAGTAAGGAAGAAGAAATATAGAAGAAATCAGCTGTTAAAAATTTAACTTTAATTTCTAACAGCTGAAATTTAACTGTTACAAAATGTAACTGCTCGCACATGCGAACAAGTCGGCAAAAGTAACCAGGGCTGCGTTAAGACTAAAGTACCGAATTCTGAATAAATTTATTATGAAAACACAAATCGGACATGAAGTTCTCAACCCTCACAATATCTAAAGTTCACAGATCTCAAAGGGCACAACTAACCAGTAATCTCAGCCTCATCGTTAATTTCTTCTTTTATATAAATGCCAGTGTTATCTGAGAAATTAAAAAAAGATACATGAAAAATATATAATTTGTGATCTTAAGTAAATCTTGTGCAATTGGGAAACTAAATAATCTAATTATTAAACAGAAACTGAATATAAAACAAATCTTATAAAACGATAAATGAAGTGATTTTATTTAAGTATTTCATCGGTAAAAAGGAAATAATCAATTATTAATTTTTAAAAAAATATGATAGTTTCTGAATAAAACAGAATATTTACTTTATAATATCTGTTTAATAATAACTGAGAAAAGTTTCTAATAGCATAGAAAACTAATTTTTAAAAAAACATATAGTAAGTTCTTTGTTTAAAAACTCTGCTGTTCGTTGGCTGCTGAAATATATTTTTTAACAAAAGAACAAACAAGAATCTGATCTCAACCACATCCCCTCGACTCAGACCGATAAATTAGATTTGTTTTACAAAATAATCATATGATAGTAATAAAAAGAATAATGCCAATCAATACACCTTCAACACCAAGGGCAAGTCAATTGTTATTATATGATAAATGTAAAACAAAAGAAACTGAGCTGTTTAAAGTCATTACACTTTCCTTTACATCACTAAATCACTTAATGATAGGTAAATCAATCTATTAAGGTGAGATGGAACATAGAACATATAGCAACAAGTTTGAGGGAGGATTGATGAACAAGGTAAGTGTAACCAGGCTTTTACTAATTATCCTGAAATTAGAAATGAAACAACTAAATACTCTCAATAATTCACACAATGGTTGCTTATCAGATGACTGACAGATTATTAACCATAACTTCCATAAAAAAAAGTTTAATTCTCAGTTTTAAAAAAATTAATGAACCAACAACAGGACGGACTAAATTCTACTGTAGTATATAGTAAATTATACTAACCTACCATAGGGCATTATAAGTTCTGTACCTTTTACTGATCTGATATCAAATGATTCAAGATTATGTGAAGATGTCAAAAACAAAAATAACTAATGTTCAGATAAATATACTAAGAAAATAAAAAAACAAACCCACAAAACTAAAATTAAACGTTGGCTCTTCAATAAACATTTCTCCCTACTTAAGAGCTATTTTTGACCACCACCAAGACCATTTTCATCCACATAGGCCATAGGGTAAAAAAACCTAACAACTACAATCGCTCCTTGCCGATCTAATTACATTTCCAGGGAAGTTATACTAAAATGACAATCACACCAGATATATGAAATATAAATACACTGCTTACCAACAAAATCCATTATTATGAAATCAATCTCTCTTCAAATTTTAGATAATCGTTGGCTGAGGATTATAAAAAAAGTGGAGGAAGTTCTATCAACTGATTAAGATGACAACGAGGTTCATTGACTGACAACTCCAAAGAGGTAAATCATAAATTTTGGCCGAATGTCGGTTAAGAATAACGTTCTTGTTAAATTTTAGTTATTTCCTCCTCAATAAACTATAACCCGTAGAAAGGATAACACTTTTTTATAATTCGAAAATGCCATGAACAGTTATTACATAAAAAAATTGGGTAGTATTTATTTTAGTTAGTATTATTCTTCAATTTGTCAACATATATTGCTTGGTCACTATTTAAACCTTATGCTTTCACAGTACTGTCTATTATTAAAACTAGTCGGTAGTTTGCATTTATCAATTAAAATGATGATTCTTGTTAAGGAAAATAAAAACTGTATCTGATAATGAGTAACTTATCATGGTGTTACCTCTTCGGTACTTGTGTGTTAACGCAGCCCTGGTTATTTTTGCCTACTGCTTCCCATGCGCCAGCAGTTACATTTCTAACAGCTGATTTGTTTTATGTTTCTTCTTGCTTACTGAGTTTTGATTATTGCTTATTGTTTCTTATTTGTTGTTTATTGTTTGTTTGCTAGTTTGTTATAGATTTTTCGTTTTTATTATTTTAGTTATTTAATTAGTGTAAAATGCGTATTTGGTATTTGCCGACAACAGAAGAACAAGCTATTTTTTTTTTTGCAGGAGCGAAATATTTTACCAAAACAAAGAAAATGTAGAAAAATTGTTATTTTTCATAATTTGTTTGTTTTAATTATAGTGATTTTTTAATATTTGTATTTTTTAATTTTTCATTGTCCATTCTTGTTTAATTGTTCATCATATATTACATTTTTAAATTAAAAAAAAAAATTTTTCATTATTGTGATTTTTCATTACTTTTATTTCTTAATTGTCCATTGTTGTTTAATTAATCATTATTATTATTATTATATTCCATTTTTCAATAAATTATTTTTGTTTCTAATTGTTGATAATTTTTTAACCCCAAAAAATAGAAGGTAACTGTTAGAAATGTTAATTGTTACAAAATGTAACCGCTCGCGCATGCGTCGTAGGAGGCAAAAATAACCAGGGCTGCGTTAAGACACAAGTACCACATCATCTTATAAATATTGTATTGTTTATAAGTAATTGTTATGTCTTCATAAGGGTATTAAAAAAATAATGAATACAATCATAATTAACTGTCATCTATTAGGAACATATTTGAACATAACAGAGAACTCATAATAACATACACTATTATATGACTAAAGGAAAAACATAACCTTCTTCCAAAGAGATACACAACTGCCTCCCCCACATGGTAAAAACATAGAATATATATACAATATAAACATATGACAAGAATATCTAAGTTCGAGTAGTTAGTAATCACATAATCACGAAAACGTTCGGGCATTCTGGTAGGGCTAGAAGATCTGCTCAGGACTGGTGTGGTGTGATCGCATTGGGTACATCCGCAGTTAGCTCTTGAGGGCACGGTTGTGGAGCTTGAAGTTCTGATGACGGTACCAGAGGATTTGGAATGTCAGTCTGAGGAATTGCAATGTCAGGATTTGTAGCAGGTAATATGGGAATCTCTTATAAGGAAACTCAGGATTGAATGTGACAGTTTTCCTCGGTACAAGTGTCAAACACAATTCAATTGATCAATCTGACGTTTCAGTATTCTTCTCGATTTATTTAGAAGGAATATGTACTGCCGTTTTCCTAACTTCTTCAATATCTGGCCCAACTCCCAAATGTATTTATTGTTGGGGAAGAAATGCTTTTGGACTCTCTCCCCCACTTGAAGAACCCTAACACCACATGGAGCATTGCCTTTTGAAGTTTTGTGCTTGAAAGGGAAAACTGCATCCAGACGGATTCGAAGTTCACGGTTTAAGTACAATCCAGCTGGTGACTTCCCACAACCAAGAGGTGTTGCGCGATATTAAAACAAAATCCTCCTCACATTCTCAGCTTTCGGTATAAGTTCTTCAGTCATTGAAATAAGTCGGTGTTTCAGTAATTGGACATGACGTTCAGCCAAGCCGTTTGCAGCCCAGTGGCAATATACTTTTGTAGGATACCATTTGTAGTACAAAATTAAGAGAACTCCTCACTCCGGAAAATTATAGCGTTATCTTATACAAGGAACTTTGGGAATCCATGGGAAGAAAAAAATCGTTCAGCAGTGATATAGTTGAACTGCTATTGGGTGTAGTTTTTAAAATCTTTATCTCTGCCCATTTAGATTTAGCATCAACACAAACAAGACAATGATGATTGTCAAAGGGACCTGCATAATTTACGTGTACTCTTTACCAATTACTCCTAGTGGAGTGGCGCTCTTGTTGGGTTAGAAGTAGTCAAAGCACATTTTTCACATCCACGAACCAGTCTCTCAATATCTCTGTCAATGCCTGGCCAGTAGACAAACCGAGGTGCCAGCTGCTTCATTTTCACAATACCCAAGTGTGTTTCATGAAGCTCCAGTAGAATCTGCTGACACAACGTTGAAGGCATGAAGACTCTGTCTTGTCGAAAAATTAATCCATTATGCAGAGTAAATTCAGAAGTGGAAGATTTATATTTTAATTCATCGATAAGCCTATTCATCTCAGAGTCCTTTTTCATCTCTTCTTGGATAGTTTTCCATGTGATTTTGTCGCTTGAGATTTGGAAGATTGTTTGCATGTAAAGCTGGTTCACCTCATCACAACACTGATTAATGAAAGGAAACGTGATGAACGGAAAAGGAAAGATCAAAAAGCACTCGCTAAAATATGTCTTTCAATCCAGCCAATTGCTTTTCCACATGTGCGTTGTGCAGAAACAGCCTTAGTAATATGGGAAAACTTGGAAAAAGCATACGATGATAAAGTTAAGATGAGGTAACTGGGTTTTGGACGTTATATATGTACCTGAATTGGGAACAAATTTATTATCGATTGCAAAAATAGCTGAGAAAGAACATTGTGTTATCCTTGATAAAAACGGATGTCAAATTTATGATGATGTGAATTTTAATGTTAAAGGTTTGATAGCAGCTAAAGTTATCTTGAAAAATTAACTATTTCAAATAAATTCTACATCAGAGAAATTATTGCTTTCTACAAATGAAAAATCAAATATTTTATGGCATTGTAGGCTTGGTCATTTAAATCGTACTAGCATGAATCTACTAAAAAAAATGGTCTTGCATCTGGAGTTAATTTTCAAAATATTAATAATACAAATTGCATCAGCTGTATTCTTGGAAAACAACAAAGAAAACCTTTTAAAATGATAGCTAGCAATCGAGCTATAACTAAAGAACTTCTATGCATCGTTGATACAGATATAATGGGACCTATGTCAATTAATTCATGGAGTGGAAAAAGGTACATTTTGATTTTTGTTGATGGCTTTAGCAGGAAGATTTTTTAAGATCTAAAGATGAAATTCGATCAAAGTTCAAGATTTTTCAGAACATGGTAGAGAATCAGTCAGAAAGAAATATTTAAGTACTCAGATCAGACACATTATATTTTATACACTTCGCGACGACAAAGTTAAAAATTAAAAATACAACTCTTAAAAAAAGAAAACATTCTGAGATTATTAGTAGTAGCGGTTCAGAATAAGCAGTGATATGTAAAAAATTGAAGCAGTCCACTCTTACAGATGTTGCAAGGGGTTCAAGATTTGTTGATTTGGACAAGTTAATTGTACAATTTATTGTTGAAACCATGTCACCAGTATCAATAATGGAGTATAAGTCTTTTATAGCTTTGATTGAAGGTGCACAGCAACTAACAAAGCCTCCAAAAGTTATGTCCCGTCGTACAGTTTAATATAAAATTTGTGATGAGTACAATGAATTTAAGAAAAAAATTAAGATAGAGTTGAGCACCCTCGAATTTGTGTGCAGTACAAGTGATATTTGGTCTTCCTCTAAAATAAATTATTTGGGCGTTACAGTCCATTGGATTGAAAGTGATACTTTTGAGAGGAAAAGTGCTGTCATTACTTGCAGAACATTCAAAGATGCTCACACATATGATAAAGTTGCAGAAATGGTAGCTGATAAACATTCAGATCATACACTGAAACTATCAAAAATGTTTAAAACAGCAACAGTTAACGGTTCAAATTTGGTTAAGGTTTTTGAAGTATTTGGGAAATCTGATTCAGAGACAGTTAAAAATGAGCATTTCTCATATGCGTATGAAGATCTGAAAGAAACATAACTCGATGAAGGTAATGAAGATGAAGGTGATGATTCATTGCTTGTAATATAAGCTTTTCCAATGCATTTGATTGCCAATACAGATTTCAAAGAAGCAAGATTGAAAATAATTTTTTTTATAAGAGATTGCATGACGCGGCCTTAGCAAAGTGCCAAGCACTTAGGAATTTATGTTTTAGATCTTCAAAAGCATGTGAAGAATATTTGGAGATGACAGGAAAGTCACCAACTTCTCCATCCGCAACTCGATGGAACTCCTATTATAATTCCATTCAAGATCTTTTAGCCTTGCAGAACCATCTTAGAGAAACCATGAAAATTTTAAAATTACCTCCATTGAAGGAAAAGAAAATTCACTTTTTAAGTGAATATGTGGACTGTTCAAAGCCAATAGCAGAAGCAATTCAACGCTTGCAAAGGGGAAAATACACTTACTAAGGTGTATGTTACCTGAGCTAATAAGAATTCAACATATCATCAAATCTCTTCGGATGAAAAATCTAAAATATTGCAGCTCTCTGCTAGATGCCATTGAAGAAAATCTAAATAGGTATTTTAAAAAGGTTTTGCAGTTAGAGCCTCCAGCAAATTAGCCTCAGTGTCACATCCATTGTTCAAAATGAAATGGGTACCAAAAGAGCAGAAAGAATATGTAACAGAGCTTATTCTGCCTGAAACACGAAAAATTAATCGATCTGAAAAACAAAAATCGGAGGCTTTAGAAAATATTGAAGGTGATATAAAAAAAAAAGTCAAAAGAAGAATCTTATTGCTTGTTTTTAGAGGATTCTGATTCCTTTATTGCAGGTGGCGAAAACATAGGGTCTACTAGCACCACCGCTGGCTTAGAAACATTACAATTGTACCTAAATAATAAAGATACCAGCTTAAAGAGCTTAAATGCTTATCCTACATAAAAAAATATTTTTAAAATATAACACCTTTTTACCAAGTTCTGCAACTGTTGAGCGACTCTTCTCCTTTCTTATTTTGAGACCTCATCGAAGAAAGATAAGTGATAAAATGTTTGAAGAACTGGTTTTACTTAAGTCTCGATTAAAACATTAAAAATATAATATTTTGTCTTGCCACATTTGCGCGATCAACACTATCTATTCGTAAATAATTCATGTATAAAAATAAACTTAAATTCAATAAAATGTTGTTTTCTTACAAAAGTATTTTAGACAGAGGATCCGAGTTCGAATCCCGGCCGAGGGCCTATCTATTCCCTTTAAAATAAAAATATTACATTCATTTGTAAAACCATTTTCCAGTCAAATTTTCTTTATTTCAAAAAACGTTTCGACTACCTAGTCATTTTTAAAATTTCCTTTTTTTCCATAAGCATTACTTTTACCACTTACAAGTCAATATCAGAATTGTCATTCTACCAATTCTGTAATTTTGGAAAATGGTTTTACCACATTAATGAAATAATTACAAATATATAGTCCAGTGGCATCCATATTAAAAATTAAAAATAAAAATATTTAAAAGTATTTCATCTTTAAAAAGTATTTAAATGATACGTATTTTGTATCTAATATTACAGACATCATTCCAAGAAGTATTTTGTATTTGGTATCTGAAATACTTTATTTAAAAGTATCTTCCATTTTGTATTCCAGATACTTTGTATAGGGTATCTTGTAAATATCTGTGTAACATATACTCCGGAGCAGAGTGGTCCGGAAAGGTCAAATAAAAAAGCTTCATAAAAACGTTCGAAACGCTAGATATCGTATGTAACTACCTTAACCACCCCTAACCACCTAACCACCAAAAAAACCTAACGTAATCTAACCAAACCATGAAAAAAACACCAAAAAGCCACCTAACTACCCCTAACCAAACCACCAAAAAGCTTTTCTCTTTTTTTCTCCCCACCTGCCATTTCTGGCATACGGGGTCGGCAGTGGTGGGTTAATACATTGAGTTTACGCACTGCCACCAATGCCAAAAAACAACTCAACCAACGATCAATTTTACATGCCTGGAAACTGTCGTACGACTTGTGCCTAGCTCTGACGCATATTCTCTGTCTGTTTTATGAGGGTCTTCTTCCACAGCATTCTTAAGATCCTTCGTCCATAAAAAAAAACACCTAACCACCCCCAACCAAACCACCAAAAAAAACACCTAACCACCACTCTTAACCATCTAACCACAAAAAAAAACCTTACGTAATCTAACCTAACCTAACGAAACCATAAAAAAAAACACCTAACCAAACCACCAAAAAACACCTAAACACAAAAAACCCTAACGTAATCTAACCTAACCTAACCAAGCCACCAAAAAAAAAAAAGCACCTAACCATCAAAAAACCACCCCTAACCTAACCTAACCAAACTTAACCTAATCTAAGATAATAATGCTACCTGTTTAGACGTCAATTACGTAAAAAAAAAAAGTAAACTTGAAAAATGAAATCACAAAAGACCAAACTAAACTTGAAAAACAAAGTACGTCTAAACGCAAGATAGCTAACTGACGACTTAAGAACAAGTAGTGTCGCAACGAAACTCCACATGTGCACTGGAGGTGTGTCAGCGCATGCGCCGACCTTGTGAAATGTCAACACATACGGTATCTAGCGTTTCTAACGTTTTATGAAACTTTTTTATTTGACCTTTGCGGACGCTGGAAGATATGTCATTCGACTACAAATCGAAAGCTCTTTCGATTGATATACATGGTTGCCACCTAGCGATGGGACGCTAAAACGAATGTTAGCCAAAAATATTACTAATGTCATAACAGTTTGATGGAATTGCTCTTTATGTTACGTGATCTGTTTACCATGGCAGTTATTCTAATCCCATATTCGGCCGAACTTTTTGCTTGAAGTATCATTACCTCTTTGGAGCGGTGAGTTATCGAACTTCGTTGGCATCTTGTTCAGCTTAAAGATAGAACCTTCTGCTAACCACTTCTCTAATTTGAATAGGGTTACTCTAAGGTGATGGATTTTGTTGGTAAGCAATTCATTTATATTACATATATCTGGCGTGATTTATGTTTTAATGTAACTGCTCTTGAAAATAAATTGGTACGACATTCTTACAACCTTTTTTTGAACCTTATTTTTAATGTAGTATTTTTTGATGAAGACATCTTCACATAATCTTAAACCTGTTTATTTCAAATTAATAAACGGAACAGAACTGGAATTGACCTACCAGGAGTTTATATTCTATAGTGGAATTTAGTCTGATTGTCTGGTTCTTTTATTTCTTAAATACTGAGAATTGGACTTAAAATTTTTTGTCAGAAGTTATGATCGAAGAAACAGCTCAGTTTCCACAGTTTAACACTTATCTAATATTAAAAGGTGTAATGGTTATGATTCATTTTATTCCAATTATATGATTATTTTGTTTTATTAAGTAAAACTAATCTAATTTATGGGTTTGAGATGAAGGGAATGTGGTTGACATCATGTTCCTGTCTGTTTTTTCTGGACAAAATATTTTTCAGCTGCCAATGAACCGTAGGATTTTATTACAAAAAATTAAATGTGTTTTAAAAATTAATTTTCTAAGATGATAAAGCTCAGTAAACATTCTTATTTATTCAGAAGCAATCATAGTTTTTTTTTCATATTAACGATAGATTACTTAAATTAGGAAATCTCCTAGAGGAGCAAAAAATTCATTGCGGATCACATATTAAAAGAAAACATTTTCTATTAAAGAGCCCTCTTTACTGTGCTGAACAATCTCAGCTAAGAAACCATGTCAAAATAAGTGGCATCCCTGAAAAGCAGAGTTTTATTCTTCTACTGCTGAAATATTCTACTCACTGAATCGATGAATAGTATTTTGAATTTTTTAAGTTCCTGTAAACCTTGAATTTAGACACTATATTAGAGAATGGTTCTTCACTTCATTAATTTTTCTATATGACTTGCTGTATATTCTGGTTCCATTTAATAATTGGGTTACTTGGTTTCACTTTTGTACAGGAATTACTTAATAATGCTTTTAGATTCCAAATTACATATGTTACATGTATCTTATTTAATTTCTCAGATAACGCTGGTATTTATGTAAAAGAAGAAAGAAAAGATGAAACTGAGATTACTGGTGAGTCATATCATTTAAGATCTACAAACCTTAGATACTATGGCAGTTTAACTTCATGTTCAATTTGCTATTTCATAGCCATATTTGATTGAAAATTTTTAAAGTATGGCAAACTGTTTATTGTATCTGTTTT
Source organism: Arma custos (assembly GCA_037127475.1). NCBI lineage: Eukaryota > Metazoa > Arthropoda > Insecta > Hemiptera > Pentatomidae > Arma > Arma custos. The sequence continues at coordinate 226,721,532 of CM073759.1, forward strand.
AATCATTTATTAATTGCTACAGATTTTCATATTCAAACTATCCTGCTTGTTCAAGAAATAAATTAATTTCCTACGAATCATTTTGAGATGATATTACTAATTAAATTATTTTTTTTTTAATATCACAAATTTAAAATTCTTTCATTATGTTTCCATGTTTTATTAAATGTTTCCTCTCAGAGTAATAAAATTAATTACTATTTTGACAGAAGCAGCCAATCATGTGAAACAAGAGATGTTCTTCTCAGACAGAGGTGAGAAACATTCATAAACCTTTCGATATATCCTATTAAACACTAAGTTAATTCTATAGTAGTGAATAACTCCTAATTGCTTGTATATTTATTTGGCTTTGTTTTCATAGTTGATAAATCATACATTAATCATGTGAAACTAGAGGAAGAGATGCTCATCTCAGATTGTCATATATTTCTATTTAAATTAATTAAACATGTGATTTAAATGTTAGTCACAAGCCATAGATTAGTTACTTTTAACTGTCTATCTTATCCATTACAATTTATTCACATAAGAATTATGGAAAGTATTCTGAAGCTAGAAAAATTCAACGAGGACCCGGAGTCTAGTGATGCCTCTGAACGATGGTCTTATTGGTTAAAAACATTCAGTAACTTTTTAAAGAGTCTTCCAAAATCTGAGCAAGTTACAGAGAAGGTAAAATTAAGTATACTAATTAATTACTAAAATATAGCCAACAACTCAAAAAGAAACACTATTATTTATTATAATGCAATTGGGAAAAACCACAATGCAAAGCCTTATGTTTCAAAAATACACCCACTTACCAGTCGACGTTTCGCCTATTCAGGCATTATCAAGACACAAAAACAAAACAGGGGTTAGAGAGTTGTATGTTGAACGTCTTGGTGGTGGGTGCTGTCTCATGTTTGGAGCCTGTTTGGGCTGATGATCGTTGGGATGTATTGCACCTTTTTCTTCCAGATGTGATTCACATAACCCCTGTTTTGTTTTTGTGAATCACATCTGGAAGAAAAAGGTGCAATACATCCCAACGATCATCAGCCCAAACAGGCTCCAAACATGAGACAGCACCCACCACCAAGACGTTCAACATACAACTCTCTAACCCCTGTTTTGTTTTTGTGTCTTGATAATGCCTGAATAGGCGAAACGTCGACTGGTAAGTGGGTGTATTTTTGAAACATAAGGCTTTGCATTGTGGTTTTTCCCAATTGCATTATAACTAATTAATTACTTTAATCATTCTGTTTATACATACATATCTGAAGCAAGAGTATTTGTAGAAGCAATAAACATTCTTGAAGGCATTTATAATAAACCTAAGAACGAGGTTTATGCTTGCCATCTCCTGGCAACCAGACATCAACAAGCTAGTGAAACTCTTGGCCAGTATTATCAATCTTTAAAACTCCTCAGTAAACATTGTAATTTTAAATCTACAAATGCTGAAAAAATACGAGATGATTCAAGTTGTGATGCGTTCATTACTGGTCTAGCGTCTTCCCAAAACAGACAATGTTTACTTGAAAACGCTCAATTAGAACTAATAACAGCTTACTGGTTATGTTTAACTGTCTATCTTATTCATTATAATCTTTGTTGTTGCTCGATCGGTTATTGCCAAACTTGAGCATATTCCAATCAAACACATAGTCATATGTGAACATCTTCTTGTGGAATAGAGCTCAGAAAGTCTGCCTTAGAAGGGAGTAATCGGGCCTCTCTTCAAATCCTAAGGAACGCCAGTAATTTAAGTACATCGCAAATTCTCCTGAGAGAGTTTGTCGAACGGCGCTGCCACTGGTGCCTGTGGTCCGGTCGGGGTCCTATGGTGGAGGTGCGGTGGTGAGGGCCGTTGTCCTGGGAGATAGAAGGGGGCTTTAACCTATCAATACATATCAACAACTCCATTATCCACTGGCGTTAATGACCTAAGGTTGGCATGCCAAAAAAAAAAAATTCTTCTGGATAACCCTTACACATATCTTCTATAGATGAAGACATCTTTTTCTCACTAATGCCTTCATATTTCTGGCACTTAGTAGCCGCTTTGAAACCTTGCCAAGGCAATGAGCCCCTGTTGAAATACATCAGTACATAGCCTAGCGATTCGAGGTTGTCCCGCCGGCTTTGCTCAATGCCGAGGTGGGTATTTATCGATGCATATTGTTAAGAATTTTATTATTTTCTATTTATAATATGGATAGTTAATTAAAAGTTGACGTTAATTATATTTTTATTTTACTATCAAATTTAAGTTATTACAAAAACAAAACATTATTCGATTGAAATGAGATCTTTTATCCCCGTGGGTCAATTATAATTAATTACAATTTGGGATGATTATAATTTAATAAATTTAAAACACAATTTTTATATTAGACTGATTAAAATAACCACTAACATGTATCTCATCATATATGTTTCCTAAAACTCCTTCATATAGCAGCCTACGATGCTTCTCTTGAAAACTGGAAACTCCTTACACCAGACTGCCAATGGTATTGTAGAATCACTTGGAGAGATCCTATCTCCAGAACAATCAATAATCAAGTACATACTATAACTTAGAGGTCCTCACTCAAAAACCTTCACAGAGAGAGAGCGTGGCGTGATGCCCTCTTCCCTTGGTGTTCCTGTTGAGAGTGACATAAATGGGGAGGTCCTATCCTTAGGACGTCCCAAACTCAAAAGGACTGAAATATGGCAGGATCTTGCCGTGGTGGGAGGCAATGCCATTTGTATAAGTTGAAAATCAGTTACAGACATAAAAATTGTGTTTATTAAACAATCAGTATATTAAATTTTCAAATATGTATTTTAAATAAGTTGTAATAAAATTTAGAATACTTTTTATTAACTTGATTTACTCACAAATTCACTTCAACTTTATATTGGTCCGCTTTTGATGCGCCAAATATCGAATACTTATTTTGATTTATTTTTAACATATTTTGAACCTCAACAATGTCTTGCGGTCCCTGTCAGGTTTTTGTTTTTCCGGTATGGAATGTGCTGATGTGTCCTTCCATCCCTATATTTTTTCGCTTATTCAAAATCTATAATATACACTAAATTCCCCTTTTTGCCGAGACCCATTAGATAATTGTCAGGCTTAATATCTCTGTGAATGAAGTCTATCCGACTGATCAACTGATCAGCTAATAACAATACAGTCATAAGAGTAAAGCAACGAGAACAAAAATTAAACAAATGAAGGCCTAACAGTTCCATTACCATAACATTATAATCACCTTCTGATCCACACCACTTGATTGTAGAAATCTCAACTCCATTTTGCATAATTTTGTTAAGCTTTGACTCTATATGCAACTGAGGATGTCTCGTTCTTATGCATTCTAGTTTGATTGCTACTTCTTCACCAGTTGAAATATTAGTCCCAAGGTATATATCTCCAATAGAGTCACTTCCGATTTTTCGTCCTAGTCCGTATTTGTTTCCAACCCGGAGTTCCATTTCTTTAGGTGAGAAACATTTATTTTGCTAACCTTTAGTTATATCCTACCAAATACAAAGTTAATTCTATATTAGTACATGACTCCAAATTCGCTTATTTATTAAATGTTGTTTTTATAGTTGATTAACTATGCATTAATCATGATAAACAAGAGATGTTCTTAGATGGAGGTGAAAACATACGCTAACCTTCAAATATACCGTATGAAATACAAAGTTAATTCTATAGTAGTGAATAGCTCTGCATTGCTTGCATAATTATTTTTGATTGTTTTTACAGCTGATAAACCATGTGTCAATCATGTGAAACAAGAAGAGATGTTCTTCTCAGACGGAGGTGAGAAACATAGGCTAACTTTCAAATACAGTAGAACCTCGATTATACGTCAGGGTATGGGACCAAGATGGTGACGGATTTGGGAAATAGACAGATATTGGAGTGAGTCATATGTCTCATATATATATTCACATAAATTGAACAATATATTTCAAACATTCGACATCATATATTTACTCGTAACTTATTTACTAATTAGGTATACATATGTAGTAAAAATGTTTTAAAAAAATAATGATAATTACATACATTGATGGCTAAAAGTACAATCATTGTATGTCCAATTTTTCTCTCTTGAGAAATTAATATCAATATAAAACTGCAGTTTAAGCGATTTCCTCGTGCACAGATGTAGTATGCCCCTTCTTAATAATCATTAAATGATTACATAGAAGGGGTATACTTTAGAGGTCCCCTGCAGGTTTTATATCATTAACTGGTGTCCGAGGAATTTCCTAAATTTTTGGTAAGATTGAAGCACATTCACCTTTTCGTAAACGTTTTACAATTTCAAACTTAGTAGCGAAATCTAAACTCCTCCTTTATCTTTTTTTCCGACATTATTGTACGGACTTTTAAGAAAACGACAGGTACCCATAAGACTAAAGGTAGTTCAACTCCAGAAGCAACATTAGGTGTTGAGGCCACAAAACTAGAATGCTACTATTGATTTTAAAGTGTATAAATTAATATGTATAAAGTGTAACAAGTTTGTTTATGTACGAGCTGGGTGGCCGATGCGTAAACAAACTTGCTTACATATTACGGCAACACACACCGCCTGACGGGATTAACGCACAGTGCAGAGTCCCCAGTTCTACAGTTCGTATTGTGCACACAGTGGCTTAATATTGGGACCGTGTCCTCATTTCATCACTGGAGCATCTCTCCGCATAGGAACACTCGATGCGATTCTGGTCGTGATGTGATTTTGTCTGGACTCATAATAATGCTAAGTTTCTTTTCCTTTAAAGTAAAACCTTATTTTGCTAAGTATCTTATCATAAACTACTGTAAACTTTTTCAATCATTATTATTATTTTCACACTACATTTTATTTTTATTAACATTTTTTTTTGTATGGAATATCATTATTTAGTTATATTTTTTTTATTGCAATTATTATGTTTTTCGCAATTTATTGTCATTGGTATAGTTATTTTTTTGTGTGTGAAATATTATTTTTGTTTTCATTTTTTTGTTTTCTTACAATAGGTATATCATTTATTTTGAATCAACAATAAATATTTTATGTTATTTTTTTCTTTTATATAAATCTCATTGTTTTATTATTGATCTTATTTTTAAAGAGCCCGTTGCACTATCCAGCCATCACACTTTAGCGTTGGGCAAAAGTAAAGGCTTATTTTGAGCCCCTAAACCACGCAACATTTATTGACGGTTCGTGCTCAACCTTTTAATTTTGCGAAATGCAGACGGCCGCCACATTAGGTAAAGATGAGGAGATAATTAATTTTTGAGAAACGTATGCGAGGAAGCCTAGATTTTGTGTAAACAACAGATTCTAGAAAACAAAGTTGTCAGAGCACAACGATTGATTCTTAGCCGGCGTCTATGACTTTAGCAACCAAACAATATACATACATCTTTTTTTTTTCTCAAACTGAGGTGACGGTTAACAGAGAGTGATGGTAAACAGAGTAACGGATAATAGAGGTTTTACTGTATACCCTGTGAAATACAAAGCTAATTCTATAGTAGTGAACAGCTCCGAATTGCTTGCATAATTATTTTTGGTTGTTTTTACAGTTGATAAACAATGTGTCAATCATGTGAAACAAGAAGAGATGTTCTTCTCAGACGGAGGTGAGAAACATTCATAAACCTTTCGATATATCCTATTAAACACTAAGTTAAGTCTATAGTAGTGAATAACTCCTAATTGCTTGTATATTTATTTGGCTTTGTTTTCATAGTTGACAAATCATACATTAATCATGTGAAACAAGAGGAAGAGATGCTCATCCCAGATGAAGGTGAGAAACATTTATTTTGCTAGATTTTAAGCCTTTAAAATACAAACTTCATTCTGTATTAGTATATGACTCCAAATTTGCTTGTTGATGAAAGAATGATATAATTAACGTGTGATCGAACCTTGGGGCAGAATGGGGGGTCAGATCATGAATTAATGATCGTACTTCTCCGACAAAAACTAATAATAAAAAAAGGGATAGAAAACCGTTTTCGTTGATAAATTTTGATTTAGGTAAATTGAAAAGAACCCTTCAATTAAAACTCAATTTGTTTTAGAAGATCAAGAATAGGTTTGAAGCTTTAGAGACATTATATGATAACCACGAAGATATAGAAAAATTGTTGGTAGAGATTAGGGAAAAAGAACGAATCCTGGCTCGAGAATGAATGTCATAATATGTACGAAAAAAAGAAAAGCCGCAGAAATGAAATTCTTAATAATCCTAGTCGATGACTACTTACCTTGTCGATTTCCAAATCATTAATACTGCTCAAAATAAAAACAGTGAGTATCTTAAAAATCAAATAGTAGAGATTAAATCTAATAGAATTGAAGGCAATGTAAGGAACATTTACAAGGACAAAAACAGATCGCATTAACGGTATGTGCCTGCAATGAATACAACATTTTGAGTAAGTTTAAAAATCACTTTGATCGTGTTCATTAATTAATTTATTATTTAACACGTTCCCTGCCGGACCGTTTTTTGAAGACTTTCCGTTCAGGCCGCGTGGAGCGTATGCGCCCCACGCTTTACACTTGTATTATTTTGTTTCTGGCGAATGCCTTACAATAAATAAAATGCCGCAAAAATCGTAATTATCAAGGAAAGGTTGTATAGTTTAACATGCATAAAACAATAAAGGAATAAATTTATTTTTCTAGGAATTAGTTTAACAAATACCTCGCTGAACATTACTAAGCAAGTTGCATCCTCACATATAAGTTTTTTATCATGCCTACATCAGTTCAAAATACAATATTTTAATTAAATTCAAGTTTGTATGCAATTACAAAGGGATGTTACGATGAACTTTGTTAAAGCATGGCATACATAAGTGTGGTTTATCCACACAACTATCGCAGAATGTTACAACTTTTACAGTACAGTTCCTTGCCGATTTGGAACCAAATTTTTTAACATTTCTTTCGTAACAAATTTTACACCGCCTTCTTATCGAATTAAAGTGGCCTTCCTTTTTTTTAATTTCGTGTCGTTTTCTTCTTTGTTCAATTCGTGGAGAATTATTATTATTATTATTACACGACATCAGATTCATTGCTAATGTTTTTCGGAATTCGATGCTTGTTATTTTTCGGTTTGTAAGACTGTTATATATAACCCATGAATTCACGACAGCTGTGTTCAGGCAAAGTTCAAATACAATTTTTTTATACCACTTTACTGATTTTCGTAGAGGACTGCAATATGAAGCCATTTGATCGGAGATATCTACAGAAGACTTCCCTTCATTATAATCCACAATAACCTTCGGTTTTGTAACAATATTCCCCCTTTTCTGCATAGTCACAGTTTCATTAGAGTGTTTCGTTGATAATAGAAGAACATCACGCTTGTCCTTCCATTTTAGTATTGTCAAACCATCATTGCTTTCCTTAGCGATATATTCATATCGCATTAATTTTTTTAAAAGTAGGTCTTTTGGAATTCCACGGCAATTTGATCGTATTGTTCCAACCAGATGAGTGTTTTGAGCAACTAGCTTTTTGGCTAATTCGAGACTTGTGTACCAATTATCAGTACATATTGTATGGCCTTTACCAAATATACTTTTGCACAATGATAGAACAACATTGGTAGGCGTTGTTTTCTCTCTATCCATTTTTTTCCCACAATAAATTTTGAAGGCGAGCGTGTATCCCGGTCCTGAACATAATTTAAATAATTTGATACCATATTTATGTCTTTTTTGTTTTATATATTGTTTGAAGACAATGCGACCTCGAAAAGGAATCAGAGATTCGTCTACGCAAACAATTTCGCCTGTTTCAAAATACTTTTCAAAGTTTTCATTCAACATATCAATGACTGGTTTAATTTTATACAAGCGGTCATTTACATTTTCCTTGTCATTGTTGTTAAAATGCAACATTCGTAGCAAAAGTTCAAACCGATTTCTTGACATTATTGAACGTGGAAGAGTCTGCCAATATGCTGGATCTTTAGACCAATACAAACTTATTTCTGGAAGCTTTACAATTCCCATCCACATAATAAGTCCAAGAAACCGTTTTATCTCGTTTTTGTCAGTTGCTATCCATTCATCTAATCGATACGATGTTTGTTTAGATAGACATTGTTGCGCATACCGATTCGTTTCTGAAACGACAAGATCGAAGAATTCATCACTCGTAAACAAAAAATAAATATCTTCCGGTTTTTCGTAAGTTTGATTGCATGTTTTGAAACCAGGTGTACCAACGAAAGGCGTAAGGCGCGGTTGGTTTCCGATGGGATCAGCCCAATCTATATGCAAAGTAGTCATATTGTTTATAGAAGGTTCAGTATCTTCGTCTTCACTACAGGATAAAATGCGAGTGCTGCGTGTGGAAAGGCAATGAAAAGGTATGATTTCATCTGAACTGTCTGAAGAATATTCAGAAAGGTTTCCTCGTGCAATCCTAGGGCGTTTTGTTAAAATTTCTGCGAGTGGCACGTCAGAATCATCACTAGAAACTCTGTTGCTGTGTGAGGCCATATCTGCTTATAAGGAGTAATTATTGTAAAATTTGGAAAAGGTCTGAAGAAGAAAAGGTGGGAAAAATTGCAACCTTTTGTTAATGTAAAATATCCGAACTTATAACACTTAAATAATACGTACCGTATTTCCTTCGTCTAACACACTGAACTATAAATCAATCCCAGTTTAAGTAAAGCAGTACGTATTGTATCAACGATACGCGAATAAATGACTGATCGCAGTGCGAAGAATGCAGAAAACAAGTGACGGCGAAACAAAATTGCCCACCAAGCCGCGTGGGGCGTATATGCCCCACGATTAAATGAAGGCATCAGCAGTAGTACTAAAATTCCCGTGATCGACTGCATATTGAATTTTTAAAAAATTCTTCATTTTACAATGATAATACCAAATGGCTTGAACGGAAAGTTCAGCGTGAGGCGCATACGCTCCACGCGGCAGGGAACGTGTTAATTAACAATCAAATCCCTGTTTCTGAATATCAGAGTGCTGAACCATTTATAGAAGGGCCGAGTAAGGAGGAAATTGAAATAGCCTTCGGAAAATTAAAATCTAATTCTTACTGACTTGCTATAAAATATTCTCGTTAATCCTAACTAGTAGAATTACAGAATATGCCAACGTAATAAGCGTAGATTATCAATGTGGTTTTTGACGAAATCGTTTAACTATTGATAAAATATTTTCCTTACACCAAATACTCGAGAAAAAATTAGAATAAGACAGTTGTTCATGAACTTTATATCAATTTTAAAAAAGCTTATAATTCAATCGACTGTCAATTGATGTATAATGTATTGATTGAACAGGGTATACCCAAAGAAATTAGTAAATTTGGTAAGGATGTATATGAACGAAACTTACAATTATTATAATTAGGTTAGAATCAGTAATAATTTTTCGGATAAGTACGAGGTTCAATCAAGTGTAAAACAAGGTGATTAGCTTACACCTGTTTTATTCAATTTAACACTTCAATATGTTATTATAAAAGGTTAAAAAGTTTGAATTTGAATACGAATAGTAAAATATCCGAGCTTGGGCTTGTTGATGATTAGCTGTTGTTAGGTGAAGACGCCGAAACTATAAAACTTAATACAAAAACTTTGATGAAAGGAGGTAAACAAATTCGGGCAAGACAACTATATGGTTAATAGCAGAAAAAAGGAAGATTTTGTGGATATTTTAGGATGGAATAAGTTTGAAGGTGTGGAGAAGTTTAAGTACTTATGATCTATGGTAACTAGAAAAAAGGAAATAATGGCACGATTAAAGGCAGGAAATGCTTGTTATTATTCCGTCTCCACATTAATAATTTGTCCTGAAATCTAAAAATCAGAATTTTTAAAACCATCATCCTTCCAAATCTTCTTTACGGAGAGTTGTGTTTACTTCTCATTCGTACGGAGTCATGTCTTACTCTGTCGGACCTGTATTAAGGTTTCAAATAATATATACAACACATACTATTACGAACTTTATTAACTGAACTAACATCTTCGATAACAGCAACATAAACTTCTCTCCTCTGTTGCCTTCCCACGCCTTTGCTTATATTACAAAGAGGTATGCTAAAATAGTCTCCTTAACAATCTGACTTTTTGCAAGATCCGGGTCAGTGGGAATATAATTTCTATTTATGCTAGAGTTCACACGACCATCCGGTTTTAAGACCCGGCAAAAAACTTAATCTTACTAAAGTTGACATCCGATTAGGCGGCTTGAACCGGAACGATAATTTAAGATCCGTTTTAAGCGGCCTAGTATTTTCAATACGAGCGTTCATATAAGGTTCAGTCGAATCTGTTTTTGTCGGATCTATAACCGAATTCGCGCACCAGCAGGGCAGTAGGAGGAGGCCAACGCCGTGCGCACCCGCCGCCAGTCAAGTCAGTGCCCTTACAAAGACTACACGACTGCTGTTAGCTACTTATCTGATAGACTTAAGTACGACAACGCCGCGATTGTCTCACTATGGGACAAAACATTAGACACTTACAAAGATAGAAACTTCAGAACGAGTGCTTGGTGAGAAACATGTGTACTTTTGAAGGATGATTTTGAAGAGATGGAAGAGAAAAAAAAGGCAAGATTGTGGTAAGTTTGTATTCACAGTAAGAATTATTAATTGTATTAACCTAAATTAGCTTGTATGAAGTTTGTGTTTATATTAGAAATTAGTACGGTGGTATGTCATAAAATTACTTTAAGATGGCTTCATCTTGCCAAGGCACAGCTCCTGCTGTAGAACTAAAATAATTTGTAAATTCAGTTCGTATATTATTAGCATGTTGTCCACCCCATGCACTACTTTGCTCGTTGGGTGTATCATTGAACGCCACCGATGTTTCTTTGCTAGTTGTCTCAATGTTCGACTGCACCGCTTCCATATCTATTATGAAATAATGAAGCACAGTGCTAGCCTTTACAATCGAAATTGCTGTGTCGGTATTAACATCCAGTGGACGATGAAATATACGCCATTTATTGGGTAGTATTCCAAAAGCGCACTCAACATAACGTTACAGTTAATCTGTAGTTATATATTCTTTTTTTTCTTTTTTATTCAAATGGTTTCCACCGTAGGGTCTCATCAAATTTCTATGCAAGCCAAAACCCTCATCACCAATTAGTACAAATGGCATCGACATATCTGATTCGTTTGTCATTGGACGAGCTGTTGGCAGTTGTAAATCACCATCTAGCAGTTTTTCCCAGAAACTACTTTCCTTAAATATTGTTGAATCGCATTCTTTTCCATATGGCCTCACACTGATGTATGTCTATATTTTTAATCAGCTACTGCTAATAAAACTATAGAGAAGAAATCTTAATAATTCATAAAGATATAACCACTGTTATTTGGCTTTTTTATTCTTATGTGCTTTCGATCTACTCCGCCGATGCAGTGGGGAAAGTTGGCCCTAGTATTGAATTCATTGGCGATTTGTTCCCAGTCAGAACTTCTGTAGGGTAATTTCATAAACTCCTCATGCAAGTTGTTCCATATGGTAACTTCTCTAAAAATGTTGCTGATTGTTGACACTCCCACTCGGTAGGTGTTGTAATGACCCTTTCCCCTAATTGGTATAATAATTATAATTATTTAATATGTCCATGGACCTTAAGGAGGAGAAAATAAGGCCAATTACAAACGAAGTCCACAATGAAAACCCCAAAATAAATTATATTCTCAAATATACATATATATACACATAAAATAATATGACATGCAATTACTTATTATATTTAATACAATTATTCAATTATTCTAATACAAGCCTTGATATGGGGATCGGAGAGAGCAGGAGGTGACCGTCTTCAATGAGTCCGAGAGATAGAGTGAAGTCGAATTCAGACGTAGGAGCGCTCATAGGAGCTACCTCCACTATCTCATATTACCTCCCCCTCTCTTTTATCGGCCAATCAGAACACAAATTTTAGGGCAGGTCTAGACGAAGACATACTCATATATTTGAATACAAATCGTTAATACGCAATACATACTCATCCCGCCAAGGCACAAAGGTACATCGGGGAAAAATACTATCTAACAATACAACCTAATTCTATCTCTTAAAGAGACACGTATTAAACTCCAGACTTAATACATCAAATAATACTTACAAATCAATCAATACAATTATCCTTATCAATATGGATACATCTAATCAAATCATATTATATAACTAATTATACATTTAATATCATCTATCATACATTCAAACAATCCATATAATATATATATATATATATATATATATATATATATATATATATATATATATATATATATATATATATATATATATATATATATGTGGATCACCACTCAATCAAATAATATCTAATATAATCTATGTGGTCACCACAGTGTAAAATAAATCCTTGTATGAGCACCCAGAAGCCATATATCTGCAAATTTAAGATATTATTTTGTTTTATTTTTCAGCTAAAACAATCGTAAAGAAGTGGACCAACATTAGGGACTGCTCGATGAGAAGCAAAAATGAGACTAACAAGTCTAAAAAATCAGGATCCTCTGCAGGACGCCTCAGAGTGTACATTTATCAACGTCAATTGTCTTTCCTAAACAAAATTGCCACACCTGCTCTTATCCATCACAGCGCATCTAATGATATCATCAGTACCCCAAACGACGACGACAGCCTTTTAGTCCAATGGATCAAGATGATGTAGCTGAACAAAGCGAACAAGAACCTACTGAAAAGAAAAATAAAGTTATGAAAAGAAGGCAGACTTCGAACGAGTTGGATAAAAAATGAGTGAATTTTTAGACCATCAAATAAAATGCGGACAACAGAATGAAGACTGCAATTTTTTTTTCTTTAAAAGTCTATTTCTGTCATTGGCCACACTAAAGGATGAACAAATATTGGAATTCCAATCGGGCGTCTTACACTTATTACTAGGCATAAAGAGCCGTAATGAATGGTCTCCTGCACACTCATCCACGTACAATTCCTTCCAGCCAGCTATACCACAGACACAACGCTATTTTACATCGCAGTACAATGTTCCAACATCACCAAATGAAGACAATTCCAACGCTGCCAATTTACCCGACTTTAAAAATGTGTATTGAGGAAAATGATATGGCGTTAGAAGGAGAAATCTACCAACCTACATAGGTACCTACCAACCTACATAGTGCCTATTAATCTACATAGGTACCTATTTTTATACTTTTCGTGTCCTCTTCATGTCTTCAACTTAATAAATATTAATGAAAAAGTATCTATAAGTGTATTTTAATCTCACCTTATACATATAGCTAGTTTTCCTTCAGGAGGTATGCTCTTCCTCATATTTGTATCTTGCTTTATCAAATCTTGTTCAACTCTTTGTAAGAGGTAATCAAATGTTCATTCTAAAATAGTTGAAAAATTTCTCTGGTTCCAAGTGTTGATCTTCTAACTACTATAGGGTTTAACTAGTCCATCTCATCCAATCGACAGGTACTGACTGAGCGTGAGCGAGTGCTTTTCTGCAAAAAAAACACGGCACCAAAGATCCCTAGATCCGGGGCAGTCTGACAAAATTGCGCCTTGTGAACTCAACGTTCGGTTTTTTCAGGTCCGACAGAAATAAGATTCGACAAAACTTTACTTCCGTGTGAACGAACACTTAGATCTCCGAAGAGGACGGACGTTGCTCAGAGCTCTGAGGGATTACCAAGCAGCTAAGGATACTAACCCATAACAATTACATTTTTTACAATTTAAGAGGAATAGATTTATTTTAATATTATCATTATTTATTTCTGTTTTTGTTTTTTGGTTTTCTTCTTTTCCATTTTGTTTTCTTTTCTTCTATTTTTTATTTGATATATTCATTACTATTAGTGTGTTACTAATCTCCTAAAATATGGGAGACCCAGATGACGCACTTAGTCCTTTAAGAAAACGCCCTAGAGCAGGGGTTCCCAAACTTTTTTGTACAACGCCTCCCTTTTGTTGAAATGAAAGCTTCTCGCGTCCCCCATTAACAATAAATTGTGTGGGCCTAGGAACAAAACAAAAACAAATAAGTATTACATTGAAAACAAAACATTTATTTATAGTGCCATAAGGTACAACAATATCAGTTTTCATAAAATACAAAAATTATTAATAAGAGAAAAATAGATTAGGTTGGTTAGTGAGATGGATGGGCTTCCATTTTTCTTACTAGTATGCCTATTCCTGGCTGAGTTTAAGTAAGTGCACAACGCAAGTCACTAGCAACATCAAGTTTATTCCGATACTTTGTTTTAATTGCCACAAGTGTTGAAAATGCTTTTTTGCACAAATAGGTGCTTGAAAAAGGCAAATATAAACGAAGAGCTTCCCGTGATACGTTTGGATACACTTTGAAATATTTTAACATGAATAATATAATATGAAGGTTTGTCCATTATATCAAAGTGGTCAATTTTCTAAACATCATGGTTAATTTGAAAGACTACTTAAATTTAATTTAAAGTTCAACTAGTCTCGCGCCCCCCCTGACATGTCCTCACGCCCCCAGTTTGGGAACCGCTACCCTAGAGAAGGATGAAAGCCCCACCTGATAGAATGTTTATACGCGAAGAAGATGGAAACCAGTCCCACATTTATAACTATTAAAAGAGATGATGACGAGAGTTTTACGAAAGTGTCCCCTTTTTTCATCAATAAATCTATAACGGGCCTAGTAGGAGAAGTTAGAAACATTAAAAAATTAAGGGATGGTTCACTATTAGTTTAAACATTTAAGGGATCTCAATCCGAATCCTTATTATCCTGTAAAGATTTTGGAGGACAATTTCCTCTAAAAGTAACCCCCCACGAAACTTTAAACTATAGTAAAGGCATCATAAAAGTTTATGATTTCCAATATTTAGAAATAAATGAAACAATTCACTATATCACAAGAATTAAAATTACAAAAAAATGGCACCGAAATAGCTACACACAACTATAATTGACGACATGAAATTAGGCGGCTCAAAGAAAATGCGGTGTTGCTAAATCGACCTACACTAGCGTACCAAGGGTAAAAACGAAATAACAGAAACGGAGAGAACTAGGCAACAATGCTAGCACATTGTTGTCAAATATTGGCAGTTTTGAGTAAAACCACGCCCACATTCTCGCTACAAGCGGCAACACAGCATTTTTGCTCACCCGCCTGATTTCATGTCATCAATTATACATTGTAACATTCTCATCACCTATATCCCTCAAAACAATCAAAGTAGGCTACCAGAATATACCTGTCCATCTTACATTCCTAATCCCCTTCGCTGTTTCAAATGTTTAGGCTTTAACCACACTGCCATTAAATGTAATAAGATGCCTGTTTGTATACAATGCGGAAAGGCCAGACATAGAGAAGGGAATAAATGCGAAGAGGCACCTTACTGCATTAATTGTTGTGGTCCACACAACGCTCTTGATCGCTCATGCCCAATTTCCCAAATGCATACAGTGATTAAATCTATTCAAATAAATAATAAAATATCCTAAATGACGCCAGAAAAATATAAAGAGAGATTCCCGAACTCCCAAAACAAATCGTTTGCCTACATAGTTAAGGAAAAAAAAAACAGAAACAAAGGAAATCGGCATTCAAGTCGATAAAAATAGTCTCTAATATATGATTTGTTTACTATTAACCAATCTCTTCAAATACTATCAAATCCTTTTATCAGTGTGTATTAATTTTAATTTTGAGTGCTTCAATTTATTTTAACTTATTTCATATGAATATTTGATGAAGTATTTTAATTTATAATCCGGTTCATTCAATATATTTAATTTCATTTAGGCCTTCAGTCATCTTCACAAGCTGAACTACAATCTGAGCCGCCGGAAAAAATTAATAGACTGCCGACAGATGTCATGCCGAGTACTAGTATGAGTCTAGCTTCGACTGTTGTATCTAATACGTTTATGGTTGAAAGTGGCGAACCTATATCGGAAAATATTGACACAGAAAAAATTCTGCATCGAAAGCGACTAAATGCGGAAAGATGCCGCAGATATCGTCAGAAATGCAAGCGGCTAAAATCGGGCGCCAGTTCTAATCAAGGCAAAAGCGGCAGTGATACGAGTACGATTCGAGACACAAGCACAATTCGAGGATTAGTTGTTGATGCAGAGGAATTCCAAAATTCGTCGAATCACAATCAAGGTTTTTCCAACGATGAATCCTCGTCGCAGGCTCCTAAAAATACAACTGTCGACGCAAATTCCAGCACTCCTGCGGGCGTATACCTTCGTCGGTACCGAGAAAGGCTCAATGCACGAAGAACGCGAGCAGAAGAAGATCCGTCATCGATCTATACGTTGTATACTAGACATAATGGAGCTCATAATCTATTCGAAAAGTTATTTGAGAATAATCCATTTGGTTTTGCGTGCACTGTTTGTGACAGACTATGGTTCGAAAATGATTTGAAAAGTCCGCCTTTATCGTGCAGTGCAATTTTGCGACAAATTTGCCCAACTGTTTCGTTGCAAGATATTCTCGTGTGCGCGACCTGTAAAGCCTGGTTAGTTGCTGGAAAAATACCGAATTTGGCCGTGTACAATGGGTTTAAGTATTCGCCCAAGCCGAATCTCCCTGAATTGGATTTAGTATCCGAGCGATTAATATCACCGAGATTACCCTTTATGCAAATTCGACGGTTGCGATACGTCGAGGGACAATATGGAATCACTGGACAAGTTATCAATGTGCCCATTGATGTTAACAACATGGTCCAAACTCTGCCTCGAAATGTAGACGACGATTATTGTTTAAATGTAAACATAAAAAAACGAATTATACACAAATCTAGTTATTTGCACGGATTGGTAAAGAAGGGGGTTGTTAAAGACTGGCTTAATTATCTTGTGGATACTCCGCTTTATAAGCACTATAACATTAAAATCAGTCAGGATTTCTTGGAGGAATCAAACGATGAGAGTGAAAAACCAGACATTGTTTTAGACGATTTCGCTGAGCCAATTGAAATTGATGATAGTCTAATTGCTGAACAGCATACAGTTTTATGGTCGGAGGATAAATATTTACAAATTGCACCGGGAGAGAACAAAAGACCTATTAGTCTGCTGTTTGATTCTCATGCGGAAGAATTATCTTTCCCAGCAATTTACTACGGTCAATTTCGGGAATTTAAAGATGGTGTTAATTGTAATGCATACTCGATTGCAACAAGTGAACTGCGGCGCTCTGATCGACGAGGTTGCTCACCTTGCCACTTGCTCTTCTTAGCCATGAAGATTATGCAACTTCGAGTGAGTGAAAGCATCAGCATTGCTTTTAAACATGTCGGACAAGGCATAAACATAACGAAAGAGCAAATACTATCTTCCGATTATCGTAACGGCTGTATGGAATCAAATTTGGCTTTTCTCAAATCCATACCCAATTCAGTACAATATTGGCAAAGTCGAAAAAAAGACCTCTTTGCGATGATCAGACAACTTGGTAAGCCAACGTTATTTCTGACGATGAGCGCCAATGAAATATCATGGAAATGGCTTTTGAAAACATTGCATAAATTGAAACATGGCACGGAAATCACTGATTTAGAAGTTGATCGGCTGCACTATAAAGTCAAGGCAGCCTTAATAAATGAAGATGCTGTGACATGCGCCATTTATTTCAACAAACTTGTCAATGTAATTATGACAATTCTTCGAAATAAAACCGTTAGCCCATTCGGTAAGCATTTTGTTCAACATTATTTCAAGAGAATTGAATTTCAACACAGAGGAAGTGCTCATGCACATATTTTGCTTTGGTTGAATGAGGCACCTAAAGATGCTTTTGGGGCAGATATGGATTCCACTATTCGGCTTATCAATGATTTAATTTCTGTGTCGAACAGAGAGTCGTCAGGGCATATTAATCTCGTCACACACCATCACACTTTTACGTGTTATAAAAATAATCGAAATCAACGGAAATGCAGATTCAATGCCCCTTTTATGCCTACTCGGAAAACCGTACTACTTAAACCTTTGGCTAAATCTACGGATGACGAAAAACGCGTTCATGATGAGTACAAAATAAAATATCAAACAATACACCAAAATCTCGAATACAGTGACTACGATAACATTGATGATTTTTATGATATAAATAACGTAACATCAGATGAAGATTATTATAAAATTCTGTCCGCTGGAATTTCACGGCCAATGGTTTTCGTCAAACGTCACCCTAATGAGAAATGGCATAACTTCTTCAATCCATTCATTTTTCACCACTTGCAATCGAAAATGGACATCCAATACATAACAGATGAGTATTCCTGTGCTGCATACATTGTGGAGTATATAATCAAATCGAATCGAGGCATCAGTAATCTTCAACAAAGATTCTTAGATCTTTTGGAGGAAAATGCAAATTTAGACTTGGTTGAAATGACGAGACAAATGAGTATTAATATTTTAAATACGATAGAAATGTCCAGCCAAGAAGCAGCGTGGTTTCTTCTCAAGGAACCAATGACTAAGTCAAATCTTAAAGTTGAATTCATACCTACAATGTGGCCTCAGGAACGTCATCGTATTAGAAAAACAGAGAAAGAATTAGAGCGGCTTTCTGATGACGATACCGATATTTGGAAAGAAAATTGCCTCGAGAAATATGAAAATCGCCCTGTAGAATTAGAAGATGTTTCCTTGATTGAGTTTGTTGCTTGGTATCGGGTCAAAACTAAAAAAAAAAAAGGAGATATCAATCAGCAAAGTGAACAATTTTATTTCCGGCGGAAAACCGCAAGGATCGTTCGCTATCGACATTACGATATGACAAATCAAATGTTAGACTACAGACGTGAAAGGGTAACCTTGTACATTCCATTTCGTAATGAAGAAAGGGACATTCTAGCTGAAATGCGATTTAATCAAATCTATAAAGAAAATGAACAACTGATTTTAGCTCGTTGTAAAGAGTTTGAAGCAAATTTAGATGTTGAAAAAATTATTGAGGCGTACAGAAAATTATGTCATCCTGATGAAAATGAGGAAGACCTTGAAATTTTGCCGCTTGTGCAGCATGATGCGAATCCATTCGTCGAACTTTACAACAATCTAGATGCAGGTACTGTTCCACTTTAGTAAAAGTATAGTATCAATATGTCAAATATTATTGTAAAGGAAATAGTTGGGGGTGCAGTCAAAAAGAACACTGAATAAGTAATAAACTTATAATTATGTGCCGACGTTTCGACCTGCAGTGTAGGTCATCTTCAGGGCTATGAGAGAGAAACAAACAGAACAAAAAATATAAAAATGTACAGTAACAATAATATGGTGACAAGTAATGTAGAAAATTAAAATAGTGGCAGATGTGAAGATGGAAGATAACGAATATTAAAAAAGTGACAGAATATAATAAAATTAAGATATAGACAGATTTAAAAAAATAATGATAATGAAAAGAAATTAAAATAGTGACAGATATAATAAAATTAAGATAAAGACAGATATAACAAAATTAATGATAATGAAAAGAAAATGAAAATAATGACAGATATAATAAAGTAAGACAGATTTAATAAAATTAAAAGAATGAGCAGAAATGATAAATTATAAATAATGCATATAAAATAAAATACAGAAAATAAATGTACAGAAAGGATAGTAAAGTAAAAATAATGTAAAGGAAAATCAAAAAGGAGGAGGTAAAACTAAAAAATTAAAACTTGTTTCTTTTGTTTACCTCCTCCTTTTTGATCCTCCTACTTGATTGAAATATTATTATATCTGTCATTATTTTCATTTTCTTTTCATTATCATTAATTTTGTTATATCTGTCTTTATCGTTCTATCACATAGGATGGTGGGCTGAAAAACAAATAACTGAAATACGCAGTGAGTGCCTACACTGGATCAGATCCGACACGATTCTATTCTTTTCAATCCGATAGTGAAACTAGTCACTGCCTTCCAAATAATATACTATTAATTTTATTCTTTTAACGCAATTTAATACCCTAAATCGAATAATTTTCCAATTTTTTTTAGTCAAATGCCTAAAAACCGAAAAAAAGTTTCACTTGCATCATGGTTTCATAAAACCACACAACTTTTTAATATATATTTATGTCTGTATTATCTATATATTATTATTTATAGTATGAATGTATATATGCTTTTATTTTGTATTCGTTTAATTTATAAATATGTATGCCCGTACTATTTATATATTATTTATTCTAGCATTAATGTATATAAACTTCAGTACAAATATAAATAAGTCTTGACTTATTTGGTGTTTTCTTGACTGCATCCCCCCAACTATCTCCATTCTCCTTATATCATCCAGTCAACTATTTTTCTCTCTAACATCTCTTATATAAGCTTCTGTTTAATTTTTGTTTCATTTATATATAGTTACTAATTATTGTTAAATATTTGAAAATCATCTGTCCTGAATTATCATTTATTATAATATCTCATATCCACCCTCTAACACTCAGCTGGCTTTTTTATTCAATATATTATTATGTCGATTATTTCTTGGAATTGCAATGGTGTCTCAACCCAATTTGAAGAACTTAAACTATCAGTCACAGATAAAAACCCAGCTGTAGTTTCCCTGCAGGAGACTCACCTATAACCTTGTAAAAGCTTTTCCCTGAAAAATTATAAAATTTATAGAAATGACAAAGTCTCAAACAATAGAGGCTGCGATGCCCTCCTCATTGCTGTCCTGAAAGATTATCATTCAGAACCTCTTGACATCAATTGCGGACTTCAGACAGTGATCACCAAAGTTCATCTTACATTCTCAATTACAATCTGTAATATATATCTACCCCCAACTGAAACAATCGACGAACCTCGTGTCAATCGATTCATTAATTCTTTACAGTCGCCTTATATAATAACAGGTGATTTCAACGGCTCCCACTAAACCTGGTCACCTTCACCATCCAATACCAGAGGCAATATTATCAGGAAAATTATTGATACATGTGACTCAGTACTGTTAAACTCTGGTAAAATAACCTACCTCAGCCCTGCTTACGGCAGCGTTTCCGCCATAGATCTTGCTATAGGCTCAGCAAACCTAATCATGATGTATTCATGGGATACAATTAAAACAATGCGGCAGTGACCACTTTCCAACTATCTTACAGCCCACTCAAACACTACTGCCGATAAGGAAAAACACTAAGTGGATTACTGAAAAAGCTGACTGGGAATTCTTCTCTAGTAAACTTACACTTTCAATTCATAACTTGCCGATTGATAACTCTGATTTGATTCGTGCATTCACTCACCATGTAAAAGCAGTTGCCGAACAGACCATTCCCAAACCAATCGGGCATCCATGGAAAAATTACACCCCATGGTTTGATGCTGAATGCCACCAAGCATTAAAAGAATATAATGCAGCGCTGAGAGCTTTTCAAAGAAAACCTCCGAGAACCTGATTGTGTATAAAAGAAAGAAAGCCTGGACACGAAGACTTACATATAGCATATGTAGAGTCCATTGATATTAATACACCTATAAAGAATGTTTGGCAAAAGGTACTCAGCATACCAGGCTCAAAATATATGGACGTTCCCGTTCTGAAACATCAAGACGTATAGTAACCGACCGACAACAACTTTCTGAAATATTTGCAAACCACTTTTCCGACAGATCAGGTCCTATTCCAGACTCCTTGTAAGAAATGAAACTCAGCTCTTATCAACTTCTCAATAGATCCGCCGAATGAAACCTCCTACAAATGAACTACAATAGCCCTCTAACATTCCTTGAACTAAACTCTGCAATAGAATACTTAAAAAATTCATCCCCTGGATATGACGAGATTCGCAATATCATGATTAAGAATTTCCCACACGAAATAAAAATGCTTCTCCTACATATTTTTTATAAAGTTTGGGACACAAGCGAAATTCTTGATGAATGGCTGGAAGCAATTGTGATATCAATACAAATTGATATCGACCTGGACCTGGGTCCTGACTTAAATTAACTTGTTTTTAATAAATATACTTACTTTACTGGAATCTAGTACCTTTAAACAGTTAATGCAATTTTTAGTCAGTCAAATATTAAGTTATATTAATGTTTCTAATTTAAAATTTAATTATGGAAAATGTATTAATAAAAGTGAATGCAGTTAAAATTATATCATATTAAATTTTCTAATTTTTAGAGTATGTTTTAATAATGTTGGCAAAACCCTTAAACATTCCGTTTCTTAAGCCAATTTAGGAAACTACTAACTTCTCTGTGAAATTTGGAAACATAATTATTAAAAGTTAAAACCTAATTTTTAGTTTGTGTGTGGTGTAGGTTGCAAGAATAAGAAATAAAACAAACCCACTGGACTGATTGGACTATTCTTTCGAGAGGTTTGAAAAGGTTGGAGAGAATTGAGACTGGGCAGTAGTCTTTGAGAGAAACAAGGTTAGAGGTTTTGTTTATAGGATGGACTAAAGCTTTTCTCCAAGAGGCAGGAAATACTGCTTTTTTTAATGAAACATTATATATGAAGAATAGTACAGGTAGAATATCGATAAATGGCATTTTTAGCAGTTTGACGGGAATACCATCAAAGCCTGCAGAGTTGCAGTGGATAGGGATTTTTAACGAGTAGCTAGCATTGTACAGGTTCGGTAATAACATTTAACGTCCCTTCCGAATGACGGTATAACGAAATCTTTTTTACTCCCTTTAAAAAATGGTAGGGCCACATGCCCGGTTGCGAATCTGTTATCTTGATCTTAGTAAGTTGTTATGCTAACCACTGTACCACTTGTCGTCGCTTTTTTAGCTCATTGATACAAACAACGGGAAAATTTTAATAATTGGGATTAATTTGAAAGCATAGAATTTAACCAATAATATATTTCCTGTAATATAAACATATTTCCAAAAGTTCCATTCATTTTTTAACATGTGGCGAGGTAAATAATCGTGGTTATTTAATCAAGACTAAATATTAGCATCGCTACAACGTGTATATTAACTAAAATTTATCAAGACTTATTCTTATTCCATATTTGGCTAACCTTTCCATTTTCTGATCATTACCTCTTTGGAGTTGTCAGTCACTGAACCTCGTTGGTACCTTTATCAGTTGATAGTACATTCCATTAAATTAGAATATAGATTGATTTCGTAATAATGGATTTTGTTGGTAAGCAGCGTATTTATATTTCATATATCTAGTGTGATTGCCATTTTAATATAACTGCCCCGGAAATGAAATTATATCGGCAAATGTGCGATCACAATTGTCAGGTTTTTGATTTTCTTAGAATGTTTTGCACAACTCTATTTTCAAACAGTCCTTTTCTTCCATTCTGTTATATACATACCTTTTAATATTTTCCTAAAATACAAGTTAACATGAGCTTGAAAATAGAATGTAATTATGGGAAGTCTTTGGTAATGATTTCCTTGAGCAATGAATGCTTTAACAAACTGATATAGCTAATCTATACTTGGAAATGTTGGTAGAAACTTTTATTTGTGTTAATTTAATTCATTGAATAGTTAAAAAGCATTTTGAATTTTATAGTCCTCAGCCTTGAATTTGGACACTATATCAGAGAATGGTACTTCACTTCATTTTTTGTACTGTATGATTAGTTGTATATTCAGGTTTCATTTAATAGTTAGATTATTTAGTTTTCCAATTATATACTTTTCATGTATCTTTTTTTAAAATCTCAGATAACGCTGGAATTTATATAAAAGAAGAAATTAATGATGAGGCTGAGATTACTGGTAAGTTGTACTCTTTGAGATCTGTGAAATTAATATATGTGAGGGTTCAGTATCTATGATATCTAACATTCATTAGTAGCCAATGTATAAAATATTGAGAGTATTTAGTTATTCCATTACTATTTCTAATTTCAGGATAATCAGTAAAAGCATGCTTATTGTTATCTTCTTCATAAATCCTTACTTAAACTTTTAGTTGCATATTCTATGTTCCATCTCATCTTAATAAATTGATTTAGAAATCATTAAGCAAATTAGTGATTAAAAGAAAGTGCAATGACTTAAAACAGCCCAGTTTCTACTGTTTTACATTTATCTAATAATGACAATTGACTTGGTGTTGAAGGTGTTTGATTGGCATTATTCATTTTATAGCTATTATATGATTATTTTGTTTCATTTAGTAAAACAATTCTGATTTATCGGTTTGTAATGAAGGGAATGTGGGTGATATCCTTCGTTTTAGTTGTTGTTTTTTTTTTTCGCAGTCAAAATATTTTCCAGCCGCCATTGAACAGTAGGATTTTATTACATAGAATTAAATATGCTATTTTTAAAATTAGTTTTCTAAATTGCTAAAGCATAATAAATATTCTGATTTATTCAGTGGCAATCATAGTGTTTTGTATTCATAAAGATAACTTAAAATAAGGTAATTATTCCACTGCTTGTCACTTTTGGTAGAGACTATTTTAGTGACATCAGTGTTATGTCTTTTATGCGACACATTCTTGTCTGTATCAGCTGTTGCCTCCACCATTTATCAGCTACAATATTGTAGCTCATTACATATGAAAAAATTTTCCCGTAAAAATGGATTGGATTGACAAAGATAAATCTCTGCTCAATATGTATAAAATAGAGCCAAAAACTCAAAAAGAAACACTATTATTTATTATAATGTAATTGGGAAAAACCACAATGCAAAGCCTTATGTTTCAAATTTCTCCAGTAATACACACACTTACCGGTCGTTACCAAGACACAAAAACAAAAAAAGATTATGTGAATCACATCTTGAAGAAAAAGGTGGAATATATCCCAACGATCAACAGCCCAAACAGGCTCCAAACATGAGACAGTACCCCACCACCAAGACGTTCAATATACAACTCTGTATATACAATAGTTTGGAAGAAAGTAAATAAACCTAATAAATCCATCATAAAAAACCCATACAATACAAATAAAACTCCAGTTAAATACAAATATACTATCTAATTTAATAACCTCAATAAAAACGATAAATCTATACATGAACCCCTCACTATATTCAATTATTACGATAACTTATATAGAGAAAATAGTCATTAACCCAACTACTAAAACAATACCTCATAATATTATAAATTTATTAAGTTTAGGAGACAATTTTAATTACAATCCAGAATGTAAAAAACCTAATATTTTCCAATTAATAGCTGACATAGAATCAATAATCACTTTTTTGGACACCCTAGATACACACAAAAACGGTTTAAGAAACATAATGAGTAAAAACGTACTAAACTTTCTAAACAAAGAAAATAATAAACCAATCTCCATAATAAACAAATTTTCTAAATTAATAAATAAAGTTTTGAGGATTACTAAAACTTTTTTCAATAATAATCCAGACCTATGCATAATCAAAACCGATAAAACTAAACAATTAGCAATAATTACAAAAACAGAATACAAACAAAAAATGCTCAATCTACTCAATAAAAAAAATATTTACAAAAGTATTAGAAATAATCCTATGAACGACCTAAACCAAAAAGTTAATGAATACCTAGACAAACTGACGAAACATAAATTTATAGATAAATCTCCTTAAACTAAATTAACTAGCAACTACTATAACACACCCAGAGTACACGGCCTCCTTAAAATACATAAAAAAGACCATCCTCTCAGACCTATAGTAGATGGCACTAATAATCCAACAGATAAATTAGCAACTCACCTCAATAAGTCATTAAACCACTTTAATAATAGTAATGACTATGAAATAAAAAACGCAATTGAACTAAAAAACATTAATCAACATTTGCAGCCTTGACGTCATATCAATGTTTTCTAATATACCAATAAAAACAGCATACAAGATCATAAACGAAAACTGGGATACAATAGTACCACACACCGATATTAAAAGTAAAACAATATTCATAGGAGGTATAAAACTATGCACTGAAAATGGATTTTTTTCCTTCCAAAACCAAATGTACAAACAAACTACAGGTTTACCAATGGGAGGTAGACTCTCAGTTAATCTATCAGGCATTGTACTAAATTTTATATTGAGAGAGCCTGCAAAAAATAAATAACCCACCAGTATTTATAGCAAAATACATAGACGATCTGTTAATCTGTTAACTAACAAATATGATTTGGAACAATTCACTAAAGTACTTAATGAACACAACAAAAATATTAAATTTACACAAGAATTTGAAGGAAATAATCATACATTTAATTACTTAGATATTACAATCATTAGAAACTCTCAGAACAACACCCTCACCACAAAATGGTCTAAAAAAGATATTGCTTCAAAACAACTTTTAAATTTCCACTCAAACCATCCAAAGCATCAAATTAAAAATACAGCTCAAAATCTAATAAATAAAGCACTTAAGCTAACAGATACGGAATACTTAAAAGAAATCAAAACAAAAATTTTCGACATTTTAGAAAGTAATGCTTTCCTCAAAATACTTACAATAATTTATGGTACAAACAAAAGAAGGGGAAAATGAACATATCATGCTAACTGATAACAATCTTAACACCAATGAACATAACCAAAACCAACATCTAATAATCCAAACATAGAAAACAGTAATAGCATCTTAACAACTAAACCTCCTCAAACCAAAATTACAAACTTTTTCCAAATAGAAAACAAGCATACTCCATCAATAAACAATACTTTAACACATAATTCAGATAAACCCACAATATCAGAAATAATACCAGACAAAAAAATATACAAAAGCTTGACATACATAAAAGGACTATCGGAAACAATAGCACCAATTTTTAGAAATTACGATATTCCTGAAATCAAATTTGCCCACAAAATCATAAACCCAATTAAAAACATAATCAATAATCAAAAACTACAAATTACCACTGCTGGAAAACAAAAATGTAGCTTACAACATAAATTGTGAAAATTGCAACAAACACTATATTGGACATAAAAATAGATTTTATTACCACAAAAACAGCCTAAAACCTACATCTAAAAATAACACATCATTATCAAACCATAGTAAAACAGAACTAATGGAGTGAGCCAGGGGGATGCACTCGCATGCCTCCTCTTCAACCTAGCCGCAGAAGGGGCTGTCAGGAAGTCGGGTATCCAGGTTGGTGGGACCCTGTTTAACAGACTGGTGCAGCTGCTGGGTTATGCGGACGACTTTGACAATATGGCCAGATCCAAACGAGCCTTAAGGGAAGCATTTCTTGCCCTTGAGGAGGCTGCAAGAAGGTTTGGATTAAAAGTAAACCAGCAAAAAACTAAGTATATGCAGGTTGGAGGGCTAGGAAACCACGAGGCGTGCTTTGAGGTTGGACAGTACAGATTCCAGGTTGTCAACAACTTTACCTACTATCACCCACGATATCACCCAAGAAATTAAGCGTAGGATAATAACTGCTAACAGGTGCTACTACAGCTTAGCAAGAAACTTCAGGAGGCGATATCTGTCAAGGAAGAAAAAATCAAGATATATAAGACAATAGTCCGCCCAGTACTAATATATGGCTCGGAAGCATGGGCTATTAAGAAGGCGGATGAAAAACGGCTCTTGGTGTTCGAAAGGGGGATACTGAGGAGGATTTATGGACCCATCAAAGTAGGCGAGACATGGAGGAGACGTAAAAACATGGAACTGTACGAACTCTTTGAAGATAACGAGATCTCCAAAATCATAAAATTGGGAAGACTTCGATGGGCTGGCCACCTAGCCAGAATGGATGATGGCGAGATTCCGAAGAAAGTGGCCACAGAAGAGATCTTAGGAACAAGGAGAGTGGACGACCGAACGTAGGATGGATGGATGGTGTGACCGAAGACGCTAGGACTCTTCTCGGCGTGCGGGACTGGAGGACTGCTGCACAGGATAGAGCCAACTGGCGGAGGCTACTTGAGGCGGCCCGGACTCAGTGACGAGTTGTTGTGCCGGATAAAGTAAAGTAAAGTAAAACAGAACTACATACTTTTAATTTCGTCAGACCCAAAATATTACATAGGGAGAAAAATACATAAAACGCAAATGCTTAGAAGCACGTTATATAAATGACAACATAACTAATATAGTAAATGATAAAAAGGAAGGAGGAGATTTGTCAAAATACTACTCCTCCATTTTTTAAAAATTAAATGAACATAAAAATAAAAATTACTTCTACAAATTATCAACTTGCTAATATATATATATTAAAATATTAATCAAATTTAAATAAAAGTTTTCAATCTATTAACACACCCTACTCTTCCCCCTTATATCCACCTATCAAATTAGTAATTTTATAAAAACAACAAACAAAGTGATTTCAGACATATATAAAATAGAATTAAAGATAGTCCTCAATATTTTTTAATAAAAAGAATGTTCTAAAATCCCTCTAATGTTTGTATTTTAACTAAAATAAAAATTAATATGTAATAATAAGTAAAACACAATAAGACATTATTATTACTCAGATAATCCAGACTGGACAAAGTCCCAGCTCCACTTATTAGTTGCAGTGGCTGACTATGGCTGGAACTCACCCAGCTTCTTTTAAATGTTAATCTCCAATTAAAAGGTATCTATGTACTATGGCCATTGTTCTAGGTTCCAACTCCCTCCTCGCAACTATCCCCACCCTTCCAACATTAATCCTAAACGACCACCCCATCAGTTTCAACTCCTCCATTAAAAACTTAGGCATTACCATTGACCAAAACCTTTCCTGGAAACCACATGTCACCCAAATATCCCGACGAATAATTAGTTCCCTAAAATTATTCCATCGTTCTCGGCATCTCTTTACACAACCTACTCGGAAGCTGCTCGTATCATCCCTCATCTTCTCCCACTTCGATTACTGTAGTGTGGTATACGGGGGCCTCTCGAAAATGCTTGAGAGCCGCTTAAAAAGAATAATGAACTGCGCTTTAAGATTTATCCTTGGTACTCCTAGGCGATCCCGGGTGTCACATCACTATTATGAGTTAAAGTGGCTCTTCCCTCCCATCCGTAGACAATATTTCCTTAGCGTTTTTCTATACCAATCCATCAACTCGCAAACCCTTCATATATCTATAGTCTCCTCCAAACAACATCTCGCCTTTCCGATTTCTACATTCCTTTCCACAGAACTAAGGCATTCGAGCGCTCCTTCCTCGCCCGCTCCACCACTGTGTGGAATTCAATCCCTCCTTTCATTCGCCATTCCTCTTCACTAGCTTCATTTAAATCCCTGCTTTTCCATCATCTCTTGGCATCTCAAAAATTCGCTCTCCAAGCAGGTCAAACATCCGCTTGAATATATCTTTATTGTAAACTCGATCCCGCTACCCTTGTGTTTTGTTTATTTTTCCAACAACAAAGATCATACCGACTTTGTAAATACATTATCGCATGCTATGCTAATCAATTATTATAGTTAGCAATTTCGTCATTAACTACTGTATTAATATTATTAATCATTATTTTGTTAATATAGATATATTTATTTTCGACAATTAGTTAAAAAGCAGTCAAGTTCTTCGTACTTTATTTATTTATTTTCTTATCTATTTCTATTTTTACAATGTTTTGTCACACTTGATTATTTCATGATTTGTGTTATTATGTAGCCTTCTGGCCAGATGAATTTTATGTTTTTTTTATTTGTTCATTATTGTTATTCTAAAGGGACTTAGCCCCAGAATAAAGTTTATTTTCTATTTCTATTATTTGTACTACTATTGTGGAGACAACAATGATATAAAATTTGTAACACTTATACAATGCATTTTTTGACGACGCCATGTATATTGGTATGACAGATGTAAAATTATTGTTTTATATATAAAAAAATTTTATGATTGAATATTTTTGGATTTTTTTTATTTTTTTTTTACAGATAGAGATTTATTCTGACTGAATGATGATGTAAAGTATATATATTGAAAATGACCACTCGTGTGTCGAAACGTCTATATATAATGAATAAATGAATCAAATGACTTGTGTGGACTAAAGGTTTCTGTATTTTTATTCACCAAAAGAAAAATTTGCTATTTTAATTACCAATTACTCAGTTTATGATAAAAATAAATTAATCTTTATTTCGAGCTTTGTAGTTTTGTTATTCATTGTAATTATTAAGATCCTTGATATTAAAAGGATATGGTGATTGCAGGGTACAGGCAGAAAGATAATTTCAAACTTTTTAATTTGATTAAAATAATAATAATTATAACGATTAAATAATAACTGTAATAAAATATAGTATTGTTTTATATGTGCTGATTTAATAGATTAAAATTGAATTAATTGATGTTAATAATATCATTATATTTATTTATAATAAAATAATTAATGTTAATAAAGTTGTTAATTATATTACAAATAAATAGTATAATAATGGGAAATGTATATATATCATTAATAATTTTGTGAAGAAATGAATGTCTCAACAAACATTTTGAACCACGATTTATCCTAAAAAATATATCGGAGTCGGTTGTTTAATATATATATATATAGTCCATGATGGAGGGAATGTAGTGAGAATATCAGTGAGGTGAAATTTACATCACTAAAATGGCCATTATAAAAAGTGACAAGCAGTGGAATATTTACCTAAAATAGATCTTGAGGAACAAAAAAATCAATTGAAAATCACTCCATGTGTTTTTTTTTTAATTAGCTGATAAGTTGATAATGCATAATAAACATTCTGATTTATTAAGAAGCAAACATTTTTTTTTTTTTCAATAAAAATAGAAAATCTCCTTGAGGAGCAAACAAGTCAGAAAAACTTACAATAGAAGATCACGCATTAAAAGAAAAAAAAATGCAATTTAATGGGTCGCCTAAATCATGCTGAGTAGTCTCAGTTAAGAAAGCCGGTAAATATGAGAAGCATCCCAGAACAGCAGGAAGGGACTGCTCTACATCATTATATCTCTATATTATATATCAAAATTACTATGCTCTCAAATTCCAGCAATAAAACCTTTCTCACAGTTCTAGTATTTTCCGTCGTCCTTTACCTCGTTCCTTATTCTCTTTCCTTATTTTTTCGGATACCTAATTTGGATCTTTACTTCTCTGATTCACTTTTGAAAATCCATTTGTCTTCCCTGAACCCTTCTCCATTTCTTTCCTTAAATGATCTCATTCAGATTTCATGTGAGTTAACTGTAAAATCCTTTACTCCCAACATTGTATCCCAAAATTCATAGAATTTATAAAAAGCTTTATGTACTTCATAATTCTCTGCCTTGAAAATCTTAAATTGGTAACCTATATCAGAGTATAGTACTTCACTTCATTTATTGTTTTATATTTATTTTCCATTTAATAATTGGATTATTTAGTTTCCCAATTGCACAAGATTTACTACTCTTAAGATCACAAATTATATATTTTTCATGTATCTCTTTTTAATTTCTCAGATAACGCTGGAATTTATATAAAAGAAGAAATAAACGATGAGGCTGAGATTACTGGTAAGTTATGCCCTTTGAGATCTGTCAACTTTAGATATTGTGAGGATTCAGAACTTCATGTTCGATTTTTCTTAATCATAATAAATTTATTCAAAATTCTTCAAATGTTACAAGTTGTTTATTGTTTCTGTTTCAACCATTTATTTCTTGCGATAGGTTTTTACTTTTTGCAAAATATTCAAATTATTCTGCTTGCTCAAGAAATGAAGAAATTCCCTAAGGTTCATTTTGAGTTGATATTACTAATTAAATTATTTTTTTTAATATCACAAATTTAAAATTCTTTTCATTATTAAATTCATTCCATGTTTTATTAAATGTTTCCTTTTAGAGTAATAAAATTAATTACAATTTTGACAGAAGGTCCCAATTATTTTAAACAAGAAAAAGAGATGCTCATCCCAGAAGAAGTTGAGACACATTAATTTCGCTAACCTTACAATATATCATAATTTATTTTATTGTTATATGACATAATTTTTTAAATATTTTATTTGAAAAGAAAAGATATGATCAGGACCAGGACTCGAACCCGAGTCTCCCACCTGTCCATGGTAGGGCTTTAACCATCTCAGCCATCCTGGTTCACTTCTCGGTCAGTCATATCCCTTCTTTTCACTGATCCCATAGAAGGGACATGACTGACTGAGAAGCGAACCAGGATGGCTGAAATGGTTAAAGCACCACCACAGACAGGTGAGAGACCCGGGTTCGAGTTCCGGTCCTGGTCATATCTTTTCTTTTCAAATAAAATACTTATAATATATCCTATGAAATACAAAGTTTATTCTATTGTATTTATTAGCTCCAAATTCGCTTGTATATTTATTGTTCTTGTTATAGTTGATAATCCTTATATCAATCATGTGAAACAAGAAGAAGAGTTGCTCATCCCAGATGAAGGTGAGAAACACTTATTTTGCCGAATTTTAAACACTTATATTTTATGATACAGACTTCATTCTATATTAGTACATGACTCCAAAGTTGCTTACATATTTGTTGTTGTTTTTATAGTTGTTGAACCACATCTCAATCATATGAAACAAGAAGAGATGTTCATCTCAGACGAAGGTGAAAAAACGTTTATTTTAATAACCTTTAACCATATTTACAAAATACCAACGTTCCTACATTGTGAGCTATAACAATAATTCCTTGCAACCCTTCAAGCTCTTGAGGAGCACTTCTTTGAAAGGATAATCTGAAGCAATGTTAACTTCCAAAAAGTGCTCAAAATGTATTTTTTTTGCCTCTTTATAAATATTTTGACATGCCAGAACTCATCTTTGAAATCAAGGTACTAAATATTTTGGCGTTCATAAAAGTCAGCTTCTTGAACAGTCCTATTGCATAGTTCAAACGATGAGGGTCTGTAAATAACCATTTTGTTTTCTTGAAGACAACTATCTCACTTACCCATTCAATTGTCTCTGTTACCTTTTCAATCATCTTCAGATCTTCTAATATTGCTTACTTATGTTTGATTTCTCTTCTTAAGGTCAATGGGTACTGGTAAATAATTTTATTCAGCTTGAATAATTTTATTTTTATTACCTTAAAACTTGTCTCAAAAAGTAATTTTTTTGTGTGTTTGGTTTATAATTGTGTTTTTTTATTATAATATTAATTGTAAACCTTTTTAATTGACTAAGGAAAACAAATATACCGTTGCTGTCAAACCAATACCCCGCCTAACTACAACTTTTCATGAAAATGAGATAGTAACGGTATCACATTCTACAGGTTGAATTACACACTAAGGTCAGCAAGATGGCAGAGTATGATATATCATAATTCTGAAAAAAATTGCCAAGTCTACATTCGGCGCAGTTTTTATCTCTCCTGTAAAATCGCCCAAAGTGTACATGGGCGGTATTGTTTTGACAGCGACGATATATAACCTTCAGCCAACAAATGATTTGTCATAAAATTCAAACAGTAATAGTACTAATGACTTTAAGTAATAGTAGAAATGACTTTGGTCGAGAAAATAAAATCCTGGTAAAAAATAGATATTAACCAAAATGCCTTGCCCCTCTCATATATTTGTTCATTTAACGTCACTTTATGCTGCTATGGCTAATCGGACGATGCTACAGTGGAAGCTCTAAATTTTGCCTATCCCGATTTAATTAGGATAGGGATTTTTAACGAGTACCTGACATCGTACAGGCTCGGGACCCCCGTTTAACGTCCCTTCCGAAGGACGGCGTAACTAAGAATTTTTTACTCCCTTAAAAAAATCCTAGGGCCACCTGCCGGGTGAATCTCACGATCTTGGGTTTAATAGTTTGTTACGCTAACCACTAGACCACAGGTGACCGTTAGCCCCTCTCATATGAGGGGAGGTATGTGGGCCCTTATTTGGTTTTTTTAGATCACAGGAAGGAAGTAGAATACATTCGATGACTGCAGGTAAGTTATCAAATGAAGCTTGTCCTGCGATGTACAATAATATTCTGTCTACCACCTGGTCAGGTCGTATTAGAATTAAATATGAAACCCGATTAGGATTACTTGTGAATGTATTAATCAATTCTGAAATTTAGAAATAAAAAAAATTTTCAGAGTATGTAATCCATTTTATGTTAAAAAGAAAAGATGTAATAAGGGGCATAGATATTAATGTATCGGAAGAGGACATATTGAATCAAATTAAAACTTTGTATTCCAAATCCGTGAAAATTATCGGGGTCAGAAGGTTTAAATAAAAAATTCTTAGCAAAGATATAAAAGAGTATGAACTGAAAGCAACAGATACAGTTCTAATTACTTATAGAGGCCTCCCTAACATTGTTATTATCACTAGAGTCTAGGGAGTAAATAACAAGGAGGAGTTCGGCTGAGATCGGCTCCCTTCGGATTCCCGAACCCCTATCCGCCAACTAGTAGCAAGTGTCTTTCCGGTTTCTATCTTTTAATACCTTCCGTTTACTATCAAGGGTGGATTTAGGGGGGGCACGGGGGCATGTGCCCCCACATTGTACATACTTGGCAAATTACATTATCATAGTTGTTAAAATATATTAATATATTTTAAACCCCCCCCACAGTACATACTTCGGAAATTACAAAAAAAAATTTTAAGATTTCAATATGTGTTTTCCTAATTAATAAAAGAAACACATAAAAATGGTTATTATTCACCAGGAATTCTATGACATATTTTGATAACATACTTGGCAAATTACATTATCATATTTTTCAAAATATATTAATAAAATAACATAAATAACATGAGTGAAAGTGAAACTATTGTTTTGATATTTTAATAAACCTTTGAAACCTTTCTATAAATGTAATATTTCTAATACTATCTGATGATATCATATTTATAATATACTATCTGATAATATAATATTTCTAAAACTATCTGATGAGCGAAGTTGAAACAAAAAGCGCTGAAAAAACTAGTCGAAAATGGAAATTAAAGGTCGCACTTAAGAAAAATATTAAAGATTGGACGCAATGAGAAATAATAAAGTTAATTGCTGTAAGCTAGATCCGCAAGGGCCGCTTGGCGAGACAACAATGAAGTAATTAGCGTCATTGGCTAAAATAACAAAAAAGCGTGATTCAGAAGCTTCTGCAGCACCTATTTCCGGATAAATCACTATTATACAAAACCAAAGTATTAACTATTACATTTATTATTTATTAGTTCTAATAAAAGAAAAATAATATGATTATTAAATAATTAAACAACCACTTATAATGATATTTTGTCAATAAAAAATACGGATTTGTTATCAAAATATGTGATAGAATTCCTGGTGAACAATAACCATTTTTATGTGTTTTTTTTATGAATTAGGAAAACACATATTGAAATCTTAAAATTTTTATTAATTTTTTTTTGTAATTTCCGAAGTATGTACTGTGGGGGGTTTAAAATATATTAATATATTTTAACAACTATGATAATGTAATTTGCCAAGTATGTATAATGTGGGGGCACATGCCCCCGTGCCCCCCCCCAAATCCGCCGTTGATAGTAAACAGAAGGTATTAAAAGATAGGAAACGGAAAGACACTTGCTACTAGTTGGCAAATATGGGTTCGGGAATCCGAAGGGAGCCGATCTCAGCCGAACTCCTCCTTGTTATTTACTCTAGTGTTATTATCCATCACATAGTAGAAACCAAGTACATATGCACTATCAGTTGTACTTGTCTCTAGAAAAAAATATGTTAGGAATGTAATAATAAAAATAAATAAAAGAGTCAATGCTAAATAAAATAAATGTCCATCCAAAATTTCACCTATAGTCCCTGGCCATATAAATGTGACCACCAAGAAAGATTATTTTCTTTTTCATTTTTTTTATATACTTTCGCGTGTCTTAATAAATTGCTGTTTTAAGTAATGGCAACACTGTTATAAGTTTTTTAAAGTATTTTTTTTTAAATAATGGCAGCATTGGTTTTAGTACAGCCATTTGGTTTTACGAGTGACGGCGTGCATAATTTGTGTTTGAAATTTTTGTGGATTTGTTGTTTCTTTTTCATTAAATACAAGTCGGATTCGGATAAGTTTATTATTATTATATTTTAACTATTTTGATAGTTTTTTTTCATCAATATTTAGAATAGGGTGACACCACAAAATATTTTTCAATTTCATATTATTATCAGATAACTAACTTACCCATAAAACGAATATTTAAAATTGATTTACATCATTACGCACACAAAAATATTATGCAAACATGTAACAAGAACGAATCTTTCCAGTGGTCACATTAATATGGCCAGGGTCTGTATATGGTAAGAAACAATTTTCTAGAATGCAAATCATACATACAGATAGGCTATCCTGAGGCAGACACCAGAAACCTTAGAATGGATATTTCATTACGATCCATTAGGTTCTAATTACTTTCCCTTAGTGATGGAGATTCACATTATAAATGTCACATAATTGCAACATGAGCAAATCATCCAGAAAGTACATAGCCTGCAAGTACATTCCACTAGTACATAATAGTTTTATTAAATATCATCAATCATTACGTGAAGTACATATATTCGACTAAAAAACTTCTTCAATATAAACTACAGTACAAAAAACTAAAATAGAGCCAAAAACTCTCTCTGTTTACCTCGGTGCCACTTGAAATGGTATTTGAAACAATTTCGGAGGAATGGGAGCAAGTTGAGCCTTATACGTGCATTAAAGATAAGGTTATGTTTATAGAAGGGCTGAAAATAATTTGCGAGAATGGTTTTGTGAAATATGATAATAAGATTTACCGACAATTAACAGGGTTGCCTATGGGTGGTGTATTGTCCGTTACGCTTAGTGGCATCCTTATGAACAAATTGCTGGATGATGTTATCAATACTACTAATATCAAACCTAGATTGATCATGAAATATGTGGATGACCTTTTGCTCGTGTTGAAAGAGGATGAGATTGACAGGTTTTATGAGGGTCTTAATGGTTTTTATAATAATATCAAATTTACTTATGAACTGGAAACTAATAATAGGATTAGATTCTTAGATATGTATGTTAACAATGATAGTGCAATTTTGAGAACCATGTAGACGAGAAATGAAAACAGTAGTCAACGTATATTGAGTTTTATATCTAATCATCCTAGACATATGTTAATAAATAAATAACCTTAAAAATAGCATATTTAAAGCCATTAAACTGACTGATATAAAATATATAAGCTCCATGAAAGAGACCATCTGCACGATGTTCGAAATTAACTTGTACCCTTCATTCCTCATTAAAAAATATTGGAATTTGAACTATAACAAGATTCACAATAATATGAACTGTACTTCTAGTGGTGGGGATCTTGCATTGTCGGATAGTGGTGGTACCGAGAGAAATAATATGAATGGTGTCTTTTTTGCGTGCACTTATATTAAGGGCCTGTGAGAATGTGTTAGAGATATATTTAAAGAGTATGATGTTTACGAGATTAGGCTTGCGAATAAGATTACAAACAAGATGAGTAAATTTTACACTCCATTGAAAGATAAAATACTTACACAGCAACAATCAGATGTAGTGTATGAGATTAGCTGTTTGCAATGCCCTAAAATATACATTGGTGAAACATCACAATCGTTGCACAAAAGAATGTATCAGCATCAATATGATTGTAAAAATATTGGTGGCAAGGAACCTAACACAGCATTGGCCCAGCATATCAAAACTTGTAAGCATCAATTTGTCAATACAAAGAGAGTGATGGCTCTAAAAGGAAGTTTTTCGAGGCCATGCAGATTGCACAAAAGATTGACATTTCGGTAAATTATAAAACAGATTGCAGAAATTTGAACCAATATTATTCGGAAACGTTGAATATTTTAAAAGAAAAATTTGGCTAACTTTGCTAATATGTATAAATTTTTATAGGCTAATATTACTTGATATGTTTTGTGGATCAGCTGATTCTATAATCTTCCCAGCTGGTTGCGTATTACTTTCGTTCAGTTGTATGTTGAACGTCTTGGTGGTGGGGTGCTGTCTCATGTTTGGAGCCTGTTTGGGCTGTTGATCGTTGGGATGTATTGCACCTTTTTCTTCGAGATGCGATTCACATAATCCCTTTTTGATTTTGGTGTCTTGATAATGCCTGAATAGGCGAAACGTCGACTGGTAAGTAGGTGTATTTTTTGAAACATAAGGCTTTGCATTGTGGTTTTTTGCATTATAATACAATACAAAAACTTATTGCACAAACTTAATATATATTTTTTTGGAAGCTTAGAGCGTTAGTCTAGTAAATGTTGAAGTAGCTGTTTCTTTGGCAATAACAGGAAATAAGTATATTGTATTTATGTGGATTAAGGCTCATGTTGGGATCCCATATAACAAAATAGAAAAGAATTGAAAATTAATTTTATTCTCGTACCAGGTCGCTGAGGAATTATAGACGTGTACAAAAATAATGGAATATATGTCTGGCCGAGAGGCTACATTATAAGAATGATAGAGTATTTACATAAGTACTCTTTTTTTTTATTTAGTATAAATTAAAAGTGTATTATACTAACACAACAAGTAAATAGAATGAATGGTACATATTGAGACGAATAAAGACAAGTAGAGAAACTACCCAGTGGTAGTACTCAAATAACATAAGTACTTGAAAATAAGTCGAAACTAAAACGGAAAATAGAATAAAAATCTAAAATAACTAGAATCAAACTAAGAAAAAAACATATGAAAAGCACATAACATGTATAAAAAATAATATCATCATTTATTATATGCTGATGATACATGTGTACCACCAATCCAGTTATTGCATCCCAAAGCCTCCAATCCCATATCACTGATCTTGAAGAATGGTGTCAAAACTAGAGAACTAAAATATATTGTCAAAAATCGCATCAAATCACTTTTACCTTACGTCGTAAACCAATGACTTCCTGCCCTTCAGTATCCTTTAATAATATCCCTCTGGTGCCTGTAGAACAGATCCAATACTTAGGGTTGCACCTTGACAAACGATTAACCTGGAATCCTCATACAAGACTGAAAAGACAAGAAACCGCACGACGTTTCAGGCTACTTCAACACTTACTAGACAAACGCTCTAAGCTCCCAATTAACTACAAAAGACTCATCTACATGACCATCATACGACCTATTTGGACTTACGGAGTAGAGCTTTAGGGCTCCACTAAGCCATCGAATTCCTCTCGTATCCAATCCTTACAGTCCAATATCCTTTGTAAAATCCTCAATTCTCCTTATTTTGTTAAGAATAAACTCATCCATAACGACCTTAATGTCCCTTTTGTTGCTGATTTGGCCCGAACCCGGTATCTATCCTTTCATAACAAACTTCATTACCACTCAAACCCTCTAGTTTCAAACCTAGCTTCCTCTTCAATTCCCGATAATCCTCCGAGGCGTCTGAAAAGAAGATGGCCACGTGACCTCCTTACTTGAACTTTGATTTGAGTATTACCAGTGGGTAGTTTCTCTACTTGTCATTATATATCACTTAGTCTATTTACTTGTTGTATTATTGTAATACAGTTGTAGATATCAATAAATAAATTAAATGAAAAAAAAAATTATTTATTATAGAGGGTTTCTGTTTGGGAATTAAAGAGATGTAGGAAAAACATGGCTTTGGGTGTGAATAAGGAAGAAGCATGACGGGTGTCAGGTGAGAGTGAGTTCCAAAGTATGGTGGAACGAGCGAGAAAGGAATGCTCAATTGTTTTGGTTCTGTGGGAATGAGTTCAGGGCCCCATATGCCACACAGCCTTAGTCAAAGTGTGGAAAGACGAAAGAAGTAAAGAGGAGCTTATGGATAGGTAGTGTTAGAAGATGCCGGGAACAACGGAATAATTTTAGGGAGTTTGTCGATCGTCGGGAAATATTGCCTATGTGGGATTTCCAGGAAAGGGATTGGTCAAAAATGATACTAAGGATTTTAACAGAGGAACTGAAAGTAATAGGGTGGTCCTTGAAGATTAATTGGGGGAATGAGCAACTGGATTTAAGAAGAGTATTGCAACCAACTAGAATGGCCTGAGTTTTGGCAGCATTTAACTTCAGTCTATTCAGGTTAGCCCAGGCTCTGATCCTATCTAGGTCATCCTGAATATTGGCAAATGCTGCTTATATCTCAGAGGGAGGGGAGTCGTCGGCGTATAGTTGGTGGGAACACTAGTGGATTGGTTTAGGAAGGTCATTATTGTAACAGTTTTTAAAAGAAGTGGAGAAATACTAAAACTTTGTACTACTCCTGTATTCAACGGAAGGAAAGAGGTTAGAGGTTAATTTGGGATGAAACAGCTTGAGTCCTATCCGAGAAGAAAGCTTGGACTCAGAGTATGGAACTGTTGGAAAAGGATAAAGATTTTAATTTATAGAAATGAATGAAATGGTTCAGCAAATCCAAAGAGAAGTCGAGAATTATTAGTACTGATGCGTGAGTGGCACCATAGAAAAAAAGCCACCTGGTGTATATCTCTGACCCCGTGTTAATTGCCAGTTATTAATTAAAAATAACGGAGTGATACTCTGGAAATTCTCAGTATCTGAAGGGAAGGTGCTTTACAAAAAAGAGCAAGTTTCTATGTGATTTAAACTTAATGCGAAAATTTAATTGTGAACTGTATGGTTAAATAGTAGAGAGACAAGAATTTAAGTATAGAGCTGAAAAAATAAACCTGAAACTAACATAAAATAAAAATCAGTATAAAGGGCAACAAAAAACATTAAAGAAACGCTGTGGTCCGGTTAGAGTCGCCAGAAAGCAGACAGGTGTCATAAAGTCAGCAGAAAACATCAAGATCAGTAGGCTGGTAATATAGATAACACAGTGGCCATCATCCTTCCAGCAGCACACTACACTGCCTGAGAACCATACATATTTCAGCTTGCGCGCTCTTCTGTCGAGTCAGCCATTTGAGATGTTTGTTGATAGGACTTATTTTTACCCGCTACAAGTCGTTTTCCTGTCAGCCGATGTCCTGAGTAGAAAAGTCTCTCTTGACTTTTCTCTTTTGAACTAATTCGTCATGTACCGACTGCCTGATGGACCTACTGATAACTGGTTGTGGTCATGGATCGTTCTTCCTCAGCCTGCAAAATAGGGGTCTGTCGACAGAACTTATATGTCTGTCAGATTATGCGAGTGTTTTTTTAACTGTTATTGTCTCCTTAGTTTTGGGCATTGAAATTGTTATGGAGGCAAAATCATTTTGTTTTTATCAAACTGGAGTTTTTCTTGAAAATATTATAGTCAGCCCCAAACATTCTTACCATCTGAACCAATCCAAATACTTTTTTAATATTATGGAATAGGCTAGTAAATTTCTGTGTTGATGATTCTATTGCTAAGAAATGCAACTCATTAAATTTGTATGTTATATTTGTAATATGTAGTTATTATTATCAAAAATAAAGGGTTAGTAGGTAATATTGTTTTAGCTTCGTTAACTAACTTTATTCATAAAAGATTTTTAAAATGCACTAGCTAGTACTCTCTCTCTCTCTGTAATGTGTATTATACAACACATCTTTGTATTAGTACTAGATTTGCATTTTACATGTTTATATATGTTGTAATATTCGTTGTAGGTACCATGGATTCTACCAACAAGATAGACATTCAACATACAGCAACAGTTCAGAGATCATACATAAAGAAAACAAATTATAGAGTTGAACAGACTTATCA
This sequence comes from Arma custos, assembly GCA_037127475.1. NCBI lineage: Eukaryota > Metazoa > Arthropoda > Insecta > Hemiptera > Pentatomidae > Arma > Arma custos. The sequence goes on from CM073759.1 coordinate 226,763,210, forward strand.
TAGTTACAATTTTGAACATAATGCACCAAATATTTCTAAATTTAAAAGACATATACTGGCCCTTCATACAGTTGAGAATCCTCATCAATGTCCTCATTGTGAGTTTAAAATAGTCACACAAAGCGCTTTAAAAAAACATATAATAGCTCATCATAAAGGTGAGAAACATCATCAATGTCCTCATTGTAATTATAAAACAGCAATAGCAGGAAGTTTAAAAGTACATATAATGGCTCGTCATACAAGTGAGAGGCCTCATCAATGTCCTCATTGTGAATTTAAAACAGTCACACAAAGTGCTTTAAAAAAACATATAATAGCTTGCCATACAACTGAGAAGCCTCATCAATGCCCTCACTGTGACTACAAAACAGCCCAAAAATGTATTTTAAAAAAACATTTAATCGCTCATCATACAAGGGTGAAGCCTCATCAATGTCCTCACTGTGACTATGAAACAATAAAGCAAAGTAATTTAAAAAAACATTTAATGGATTGTCATACAAGTGAGAAGTCTCATCAATGCCCTCATTGCGAGTTTAAAACAATAAGACGAAATGTTTTAAAAGTACATATAATAGCTCGTCATACAAGTGAGAGGCCTCATCAGTGCCCTCACTGTGACTATAAAACAGTCCAACAATGGATTTTAAAAAGACATATAATCACTCGTCATACAAATGAGAGGCCTCATCAATGTCCTCATTGTGATTACAAAGCAGTAATTGAACGATCTGTAAAAATTCACATAATGACTCGTCATACAAATGAGAAGCCTAGTCAATGCCCTCATTGTGAGTATAAAACAATAGCACAGAGTGATTTAAAAAAACATATAATGGCTCGTCATACAAGTGAGAGGCCTCATCAATGCCCTCAGTGTAATTATAAATCAGTAAGAAAAGGAAATATAGAAAGGCATATAATGCTGCATCATACAAGTGATAGGCCTCATCAATGTCCTCATTGTAATTATAATACAGTTAGGAAAGATCATTTAAAAAAACATATAATAGTTCGCCACACAAGTCGGAAAGCCTCATCAATGCCCTTAGTGTAATTATGAAGCAGTAACAATAAGAAATTTTAAAAAAACATATAACCCTCACTGCGACTTTGAAACAGCCAGACAAAGTGATTTAAAAATTCACATAATGTCTCGTCATACAAGTGAGGGAGAGCACCAAGTTGCCATGCCGGAAATCCTGGTTCAAATCCCGCTGCTGGCAAGACTTTTATTTAGTCTGTTTGCAGCCGGAGATGGTTCACATAGGATTTAGGACCCTCCTGGAGCTCACCCAATCTCTATAAAATATTATAAAAATAGGGTACCAAAAAGAATGGGGAAAAACCTGGCAGTTGAGCATGACCTATGGCAAGTCACCTCCTTGCAGAACCGTTGTCCATGAAAAAGTGTAGTCTCTACCATGTACTGAACCCCAGACTCGGTCACGGGTCGTAGTGGTTACAAGTTTACAGGTCTGCTGGTGAGAAGTTTTACTTTATATCAGAATGATTCCAAGAAAACCCCCAATCATCCTACATGAGATGCAACAATATCAATTTTTAAACTTTAAAGATCTCGGAACAACATTTGTACACAAAAAAGTCAATACTGCTGGCAGTTACGTGGACGAAAATCAAATAGATGCAGTTTCGTTGGGACAAACCAAATGAAATCCATTACTATATCCCGCTGCTGGCAAGACTTTTATTTAGTCTGTTTGCAGCCGGAGATGGTTCATATAGGATTTAGGACCCTCCTGGAGCTCACCCAACCTCTATAAAATATTATAAAAATAGGGTAACCAAAATATGGGGTAAAATCTAGCTGTTTTTGCGTGACCTGAACAAGTTGTTATCCATGAAACAGACAATTTTATTTAAAAAAGTATAGAATAGCTCATCAACTGGAGGACGGATCCCTGAATGCTGACAAGCAAGGGATATTAGACCAGAGGGCAGATCACTTTGAATCTGTCAACAGAGCAGAAGTATATAGAGCAATGCTTGAGATCAATCTCCCACTGAAGCTTGTGCACCTAACAAGAATGACTATGGAGGGCAACATATCCTTCGTTTGGATAAGTTGTGACTCTCAAGAGGCTTTTCCACGGGGACAGGGGTTCAGCAGGGAGATGGATTGGCATGCCTGGTCTTCAACCTTGCTCTGGAAAAGGCTGTTAGAGACTCTGGGATCCAAATAACTGGTACTCATTAACTTCTGCGTGCAACTCCTTGGATTTGCAGACGACATAGATATTCCTGGCAGGTCGTTAGCAGCAGTCAAGAAAGCATTTATCGCACTGAGAAATGCTGCAGCGAGTATGGGACTTATCGTCAACTACTTCAATACGAAGCACATGTGCATAAACCCTCAACAAATAAACCTTGAAAACCATATCCAAGTTGATGGGCAAAGTGTGGATAGAGTTGAGGAATTTGTGTACCTTGGATCCCAGGTGAACCAACAAAATGATATTGGGACAGAAGTCGAGAAGCAGATTATAACCCTTAATCACTGCTATTTTGGTCTACAGAAGCATCTACGTGGTGGTCTCCTGTCCAAATCCTCCAAGATAAGACTGTACAAAACTCTTATCTGTCCAGTTCTCACGTATGTCTCAGAAAACTGGACCCTGACCCAAACACACAAACTCTTACTATTGAGATTCGAAAGGAGAGTCCTCTAGAGAATATACGGTCCAGTTTTGGTGGATGGAGAGTGGAGGCGTCGGTCCAACAATGAACTGAGACTACTTTATAAGGACCTGGACGTAGTACAGTTTATAAAGTTAGCAAGACTGAGGTGGACCGGACATGTGATTAGGATGGTGCAGCATGAAATCCCAGCCAAAGTCCTCAAAGAGCGAATATATGATGTGAGAAGAGCAGGCCGAACACGACTTCGGCGGGGGACTGTGTAGCTTCGGACCGTATTGGATGTCCGCAATTGTAGGGTAGTAGCACTTGACAGAGAAAACTGGCGGTCGATGCTGGATCAGGCCAAGAATCGACTACAAGGGTCGTAGCGCCGAATAATAATAATAATAGCTCATCATACAAGTGAGAGACCTTATCAATGCCCTTATTGTGACTATAAAACAGTATCACAAAGCGATTTAAAAAAACATATAATGGCTCGTCATACAAATGATAGGCCTCATCAATGCCTTCAGTGCAATTAAGTAACAGTAAGAGAAGATAAATTAGAAAAACATTTAATGGCTGGTCATACAATTGAGAAGTATAATCAATGTCCTCAGTGTAATTATAAAAAAAAAACAATAGGAAATTTTAAAAAAACATATTATAGCTTGTCATACATGTGAGAATCCTCATCAATGTTTCCATTGCGATTTTAAAGCAGTTACTAAGAAGAAATTGAAAGCACACATAAAGGCACTGCATATTAGTGAAAAGCCTTTATCAGTGCTCATGGCTTTGATTTTTTGTGTAATATATTTTATTTTTCTTATATGTTTTCCATGGAAATCTATTAAACCTATCAAGGAAATCAGAAGCCGAGGAACAAAAGATCTTGAAAATATTGAATCCACATTGTATATACATGAATCTCCTTTAGTATTATCTATAAGTATTAATTACTCTGACAAAATGCTGTTTCATACTTGCTATTTAGATGAATTAGCTCATTTTTATATTTTACTGCTGAATGCGAAGTTATTCGCAATTTCACAAAACATTATAGTCTACTAATTTCAAGCAACTTTTGTCCCCCCCCCTCCTCCTCCAATTCCAGGCAATTATAATACAATATCAGGTGTCTCAATATTGTTAGAACCAGCGGATACTATGTTGGAGTGCAGTATATGTCTTAAAAGTCTTAGAGGGTAGCTCTTGTATTCAGTGCTCCTAGTGTTCTCATTACAATCATTTTTCTTCTCAATAGCCCATACTAAACTACTTTGTGAAAAATTGTCTCTAAATAAGTACTTAACCAACAGTGAGGTGTTGTAGAATTATCTACTTAGATAAACCATTAAACCTAACGAACTATTAAGAAATTTAACCAGTTAAATAAGACGGTTGAAGCAGTAAGAGCTGTTGTTTACTGGCATGAAAAAAAGCGATCCTCCTGGAGTGGAAGCAGTAATGAATTCAAAAGTCAATTTGGAAAAAAAAATATCAGAAGAAAAAAGTGCCGAAAAAATTACTGATTATTTTATTTAAATAATATGTATTTTATGTAAATTATATTTATTATTATTGCTTATAGAAATTATTATTTCTTTCTCCATATAAGTACACAATTACATATTATCTTTAGTTTAAAATAATGTAAGCAGCCTTTGAACAAAAATTGTTAGTTATGTACAAACATACATAATATTTTACTGTTTTTCCCCACCCTCAGTTTCTCACTAGCGGACAAAATTTAATTCACTCCCTGTGTCCGCTGGTGAGTTGTCCTGGTCGGGAGCGGAGTGACTCAGTGGTAGAGCACTGAGTAGCCATGCCGGAAATCCTGGTTCAAATCCCGCTGCAGGCAGTTACTTTTATTTAGTCTGTTTGCGGCGGGAGATGGATCATATGGGATCTACAACCCTCCTGGAGCTCACCCCAGCCTCTATATAATTTAAAAAAATATGGTACCAAAAAGAATGGGGAAAAACCTGGCAGTTGAGCATGACCTTGGACAAGTCACCTCCTTGCAGAACCGTTGTCCATGAAAAAATGTAGTCTCTACCATGTACTGAACCCCAGACTCAGTCACTGGTCGTAGTAGTTACAGGTTTACAGGTCTGCTGGTAAGAGGTTTTACTTTATATCAGAATGATTCCAAGAAAACCACCAATCATCCTACATGAGAAACAACAATATCAATTTTTAAACTTTAAAGATCTCGGAATGTTGTTCCTGAGCCTGGAAATTTATCACATTTCCCAGAACTGCCTCACACATCTACCAGCCATCAGCACCCCACTACCTCAACGATCGCCGATTTACAGGAAGACATAAAGCCGCCTTCTCAAGCCTACACCAAGACTCTACAGCAGCCGCGACGTCAGACGCCTCAGAAAATTCAATCTAAACCCCAAACCTCTCAATCCAAGCCACAGATCCCCAAGGCACAGTCCCAACCTCCACGACATCCCATTCCTCCTCACCACTTACCTCTCCGTGTTAAACTTCCGCCAGAACACCCACTTCCAGTTCCATCACAGCCTTCTCTCATGGTAAACCCCTCATTACATCGACCAACGAAAGTTGATCTACCTCCTCGTCCCCAGTGTCGGGCTCAGCATCCAGCCAACACCCCTACTGACTTTCCATCTCAACCTCCTTATCCATATCCGCTCCAAGAACATAATCCCTCCGACATATATTCCATCCTATCTTCCTTCCTGATAGACCTACAACAAACTATCAAACCGCTGATAACCCTCCTCACTAGATTCCTCACAGAAATTCCATTCAACTTCCCGCGATGAATGTGAAGCCCCTAGCTGTCCTCTTATGGAATGCGAACGGACTAAACAACCGCCGAGACGAACTTGACATATTTCTTCATGACAATCAGATTGACATTGCCCTACTTACTGAAACTCACTTCACTAAACGTTCATATTTTTACATACGCGACTACATCACTTATAGATCTGACCACCCCGACAACACTTCCCACGCCGGTTCTTGCATCCTTATCCATAAATCCATTCCACATTCCCTTATTCCCTCTACTCCAAATGCGGTTATCCAAGCAACCTCTATCATAATATCAACTCGTCCCCTCCATCTTACATTATCAGCTGTATACTGTCCTCCTGGTAATTCTCTATCCTATAACCAACTAGAATCCTTGTTCCAATCCCTCGGATCACGCTTTATTGCTGGAGGAGACTACAACGCTAAACACCAACGATGGGGTTGTCGAACATCCAACCCTCGTGGCAACATCCTGTCTCATGTCTCCACTTCTCGTAGTTATTCAATTCTCTCTCCCTCGAATCCTACCTATTGGCCAACTTCCCTGAAAAAACGCCCTGATATCCTGGATATATTTGTCACATCCCAGATTTCTCCTTCCCATGTATTAATCAAATCCCTGGATGACCTCTCCTCAGACCACAGTCCAGTTCTGCTCTCATTACACTCAACCTTCATTCCTAAGCCCTCCTCTCCTTCATTGATTACAGGACGAATTAACTGGGAGCAATTTAATAACGATTTGGAAAGCAAACTAGACTTACGGATTCCACTAAAAACTAAACAAGACATTGACAGCGCAATAGAAATACTTACAGCAACAATAACACAAAGTATAAGAGATAACACTACCATAAACAGAAATAATATCACACAACAGACTAACCTGCCACAGCACCTTCGCATCTTGCTAAGCGAAAAACGCAGAGCAAGATCTAAGTGGCATAGGACTCGTTACCCATCAGATAAAACGTATTACACCCAACTGACTAACAAACTGAAAACGGAGATTAGAAACTTCAAAATCCAAAATTTACTTAGTGTGACTGAAAATCTTACGACTACTAACAAATCACTATGGACGACCGCCAAAAAGATCCTTAAATTCAAAGATTTTAATCACCCTCTCCTTACTGAAAATCAAACTTGGTCCAGATCTGATGAAGATAAATCTCACATATACGCTCAACACCTCTTCAAAACATTTAATCCACACCCTGATATCCTCAACCCTATTCACATTGAGCGTATTGAAGCAGAACTGGATATCCCACTCCAAATGTCTCTCCCACCTAAGGCTTTTCATCCGTCAGAAATATCCAATATTATTCATAGTTTACCTTCCCATAAAGCTCCTGGACATGACCTTATTACAGCTCACATCCTAAAATCCCTTCCTCGAAAAGCTATCCTATTCCTCACATACATATATAATTCTGTAATCCGTACTACCTATTTTCCTGATACATGGAAACTATCTATAGTAAAAATGATCCCAAAATCCAAAAAGCCTCCAGAACTCCCATCCTCTTATCGTCCTATCTCCCTCTTACCCATAATGGGCAAGATCCTCGAAAAACTCATTCTAAAACGTATTTATCCCATCCTAGATAGTAACCGCATAATCCCAGACCACCAGTTTGGTTTCCGAACATCCCACTCCACTATCCAGCAATGTCACCGTGTGGTGGATGTTGTCTCCTCTGCATTGGAGCGTAGATTGTACTGCACAGGAGCCTTTCTCGATGTAGAACAGGCTTTTGATCGAGTCTGGCACCCAGGTCTCCTTTACAAAATCCGACAATTCCTTCCTCCCACATACTTTTTAATCATTCGCTCCTTTCTAACTGGCAGAACATTTAAAGTAAGTCATAAAGGTTCCTACTCATCCCTCTATTCCCAGTCTGCTGGCGTTCCTCAAGGCAGCATCCTCGGTCCTATCCTTTACACAGTATATACAGCTGACATTCCAACCCATCCTAACACCTTCATCTCCACGTATGCTGATGACACATGTGTGTTATCAGTTAATAACGACCCATACATTGCATCCCAATCCCTTCAATTACACCTATCAAGCCTCGAGGAATGGTGTCGGAATTGGAGAATTAAAATCAATCCCAGCAAGTCCCATCAAATTACCTTTACCCTTCGTCGAAAACCCATGACTTCCTGTCCTACTGTATTCTTTAATAGTACTCCACTTATCCCTGTTGAACAGATTCGCTATCTGGGACTCTACTTAGACAAGCGTCTTACTTGGAACCCTCACACAAGATTGAAAAGACAAGAAACAGCTAGACGTTTCCGACTACTTCAACACATACTGGATAAGCGCTCAAAGCTTCATATCAATTACAAAAGACTTATTTATGTGACTGTTATAAGGCCTATATGGACTTATGGAATTGAACTATGGGGCTCCACCAAACCATCGAATTCCTCTCGTATCCAATCCTTGCAATCCAAAATCCTTCGCAAAATCCTAAACGCTCCTTATTTTGTCACAAATAAAACCATCCATAATGACCTTAACGTTCCATATGTTACCGATTTAGCCCATTCCAGATACCTATCATTCCACAATAAACTTCAAACCCATCCAAACCCACTAGTTTCCATCCTTGCATCCAATTCCATCCCGGACAATCCTCCTAGGCGTCTGAAGAGAAGATGGCCTCGGGACCTTCTATTATAGAACTTTATTAGAGTGCTGCCAGTGGGTAGTATCTCTACATGTCCTATCATGTATTATTTTCTCTCGTAGCAATTGTACTAGATGTATGTATTACAGTTGTACAACTCAATAAAATAATAATAAATAAAAAAAATAAAGATCTCGGAACAACATTTGTACACAAAAAAGTCAATACTGCTGGCAGTTAGGTGGACAAAAATCAAATAGATGCAGTTTCGTTGGGACAAACCAAATGAAATCCATTACTAAATTTCTTTTGCAAATACCGAGACATTGAAGACAATAAGCTTTGTGAAAAAAGATACGTGACAATTCTATCAACACCGATTATTTCAACTTAGACCGAAATCAAACAAGTCATTACCATTGAGTAATGAAAAACTTAGGGACTTGAAAGACTTAATGCAGTACATTCAGCCGAATAGTCGCATATTTTATAATGCATTAGTAGATAAATTGACTAGTTCATCAGATGTCGTAGCATAATTTTCGGATTATGATGAAGATTAATAAGAAAATTATAAACAAAATATATCTGTAAGAATCCCCAAAATGTACTTTTAAACTGTAATTTATGTAAATATGCTTTATATGAATTATTTGAATAAAATTTTTGAAATCAGATTTTTTTTCCCCTTCCTACTACCTTATGGGTCCTCAGTAAGTGAACCAATGTCACTGCAAGATGCTTTAAATAAAAAAAGGGCCATTGTCATAATTTTTACATAAATTAGTAATAGGTAGACAAATTTTAAATTATGAAATAATGTTTCTTTAAGCTAACAGTAAACAAATACAAAAATAATAATGTGAACCTTAAGTATAAGAAAGTCTCAAATATCTTTCAATGCCTTTGGCCCTTTTAGAACCAAGCCGCAGAAATATATATATATTTATTTATTTTTTTTATTGAGAAGAGAAAAGATTTGTCTTGGCAGGGATACGAACTTTTCTCTTTTGAATTGGGATTCAAAATTTCGAATCTTTTCTCTTCAATATAAAAATATTTAAAAACAATCACCATCAAAAGAACAATAAATAAAAAAAAAATATATATATAAGTTATAATTAGACTGAATAAATATCATTAAAATAATAGGATTTCAGACATAGTAACGACACAGGTTTAAGTAACAACTTTATTTCTATATATACACATATAGGCTAAAATGTCTATAAACTCATAATAACAAGCCTTAATCCTCTACTTATATACTATTTATGTTTAGTGTCAATTAGTCCTTATAGCTCCCCCTCCCCCTCCACTACCTACCTTCTGAAGAAACTCTTACACTTAAAAATATTATTATATGATTGGGAGTCCCAGAGCAAGGGGAAGGATCACTATTCAATCCTACCAAAAATTGCTTTAAAACCATGGTTCGTTTTGATTGGAATAGCTTTAAAGAGAAGTGAGGTGACTAACCTGATTAGATTAAGAACTAACCATGGTAATACCACCAAATTTTTAAATCTGATGAAAATAAAGGCGACACCAAATTGTGAGATCTGCGGTGAGGTCGAGGATCCTCTACACGTGGTGATGTCCTGCAAGAGATTCAACAATGAGAGGAAGAAACATATCGAGGGGTCGGCCCTCAGTATACCAGAAAAATTAAAGGGACAGGACAGAGAAGGACTTAGTCAGATTATAAAATTCCTTAGGAAAACAAAAATAAGACTTTAACATTTAAACTATCATAGTTTGCTGGCAAAATAGGACTTTGAAATTAAGTCTTAAAGCCATAATAAAAAAAAAAAAAAAAAAAAAAAAACTTAAAAATAAGAAGAAAGAAAAAAAACAACAAAGATTTTAACATAAAAGTAATCCAAAATCTAATAGTTATAGTAATAAAACGTAAAATACACTGACTACTCTGTATAAAAAAAAAACACTGAAAGCACTAACCTAAATAACAAAACACTGGAAAAAGAAGTAATTAAAATAAAAATGATTTGTTAAGACTATGGAAAAATTCCAACGAAAAGCCCTTAAGTCTCCAAACTAAAACAGAAATTGAAATTATCTGTCCAATATTTCGCCCGTTCGGGCATCCTCAGGGTAGAAAGAGAATAACAGCAAAACAAAACTAATGAAAGAAACATCCCCCCAACTCCAAGGCTCAAATGCAACTAATGAAGCATAGACTAGAGTCTAGGGAGTAAATAACAAGGAGGAGTTCGGCTGAGATCGGCTCCCTTCGGATTTCCGAACCCATATCCGCCAACTAGTAGCAAAGTGTCTTTCCGTTTCTTATCTTTTAATTAATAAAAATTTTAAGATTTCAATATGTGTTTTCCTAATTCATAAAAAAAACACATAAAAATGGTTATTGTTCACCAGGAATTCTATGACCTATTTTGATAACAAATCCGTATTTTTTATTGACAAAATATCATTATAAGTGGTTGTTTAATTATTTAATAATCATATTATTTTTCTTTTATTAGAACTAATAAATAATAAATGTAATAGTTAATACTTTGGTTTTGTATAATAGTGATTTATCCGGAAATAGGTGCTGCAGAAGCTCCTCAATCACGCTTTTTTGTTATTTTAGTCAATGACGCTAATTACTTCATATTGTCTCGCCAAGCGGCCCTTGCGGATCTACCTTACAGCAATTAACTTTATTATTTCTCACTGCGTCCAATGTTTAATATTTTTCTTATATGTTATTTCTGTTATTTTATTAATATATTTTGAAAACTATGATAATGTAATTTGCCAAGTATGTTATCAAAATATGTCATAGAATTCCTGGTGAATAATAACCATTTTTATGTGTTTCTTTTATGAATTAGATAAACACATATTGAAATCTTAATATTTTTATTAATTTTTTTTTGGAATTTCCGAAGTATGTACTGTGGGGGGGTTTAAAATATATTAATAAAATATATTAATATATTTTAACAACTATGATAATGTAATTTGCCAAGTATGTACAATGTGGGAGCACATGCCCCCGTGCCCCTCCAAATCCGCCCTTGATAGTAAACAGAAGGTATTAAAAGATAGAAAACGGAAAAGCAGTTGCTACTAGTTGGCGGATAGGGGTTCGGGAATCCGAAGGGAGCCGATCTCAGCCGAACTCCTCCTTGTTATTTACTCCCTAGACTCTAGTTGAGGAAGGTTACTCGAATCCGGCGGGATAAGGTTAGATAAAAACATCTGATAAATACTCCAGAAATTGAAAAATAAACATTCACTCACCAAACTTCAAAAAACACAACAGGAAAAAATAAATAATAGTAAACAACAAAAGACCATATGAAAAAATAAGTAAAATAGGTACTAGTACATTTAAGGGCCTGCTGGCATCAGCGCGCTCAGGTGTCACTTACCTCAACTATTTGGACCTTGTCAGGTTATGTATCAATTTGAAATAGGCATTGCCTTTCATAATGATACAACAGATTATAGGAAATGAAATAAATGAGGAACATGTAGACAAAATTAAACTATAAATAATAAAACATATATTACAAGGAGTATTCATTAAATAACAATTTTTAACTAAAATATGATTATTTTTTTTTCATTTTTCAATGTTTTTATTTTAAAGAGAAAAGATTTGCCCGGGAATTAATGAATACAATATAAATATCTAAAATATTATGTTCTGATAAACAATTAAAGATTGATTATAAACAATGCTCATTAAAAAGAGCAATATCTTCAAAAATTGCATCGAAAGGGTCCCTTCCCTCTAACTTGGTTCTCCACATAAACTCCGCCAAGTAAGAGTCCATATGATCTCTACTGGTGCCTCTTCTTCTCTTGTTTCCCCACTTCATTGATCCCCATAGCCTTTCGATTGTTTGGGTGTTAGCCAGTGTAGTTGGATTAAAGGAAATAATAAAAAACAGATTCACGTTGAACTTGACATAAACAATAACAAAACAAAGAAAGGTTACTATAACAGTAGGAGATGGTTAGGAGACGCGTCACCAGAGCGCGCTGATGCCAGCAGGCCCTTAAATGTACTAGTACCGTAAAATAACATTATAAATAAACCAGTATGGCTATTCCACTAAATATATTAATACTGAAAAGTAAAAAGAGACCTTACATAAATGTTAAGACCGTGGAAAAATTCCAACGAAAAGCCCTTAAGTCTCCAAACTAAAACAGAACGTGATATCTGTCCAACATTTCGCGCATTCAGGCATCCTAAAGGTAGAAAGAGAATATCAGCAAAACAAAACGAATGAAAGAAACATCCCACCAACTCCAAGGCTCGAATGAAACATAAGGAAGGTTTTTTTTTACTTTCATTTTTTCATATGGTCTATTGTCTTATGTTGTTTACTATTATTTTTTTTCCTGTTGCGCTTTTTGAAGTTTTGTGAGTGTATGTTGAATTTTCAAATTCTTGAGAATTTATCAGCTTTTTTTATCTAACCTTATCCAGCCGGGTTCGAGTAACCTTCCTTATGTTTCATTAGTTGGATTTGAGCTTTGGAGTTGGTGGGATGTTTCTTCCATTAATTTTGTTTTGCTGTTATTCTCTTTCTACGCGGAGGATGCCTGAATGGCCGAAATATTGGACAGATACTTTCAATTTCTGTTTTAATTTAGAGACTGAAGGCTTTTCGTTGGAATTTTTCCACGGGAGGGCACATGCGCCTCCCCTTAAATCCGCGCTTGCTCTAGCCTATGTGTTAATCTGATGTATAACCTATATTACTGTCAAGTTTCATCCAAATCCGTGCAGTAGTTTTTGCGTGAAAGAGAGACAAACATACAAACTTTCACATTTATAATATTAGTTTCACTCATGTTCTTTCTGTTATTTCAACAACTATTATCATGTGATTTGCCTTTAATTATGCACTATAATGGATTATCCACAGTGCAAAAAAACTGTCGGGGGGGGCAAGTGCCCCCGTGCCCCTCCATAAATCCGCCCATGCTGTAGCCTATGTGTTATTCTGATGTATAACCTATATTATTGTAAAGTTTCATCCAAAACCGTTCCGTAGTTTTTGCCTGAAAGAGAGACAAACATACATACTTTCGCATTTATAATATTAATCGGATTGGCTAAGAGAGATGAAACATGATTGGTCTGAAATCAAAGCGGTAGTTATCCCTGAAAGCCAACAGCTGAATGGGTTACTCAATAAATTTGTAGATGTGACATAGGAAAAATTCCAATTGCTAGATAGAGCACATCACATCCTCGTCGCCAATATTGTATATTAAATAAATACGTTACACTTCTGATGTTTATTGAAGACTGAATCGCATATAATATCATATGTTTTTAATATCAACTTACAAATACCTCAGTTGTAAGTTCTTATTTGCTAATCACAAAAATAAGGGAGGGGGGACTGACGTGTTTGTAAGTTGATATAAAAAACATGATTTTGTGTGTGTGTGTATATATATATGTATATATATATATATATATATATATATATATATATATATATATATATATATATATATATACATACATACATAAGATTCAGTCTCTTCAGCAAATAAACGAAAACGTGTTTATTTATTTATTATACAATAATAAACTAATGTCAATTTATGTATTCAATAAAATTTGTCTGCAGAGGTGAGTAATTTAATCGAAACTAAATATTTGTATTAGCTACAACGTGTATATTAACTAAAATTTATCAAGATTGGTATTCTTATTCCATATTCGGCTAACCTTTTCAATTTTCTGATTATTATCTCTTTGGAGTTGTCAGTCCAACCTCGTTGGCACCTTTATCAGTTGATTGAACCTTTCTCAGCCAACGATTATCTTAAATTCAAAGGGAGATTGATTCCATAATAATGGATTTTGTAGGTAAGCAGTGTATTTATATTTCATATATCTGGTCTGATTGCCATTTTAGTATAACTGCCCAGGAAAATAATTAGATCGGGAAATGTATTGTAGCAACATTGTTAGGTTTTGATTTTGTTAGAATATTTGGTAGAACTTCATATTCAAACAGTTCTTTTGGTAATTATTCTGCAGGTTTTCTAACTTTCTGTTATATTCCTTTTATTATTTCCCAATATTGCAAGTTAACCTGAGCTTACTATAGAAAATAGAGTGTAATCATGGGGAGTATATATACTTCGGAAATCATTTCATTGAGGAATGGATGTTTCAACAAACACATATAATCTATACTTGGAAATGCTCATAGAATCTTTTATTTGTTTAAATTCAATTAATTGAATTGTTTTAATGCATTCTAAATTTTATAGTTTTTAGCCTTGAAACCTAGAATTTAGACACTATTCAGAGAAACTTCATTATTGTTCTGTATGGCATGTTGTATATTCAGTTTCCATTTATTAATTAGATTATTTAGTTTCCCAATTGTTCTGGATTTATTTAAGATCACAAATTATATATGTTTAATATATTTTTTTTTAATGTCTCAGATAACGCTGGAATTTATATAAAAGAAGAAATAAACGATGAGGCTGAGATTACTGGTAAGTTGTGCACCTTTGAGATCTATGAATTTGAGATATTGTGAGGGTTCAGAACTTCATGTCCGATTTGACTTTTCATAATAAATTTGTTCAAAATTCTTAAAATGTTACAAGGTGTTTATTATTGTTTCTGTTTTAAATATTCATTTCTTGCAACAGATTTTCATTTTATATGAGCAAATTATTCTTGTTGCTCAAGAAATAAATATATTCTCAAAGGACCATCTTGAGTTGATATAACTAATTAAATTAATTGCCTTTAACATCACAAATTAAAAATGCTTTCTTTATATTACTATGCTTAAAGTACTATTTTGATGGATGACCCAATTATGTGAAACAAGAAACTCATATGATTGTCTAAGATAAAGTTGACACACATCTATTTCGCTAACCATTAAACTCTTATTTTACAAAGTACCAACTTCATTCCATATGAGTTAAATCCTCCAAATTTTCTTATATATTTATTTTTGTTTTTGTAGTTGACGATCCATGCATTAATTATGTGAAACAAGAAGATATGTTCGTCTCAGATGAAGGTGAGAAATATTTATTTTACCTAATTTTAATCAATTATCTTTTAAAATACAGACTTCATTCTGTATTAGTACATGGCTCTAAATTTGCTTCACATTTGTTGTTGTTTTTATAGTCGATGAACCATGCGCTAGTCATGTGAAACAAGAAGAGAATTTTATCTCAGATGAAGGTGAAAAAATTAATTTCCCTAACCTTTAAATATATCCTACGAAATACAAAGTATATTCTAGAGTAGTTTAGTAGCTCCTAATTCGCTTATATATTTATTTTTGTTTTTATAGTTGTTAAACCATGCATCATTTATGTGAAACAAGAAGAGATGCTATGCTCAGATGAAGGTGAGAAACATTCATTTTGCCAACCTGTAAACACTTATACTATACTATTATCTATAAATTCAATTTTTATCCGATTGTTGGTTAGCCGGTGCACCCAGCGGCTCCTCTCTCCAAATCGCCCTGAAGATGACCTACACTGTAGGTCGAAACGTCGGCACTAAATATAAGTCTAGTACTTATTTGGTGTTTTTTTGACTGCGCCCCCCAACTATCTCCATTCTCCATATTATCACAAACTTCATTCTATACAAATCAATACCTTTAAATCTATAGATACAAAATGCTTTGTCCTAAATGACTGACTGACGGATCAACGCACAGTCTAAACCGCTGATCGTAGAGACCTTAAACTTTGAGGGTGTGTTCTTTGTATGACGTAGGCATCTAAAAAGAAAGGATTTTCCGAAATTCTACCCCGAGGGGGGTGAAAAGGGGGCCAAAGTTTGTATGTTTGCTTACGTGTTCCTTACTTGCAAAATTACATATTTTCGCTGAACACAACAAATCAAGTAACATAGTTTACAGGAGTATATTGCAGTAGGTAAGTAGGACTGCCAAAACTAAAGCATCGATAAATTACCTACATATGTACATTATTCGAATCTTTTCAGTTGTAATTCTAGCTGCTGCCTTACAAGTGAAACCGTTATACTAAGTAATCCTTTTCAATAAATTCAATAACATTACATACTAATCCTTTACTGACACGAACAATACTTTTAAACTTCTGTCCATCCCGTTTGTTAATCAGTGTCATTGTATGTTTCACGGCTGTGCTGATCCGTCT
Source organism: Arma custos (assembly GCA_037127475.1). Classification (NCBI taxonomy): domain Eukaryota; kingdom Metazoa; phylum Arthropoda; class Insecta; order Hemiptera; family Pentatomidae; genus Arma; species Arma custos. Next base: position 226,779,490 of record CM073759.1, read on the forward strand.
GTGATGAAATTTGATATGGATAATCTCAAGCCTGGGGAAGGACATAGGCTACTTTTTATCAACAGACCACACAGGTGAAGTTTATATAAAAAAGTAACCTTATTGATTAACACACACAGCGGTCAGCGCTCGGCAAAAACCACTGAACTTAGCATCTTGAAATTCGCAGATAGGTTCTTTGTATAGCTTAAATGAGCACTAAGAAAGGAATTTGGACAATTCCACCTCAAGGGTTTCCCCCTTAATATTATAGGAGTTCAAAGATTGTATGAAATCCGTCATTTTTGAAGTTAGACATCTGAAATTTCAGAAGTACGAGTAACTAATAGTTAAAAAAAATTAAATTATTTATTTAAAATGTCACGAAACTTTATGTGGTAACCAAATTCCATGTGAGCGAAGCCTTGGGCAAAAGCTAGTTTATTTATATATTTGTTGTTGTTTTTATAGTTGAAGAACCATGCATCGATCATCTGAAACAAGAGATGCTCATCTCAGAGGAAGGTGAGAAACATTTTCAAAACAACGGTACTAGTATGTTTAAGGGCCTGCTGACATCAGCACGCTCAGGTGTCACTTTTCTTAACCATCTCCTACTGTTATAGTAACCTTTCTATTGTTTTGTTATTGTTTATGTGAAGTTGAAAGTGAATGTGTTTTTGATTATTTTCTTCAAATATGACTTGGAATTTGAGGAAGATTTTTCGCACGGTGAACGATGAAAAATCAGCTGTTAGGTTTCTTCAGGAGCGGAATGTCATTCCGCAGAAAATGCGTTGTGGAAATGGACATGATATGAAACTGCAAGTGGGGAATAAAATTAGATGGAGATGCCAGAAAAAAGGATGAAACAAGACCCTGGGTATTCGATTAAATACGTGGTTGAGGAATAGTAGGAATAGTTTTAAACTAAAACATTTAAAAATTAAAAAAATTATCATATTTTAGTTACAAATTGTTATTTAATGAATATTCCTTGTAATAAATGTTTTATTATTTCTAGTTTAATTTTGTCTACCTGTTTCTCATTTATTTCATTTCCTATAAATCTGTTGTATCATAATGAAAGGCAATGCCTATTTCAAATTGATACATAACCTGACAAGGTCCAAATAGTTGAGGTAAGTGACACCTGAGCGCGCTGATGTCAGCAGGCCCTTAAACATACTATGTAATAGCTTTCCAAATTATATTTCAATTATTTAGGGTAAGAGAAATAAAAACCGTTTTCCAGTTGTTTATTCATTAATTTTCACTCTTTAGAGACGTTTTGACACTATGGTGTCATTCTCAATCTTTTCTTCTCCTGCATCTTTTAACTTTAATAAATAAATTAACAATAATTACATTACTATAAATAAATTTAACATAAATGTTCAAAGATAATACACCATAAGTATAAGTACCTGGAAATAATGCTCTTATTATTAATATTATTTTCTCTTATTTGCATAGAGAAAATAATACTATTAAAAGAAAAAAATTAGAAGCTTTATTCATAAATGATAAATTAGAAAATACTGTAAATGATAGAAAAGAAGCAGGAGAAATCAGTAAATTATATTCATCCATAATTTTGAAATTAAAAAATAATAGATCATAAGATGCCTTATACTTTGAAAACAAATCAGATAATAATTAAAATAACCTGACCATATAACCTACTAGTAGATCTTTAAAAAATAAAAAATTTCCATATATTTCATAATTAATTAATTGATTTGATAAAATATTTTTTAAAATTATATATATAAAAAATATAAATAATAATTAATAAACGGTTATATTAAAAAAAAAAAATTTTACTTTGTCTTATTTTGTTGATGTGCTGTTAGAACATATTTTGTTATTTTATAATAAAGTCAAATGATTCATAGAAATGAAAAAGGATCTAATGGTTCAAAGATCAAAATTTGGTATTGTAATGCAATATTATTTATTGACCATGGAGGACTAATGATCTAAGAATTTTTAAAAGTATGACTTTCCAGGTACTTATACTTATAGTGTGTTATCTTTGGACATTTATGTTAAATTTATTTGGACATTTATAGTTAATTTATTAAGTTAAAAGATGCAGGAGAAGAAAAGATTGAGAATGACACCTTAGTGTCGAAACATCTCTAAAGAGTGAAAATTAATGAATAAACAACAACTGGAAAACGGTTTTTATTTCTCTTACCCTAAATAAATGAAGATTTAAATCCAGTTTAAAAAAAGAAAAAAAATTATAAGAATTATATTTCAAAGGGGTTAGGTAGCTTCTTCCATGAAACCTCCCAAAGGGCTATACTTTTTCAAATACTTGGAACCATTATTAGATTATTCCAACAATTATTATTGGTTGGTTATATTGCAACCAATTTACATGAAACCTTGACAAAATATATACCTAACCTTCCTAATGAAACACTCTTGGTGAAAACAGACAGACAGACGCGACGAAGGACTTTGTTTTATAATATGTATAGATATTATAAATTAAAAACAAAAAAATTGTATTCCATTACCTTATTTGATCTATGACTTGGGACCACGGTACTACTAGCTTTAAATAGTTCAATAGATAGTGCTACGTTGCACTGGCCGCTAAAAATGTCCACTTCTGCTTGTCATTCTTCTTGTATACAACACTAAAGAAGAAATAAACGATGAAGCTACGATTACTGGTAGGTTGTACTCTTTAAGATTTGTAAACTTGAAATATTGTGAGGGTTCAGAACTTCATGTTCGATTTGTCATTTCATAATCAATTTGTTCAAAATTCTTAAAATGTGACAAGTTGTTTATTGTTTTAACCAGTTACTTCTTGCTACAGGTTTTCACTTTCACAACTCAAAATATTGAGCGACTTTTTTAATTTTTTTTAGGAACATGTCTCTGTAATTCAATCTAGAGCAGTGGTTCCCAATCTTTTCTGAGGGTCGACTAATATCTATTTCTCTCTTTTCATCTTCATTGTTTACCTAATTTTAATTTGAAGTAAAGTGTAAATAATGAAGCATTTTCATTAATTTGAACAATTTTATTGCCATGCATAAAAACAACGAAAGCAGTTTTGTGGTGGTGTGTTCTTAAATAAAATAGAAAAAAATTAAAATATATACTTTTTCTGTGTTTTTTTTTAAGAACGTAGAAGTGAAATAATTAACTAGGATCATTGACGTTCATTTAATAAAAGGAAATCATGATTTAATAAAAATAAGAATCTGGAAAAATTAAGAAAGTTGGCCATTGAAATTTGAAAAAATAAATGAATGAAATTTTATTCAAGTTTTAACCTTTTAACACTTATCCTACAATTTGTAACCTTCATTCAATACCTCTATATTTGTTGTTGTTTCTATAGTTGAAGAACCATGCATTGATCATCTGAATCAAGAAGAGGTGCACATCTCAGATGAAGGTCAGAAACATTTATTTTATTAACCTTTTGACTTATTTACAAAATATAAACGTAACTCTTTATCAGTTAGTTGAGATTCTATTTTTCTCAAGCAATTGATATCTTTTTTTGAATCTTAGTTGAGCTGCAATTTTTAAATTATGAAAATAAGGTTATTTTTATTTCTTAGTTTATTCATATTATTATTCTAATGCTACAAACAGCAAGTGAGTCCTGGCCTCCTCTAGCATCAATCACCATGCTCTATCGCCCTTTTTTTTTTTAATTATTTATTTGTAATATAATTTGCTACAATTCACAAAGTTATATGCTGTACCAATCAGACCAGTCTAAAATTTCAAAAACTTTTACAATTTAAATGCATCTATAATGAAAGAAAAAATGATACAAAAAAAACTTTCAACAGATCGCTGGCCCTTGTTATCCAGCTTTTCACTCCCACTCTCTTGGCACCACCAGCTACACAATCCGTCCATCTCATATCAAATATAGTTCCAGTGGTTTGAATACCAGAGTCTCTTACTGCCTTTTCCAGGACGAGGTTTAAGAGCAGATATGTGAGAGCATCTCCTTGTGTGACCCCTCTTTCTGAACGGAACATTTCTGACAAATTTCCCCAGATTCGTACCACATATTCCATACCAGTCATTGTCATCCGTACCAGTCGTATTAGCTTTGTGGGTATTTTCAATTCATTCATAGCCATATATAACTGATCCCTATGAATTAAAGTATTAAATTAAAGTCGATTAAGAGATGATGGATCTTTATACGGATTCTCTGCATCTTTCCAATTTTATACGAAGATTAAAAATTTGTTCAGTTGTACTTCTGCCTCGTATGAACTCTCATTGATATGGGTCAACCTCTGGGGAAGGAGTCAAAAGAGGATATTCAAAAGGATCTTGTATATACAAGGAAGCAGTGAGATTCCTCAATAATTAGAGCATTTAAATTGGTCACCTTTCTTGTATATTGGGCACATCACAGTCTTTTCAGAGGCATAGATTCTTCTTTCCAAACTGACACAATTAAAATATGGAGTGCCTTTATAAATTGTTCTTAGTTTAGGATAATTGACGTTCATTTAAAAAATAGGAGTTCATGATTTTATTAAAAATAGGATCCTTGAAAAATTAAGAAAGTTGGGAGTTGAAGTTTGAAAACTTTATTATTCCTTTTCAAAGGCTGCCTTGTGCTTAGTGGATTTCTTAGTCTATTTTTATTTAATTACTTAAAAAAGTTATTAGTATAATGACTAAAAAGTGAAAATTTGTAATATTAGTACTGTACAGCAGCGATTATCCATGTTAATGTGGTCGCATGCGATTCGATTAATCACCACTTTTTTAGTTAAAAACAATTTATTTTATTGTGAACTTGACATTTTTGTATTTAAAAATCAATCATCAATAAAAATATGTATGTACAATACTTGATATATACATAGCAAGATTTATCGATGTTTGTTTCATCCTGAAAACAGCTTGTTCTACTCTTACCATTTTACACTGTTTTTTTTGGAGAAGTGCCGTTTAAGGGTTTCATTTTTCATTTGTTTTTAAATTATGAATTTTTTTTTCTCAATCTCTCTTGCTGTCAGTTTGTGCTTTACAGCCAGTGATTCATGATTTTTTAAAACAATTTTTGTAATCTGGTTTTATCAAGACAAAGACAGCCACATGTTTGGTAATCTTTTATTACTTTTTTGTTTGACCTCATTTTGAAAAAAACTTAAACACTCCACACTCGGCAGCTGGAGACTGAATGCCCTATAAGTCTACTGTCTATGGGTTATCTTTTCCGAAACCATTAGGTATGCCATTTTTTGTTTTGCAGTCGACTCCTAGAGTGTAGCCAAGTTTACTAGGGTAAAGGTCTTGACAACTCTGGGACCAAATCGCACAACGTGTCTACTAGTGTGAACCAGCCTAAATGATCGTATAATGGGATATCTCTACTAATACTTCTCAAAAAGATATTACTCAAATATTTTGATTGCGTCAACTACATTTTTTTTTTATTATTGCATACATGTTTTCTGCTGGGCTCACGATTCTATAAACTATTCCTTACAATCTTGTTATAAAGTATCTCCAATTATTCCATTGCATATATATATTGCATATTCCATGGCATCTCATTTAACATTAACTGATTTAGTGATGTTGAAGTATTGAAGAATCATGGCCAAGTGTGTCTATATGAAGGGTAAGAGCACATGTCCCTGCCTAACTCCCATCTTAATTTCTAAAGACTCCGAAATTACTCCTCTGAAGTTGACTCTGGATGATGTTATAGTTATTGTCTGCCGAATGATGACGTGGTGTTATCCTCCTATCCAAAGTTCTTTTAAATTTGAATAAGAACCAATTTGCCTTATATCATGCCTTCTCGAAGCCCATGATAGGCACCACAAATTTCTTATTACTTAGGTTTATATAATAAAGGATGGTTTTAAGATTTATTATTTGCTCGGTACAAGAGCTCTCTTTCCTGAATCGGAGCTGAGTCATCATCCCCAATATTTTCATGTATATTTCATCCCTAGACTCTTCAATATTTTCCTTCTATATCTCTCGTGAGGTTGCTGATGTATATCTTCCCTTCAATAGTTTAGTATGTATATGCTATAATATGCATCTGCTAATCTTGGTAGAAATTTTCCAAGTGAGTAGTAAACCTAAAAAGCAATGTAGCATTCTTTCGATTTGGAATATTCATATCCTTAAGTATGGTTATTTTCTGAGGCAATATTGCACTAAAAATACGATTTATCTACTTCACTTCTCAAGATCTTATTTTGTATTTTAATTAAATTTGTTATTTCTTATCTCAGTTTTTCCTGCTCGAATTTATTATGTCAACACTATTCTTTCTTATTGCCTAGTTCAAACGATGTAGGTCTGTAAATATGCGTTAACCACTTTCGTTTCTTTATCGCACTCACCCAATCTGTTGTCTCTGTTACCTTTTGAATCACCTTCAAATCTTATAATATTACTTACTTATGTTAGATTTATCTTCTTAACACTAGATTTACCAGACCAGTCATTTAGACAATTTCAATTCAAAATTCCTACAAAGTAAAACTTTTTTTTTCACCAATGAATTTATTACTTTTGTTGCTATAATTAGAGAACACGTTTTATAAAGTTAATGTTATTTTTTATACATTAGTAACAAATATAATTTTTGTTATTGATATTTATACCAGTACCAGTCAAAATGACAGGTTGTGTTTTTATGAAAAAATGTATGATTTTGGGAGAATCATGAGACCGTTGCAGTACATATAGCACAGAAGCGTCTTTTGTATCTTTCGTTATCGTCTTTTGTTTTCTTTCACTATCGTCATTGTGTTGATGACGTCATTTTGATAAGCATTTGTTTTGTAAATGCTCTAGACATGTTCAGTCTTGTTTCTAGCTTTGTTCAACTCGCAGCATTTTTCTTTTTTTCAAACTGAAAAAAGACAACATGGAACGTTTCTCAACGTTGTTGTACCAATCCAATAGATGCACGCTTACTATTTATAAAAGCAAACCAAATAAAAAAGTACTTATACTAAGTACAAAACATAAACACATCAAAATTGATAAAGCTGCAAAGAAATTACCGGAAACCGTATCGTTTTATAATAATACTAAATTTGGCGTCGATATTACGGATCAAATGGCACAAAAATATACGGTGAAATCAGGATCCAGAAGGTGGCCACTTCAAGTATTTTTCAATATTTTAGATTTAGCCGCAATAAATAGCTGGGTATTGTACAAAAACACTACAGGAGAAAATATCTCACGAAAAGACTTTCTGTTTCGATTAGCAGAAGACTTGCTTCAGAATATCAGACTTCAAGGCAAAAACCAGCCGAAGTCAATACACCAACCACAAATGCCACTGTTCCTGTACGAAAATGGTGTCAAATAGGATATTGCAATAACAATAAAACTACAAATATTTGCAATAAATGCAAAAAAAGTCTATGCAGAAAGTGTACACGCAGCATAATCTACACATGTAGAAATTGTGAGCTACAAACTGTAAACAATTAAATGTTTTGTTATTTGTCAATGTCTATAAATCCATTTATCTATTATACTTAATATTGTTCAACTTTATTTTTATCCTTTTTAAGAGTAAATATAGACTGGAAACCACAATAAGCCTTATTTCTAATGTAACCTGTTATTTTGACTAGTTTGGTACAAATAGGTATACGTAAACAGCTGGTATATCTAGCGTTAAGGTCATTGGTACTGGTAAATAATTCTATCCATCTATAGAACATCCTGAAATAGAAGGGTATTATGAAGAGAATATCCTGTAATAGAAGGTTATTATGAAGAGAATATTCTGTAATAGAAGGATATTATGTAAGAATCAAATTCAGATCCTGTGAATTTCTCATTTCAAAGACATAGTCGTTTATTGTAATAAGGTCTGGCTCTGTACAATCCCAGCTCCAGTAAAAATATTTAGTCAGCCGGTGCACCCAACGGCTTCTCTCTCCAAATCGCCCTGAAGATGACCTACACTGCAGGTCGAAACGTCGGCACATAAATATAAGTCTAGCACTTATTCAGTGTTTTGTTTGACTGCACCCCCAACTATCTCCTTTCTACAACTAAAAATATTTAGTATCACTTTCATTAGGCCAAGGCTTATTTGGTTCAAACAAAATTCTTAATGTCTGATCACCGATCGCATTGAATGTTGGTTGACTATCTAATTAGCAGTTTAGTAGCTTCAGTTTACTTTTCTTGTGGATATCAAATTAATATGCAGTCTCAGTTCCTCGTCATTGATTTCTTGTAAAGAAATAATGAAGATCGGATTAAATCTGTTTTTGCTAATAATGTCCTTTCCAGAGATGCATTTTTCATTAGTCAGCCACCAATCTTTCACAAATTAACCATCTGACATTGACACAAACTCATCACTGGATCTCAATCAACAACCATTTTTTACATATTTGGATGTGGGAGATAAATTATTTAATAATCCTTGCCGTGGCTAATCACTTTTCATTGCAAACATCTTACAAAACTTGATCATAATCATTCCTATTATAAAACACACAAGAAGTCATAATTTTTTTAAATAATGTATATATATATATATATATATATATATACACAATCTCAAAAAGAAACACTATTATTTATTATAATGCAATTGGGAAAAACCACAATGCAAAGCCTTATGTTTCAAAAATACACCTACTTACCAGTCGACGTTTCGCCTATTCAGGCATTATCAAGACACCAAAATCAAAAAGGGGTTATGTGAATCGCATCTCGAAGAAAAAAGTGCAATACATCCCAACGATCAACAGCCCAAACAGGCTCCAAACATGAGACAGCACCCTACCACCAAGACGTTCAACATACAACTGAACGAAAGTAATACGCAACCAGCTGGGAAGGTTATAGCATCAGCTGATCCACAAAACATATCAAGTAATATTAGCCTATAAAAATTTATACATATTAGCAAAGTTAGCCAAATTTTTCTTTTAAAATATTCAACGTTTCCGAATAATATTGGTTCAAATTTCTGCAATCTGTTTTATAATTTACTGAAATGTCAATCTTTTGTGCAATCTGCATGGCCTCGAACAACTTCCTTCTAGAGCCATCACTCTCTTTGTAAACAACTTTAGCATTCTCAAAATCAAATTGATGCTTACAAGTTTTGGCATGCCCTAAAATGAAAGGCATGAGATTAGCTGTTTGCAATGCCCTAAAATATACATTGGTGAAACATCACAATTGTTGCACAAAAGAATGTATCAGCATCAATATGATTGTAAAAATATTGGTGGCAAGGAACCTAACACAGCATTGGCCCAGCATACCAAAACTTGTAAGCATCAATTTGATTTTGAGAATGCTAAAGTTGTTTACAAAGAGAGTGATGGCTCTAGAAGGAAGTTGTTCGAGGCCATGCAGATTGCACAAAAGATTGACATTTCAGTAAATTATAAAACAGATTGCAGAAATTTGAACCAATATTATTCGGAAACGTTGAATATTTTAAAAGAAAAATTTGGCTAACTTTGCTAATATGTATAAATTTTTATAGGCTAATATTACTTGATATGTTTTGTGGATCAGCTGATGCTATAACCTTCCCAGCTGGTTGCGTATTACTTTCGTTCAGTTGTATGTTGAACGTCTTGGTGGTAGGGTGCCGTCTCATGTTTGGAGCCTGTTTGGGCTGTTGATCGTTGGGATGTATTGCACTTTTTTCTTCGAGATGCGATTCACATAACCCCTTTTTGATTTTGGTGTCTTGATAATGCCTGAATAGGCGAAACGTCGACTGGTAAGTAGGTGTATTTTTGAAACATAAGGCTTTGCATTGTGGTTTTTCCCAATTGCATTATAATAAATAATAGTGTTTCTTTTTGAGATTGTGTATATATATATATATATATATATATATATATATATATATATATGTATATATACACACACATACATTGGTTTCTACATATCTTGACTGTTGTGGAAATATTATGCTTTAGTTCTCGAGTTTCAGTCCTTCTTTAGAGTTCTTTAGGCGACGTTTCGAGACTATGTTAGTCTCATATTCTTGCACTGACAGTGAAAAATGAGCTTTTAGTAAAAACATTAAATAGCACACTAAAATAAATATAAAATGACGCGTGTAAGTTGTAATAGATAGGGAGTACTTACAAGTTCCAAAAAATAGATCAGTTTATCATTAATCATTTACTTCGCAATATATCACAAAATGTTTATATTGCAATAGCTACGATCAACGAGTAAGTAATCTATTTTTAGGAACAGCAGCTTTATTTAATTTTTGAATCATATTAGATTGTATGTATATTATTATTTTTATACTTGTCTATAGTTATAATTTCTTTTATATTCCGTTTGAAACTATTTTTCTCTTGGTGTATTATTTTAGGTTTATCAAATTTAAATGTATATTGTGTATTTCTAAAATGTGTACTGAGAGCTGTTTGATCTGATTTATTGGAGTTTTTTATTATTGAATCACAACTATATTTGTGCTAGTACTCTCTACGTTTTAAGTATTGTTCCAATGTTCTGAAATAGGATTTACCGCAATTATCTTCACATTGTATTTCGTACACATTTGATTTTAACTCTAATTTATCCGAATCTTTGGTTTTTGTAAATAGTCTTGACACAGTGGCTGTGTTTTTGAAAGTTATTGCGGATTCAACGTTACTTTTATTACTGGTGAGTGTTTTTGCTAATCTTTCTGAAAGTGTTGGTATATAGGGTATGATATAATATTTTTTAGGATTCATTCAAATGAAATCAATCCTAAAAAATACTATACAAAAGTATAAAAATCGCCCTGTAAACAAAAAATCGGATGTTCAAGGTCTAAGCTCGTGTTATGCAAATTTAACTATTTCGTAATGAAAAAAAATAAAAATAATCTAATATGATTCAAAAATTAAATAAAACTGCTGTTCCTAAAAATAGATTACTTACTCGTTGATCGTAGCTATTGCAATATAAACATTTTATGATATATTGCGAAGTAAATGATTAATGATAAACTGATCTATTCTTTGGAACTTGTAAGTACTCCCTATCTATTACAACTTACACGTGTCATTTTATATCTATTTTAGTGTGCTATTTAATGTTTTTACTAAAAGCTCATTTTTTCACTGTCAGGGCAAGAATTTGAGACTAACCTAGTCTCGAAACGTCGCCTAAAGAACTTTAAAGAAGGACTGAAACTCGAGAACTAAAACATAACATATATGTATCCTTTGTTAAAAGAAAAAAGGGTTTTTGGGCAGAATCACAATAGGCAGCAATAGACAATTTTTTTTTTTAATAGATTTATTGATATTTACAACTAACCCCCTTCACGGGTTGTAGAGGTACAGGTTTTTATATCTCTTTATTAAGTTAGCTCTAGATAAACTTAATGCAATCTAGTATCATATGTTCATTTAGTTATTGTTTGTTGGAGAGATTATTAATATTAGATGAAAACTAAACTGCTCTCAAATTGAAGTGGACCACTCATCAAAAGTTAAGTAACTCTCTTTTTTAACCATACTTCTGGTTGTTTTTTTGTATATTTGTGCTTATAGTACCTCACTTATCGATTGTTAATGGTTTTTGTTCAACAAAAACAAATACACCAAACAAAATTTAAGAAAAATTTATTTTTTAAAATTAAATAAAAAATTTTCACAAAATAAACATTTAAATTTTTACAAATATTGGTTTTCATTTCAATTTAACCTTCTTCATTAGGGTGTTGGACCCCTCTACTTTGAATTAATGCTTCACATCGGCAATTCATACTCCTTATTAAGCTCAATATGTAATCTTGTGGTAAATTAGCCCATTCCTCAATTAAGGTGGCAGCAAGTTCATCTGGACAAGGTGAACGCATGTGTAATTGCCGTTGGAGTTTGTCCCAAACATGTTGAATTGGATTCATGTCTGGTGAACAAGCAGGCCAGTTAATATGCGATATTTCTTGCTCTGTTAAATAACGTTGAATCATCCTTGCCCTATGAGGACGAGCATTATCACCAAAAAGAATGAAGTTCCAACCCCTTTCTTGGGATAAAGGAATAATTACAGGTCTGATGACGTTGCTCAGATAGGTTTGTGCGGTAACATGTTCATTTCTAAACAGTACAAGATGAGTTTTTCGATTACTCGTTATCCCTCCCCACACCATTATTGAGCCTCCTCCATAAGAGCGAAGTGGTTCAGTCATACCTGGCAAAATCGCTGGTTTGTCTCTCGCCACACTCTAAAACGTCGATCTTGATGATAGAGAACAAATTTTCGATTCGTCAGTAAATAAACAATGGCTCCAGTCCTTGTCAGTCCAATCAACATGTTCACGAGCCCATAGGAGTCTTGCTGCCTTTTGTTTTCTGGTTAAATAAACCCTCCTCGCCGGTCTTCTTGCACTCAAACCAACTTCATGTTGGCGGTTTGTAACCGTCTGATTGAAATGTGGACTCCCGTTGCTTGTTGAAAAAAGCTTTGCAGCTGCCGAGCTGTTAAACCTCGTTTGCCTAATGGTTTGGATTTTGAGATATCGGTCTTGCTGAAGAGTGGTTTTTCGAACTCGGCCTCCTCCATGTGTGTACTGAGCAATACTTGTTGCCTGGTATCGAGACCATGCTCGTCTAATGACTGTGTGAGAGCAGTGAAGCCTACGACTGACATCATGTTGAGAATGGCCTAACTCTAAAAGTGCTAATGCCTTTCCGAGTTCTTCAACACTAAGTCGTCGTAAAGACATTGTTAAACACTGGTTAGTGAACTGTTTGAAGTAATATTGACGAAAAAAGGGAAATAATGTATAGAAAACATAAGTGGAAAATAAGCAGCTCAGCTCTAAATACTGATACTAAGACTTTGTTTTTGTTTTTATCCCTTTAACACCGTGAAAGTGCTGATAAAATATTTTTTTTAAAATGGAGAAAAACCTCAAATCAATCAAGTAGGTAAATTATAAAATATCTTTATTTTCTTAAGTGGTCCACTTCAATTTGTGAGCAGTTTATTACAAAATATACACGTATAATCAAAGTGAACATCTTTATTTCAGTTTTTCTGAAATGAGATTCAACTGCCTTTTAACATTTAAATACACATCTTACATTAATAGGTAGTATTTTTTTATTTATGGATTTTAAGGAAATTTTATATTGTTCACAGGTACCAAGGATTCATTCAAAATGATGGAAATTCAAGATATTCCAACAGTTCAGAAAACATACTTAAAAAAAAAAACTTATGAAGTTGAAAAGACCTATCAGTTTTCCCATTTTAAACATAACACAAAAAATATTTCTAATTTAAAAAGACATATAATGGTCCTTCATACTGTTGAAAATCCTCATCAATGTCCTCATTGTGACTATAAAACAGACCTAAAAAGTGTTTTAAAAAGGCACATAATGGCTCGTCATACTAGTGACAGGCCTCATCAATGCCCTCAGTGTATTTATAAAACAGTAATGGAAAGCAATTTAAAAAATCATATTATGGCTCGTCATACAAATGAAAGGCCTCATCAATGTCCTCATTGTGACTATAAAACAGTAAGAGGAGATCATTTAAAAATACACATAAAGGCTCATCATACAAAGGATAGGCCATATCAATGTGCTCAATGTGATTATAAGACAGTAATAGAACTTTATTTAAAAAGACATGTAATAGCTCGTCATACAAGTGAGAAGCCTCATCAATGTCCCCATTGTGACTATAAAACAGTCCAACCAAGTGTTTTAAAAAGACATATATTAGCTCGTCATACAAATGAGAGGCCTTATCAATGTCCTCATTGTAAGTTTAAAACAGTCAGACAAAGTGATTTAAAAAGGCATTTAATGGTTCATTATACAAGCGAGAGGTCTCATCAGTGTCCTCATTGTGACTATAAAGCAGTCACACAAAGTAATTTATCAAAACATATAATGGTTCATCAAACAGGTGAGAAGCCTTATCAATGCCCTCAATGTAATTATAAAGCTATAAGAAACGAAAATGTAAAAAGGCATATAATGACCCATCATACAAGTGAGAGGCCTTATCAATGTCCTCATTGTGACTATAAAACAGTCCAACAAAGTGTTTTAAAAGGACATATATTAGCTCGTCATACAAATGAGAGGCCTCATCAATGTCCTCATTGTGAGTTTAAAACAGCCAGACATGGTTATTTAAAAAAACACATAATGGCTCGTCATACAAGTGAGAGGCCTCATCAGTGTCCTCAATGTGACTATAAGACAGTCACACAAAGTAATTTATCAAAACATATAATGGTTAATCATACAGGTGAGAAGCCTCATCAATGTCCTCATTGTGATTATAAAACAGCAATAAAAAAATCTTTAGAAATACATATAATGGCTCGTCATACAAGTGACAGGCCTCATCAATGCCCTCAGTGTAATTATAAAACAGTAAGAGAAGATAAATTAAAAATACATATAATTTCTCGCCACACAAGTGAGAGGCCCCATCAATGTCCTCATTGTGAATTGAAAACAGTCACACAAAGTTATTTAAATAAACATATAAAGGCTCGTCATACAAATGAGGGGCTTTATCAATGTCCTCATTGTGACTATAAAACAGTCCAACAAAATTTTTTAAAACGCCATATATTAGCTTGTCATACAAATAAGCCTCATCAATGTCCTCATTGTGGGTTTAAATCAGCTAGACAAAGTTATTTAAAAAAACATATAATGGCTTGTCATACAAATGAGTGGTCTTTTCAATGTTTTCATTGTGATTATAATGTAGTTACTAAGTGGAAATTAAAAGCACACATAATGGCACTCCATATAGTTGAATATGATCATCAGAGGTTTTGACTTTAATTTTTTTATGATGTATTTTTTGTTATAACTTGTATTCCATTGAAATCTGTTATATCTATCAAGGAAATTATAAGCTAAGGAATACTTTGAAAAACATATTAAAATATTGAATCCAAATCGTTTATACATGGATATCCTTCACTATCTAGTAATAATTCAACTGACAAAATGCTGTTTCACTGGTGTTATTTAGCCACACTTACTGCAGAATGTGAAGAAATCTCATAAAATGTTATAGTCCATTAATTTTAATAGACTTTTGTTTCTTCCTCTTCTCAAATTCGAGACAATTATAATACAATCTCATTATTATTTAAACTAGTGGATTGGAGTATAATTGCATTATGTCAGAGTACAGAGATATGCTTAGGGTATGTAAGTATTTTAAAAAGTAAATATGTTCTTAGAGAACCTGAATTTTTATTGTAAAATGCTTTTTTATGGTAAAATCCCTGAAACTGAAATCATATTAATAGTTTTTTAAATTAAAAGAACCCTGACTTAGCTATATAAAATTTAATGAAAATTAAAGACTGGAAATAAATTGAGACGGAATACAACTCTCAGAATATGTTGTATGAAGAAGGGACGCTGGAACATAGTATGAATTATAAAAAGTTGAGAGAGATACTACTTTTACCCTGCAGCTCTACAGCCTGGTGGGCCTTGGCTTACCTAACAACTTTGATCCACTTATCTCTGCCAAGAGCTTTTAAAAGACGTAAGTACATTAAAGGAAATATTAGATGCAGTATTTCTTTTAAACTATTCTCCCTCATTAATATAGTTTCAACACCAAGATAGTGAGACTATTCCAATTAAAGTATTACATTGTGTTTTTTTCAAATTTTTTCGTTCGAAAGTAATTTATTCACTTATATGATTGAATATCTTCATTTGTACAAATATTTTTTTAAAATAAATTCTAAATATTTAACTGCTAGTAATTAAATTTATATAAATATATTACATTTATTATTGCATCAAAAGCATTTTAATATTATGTCTACCCATAGGTGTAAAAAAATATGTTAAACCAGGACATATGAAAACAAGGGCGATGGCCCTGAAGAAATGATAATATTTGATGAAGCAGACCCAACTCCTCTTGGTCACAGAGCCTCGAGCTAATGGTCTGTAAAACATATATGGTAATGGCGATTAATGTCAGGAAGAGCAAAGTTATTTGAGGGCATCAAGCAGAGCTGGTTGTTTTAAATTTATAAAAACTATTTATTTATATCTCTATAAATAATACTTATTATTAAATACTTTTTTTTTTTTATCACATAACTTTATATTTTATTTTCCCTATCATGCAAGAAAGTCAGTAACTCTTTCTCTAAACTCTCGGGAAAAAAATAAAAATCGTTAATTTTCAAGACTATAAATTTTTAGATAGGAAAAGAGACTCACTAATTTTTTTTTTATATTAACACTTTATTGAAATATTACAATCTGCCACTTGTGGGCAATAAGTAATAGTGCTATGTAGCTTACAGTCATTCCATAACAAAACAATAATATAAACAAAATAAAATAAATAAATATATACATGCGGTAATATAAAGAAATTGATGCGGAAATGATAAATAAAGTAAAAAAATAAATAAATAAAAAAAATAATAATAAAACATTAAAGAAATATACTGTACACATTCATACCCTATTTACAATTTGCCTGGGGTCCCTGAACTGAGCTTCTTCCCCAGGAATGAGGGCAAAGCAGGAGTCTGGGAAGCCCTAGCCCCCTTTCCCAGCCGCGTCACTGGCAAGACTCACTAATAATATTTTATTTTTGTGTTGAGTACTCATAATACTACCAGCAACATAAGTTTAGTCTTAAGAATTGTCTGTTCTGTTCTGAATTGTTGGTCTCCTGTTTGTTCTAAGGATTTTCAAAAATGACTAAAAGCACATACATATATATATACCTTGTAAATTTTTTTCAATTGGAGTTTTGTTAATATCTACCCATAGGGAATCCATGATAAAAAAATCAGGTAATAAAAAATGTTGAGAAAAAAATTATATTTATATTGGGTGATTTAAAATGGATTAATCCATATCTCTTATGAAAAAATATGTACAAAATCAATCACCAAAAAATACAGAAATAACATTGAAAGGCATTACTAGATTTGGTACTAGTATGTTTAAGGGCCTGCTGACATCAGCGCGCTCAGGTGTCACTTTTCTTAACCATCTCCTACTGTTATAGTAACCTTTCTATTGTTTTGTTATTGTTTATGCAAAGTTGAACGTGAATGTGTTTTTGATTATTTTCTTCATATATGACTTGGAATTTGAAGAAGATTTTTCGCACGGTGAACGATGAAAAATAAGCTGTTAGGTTTCTTCAGGAGCGGAATGTCATTCCGCAGAAAATGCGTTGTGGAAATGGACATGATATGAAACTGCAAGTGGGGAATAAAATTAGATGGAGATGCCAGAAAAAAGGATGCAACAAGACCCTGGGTATTCGATTAAATACGTTGTTGAGGAATAGTACATTATATTTGGAGACTATTGTCCATTTTATATAACGAAGTTAGAGGGAAGAGGCCCTTTTGATGCAGTTTTTGAAGATATTGTTCTTTTTAATGAGCATTGTTGGGAATAAATCTTTCATTGTTTATCATAACATTATATTTTAAATATTTCTATTTTAAACCTGACAAGGTCCTAATAGTTGAGGTAAGTGACACTTGAGCGCGCTGATGTCAGCAGGCCCTTAAACATACTAGTACTCTAGATTTATATTGTTATATTCTGATTCTACATAATACCTGACTGTATAATATCCATTATAAAAATCGCCACTATTGACTTGATAATACAATAAAACTTATATTTAACACACTTACAAACACGACTTGCAATACCTTCATTATACGACTATTAACGCCGTGTTGCCGTTTACCCAGAAAACGTTAATACCTAATGTTCTATATACTTTTGGCTTAACGTTGGTAGAAGTAGGTTCCCGGTATTGTCACAAAATTGTTTTCGTATTTTGATCGACTTTTCGAGTCCAATACCCCTGTGTGCATCTTTTTGATCCCTCCTGTCGCATAAATTCAGGATCTTTTAATGATTCTCTGTATGCCGGACCCAAACTCTAATTAGACATAGGCTTCATTTCAAATTTTCGTATCCATCAATATGTATTTACATTGTGAAAATGGCAAATACTATTGAACCAAGCCGACAGGAAATTCCAACACATATTTTGGAGGTTCAGTCCAAACGAGAACATCCAGGAATACGAATTGTGTACTGACACCTACGGAGAAAAAGCGTCAGCATTTCTTGCACAATGGACAATCAAACAACTCGTTATCGATGAAGGTGCCTCATACCCTCTAGCTGCTATAGCTTTGTTGCAGGTCACTTATGTCAATGACATAGCAACTGGTGCTCAAACAGTACCTCAGCTAAAGAAATTAAAAGAAGAATTAGTAGCGTTGAGGGCAAAGCAGGATTTCAACTCAGCAAATGGGCAACCAACTGTTCGGAGCTGATTAACACATTGAACGAATGTGATTTAAGCGACTCACGTATTAGCTGATAATGAAGACTCTCGTATCAAGCTGCTAGGCATCCAATCGGACCCTAAGGAGGGTATTTTTTTTATTCGTTCGTTTAGGAGCTAGCTGGACTTTTTTTTTCGTCATTTTTACATTTCTTTCGACTAATTAAGTATTATAATTATAAAAAATTGTAATTACCAACTGAATTTAAGAGGATTGCAAGGATAATAATTAGAAAATTAAAAGAAACATGTATTACCAAGGCAATATATAATAATAAAACTGATAAAAATCCGTATTTATTCTGGGACAAATTCCTTTAGAATATTGATACGGAAAACAAAATATAAACTGTAAAGTCTTGGAGTAGAATACAATTTAATTAATAAATGAAAATAAAAAATTAATGAACATAAATTAGGAGTTAGCTCGCAATAACGAATTACAACGAAAAAAATATAAATACCTTAATGATAATTATAAAGAAAGAAAACTATCAATATTTACAAATATATATATATATACATAAAAGTTTTATGGAAAACAAAACAATACCAAAATATTTTATGAGATGAAAATAGTTGACTGGATGATCTAATGTAAAGGAGATAGTTGGAGGGTGCAGTCAAAAAGTATATAGAATAAGTGATGAACTTATATTATGTGCCGACGTTTCGACCTACAGTGTAGGTCGTCTTCAGGGCTAACAGAGAAACAAACAGAACAAAAAATGTAATGTAATGTAATGTAGAAAAATAAAATAGTGGCAGATATGAAGATAGATAATGAATATTAAAAAAAGCCAGATTATAATAAAATAAAGATATAGACAGATTTAAAAAAATTAATGATAATGAAAAAATTAAAATAGTGAAAATAATGAATTAAAATAGTGACAGATATAATAAAATTAAGATAAAGCCAAATATAACAAAATTATTGAAATAGTGACAGATATAATTATTGAAATAGTGACAGATAATGTGATAATGTGTGTGTGTAATAAATAGTGAAAATAATGAATTAAAATAGTGACAGATATAATAAAATTAAGATAAAGCCAAATATAACAAAATTATTGAAATAGGGACAGATATAATTATTGAAATAGTGATAGATATAATGAAATTAAGATAAAGACAGATATAACAAATTATTGATAATGAAAAGCAAATGAAAATAATGACAGATATAATAAAGTAAGACAGATTTAATAAAATTAAAGAAAATGAGCAGAAATGATAAATTATAAATAACGCATATAAAATAAAAAATAGAAAATAAATGTACAGAATGGATAGTACAGTACAAAATAATAATATAAAGGAAAATCAAAAGGAGGAGTTAAACAAAAGAAACCAAAATGAGGATATTTACATATACATAAAGGTTGGAATATGAAGAATAAAGAAAAACTAGTAAAATAAAGGTATAAAATGTATGATAACGGACTTGATGATGTTACATGTTACAGAAAAGTATGTAACTATATGTACAATAACAAATGTGAATAATAGAAATACTATTGTACAGTAACTACAGTGTACAATGACAGTTTTGAAAAAAAGTTGATAGGATTAATGAATTTGAAAAGTTAAAATAAGTGAAAACTCTTGTACAGTAACAATAGTGTACAATGTCTGTTTGAAAAAAAGTAGATAGGATAAATGAATTTGAAAGATTAACATTGGTGCTTAAAAATATGAACTCTTGATTACCAACGTATGATGGATGCCAAAATGATACGGGGGAAATAATAGGATATTTGAAATAATTAAATATTTGAAAATTTGCCTTTAGGAACAGCCTCGCCATCTTCCACATGTTATGTAGAATAGCTGTTTGTACTATCGTAGCTTCTGTAAGTGGGAGGAGAACAATTATTCCTTCCAATGCTAGGAGAATTAAAGAGTTATAATCATATACCGGTTAGTATAATTGAAGTGATAGCTTTTCGCGGTGGTTGAGATAGGCTCTTATAGATGTCGCGCTTAGGTACTAATGAATTTCTAAAAGATCAGAGCTGACTGGTACACATCTGAGGGGAAGAGTTTCGGCATCGAGCCTTGGGGTTTGCTAAGCCTTATTATCATTAATTAAAATTTGAATATGTAGTTTTAAAATATAAGTAAATATTATGAAATAATTATTACTAGAGAAACTACTCATTGCTTGTTCTCCAATAACAAATTTAATTTAGCGAGGAAGTTCCAAAACAACTTTCTTGTTAGACGCCTCATTGGATTATTTGGAGTTAATGGGGATAGAATTTGTAATGAAAGTATGATTTTAAGTTCTGGACCCTATTGGCATCTAATAGAGCATTAAGGCTATTAGGGATGATTTTATATTATGACAAATATAAAAGCTAAACTCGCTAAGTTCTAATCAGCAAAATTACTTACTTACTAATGGGAGCTACAGTCCTTGTAGGACCTGGACCTCTGCCACCACTCTACTCCACTCCTCACGGTCCACTGCCAGGCTCTTCCAATTTCTGATCCCCATTATTCTCAATTCCTCCACCAAATCACCGATCCATCGGTATTCCTCTCCTTCTTTTACCTCCTGGTGTACCACTCAGCATAATTTTTGGCAATCTGCAGGAACTCATTCTCTCAACATGACCCATCTGATTCTGCTCTTCTTAATAAATGTGATGATATCTGGCTGACCATATAGTTCCTCTAGCTCGGCATTGCTTTGGACCGCTCCGAAAATCCTTCTCAGGACTCTTCTCTTCTAGACCAGCAGGGCTTTCATTTTTTGCTTGGTTAGAGTCCTCGTCTCGCTGCCATACACAAAAGCTGGTCTAATCACTGTTCTGATCGGCAAAATAAGCCTTATAATAGCCATGCGCTAGAGTTTTTTTAAAAATTTAATTAGAAGCTTAGAGGGATGTGTTGAAGTAGGAAGAAACGGCTTGCAGTTTTTGACCGTTACATTTATAAGAAGTCCAAGTTAAAGGCATCCATCACGATGGAGCTCCAAGTATAGGATCTCTTCTACAAGAGTAAGCGAAATATCAATGTATATAAATATTATATTATTGTATATTAATCATGGGCGTATATAAGGGGGGCTCAGGGGGCTCTGCCACTGGAGCTATCCTGGCTCGCATCTCGATCAGACAAATTCGTCCTTTTCACTGGAACCAAATTCCCGTGTTCTCGCAATTGGCGATGTATACTGTTACGGTCACAGAGAGAAAGACGGCCGCACGGAATTAACTTTCCTGGAAGGGATTGCGCCCCTTTGTCGGCAGAAATCAAAGAGACTGTTCGGGGAGGTTCCAGATCCTTCCACTCCGTGTCGGCCTTGCTATTTAAATACCCTCTCGGCGCGAGTGGAGTCAGTCAGAGAAATAAATGTTCCCATAAGAGAGCACAAAACCCAGTTGCACAAAAAAAAAAAAAAAAAAAAAAACATATTTAGGGGTTATGAAAAAAAAAAAAAAAAAAGTGGAGTCAGTGTATTAAACCAAGCGGTGTGATGAACATCTACCAACTAGTAATAAGTTAGTGTAATAAGTGTATCAAGAACTGTGACAGTTTGTGAGTGTAATTGTGTGTCAGTTTGTTATAATTGGAGAATCTTACGGTCGGTGGACTTTAATTAGTGAACTGTAAGCGTTAATTAGCAGTAGTTAATTAGTTAAGTAGTAGTTGTAATTTTATGGTATTCGCACAAATGTATGTAAATAGTTAAGCTATTTAGAATTAGTAATATTTTATATTATTGTAATAATTAAATAGAAGTCAGGCCTAGATAATAAATACTTAAAATATTGTTATTGTAAATTTATATCAGTTCAATAATTTAATTGTATTCTTTTTGTCCTTTGTTAATAAATAATAAGTATCTTTAATTAAGGAATAGTTTAATTCATTTTAATACCCAGTAGCCCGTAACAATACAATGTGATGTATACAATAAGATCCTAATTGAAGTACTGTTCAATGAACATTCTTCCCTTGTACACATCGCAAATTGCGAGAACACGGGAATATGGGATCAATGAAGAGAATGTACTTGTCTGACCGAGATGCGAGCTAGGATAGCTCAAGTGACAGAGTACCACGACGGAAACGTGGGATGCCCGGGTTCGATCTTAGAGTTTTCTCTTCAAAATAAAAAACAACAGAAGTATAGTTGCGATTCAATAATAAAAGCCCTAATAAGCCAGACCTGACAGCTCACACTACATACTTTAGAAATACTAAACATGCATTTAAATTTGATAAACCTAAAGTGATAGACCAGGAGAGAAATTGTTTCAAATGGAATAAAAAGGAAATGAAAAAAAAATGGGATGTTCAAGACCTCATGTTTCGCAAATTTAATTAATTCATAATTCATAATATAAATAATCTAATATAACAAGTAAATAAAACTGCTGTTCGTAGAAACGGATTAATCGGTCGTTGATCATAGCTATTGTAAGCATTTTATGTTGTAGTACGAGGTGCCTGTTCGGTGATGGAGTGGTCTATTTTTTATAACTTGTAACTGCACACTATCTAATTATCTGGGATCATGATCTGGGAGTAATTCCATTAAAAACTATAATAAGTTCAAGGAGATAGTTGGGGGGTGCAGTCAATAAGAACACTGAATAAGTAATAAACTTATAATTATGTGCCGACGTTTCGACCTACAGTGTAGGTCATCTTCAGGGCGATTTGGAGAGAGAAGTCGTTTGATGTAACGGCTGACTAGCACTCTAGAGTACTGTAGAGTGCTAGTCAGCCGTTACATCGAACGACTTCTCTCTCCAAATCGCCCTGAAGATGACCTACACTGTAGGTCGAAACGTCGGCACATAATTATAAGTTTATTACTTATTCAGTGTTCTTATTGACTGCATCCCCCAACTATCTCCTTTACATTAGATCATCCAGTCAACTATTTTCACCTCATACTTATAATAAGTTCAGCCAGTTTCCTTTTGATTATGAACCCAGCTCTATAAATATGAAGACAATTGTCACTCCTATAGACGAGAGTAAAATTGTTCTGTTGAATACAACTTATCCTGTCCACCTTATTCTCGCACCGCATACTATGTCTATTTTTTACTGGTCCAATTGTGTTAAGAGCTATTGTATGTAAGAAAAGTGCCTAAAATTCTAGGTAGTGGTAGTTATTTAACTAATTAGTGGTATCGCTAAAATGTGTATACCAACTAAAATTTATTAAGACTTTTATTCTTATATCATATTTAGCCAATCTTTTCGTTTGCCATACCATTACCTCTTTGGAGTTGTCACCCAATGAACCTCGTTGTCACCTTTCAGTTGATACAACCTTGCTCAGCCAACAATTATCTTAAATTTAAAGATATTTACTTCATAATAATGGATTTTGTTGGTAAGTAGTAGTGTATTTGTGTTACATATAACTGGCGTGATTGCTAGTTTCATATAACTGCCCTGGAAATTGATATAGATCGGCAAAGGAGCGATTGCAATTGTTTTTAATTTTCTTAAAATATTTTGGGGAATTTTATTTTCAAACAGTCCTTTTGATAATCATTCCACAGGTTTTCTTCCGTTCTGTTATTTCCCTTTTAACATTTTCCAAAAATACAAGTTAACTCGGACTTTAGTATAGAAATTAGAATGAAATTATGGGAAGTGTGTATACTTATGAATCATTTAATTTAGAATTGAATGTTTCAACAAACATATATAATCTATACTTCGAAATTTTATTATTATCTATACTCCTTTTTATATATATATATATTATTTATTATTATTTATATTTATATTACATTATTTTTTCCTCATTTAACCTCACGGTTTTTAGAAAATATTAAAAATTATGTGAGTAATCAGTTAAAAGTTATTGTAATTCAAGTCGTGGAACCGATACCATCCTTTTTGATATAAACATATTCATAATCTTAAACCAGATTATTTATATGCAAATTATTAATTAATTATGTATATCACATAATAAATTGATTTCGTATTAATGAACGGTATAGATCCAGAATTTACCTACCAGTAGTTTACATACTCTTTTGGAATTTAATTGGAGTGTCTGGTTCTTTAAAACTGAGAATTATACTTATAATTTTTTATGTCAGAAGTTTTAGTTGAGAAACTCTTATCCATCTAATATGCAAACATTTTGTGAAGTATTAAGAGTATTTAGTTGTTTCATTACTATTTCTAATTTCAGGATAATTAGTAAAAGCCTGGTTACACTTACCTTGTTCATCAATCCTCACTCAAACTTAGCTATATGTTCTATGTTCCATCTCACCT
Organism: Arma custos; assembly: GCA_037127475.1. Lineage (NCBI taxonomy): Eukaryota > Metazoa > Arthropoda > Insecta > Hemiptera > Pentatomidae > Arma > Arma custos. Next base: position 226,804,102 of record CM073759.1, read on the forward strand.
TAATAGATTTATTTACCTATCATTAAGTGATTTAGTCATGTAAAGGAAAGTGTAACGACTTTAAACAGCTCAGTTTCTACAGTTTTACATTTATCTAATAATAACAATTGACTTGCCCTTGGCGTTGAAGGTGTATTGATTGGCACTATTCATTTTATTGCTATTATATGATTATTTAGTAAAACAAATCTAATTTATCGGTCTGAGATGTGGTTGACATCAGATTCTTGTTTATTCTTTTGTGAAAAACAGCAGAGTTTTAAAACAAAGAACTAATTATGTGTTTTTCTAAAATTAGTTTTCTATGTTATTAGAAACTTTTTAAAGTTATTATTAAACAGATAATGCTCAGTAAATATTCTGTTTTATTCAGAAACTGTCATGGTTTTTTTTCAAAATAATGATTGATTATTTCATTTTGGCAAATGAAATACAGTAGAACCTCGATAATCCGTCAGGATATGGGACCAAGATGGTGATGGATTTGGGAAATAAACGGATATGGGAACAGATATACACATATAAATTGAAAAATATATTTCATACATTCGACATTATATATGTATTCGTAACTTATTTACGTACTAATAAGGTATACATATGTAGTAAAAATGTTTTAAAAAAATAGTAATTACGTATATCGATGGCTAAAAGCACAATCATTGTATGTCCAATTTTTCCCTCTTGAGAAATTAATATCAATTTGAAGGTGGAGTTTAGCTCTTTCCCCGTGCACAAACGTAGTATTCTCCTTCTTAATAATCATTAAATGATTATATAGAAGAGACATACTTCCCCTCGTCCGAGGAATATCATAGATTTTTGATAAGATTGAAGCACTTTCGCCTTTTCGTAAACGTTTTAGAATTTCAAACTTAGTAGTGAGATCTAAACTCTTCCTTTGTTTTTTTTTCCGACATTATTTTACGTACTTTAAAGAAAACGAGAAGTACCCCTAAGACAAGAATGAAGACTGAAGGTAGTTCAACTCTGGAAGCTAATTAATGATGAAAGAAATGAGAAGATAATTAATTTCTCAGGAATGTGTGCGATGAAGCCTAGGTTTTGAGTAAACAACAGTTTCTAGAAAACGAAGTCAAGACACAACGATTGATTCTTATCCGGCGTCTATGGCTTTAGCAACCAAACAATATATGTATATACATCTTTTTCTTTTTTTCTCAATCTGAGGTGACGGTTAACAGAGAGTGACAGTGATGGTAAATAGAGTGACGGATAATGGAGGTTTTACTGTACTTAAGTAATTTAAAATTGACAATCTAAAATTCAATACAACTTATACAAGGAAAGACAATTTTAAAAAAATTGTTAGTATTAAAATTGAAATTGAATAAATATTAATTAATAAATAAGCAATAGTGCCAATTTTAGTGTAGATTTAATTCATCGAATTGATGAAAAACATTTTGAATTTTATAGTACTTAGCCTTGAAAACCTTGAATTTTGACTCTATATCAGAGAATGACACTTCACTTAATTTATTGTTTTATAAGATTTGTTTTATATTCAGTTTCCATTTAATAATTAGATTATATAGTTTCCCAATTGCACAAGATTTACTTAAGATCGCAAATTATATATTTTTCATGTATCTTTTTTTAATTTCTCAGATAACGCTGGAATTTATATAAAAGAAGAAATAAACGATGAGGCTGAGATTACTGGTAAGTTGTGCCTTTTCACTTCATGTTTGATTTATCATTTCATAATAAATTTATTAACCCTTTTCTTGATATGGTATCTGTGGAGATATATCAAAATTTAGTATAATATATTTATTAATGATCTTGGCAATCTGTCCTACAAGATACATATGATTTTTTTTAACTACCCTCATGAGATTTTTTTTTTCTAGACATCCTTGGGTCATAAGGGTTAAGTGGTATGAATATTATTTTGATATTAAAATACAGTAAAACCTCGAATCAACGGACAGCCCTGGTGCAAATATTTTTGTCCGTTATTTAAAGGTGTCCTTTAAAGGGAGGTTTTATTTTTTTATAAATATGTATTTGTGCAAATTAATTCTCTCTTATTCAATTTCCCATGTGTTTAAAAGGTAAGTAGAATAAAAAAAATAAACACCGCACGGTTTTTGAGTGTTCCCGAAACTTATGTCCTACCGATATTGAGTCTTTCCGCTAACGCACGTACACTTAACTTTTCACGGTCATAAACGTCGATTACATTTATTTTTTGTTCTAAAGTGAGTCTCTTACTTGAGGGAGACATTTTCAGCCGCCTGCCACAAGGGTTAGAACAGAACTAAATTTTAATAAAGCAAGTTTGAGAATAAAAAAAAAAGTATGTATGTGGAAAACCTTTACTCAAAAGTAAACACAGCTGTCCCTGTTTTCTTAGACCGGAAACAACTAATTGTTTCCGAGAAACGGGAAAGGGATAAAGTCATACTGTCTGTCTTTTAGAGGTTTTTTTAATCGATTTATAACCAACACAGCCTGTCCGTGACCGTTAATGAGAGGTTTCGTTAAATAGAGGTTCAAATACCTTAAACAATGTATTAAAATGTTGGTGCAAAAAAAATCGTCCGGTAATGGAGGAGTGACCGCTATTTAGGGGTGTCCGTTAGTAGAGGTTTTACTGTAATAAAATCTGCCTAGTTAAGGGTTAAAAATTCTTAAAATGTGACTAGTTGTTGAATGTTTCTGTTTCAAACATTTATTTCTTGCAACAGATTTTCATTTTTATGAGCAAATTATTCTGGTTGCTCGAGGAATAGATATATTCCCAAAAGATAATTTTGAGTTGATATAACTAATTAAATTAATTTTTTTTAACATAAAAAAATTTAAAATGCTTTCTTTATATTTTTATGCTTTGTCAACTGTTTCCTTTGATGTAATAAAATAAAGTACAATTTTGATGGATGGACCCAATTATGTGAATGAAGGATCAGAGATGATTATCTAAGTTGATACACATCTATTTTGCTAAGCATTAAACACTTACCTTACAAAGTACCAACTTCATTCCATTTGAGTTTATACCTCCAAATTTTCTTATACATTTATTTTTGTTTTTATAGTTGGTGAACCATGCGTTGATCATGTGAAGCAAGAAGAGAATTTTATCTCAGATGAAGGTGAACAAAGTAATTTCGCTAACCTTTAAATATATCCTATGAAATACAAAATATATTCTATAGTTGTTAAAAAGCTCCTAATTCGCTTGTATATTTATTTTTGTTTTTATAGTTGTTAAACCATGCATCATTTATGTGAAACAAGAAGAGAAGTTAAGCTCCGATGAAGGTGAGAAACATTTCGGCAACCTTCAAACACTCATACTATAATGTACAAACTTCATTCTATACAAATCAATATGTCTAAATTTGTTTATATATTTGTTATTGTTTTTATAGGTGATGAACCATGCATTGATCATCTGAAACAAGAAGAGGTGCTCATCTCAGATGAAGGTGAGAAACATTTGTTTTATTAACCTTTAGACTTATTTACAAAATTCAAATGTAACTCTTTATTAGTTAAGATTATATTTTTCTTAAGCAATTGATATTCTAAAAGGTTTAGCAGTTGTGGTGGCTCGAAAGGTTGGGGATTGACTGTAACTTCGTCCGTTGCACTCTAATGGTGGAAACGGTCCGAGATGTTCCTCCAAGCCCAATTGACCATGATTTTGTGCTTACCTAACTTTTTGCAGTTTTTACTTTTATTTTGGGTTCTTTATTGTTCTGAGGTGCTTTAATTGATTTTTTGAAGATTTAATGTTCAATAATAGTAATTTCAAGGTAAAATAAATATTTTGTTTATTACTCTTCAACATTATATTTAAAATTTAGATTCTAGTTTCTGTTCCTTTGATGTGTGATATTAATTCTACACAGCTCCCAAAATTGAGGCACAATGGTAATAAGGCAGTTGTATTCCATTATCTTATTTCATCCAGGATTTGGGACCATAGCACTGCTAGGTTTAAAAACTTCAATACATAGTCCTTTGTTGCACTAGTCGCAAAAAAGCAGTTCGCTTCTGGTTGTCATTCTTGTATACAACACAAAAGAGGAAATAAACGATGAGGCTGAGATTACTGGTAAGTTGTGCCGTTTAAGATCTGTGAACTTTAGATATTGTGAGGGTTCAGAACTTCATGTTCGATTTGTTCTTTCATAATGAATTTATTAAAAATTCTTAAAATGTGACGAGATGTTTATTGTTTCTGTTTGATCCAGAATCCAATTCGGAATTTGTAGCTTTGTCAAATCTTCAATCCTTGATTCCATGCTGTCTGGCAACTTATATGGTGCAGTACTATTTTAATTCTATTTTATAATTAATAATAATCTCTCAAAATTATCAGAAATAATATATATATCGTTATATTTTGCAAAACGATTATTTATCAATTTATGTAATTTAATCCCATTATATTTTCCATTCCATATATTATTCATGAACATAAATGCTTATTAAGTACTCTCTATTGTCCTGTATAGTGATTCTTCAATTAAACAGTTCAAATAATGATCACCTAAAATACAATTTAAATAGAATATTTTATGGCAAAGGAAAATTTCTACTACATTTGTATGTATGATTTAAGTTATTATGAGTTTGAATTGCAAAAATATTAAATGAAGTTTTAATTAAATATAGGGAGTGGAGTGGCTCATTGGTAGAGCACTGAGTTGCCATGCCGGCAATCCTGGTTCAAATCCCGCTACAGGCAAGACTTTTATTTAGTCTGTTTGCAGCCGCAGATGGATCATATAGGATCTAGGACCCTCCTGGGGCTCACCCAGCCTCTATAAAATATGATATAAATAGGGTACCCAAAATTAGGAGAAAAAATCTGGCGGTTGAGCGTGACCTAGGACAAGTCACCTTCTTGCAGAACCGTTATCCATGAAACAGTACAGTCTCTACCATGTACTGAACCCCAGACCCGTTCACAAGTTGTAGTGTTACAGGTGTTTTTTTAATTAAATACAGTCGAACCTCGGTATATCGAAGCTCAGGGGGAACGAAAAACTTAGAATTATCGAGGATTTCGATATAGCGAGGTTCGATTTATTGAGGTGATTTCTGACTGACTTCGATATATAGAGGTAGAGGTTCATAATAAAATATGTATATACTCAATGTAATATAGAAAAAATGTACCTATTTTATTAAAATATTGTACATATATGTACAACAATACAATTTATGCCAATTACATTGCTTAAGATAGCTATTTTTTAATATTGAAATGAAGAATTTTTATGAAAAGTATAACTAAAAGCAGTTAGAAAAAAAAAATACGCAATTAGAATAAAAACCATACTTCGTCATTATTTAACAATAAAACAATAGACTAAAAAAAAAATACATATTGAATTTGTGAAAAAAAAATAAACTGAGCTTTGAAAGAAATCGGAAATTGTAGTTTGTATACCTGAAAATGACACTTTATCCAATGCATCATCCAATACTTAACCTAGTACGACAGCAGACGAAACCTATTGCACAAGTGTTAGCAGAAACCGAAACAAATGTGAGTGGGGGAATTACAGGATTACTTGAGAAAAAAGGCCGTTCTGAGAATGACAATGCTTCTCAGAATGAGCTGTTCAGGCTAAACGGTTCATATTTAATGAATTGACTTCGATATGTTGAGGTTTTCCTATTAAAACTTTGTTTTGTAGAGGTGCGGTGTTAGCTAAGGAATCTTGGAAAATTCGATATATCAAGGTCTTCTAAACCAATCCTTCAATATGTAGAGGTAAAAATAACGTAGAAAAGATAGGCAGATTCAAGGGGAATAGAAAAACTTCGATTTATCAAGGAATTCGCTATATCGAGGTTCGACTGTATAATTATTCTTATACCAATTGAATTTTAACCTTTAAACTAAAGTTGATTAAAAAAAATTGTGTAACTCATGCACTGGGCGCTAGGTGTTGTCATCCCAGCACCCTTTTCCGTTTCTTTCCTTACCTGATCTCATTCTGACTTCATGTGACAACTGTAAAATCCCTTAATTCCAAAATTTTATCCTAGTGAATTCAATTCATTGAATTGATGAAACAAATTGGAATTTGAATTTGGAGAATGGTCCTTTACTTCATTTATTGTTCTACATGATTTGCTGGATATTCATACATTGTTACATGGAATAATTGTGTTACTTGGTTTCCCTATTGTACAAGAATTACTTAGTAATAATGCTTTTAGATTGCAAATTATATATGTTTCATATATCTTATTTAATTTCTCAGATAACGCTGGTATTTATGTAAAAGAAGAAAGGAAAGATGAAACTGAGATTACTGGTGAGTCATGCCCTTTAAGATCTATGATCCTTAGTTACTATGACAGTTTAAAACTTCATGTTCGATTTTCTGTTTCATAGTCAATTTTATTGAAAATTCTTAAAATATGGCCAATTTTTTTATTGTTTCTGTTTTAATCATTCATTTCTTGCTACAGAATTTTAATTTTATGAGCAAAATATTCAAATTATTCTGCTTGCTCAAGAAATAATTAAATTTCCAAAGGATCATTTTGAGATGATGTTACTAATCAAATTAATATTTTTTAAAAACACAAATTTTAAAATTTATTTATTGAAATTTACAACTGTATAATAGTAATTCATCAAATTATAACGAAAGATATATAATGGCATGTGTTGGAGACTTTAAAGAAAAATGTCCAAGGGTGTATGTCTGCAACCTGCAAGGCTGGTTATTTGAGCACCAATAGAATAAAAATATTGAAATTAAAAAAAATTTTTAATGAATGAGAGAATTACAAACAATTAAGAAAAATACAATATTCAATGAAAATTATTCATAAATATGAATAAAAAATACAAATTACAGAAAAAACTATGATTGGCAGGCCTCTCATTTCATGAAAGAAAATTGAACACTGAACACAATGAAATAATGAATAGTTAAATCAATTAAAATAATAAAAAAACAACACAATAATTTTAATGTCCATAAGTAATAAAAAAAAATTCTTTCCGACGTCTTCTCCTCAAGATCTTCTTTATCGTCCTCCTTAGTGCCTCACAGTGTAGAGGTGCCCCAATCCAAGACAGGCAAGCCTCTCGATCTCCAGCCAACGCTTTCATATCATTCATATTCCTTCCCTTCCTTTTACCGATCCTTGAGATGTTGTCCATCCGTTGTAGTCTGGGTGGTCCTCGAGGACGGCTTCTGTTATTTCAATCTATGATAATTAAATTAACATTTTAAATATTGCATATTGGAGAATCCTCAATATTTATTTTTCATCTTACAAAATAAATTCATTAAAAATACTGCAAATTTATGTCATTACTTGACTAAGCATTCAATTCGGTTATTAATTAATTAAAAAATTTAATACATTATGAACCCCGCGAAACGACTAAAATAGTTCTACTGATCTAATAACAACCTCCTTTTGACATGTCTGTAGAAAAAAATTGTATAAAATGTTCCAAAAGATGTTTATGAATTTTCAAAACTTTTTTGGCTCTCCTGAAAAATTTTATGAAATGGATCGAACTGGTTTTGATACTAAACACCTCATTTCATCATTGTCCTGACAATAGTAAAATAGTAGATGTTTTAACAACATCTTACAAAAAACCTTCAATCTTTTTACATCCCAAGAAAAATATCTAATTTGAGTCCTATACCCTTAAACCTCAATTAAAGTTATCCTACTTCTCCTGTTGGTCTGGTCGAGGTCGGAGTGGTGCCAATTTGGTTACGGATCGAATGTATTTAACATTATTAGTTTTTCCCCAAACAACTCAAACTCTGCCATCTTCTTTCTTAAAGATTTCTACAACTTTACCGGTATCCCAATCCACAGGTATAGTATTTGGTCCTTCATCCGAGACAAGGTGATGAATCGCTCATATCTCCTAGAAAACAGATCAAGACAACCCGAACTGGAGCCGATTAAGTTCAAATTAAAGTATTGGATCAGTTACATCAACGTAAAAACAGGTGGTAGTACAAACGATCTTCAGAATCAATGAAGGTATCTATCATTCAGGGACCTAGAATTCGTATGTGCCAAGGCATCAAAAACAATGCCTAAATGGGTAGAGGAACTATCCTTGTACATCCCATTATGCGGTTGAAAATATTTCCCTGATCACTTTGCAAGTGAAAGATATTTCCAACTTAGGTAGTCCTCAAACACAGAGTTATATTTGAGCTTTAAAGCTCTGTCTTTAGTCAACCTTTCTTCTAGATTCCTGAAACGATGGATAACCATAGACTTGGAAGATTCTAAATTTGATGGCGTTTCACCTTTAAATGGCAGACGAACGATATATCTTCCATGCTCATCTCTTGCGTGAGTTGATTTGAATGTGCTCTTCAGCTCTAACATCATCTGGGTTTAACCTGTTAACAGTTTCTACTTCTTTTTTTTTTCTAAGAGCGTATAATAATACAAAAAAAACTTTAGTCCAAATTCATATATTGTATCTATTTTCTATAGACGTTTCGACCTAAATGGTCATTTTCAATATATAGGTTTTGTGATCGACAGTATAAAAACTCTGTCTGCCAAAAATCAAAAAGAAAATTCAAAAATCATAAAATTTAACATTATAAAACATTGTTTTTATATAAAACAACAAATTTCTTATCACTTAAATCAGTTACATAACTATACATAGTATCGTTAATATGTATTTCACTATTATTATAATTTATACACTGTTAATGTCCTTACAATAGTACGTAATAGATACCTTTTTCTGTAGATTAATAGGTTGCATATTTAAAAATTAGCTGGGTATGTTGTATCCTATAGTCAGTTGCTATACTAAATGAGTGGAGCTGGTACTTTGTCCAGTCTGGATTAGTAGATGATAATAATGGATTATTATATTTTATTTATTACGTATTAATTCTTACCTTAAGTAAACTAAAACATTAAAATATTCATAGAAGGTATAAAACTATGCACTGAAAACGGATTTTTTTCTTTCCAAAACCAAATATATAAACAAACTACATGCGAAGAAGGTAGCGTTGTACTGTAGTGCTGATTACAATCGCTGCATTTTACATCCGAATTACCAGGTCTGCAAGTTTAAAATGTCGTTTTAATTCCAATAGAATGTGCTCTTAGCCTATTGAAGGATTTGCTTATCTCTAAACGCTATTTTGTTTGTTACTCATTTGTTTACAAAAGTCAGTTGTTTTTAAGTCGTTTACGTGGACGTATCATACCTTTCTTTGGTGTTAAAAATGTCTAATTTTAAGCCAAATAAAGAGCATTTGCGGCATGTCATGATTTTCTTATTCAATCAAAAGAAAAAGGCATCTGAATGTCATCGAATTCTTGTTGAGACTTATGGTGATCTTGCTCCAACCGTCAAGACATGTGAACGTTGGTTTCAAAGTTTCAAACGTGGTGATTTTGATGTTACTGATAAAAAACGAGAAAATCGACCAAAAAAGTTTGAGGACGTCGAATTGCAATCTTTATTAGACGAAGACAATACCCAAACCCAACAAATGATGGCAGAACAGTTGAATGTCACTAGACAAGCCATTTCCGATCGCCTGAGAGCTATGGGAAAAATTCAAAAGGTTGGAAAATGGGTTCCACATGAATTGGACGAACGACAGATGGAAAAACGAAAAATTGTGTGCGAAATGCTGCTTTTACGCCACGAAAGAAAGGGTTTTTTGCATCGAGTTGTAACTGGCGATGAAAAATGGATTTATTTTCAGAATCCCAAACGAATAAAATCATGGGTAACGCCAGGACAACCATCCACATCGAGTGCAAGACCGGATCGTTTTGGGAAGAAGACAATGCTGTGTGTGTGGTGGGATCAGAAGGGAGTAGTCTACTACGAGCTTCTCAAACCCGGCGAAACAGTCAATACCGACCGCTACCGACAACAAATGATCAATTTGAGTCACGCATTGATCGAAAAACGCCCAGAATGGGCTCACAGGCACGCCAAAGTCATTCTTCAGCATGATAACGCTCCTGCACATTCAGCCAGATTGACTAAGGAAACGATTTCTTCGCTTGGTTGGGAACTCCTACCCCACCCGCCGTATTCACCTGACCTGGCGCCTTCTGATTATCACCTATTCACATCGATGGGACACTCATTGGCTGAGCAACACTTTAACAATTTGGAGGATGTAAGAAAATGGCTCGATGAATGGATTTCAAATAAAGATGAAGCATTCTTTTGGAATGGTATCCATAAATTGCCCGAGAGATGGACAAAATGTGTAGAAAGCGAGGGCCAGTACTTTGAATAAAATATATTATACTTTTTTTTTTAAATTAAATTATATTTTAAGAAATAAACGACATTTTAAACTTGCAGACCTGGTAGATTTCGCTGATTGATATAATTTGTGAGGACAAACTTGCCTTTCGTTTGAGGGATGATTTGTGCTCGGTGTGTTTGAATATGAACAGCTAGGTTGAGAACCATTGTGGGGATTTTTTTAGGTATTGCATCAGAAGAAAAATGGAGCATGATATGATGCCGGCGACTACAATGCTTACATGAATTTTTTTGAGGAACACGTTGTTGCAAAGTGACCTAGGCCAAAACAATTGGCACAGTGATTATGAACCCTCACTTCATTATATCTTTGTTTTGGACTCATCTTACAAAAAAAATTGAATCCACTAGTCTCTCATCTTGCTTCCCATACTATTCCTGATAACCCTCCGAGGCGTCTGAAAAGAAGATGGCCTCGAGACCTTCTACTATAGAACTTAATTGTAGTGCTACTTATGGGTGGTTTCTCCACAAGTGTTTTTTTTTCATGTCATTTGTTCATATTTGCAAATTTACTTGTTATAATATTATTAAAGTTGTAAATATCAATAAATTAATCTAAAAAAAAAAAATCTCATGAAAAGTTGATCATTCGAAAAGGCGATATGAGCTTCTACATATAGGACAAAGTCTGTAACGTTTGTTTACCCACAAAATAATACTTTTGAATTATATAAGTCTTATTTCAAGAATTTTCCATATTTTGACATAGTGTTGACTCAGCCATATTTTTGATTTTACCTTCGTTACAATGTTTAGTATCATAAAACTTATCTACTTTCTTTTTCTGTATGTTTACTGTTCTTTTATTTTTATGTACTATTATTTATGTAAAACTTCTAACCAAACTCTCTCTGTATTTTACTATTGTAAAAATCAGAAATAAATTAAATTAAAAAAAAATGGAGAATGGAGATAGTTCCATTCTCCATTACATCATCCAGTCAACTATTTTCCTCTCTAACATAAAAAAAATATATAGGACAAAGAGCTTGGCCAGGCTTTGCATTGGTTATCAGGACTTTTTTTTTCCTTTTTCCAAATTTATTGTAAGAAATTGATAGGGTCCTTTAGTATTTGAGGTCAAATTAGCTGACTGCAGTTCCACCATCTGCTATGCAATAAATTGTGAAAAATGTTGCCAAGTAGGCAACTAACTTGGCCTTCGCACTGAACGTCATCTGGTTTTGCTATCTAATAGCCTAAGAATATATGTGTATTGAATGAAGCCAAACGAATCTTCAAGTTTTAATTTACGAAATGCTGAAGCGCTGTCTAAGACGGTAGATGATAATTTTTCCATAAATTTACCAGGTGGTAAGTCACCTGAATTCGAAGGCTGTCATAAAGTTAGGTAAGGGCCTCCCAAGCACTGGCGTAACCTTTGTGGGATATTTGAATGGCTGCTAAGGTTTGTGCTACAGATCCTCCAAGAGTTGACTTGAGGTCATTGAATTTTTGAACAGTTCTAAGATCTTCATTATCATGAATAAAAAGGTATCCCTAAATGCAGTCCGAAATGTTTCCAGAAAAAGAGGTGATATTTATTGCAGGAAGCCGTAGAAGGTTACCCGTTTCACATAATCTATTGTGAAGTGTCAAACAATAGGGTCTCGTAGAAATATTCATGGGTTTTATCTTTAATATCTGTATATTCCTGAACATCCTTTCCTGTCAATTTTAATAATTTCTACACCTCTCTGTATTTTAAAATAAATGTGTCATGTGTGGAATCTAAACGGGACAACCTCGCCCGAAATAATTTCTTCTAGTTAGCTTCAGTACTAGATGCACGTCCTAAATGCAAGTTTCTCTAATATCATCCGCGAAATTGTTTAACTCGTCAATCAATTGGTGATGTATCCAAATCAAAGAGAAGAATCAATATTATTCTGTTTGCAAAACAAATAAAACATAGTAAAAAAATAATTCTATTTATTTACTGAGCGTTAACAGCATGAGATAAAGGTTAGTAGAGAAACTACCCAATGGTAGTACTTGAATAACAAGTTCAACTTAGAAGGTCACAAGACCATCTTCTTTTCAGGCTCCTCGGAGGATTATCTGGAATGCAAGAGGTTGCTAGACTTGGAACTAGTGGGTTTGAAAAACTCGAATTAAGTTTGTCGTGAAAAATTGATATCAGATTCAGACTAAATCAGTAACAAAAGGGACATTGAGATAATTATGGATGACTTTGTTTGTAACAAAGTAAGAAGCATTGAGGATTATCAAAGGATTTTGGATTGTAAGGGTTGGATACAAGAGGGATTCAAAGGCTTAGTAGAGCTCTATTTTTATCCTCCAGTTTTTACACCATTTTTCAAGGTCAGTGATATGGGTATGGGTTATAGCTATGACTATAACGTTCTATAACTACTAAACCCAAGATCGCGGGTTCGTAGCCCGGCAGGTGGCCCTACGCTTAGTTACGCCGTCCTTCGGAAGGGACATTAAACGGGGGTCCCGAGCCTGTACCATGTCAGGTACTCGTTAAAAATCCCTATCCTAATTAAACCTGGATAGGCAAAATTTACAGCTCCCACTGCAGCATCAGCATCAGCATCGTCTGATTAGCCATAGCAGCATAAAGTGACGTTAAATGAACAAACAAACAAGCTATGACTATAACTATAAATGTAAGCGATAGGGGGTAGCTATGACTGGATCAGTGTTGATCGATTATAGATATGCACCACAAGTATATGTGGCAAGATTTGTGTTAGGATAGGTTGGGAGCTGTATACACCATGTATAGGATTGTGCTGAGGATGCTGCCTTGAGGAACACAAGCAGATTGAGAAAAGAGGGATGAGTAGACATTATTATGGTTTACTTTGAATGACCTGTTAGAGAAATAGGATTGGATAATGAGAAAATGTGAGGTAGGAATCGACAGAGTTAGTAAAGCAGCCCTGAATGCCAGACTAAATATCACAAATTTAAAATGATTTTTTAAAATTTCCATAGTGTAATAAAATTAATTATTATTTTGACAGAAGGATCCAATTATGTGAAGCAAGAAACAGAGCTGCTCATCCCAGATGAAGGTGAGACATATTAATTTTGAAAAAATTAAAAAACTTATACTTTAAAAGACAAACTTAATTCCATATTAGTACATTTACTCTCATTTAGTACATTACTCTAAATTTGCTTATGTATTTGTGTTTTTTTTAATAGTTGATGAACCCTGTGTCAATCATGTGAAACAAGAAGAGATGTTAAGCTCAGATGAAGGTGAGAAACATTCATTTTATTAACATTTTTATTCTTATTTGCAAAATACAAACGTATCACTTTATTAGCTAGTTGAGATTCTATTTCTCTCAAGCAATTGATATATTTTTTTTGGATGTTAGTTGAGCTGCAATTTATAAATTATGAAAATAAGGTAATTTTAATTTCTTAGTTTATTTTTTATTGATTTATTCAGGTTTTTACAACCAATGTATTCCGATACCAAAAATCTTTTCCCACCTTAAGATGCGTGCGAGTTTTTAACTATCGAGATTAGCTGGTTTACTCTCGAGAGTAAACCTCACAAGTGTAAAGGGTCCTGAGAGTTCTCGCCGAAAGTAGAGGGGAAACTTGCCGAGAGTTCCCCCTCTTTCGTCACAGTAGGAGGTGTAAACGCTTCTGAGAGTTACTCTCAGACATTCAATTCCAGTTTGACTTCCCAAGAGTACTCTCAAGAATGTCTTTACCAAAAAAAATGGATGCACGAGGAAGTTTGCAGGTTCATCGAAGCATACGAGTTTCACCCAATCCTTTGGGACATTAAGGAGTGAGATTACAAAAATAGAGTTTAAAAAAACACAATTCTTGATAAAATAGCCACAAATTTAGATACAAATGCAATGGAAAAAAAATCCACAATTTGAGAAATCAGCTATTATTTATTAATAAACTAAACATGAAATAAGCTAAATATTTCAGATAAACAATAAAAATTGTACATTTTAAAATTCACAATATTCTAAATTGATGGGAGTCTTATAGTTCCAATTCCCGGGTCAATGTGTGGTAAGCGTCTAAATCATTCAGTCTTTGGAACCAAGACCAGACCCATTTTTTTCTTCTTCAATTCGTTTTTCTTTGACAAACACAAAATCAACAAAGCCGCTGCTATTTCTCTTTTCCTTGAAGACATCAAATAATGCATATGTTTAGTAGAAATAACTCTAGAACTGATAGCAATGAACTGAAATTGCGAGATGTTTACAATTAGAAGACACTCTCAGAACTAATAGAATTCGTCCGTGTATACGGTCTGAAGGGTACTCTCGAGAGTTGCCATGGCGAGTAGCTCTCCGAGAGTGGACTAGGATGAATTTCACTCTCCCGTGTAAAGGGCTCTGTGATTTACTCTCGAGAGCGCTTTAGGCGAGTTCCTCTCACGTGTAAACGCACCTTTAGCTTATTATTATGCTCTCATAACTCTCATGCAAGTCCTTGTCTTCTCTATCATCAATCGCCATGCTCTTCTATCGCTGGTCCTTGTTATCCAGCTTTTCACTCCCACTCACTTGGCATCACCAGCTTCACAATCTATCCATCTCATTCTGGGCCTACCTATCCCTCGTTGTCCCCACAACTGCTTCGCCATTTGTACCCTTGAAGTGGCAATCATTTCTATTCTGGCAACATGAACTGTGACATGATCAGAAAACATTTTAATTTTATCACTGTAGTGATGTCTATATCATTAAGTAGGTGATAAATGTCCACGTTAGTTCTCCGTTGCCTTTCCCTTCAAACTTTCAAAATTTTCTAGCTTATTATCTTCTGGCTTTGTGATGGTCCAAGTTTCAGAACAGTAGGTAAGTACAGGTTGGGGCGGATAAAGGTTTTATACAGAATTAATTTAGTTTGCCTCGAGATCATTTAACTGGAAATGATACTTCTCAATGCAAAGTTGCGTTTGTTGGCGGCCCACTAATCTGTTTTTAATTTTGGCTCCTATTCTATTGTCATGTGTTACTTACAATCCAAGGTAAGTAAATTCAGACACCTGTTTAAAGTTAGATCTATTACGCCTGGGCCTGCCCCTGTTTCTTTTTTCCCCCATGTAACATAATTTTAGGCAGCCTGTAGGGCTCCATTCTTTCCACGTACCCCAACCATCTTATCCTGATCTTCTTAGGGCCGGTTGCACAAACCTAGTTTAAACTGGAATTTCCAATATCTCAGTTTAAATCGATTATTACACGTTGCACAAAGTAGGTTTAAACTCGAATCTAGGTTTAAACCTTACCGGCCACCCATGACCGTTTAAACCTCGTTTACATTAAACTCGTGTAACCATATTCTCACATTTCAAACTTCACTTCTTGTCGCCCTTGGCTTTGTTTTTAATTTTCTTAACTGGCTTTGTTTTGTTTTTAATTTTCTTAACTGGCTTTGTTTTGTTTTTAATTTTCTATACTGGCTTTGTTTTGTTTTTAATTTTGGCTTTGTTTTCAATTTTTGTTATTTATTTATTTTTCAAGGAATGGATTTTGTTGGCAATATAGACATTGACGATTTGACAGATGACGAAGAGTTTCTTCAATTAGTTGCTCATTCATTGATGAGTACAAAAGTATTTCGTGCTCGACAGAATCATTTTCTCCAATGGTCGAATCAAGAATTTTTTGAAAGATTTAGACTTTCAAAAAGCACGGTTCAAGTTGTTTTGGATTTAATTAGACCCTCGGTTTCGAACATCACTGGAAGAAACCACGCTGTTAGTCCAGAGGTGATGCTGCTAACTACTTTGAGGTGAGTACCTACATTTAATAATTTTAATTTTTAAAATTAGAAAATTTAATTGCCTGTATAAATCAACCCCTATTAACCTAAAATTCCGGATGCGGAATTTCTAACCAACCCCACTCTCTTGTCTATTGTATATATGTATATATACCTCACATAGTTATAATATAGTAATGTGTGATTTGTTTTTTTAGATTTTATGCAACAGGGTCATTTTTAAATGTTTGTGGTGACTTCAGTGGGCTCCACAAATCAACAGTATCCAGGATAGTGAAGAAAGTTTCAAGAGTCATAGCTTCTTTGAAACCCCAGTTCATTTATATGCCAAGAAATGAGGATGAGGAAAGGAAAATCCGAAGAAAAATGTTCAGTCTCAGTAGTTTCCCGAAATGCGTAGGAGCTGTAGGCTGCACACATATCAAACTGCTCTCACTAGGTACTCTGACTTGCTTTTGTTTAGCAAACTATTCTATTATTTTACATCCTTTCAAAACACATGATTTTTAAACATTGAATTCTAAAATCAGCAATTTAGTCAACAATCACTAACCAATAAATTCATTGTTTTGTAGGTGGTCATGAATCAGAGATTTTTCGGAACAGAAAAGGTTTTTTTTCTTTAAACGTGCAAACAGTGAGTGATGCGGATCTGAAGATTCAAAACATTGTTGCTCGGTCGCCGGGAAGCACCCATGATGCCATGATATTTAGGAGTTGCAGCCTGAAAACAAGATTTGAGTCTGGACAAATAGCAGATGGCGTTTTGGTGGGAGATAGAGGATACCCTTTAAAGAGGTATCTCTTAACGCCATTAGCGAATCCTACAACAAGAGCTGAGCAGCTCTACAACGAATCGTTGATTCGTACCAGGAATGTTGTGGAGAGAAGCTATGGAGTTTGGAAACGTCGTTTCCCTGTATTGGCTCAGGGGTTGAGGGTGAAACTGGAAACTGTGGAAGCTATTGTGGTGGCCACTGCAGTGCTACACAACATTGCCTGTGATAATAATGAAATGGTCCCAGAGGCAGATGAAGAGACAGCATTTGATATTCAGCAACAACAGTTTCCAAATAATGTTGAAGCTTTAAATGAAAATGAGACAGCAGCTCGACAGCCTTTTATAAATTATTTTGAAAAGTTAATACCTGAATTGTAAATATGACAGCATTCACTGAAGGAAATAAATTTATTGTTTGTTATTTGTTGTTTTTACATTCAAAACCTTTATTAAAATATTATTTAATAAACCATGTCTCTGGCCGAAATATATACAGGCTTAATAACAACTGGTAATTAGTTTATGTGAAAGTTCAAGACAATATTCTCGTTTTCAACTTTTGAAAAAATTAATTTGAAAATGAAACTATATAATCTGTTTTTGCATAGAATTATTCTCATGCTAAAAGCTAGAACTATTTACCATATTTTTTATTTTCCATTTTAAAATATTGTAATCCCATTAAAATTGCGGGTAATTCTCAGATTATAGGCTAGTTTGAGCATCTAAATAAAAAAAAAAAAAAATAAAAAAAAAAACATTCGGGGAAATTTTCCTTTTGAAAATTATTTGCACTTATTTATATTACAATAGCTAACAGCAAATTAGAATATTGTAAATTTAGAAGTGATAAGAAACAAACAGATCACATATTAACATTCCTGGTTAGACAAAATTAATTTTTTTTTTAACCAGAACTACATTGCACAAACACATTCAATGTAAAGTTCAAAATGAATTGTTTTATAAAGCAAAAATGAAAATAAGTGGAAAAAAATGAAATGCACACAATATTTCAATTTTTAAATGTTTTATTAAAAAGAAAAAGTTTCAACAAATCTCAATCTCAAGTCAGGTAAAATAAATTCCCACTTAATACAAAACCAAACTTTTTGTTTGTTTTTGTATTAAATAAGCTGAAGTCAACAATTAAGAACTTTTAGAACTCTTTATCAGTTCTAAACGAAGCAAATGCTCTTGTCTCATCATTACTGATTTTAAAATAAATTCTTTTTCAGCCATCTCTCGTTTAAGAGCCAGTTCAGCCTCATGTTTTTCTTGCATCAATTTTAATTCCAATAAATGCTTTTCTTCTCTCTGCCTCATCATTGTCTTAAATTCCTCGATATTTTGGGACTTTTTTTTGTTCTGAGATTCTAACCTCTTGTGCCCATTGGGTAATCTTATCTCAGATTTGTGGCCTGTGTGCCCCTGAAAGAAAAAAAAAAAATTCATTAGCTTATTGAATTCAATTATATAAATTGATGAGGTAGCCTCTCAAGTAAACGAATATCAATTTCAATTTAATTTTGAATTAGCTTATGTTTAACAAAATTAGAATATGAATTGGGTCAGTCCAAACCAAGTGGTCCAGCACTGGTTGCTTGACCACCTCAGAAAAATTTCAAACTTTGTGACCTAAAACCCTCATGTTAAAGAAAACAAAATTTTTCTGAGGTGGTCAAGCAACCATTTATTTTATTTTTTTTTTACCACTTCATATGGATTGTTCCCTAATCATGATCTATTAATATTATATACTAATATTGTCAAATACACATAAAATAGTTATTAAATAAAATTGGAAACTGTTCACATACATTGCCTCAATGGGGTAGATTTAGTCTCTCTCAATTGGGATGGGTTGTACGAGGTCCAATCCGATTCTAGAAGAAAAAAAGTTGATATTAATACAGAAAAACTGGAATAATTAGAGATAAATGAATTCTAAAGTACTTACTTTTTTTATGTCGTCGAATCCATTATTAAGCTTCATTTTCTTAGGTTGCATTTCCCTTTCTTCCTCAATTAACATATCCTCACCTAACCTAAAAACAATGTTTCAGAAAATATATAAATAAAAATAATACCCACAAATGAATATATAACATACTTGTGATCACAATCTCTTTTGCACTTCCTCTCTCGTTTGGTTTTAAAATTGATGCCTCCTCATTGGCATTCCTGTCAACTGGAAATTAGATAATTTTTTTTATTTTTTAAGAATGTAAATTTATTTAACGAATTATAAAGTCTTTGTTATGTAAAAACTTTACTTATTATATAAAAACTTTACTAATTGGTATAGCATCATCATCGAATTCATGGGGTAGCCCAGTAATCTGGGTACCAAGGATTTCGACAACATCCAACTCGGTGTCTATCAGTTTTTCTGGTGGCAAGGCTGGCCCACCTTCTGTACCCAACAAATATTTTTTATTGTCAGTGAATTTTCTTTTGGTAGTTTTCTTAATATTTTCATATTTGTTTTTTAAATTTAAATAATTTCTAATCTCAACATTTTGCTGGTAGTTAAATTCTGCAGAAATTTTTTTCCAACACTCAGACTTCTCCTTAGATGACACTGCATCTGTTTTTTTATTTTCAATGATGGCACTGTATTTTTATACGAGCTGGAGAAGCAAATCCTCTTCCTTTGCAGAAAAATTTGGAGTTCTTTTGCTCATTCTGTAACAAATAAAATGATTACACTAGCTGATGAGATAACAACAAAGATATTTTGAGTTGTCTCTCCATTTATTTTTTAAAAACGGCAAGCACTTTCAAACCACATTTACGTATGGCAATCAGAGGTAAAGTTTGTCTCTGATTACCAAACGTAAATGATGGTGAGTGATCAATAAGTGTCTTTGGCCTGAAGAGCATCAGAAATGTGATTGAAAGCACTTGCCGTTTTTAAAAAACAAATGGAGAGACAACAAGTTACTGTGTTTCATTATTAATAATTATTGGCACTTTATTTGATTATCAATAATTGGTTTCTGTAGATGAAATTTGAAACGAATAGATGACGATTTCTATCAAGTGATTCAGTTTTTAATTGTTAATCTTTATGTTAACTCAACTACATAGTTAAAATGACTTACCTTAATATCGTTCTTTCTCAGTTTCAATTTGAAGATTTAGTTCTGAACTGGATAAAAACTGTAGTATTACCTGTTGAAAACGGCACAAAACAACAAACCTAAGCATAACCTCCCTTTCAAACTCAGTAAACTGTACATTTAGTAAACAGTACATTTAAAGTAAACTATACTCCAACAAGGGGTGTTCAGAGAACTTGAGTTTAACTGTTAATCTAAGATTAATCTCCCTCTCTCCTCTCCCCCTCTCCCCTCTCCCCTCTCCCCTCTCTCCTCTCTCCTCTCTCCTCTCTCTCAATCTACATTTGTGTGTTTTATGTGCATGTAAATATATTTTCCTGTTTATATATTTTGAAATATTGTCCATAGGTACAAAGGAATTATCTGACAATATAGATGTTCGACATACTGCTAAAGATGAGAGAACATACCTAAAGAAACAAATTAATGAAATTGAAAATTCTTATCAGAGTTACCATTTTGAACAAAATAGACCAAATATTTCAAAATTAAAAATACATATAACGACCCTTCATACAGTTGAGAAGCCTCATCAATGTCCCCATTGTGAGTTTAAAACAGTCAAGCAAAGTAATTTAAAATTTCATATAATGGCTCGTCATACAAATGAGAGGCCTCATCAATGCCATCATTGTGATTTTAAAACAGCAAGAGGAGAATCTTTAAAAAAACATATAATGGCTCGTCATACAAGTGAGAAGCCTCATCAATGTCCTCAATGTGAGTTTAAAACAATCACGCAAAGTCATTTAAAAAAACATATAATGGATCGTCATACAAGTGAGAGGCCTCATCAATGTCCTCATTGTAATTATAAAACTGTAGCAATAGGAAATTTTAAAAGGCATATAATGGCTCGTCATACAAGTGATAGGCCTTGTCAATGTCCTCATTGTGACTATAAAACAGTAACAGAAGATAAATTAAAAATACATATAATTTCTCGTCATACAAGTGAGAGGCCTCATCAATGTCATCATTGTGACTATAAAACAGTCTCACGAAGTGATTTAAAAAAACATATAATGGCTCGTCATACAAATGAGAGACCTCATCAATGTCCTCATTGTAATTATAAAACAGTAACAATAGGACATGTAAAAAGGCATATAAAGGCTCATCACACAAGTGAGAGGCCTTATCAATGTTTCCATTGTGATTATAAAGCAGTTACTAAGCGGAAATTAAAACCACACATAAAGGCACCACATATTGGTGAAAAGCCTCATTATTTTTTGTAGAATTTACTTTATTGTTATAACTTGTATTGCATGGAAATATATTGTACCTATCAAGGAAATTATGAGCTAAGGAATACTTTTGAAAATATATTAAAATATTGAATCCAAATCGTAAATCGACAGGAACAATATCAATAAAAATATGAAAGAAGCCTGGGGCAAAGGCAGTGATTCGTTAAAGTTTCTTTAATTCTGGCGAGTTAGACGAAAATTGTTCGAACTTGGCTATGAGATTCTGCCACTCCTGCTCTTCTCACTGAGCCTCTCACCTACTGATAACCATATTTTTAGACAACTGTACTGATATTATGAAATTAAAAAATTATTGATCCAATAACATTGGGGAATGCGTTTTCTGAATTTATGCATTTTAAGGATTCTAAATTCTATACAGAGCGTATGGAAAAGTTACCCATATCCCACATGTTGGCAGAAATATGTAGAATGTAATGTAGATTATTTTAATTAATAAAAACAGTTAAAAGTCATTAGTTTTTTTCTATCAAAACCATAATTATTTATTATTTTCTGAAACAACCCAATAATATTTGATGAAGGAGACACAGCTTCTCTCGGTCACAGAGCCTCAAGCTAAAGGTCTGTAAAACATTTATAGGAATTCATATAAGAAGAGGAACGTGGCTAGAGGAGTCTGGAATTAGAATTTTATTATTGCATTTTGTATATTAAATTTCCATTAATATAAATAAGAAGATAAGTATTATCAGAATTACCAGTGTTCCGGTTATAAAGAATAGCCTATAACAGTCCATAGCTACTGCTATCTGTAATTTTATTGAATTTTTAATTTTAAAAGCTGCATAAAAATCTGATCAAACAACTTGAATTCTGTTTTACCATGCTTGTAAGATAATTCGTAAGCCAATAGGAAATATTCATCGCATGATGATGATGTAATGCAGATATCAAATATTAGAAAAATAAATACTATCCAAGTTTTCAATGCAAATAGCGATAATAATGGTGAAAATGTTCGTCGATCAATACTTTGTTTGCCTTATCAATAATTATGTTTAAACGTTTATGGTTATTAAGTTCTCACTATGAGTGAAGGCGACACCTTGATGCAGCCGGGTCCCGTGCTGGGTTGTAGAGCCAGTGATAATAATACTAATAATAATATTAAGTACTCACTATTGTCCTGTATAGTGATTCTACAATTAAACAATTCAAATAATAATCATATCATAATGATCATGGCAAATCAAAAGAAAATTTTAACTACATTTTTATGTATGATTTAAGTTATTATCAGTTTGAATTGCACAAATATTAAATGGCATTTTAGTTTAATATAATTATTCTTATGTCAATTGAATTCTAACCTTTAAACTAAAGTTGATTACAACAAATTGTACAACTCATGCACTGGGCACTAGGTGTTGTCATCCCCGCACCCTTTCCGTTTCTTTCCTTACCTGATCTCATTCCTATTTCATGAGACTTAACTGTAAAATCCTTTACTCCCAAAATTGTATCATAGTACATTTAATTCATTGAATTGATGGAAAAAATAGGCATTTGAATTTGAAGAATGGTCCTTTACTTCATTTATTGTTCTGCGTGATTTGCTGGATATTCAGGTCCCATTTAATAATAGTGTTACTTGGTTTCCCTATTGTACAAGAATTACTTAGTAATAATGCTTTTAGATTGCAAATTATATATGTTTCATGCATCTTATTTAATTTCTCAGATAACGCTGGTATTTATGTAAAAGAAGAAAGGAAAGATGAAACTGAAATTACTGGTGAGTCATGTCCTTTAAGATCTATGAACCTTAGTTACTTTGACAGTTTAAAACTTCATGTTCGATTTGCTGTTTCATAGCCAATTTTATTGAAAAATGTTAAAATTTGGCAAATTTTTTATTGTTTCTTTTTTAATCATTCATTTCTTGCTACAGATTTTCACTTTTATTAGTAAAATATTCAAATTATTCTGCTTTCTCAAGAAACAAATAAATTTCCAAAGGATCATTTTGAGAGATTAACACTAATTTTAAAATTTATTTATTGAAATTTACAACTGTATAATTGTAATTCATCGATTAAATATAATGAAAGATTTATTATGGCATAAGGGGAGAGTGACACTTTAAAGGAAAAATGACCAAGGGTTTAAGTCTTCAACCCCTTTTCAATGGCCGATAATTTGAGCCCCTGTAAAATGAAATAAAATAAAAATGGTATTAAAAATAGAAAACAAAGATTAACCGGGAACTATTGAAATGAAAAAAATAATTTGTTATCAACGAGAGAATTACAACCAATTAAAATTAAAATACAATGTTTAATTAAAATGTTTCATAAATATATTTAAAAAAAAACTATGATTCGGAGGGCTGCTATTTAATGTAAGGAAATTGAACACAGAACACAATTAAATAAGAAACTATTAAATTTAAATTTAAATAAAAAAAAAACAATAATTTTAATACCTGAATAAAAAAAAAAAATTCTTTCCGACATCTTCTCCTCAAGATCAAGGCCTTTATAATTAATATTACTGCAAGATACCTGATGTGGAGGAGCAAAATAGTACGTCGGAGTGACCGGCGGCATTAACTTTATAGGATCGGTGATCTTCGGTGCAATGAATATGTACTCCAAATGAGTAGTATCACTGGTGATGTACCAGCGGCACTAAACAAACACAACAATCGGCGATTGTTCTGGATATTTCCTCATGGTGTTTCTTCACCAGAAGTCAGAGGCGAATTTACATGAGTGGGGGATAAAGACGAGGCGGGCGTTCATTTATTTCCTATGATAAACCCATAATTTATACACAGTTGGTGCAATAACTGAACTATTAATCCTATTAATAATTATAATATACTTATAACAATGTTTCTAGTCTGGCCAGAGACGGCACTCAGTCAACACCTCTCTCCTTACTTTATTTGCTCTTTCATTTTCTTTAGATCTTTTTTTCTTTTTTTTTTCAATTAAGCGGTCAAATTATTATTGTTTAAAAGTGTTTAACTATCAGTGTAACTAATTGTTTACAAGTGAGTTACAAGCGAAGATACATATCTAATCCCAGAGCAACAGAGGATTATAGTACGCTAGGACCTAAAAATAATAGAAACATTCAAGTGTGAGTTATTATTATAATTTTTTGTTTTATCAAGAAAATAAATTAAAATGGCCCAATTTTCAACCTGCAAATCAAATGTGACCTGACCAGAGATGACAAAAATAATTTATCATGTATTAAATGTCGCATGATTTTTCATGGTCGATGTTGCAATATCGACAATAAGGAATTAGAGGCCGCGAAAAATAAAAAAAATTGGGTCTGCAATAATTGTGATTAATTGAAAAAATCTGGCCTGCAGGAAAAAAAAAACAACACCTCGTAGGGTGGTCCAAATTCATCGAGGACCTGACATCAGAAAACATGGCCCTCAAAACTAAGGTGGGTGACTTGGAGGTCGGAACAAGGCCTTTTATGTAGGTCCATGGCATTCCAGTCTGTTCAGGCGAAATCCCCACAGCACTATTAGAAGAAAAACTAACTGTAATAATTCTTTTCGACTTTTCAAAAGCTTTCGACTCGCTTAACCATTCCATCCTTTTTCCTAAATTAAAAGCTCTTTCCTTTCCCAAAAGTTCCATACTCTGGCTCCAGCTTTCCTCTCGGATAGGACTCAAGCGGTCTCCATCCCAAATCAACCCCTATCCTCTTTCCTTCTGCTGAACAAAGGAGTGGCTCAGGGTTCTAGTATTTCCCCAATCCTTTTCAATTGTTACACTAATGACCTTCCTAAATCAATCCACCACTGTTCCCACCATCTATACGCCGACGATTCTCAGATTTATTTCTTCTTCCTCCCTCTGAGATAATAGCTGCATTTGCTAATATTCAGGATGACCTGGATAAGATCAGTGCCTGGGCTGACCTGAATAGACTGATGTTAAATGCTGCTAAAACTCAGGCCATTCTGATTGGTTCCAACACCTCCTCCTTAAATCCATCATCTCTCTTCCCCAGCTAATCTTAAATAATCACCCTATTACTTTCAGTTCCTCTGTTAAAAATCTCGGTATCTTTTTGACCAAACCTTTTCCTGGAAACCCCACATTGCCCAAATTTCCCGTCGATCAATAAGCTCCATAAAGTTATTCCATCGTTTCAGGCATCTTTTAACACTACCTATCCGTAAACTCCTCATCACTTCTTTCATCTTTCCACACTTTAATTATGGCTGTGTGGCTTGTGGTGGGCTCTCGAACAAACTTGAGGAAAGACTGAGACGAATTATGAACAGCGCTCTTCGGTTTGTCTTCGATGCTCCAAGGAAGTCTCATGTGTCCCACCTCTATGATGAGTTAAAGTGGCTTCTCCCTTCTATCCATAGACTCTATTTCCTAGGTTCTTTCTTATACCAAGCCATCAACTCACAACATCTATCTTATATCTGTAATCTCCTATAGTTCAAATGCTCTATCCAATCCCATGGCACAAGATCCCGCCTTTCCGACCTTTATTTCCGTTCCCACAGATCCAAAACTTTTGACCGGTCCTTCCTAGCTCGGTTTACCTCTCTTTGGAACTCACTCCCACCTGATATCCGTCATGCATCTTCTTTATCCACATTCAACTCTAAACTATTCCTACATCTTCTTAATTAATAAATATTCAGCATAATAGATTGAGTAAACACTGTAAATATTCCTCACTCATTATGATACTATTATTCATATTATTAGATGTTCTTATTTTTCCATTAGCCAATTTCAGTTTATTGTAAATTTATATCCTATTATTTTATTTTTAGTTTGTTTTATATATATATATATATATATATATATATATATATATATATATATATTTTATAAATAAAATAGAGCCAAAAACTCAAAAAGAAACACTATTATTTATTATAATGCAATTGGGAAAAACCACAATACAAAGCCTTATGCTTCAAATCCATTAATACACCCACTTACCAGTCAACGTTTCGCCTATTCAGGCATTATCAAGACACAAAAACAAAAAAGGGTTATGTGAATCACATCTCGAAGAATAAGGTGCAATACATCCCAATCTTTTTTGTTTTTGTATCTTGATAATGCCTAAATAGGCGAAACGTCGACTGGTAATTGGGTGTATTACTGGATTTGAATCATAAGGCTTTGCATTGTGGTTTTTCCCAATTGCATTATAATATTTTTTATTTTATTTCTAATATGTAAATAATTAATATGTGAATGTTTTATGTATTTGTGAAATTAAATTTCTGTGTATTGTATTTTTTATTCTATTTTATTTTATTGTTGTTTTTTTTTGTTTTATGTATATATTTTTTTCTCTATGAGAACATGCGTTTTAGTTCATATCTAATTGTAGTATTCCAATAATGTAGCAGTTTGGCCAGAAATATTTCTATTAATTTGTGTACAATATTGTTATTCTTAAGGGACTTGGTCCCAGAATAAAATTATGTTTCTATTCCATTCTATTCCCTCTTTCATTGGATAAAAACTTAAATTTTTAAACTAGTTATAAATAAAATTATCCTGATTGCAAAACAAATAAAATATAGTAAAAAAGCAATTCCATTTATTTACTGAGCGTTAACAAACCGCTCTCCAAAACTTTGGTAAATTTTTATTAGTTATCTTATTTCTCCTGTTGGTCTGTTAGAGGTAGGAGTGGTGCTAATTTGGTTACGGGTCCAATGTATTCACCATTATGAGTTTTTACCCGAACTACTCGAACTCTGCCATCTTCTCCCTTAAAGATTTCTACAACTCGACCGGTGGCCCAATCCAGAGATATAGGATTGGAATAGATTGTAACACCGCGCACCAAATTTTAAGTATTAAAATTTCTGTCAGGTCAAACTTCCGAAGGAGGCAACAAGGACGCTCAGTGAGCAACTGTTGGGGATTTTAACTTTACTGTCCTAACAACACTATCTTTATTGAGGTAGATCTCAATGATTGTTACTGGTTAATAGCGAGGAGTTATTTGGGATTCACTGACTTGTAATAATGTCACTGAGTGAGTATCCAGTACTGGCTTTTCTATGATAAACGAAATAGTTGAGATCCAAATTGTAAACAGCATATATGAATATGATCTACAAGCTTGGTTGTAAAACAAAATTTATAATGTACGATAATATAGTCCAGTGACTGTCCTGTCTCTTGCCTACCCTCAGAACACTAGGGGAATCCAAAAGGGTTGCAATGGTTGATAACAGTTTTTTCACCTTCTCCATTGGTGTTAGAGAAGAATTGGTTGACTGTAACTTCTAATGTAAGGAAGAAATAGTTGGGGGTGCAGTCAATAAAAACATCTAAATAAGTGTATACTTATTTATTGTGTGCCGACGTTTCGGCCTACAATGTAGGCCATCTTCAGGGCTAAAAGAGAGAAACAAACAGAAAAACATATAAAAAAACGTGGCAGTAACAAGAATATGGTGACAAGTAATGTGGAAATTAAAATAGTGCCTAGATATGATGAAATAGTGAATAGATATGATAATTAAAGATAATGAATATAAAAGTGGTTACAGAATATAATAAAATTAAAATAGTGACAGATAATAATACAATTATAGATGATGAACAGAAATTAAAATAGTGACAGATATAATAATTAAAGAATACGAATATAAAATACAGAAATAAACGTACAGAAAGGATAAAATGTAAACATAATATAAAGGGAAAGAAAAATGAGGAGGTAAACGGAAAGATAGAGAATGAGAAGATTAAAATATAAAAAAAGGGGTGGAATATGAAGGATTTAGAAAAAAATAGTTTAATTAGAGATATAAATGGTATGATACCAGACTTCTAGAGGTTACATAAGTAAAATGTAATAATACAAGAATATGTAGAAAGAAAAGATTGATAAATTTGAAAAATTAAAAATAATGTTTATAAATATGAACTCTCAAGTATGAAAAGAAAATAGAAAATATAAGTGAGTCAAGTTAATATTATAACTGTATACAGTTAGAAAGAAGTTGTATTAATATAAAATATATAATAAAGTATAATAGTGAATATAACATAAACATATAGAAAAATGTATAGAAATTCAGTAGATGTAAAATTATGAGGCTAAATAATAATGAACTCTGTGCTATTAACATATGATGGAAGCCAAAAATTGTTATGAGAAACAGGTGCGAAGAAAGGTGAAGGTGGAAAGGATGGAGATGAGATACAGATTAAGATGTGTACTAACCAAATATACCAAGCGGCGGTGAGAACGATCAGCGGCCAAATGAAAATACGTTTACGCCAGTCCAGAAATTTGGTTAAAGAACTGTCCATGGAAGGTAAGGTAACCAGTTAGGGTAGTTTAGGGTATTCCGAACTATTCAGAATCACTGTGAAGTTGCCTTTGTCAGCTTTTGTGACAATCAAGTCGTCTTGGGATTTCAGGAAAGAGCGTGTGCGAGAAAGGTCCTTGAAAAACTGAAAAACTTCTCCATTGGTGATTTGGAGAAGCTCCTTACGATAAAAGTTATCTTGAGACAGTTTTATATTAACGATTTATGTATAATTCACACATGGATTGATTAAATTCTGGTGTTTACAATGGATACAACACAATATAGAAAATACATGGCTAGTTTATCTTCCTTGCTGCAGTGATCAGTCGAAAGTGAGTTTGGTTTGACTAATTATGGAAATCCTCCACTTTTGAAACCTTAATGGTTGGCTGAATTGAGACTCTACAGCAATAGGTGCAGCAGTACTAGCAGCTACCCTTTCATTCTTCATTATTTCTGTCGTGAACTCTGCACCTGCTTTTGCCATACTTGCTCCAGTACTGCGATAAGTTCTGTTAACCTTAGAGATCAGAATGAAATCTAGAAACGGTAGTATAAAACCCAACTGTTACAGAGAGCATAAGCACACCGACAATGATGCCATTGACCCACCAATCTCGCATGTTGTTATGGTTTTAAACAGACCACAGGAACCTCCACCACTCACTCCAAAGGGCATGACTGTTGTTATAATGCAAATATAAAAAAGAAATCTATAATACTGAAGGAACTGTGACCTCTGAATGCCTTATATCCAGGTCGATACCAGCATACCAATGAAAAGTGAGTAAGTATTACTGTATACAGAGGTGATAATCCAAATGCTTCGAAGTCACTAAAGGTGATAACCCATATGAGGGCTATAAACATATTGGCCAGCGACAACAGGAAATGGAAAATCTATAGAATAGAAAAATATCTTTATTCTGGAACTAAGTCCCTTTAGAATAACAAATATGAACAGAAAAAGAAACATAATATTTATCTGGCCAGAAGGCTAAGTATTACAAATCATAAAGCATGTAAAAAGTGACATAAAACAATAGAATACAAAAACAACGAAATATTTAGACAAAAAATAATAAGTAAATAAACAGTACAAGTCTTGACAAGATATTAAGCAATTAAAGAGAATAGATAAATCCATAGCTTTTGTTAAATGCATGTGCGCAACATGCAATAATTTCTTTACATGATGTACATCTTCTTAAAAAACAACATTAAAAGAACTAAATAGCACAATGAATTATTCAATACATTACATTTTAAGCAAACCAGGGTGGCTGAGATGGTTAAAGCACCACCACGGACAGGTGGGAGACCCGGGTTCGAGCCCAGGTCCTGGTCATATCTTTTCTTTTCAAATAAAATATTAAAAAAATTATATCATATAACAATAAAATAAATTATAATAAATAAATAATAATTTTTGAATGAGTTTATAACGTGACTATTTAATTGCCTAATTAAGAATAATACAAAAATGTCTATAATACTGTGGGTCAATATTTATTTCTCTTCAGGCTGGTTTCTCGATTAGAAATTCCCTGCTGCCTACAGTAGACGAAGAATTCGATGACGGTTTGTTAACTATCTGTAGCTTCAGAGTAATTTAAAAGATTGACACATGCGAAAAAAACAAACAAAAAAACCAATAGTGATTGACTGCTGTAAGGTAGGTCCTGACAGTACGCTGGCCAAGACAACAGAGGTGTTGTTGAATAGAGTCTCTTGGTTCGCTATCAAAGCCAACAATGGAATTAGGGACTTTGCCTAATAACAACAGAAATCCCCACACCTGTTTCCAGTAAATTCACTATTATACACAAAAATATAAACTATTACATTGCGTATTTTTACAAATAATTTATTTTAATTGAAATCACAAACTGAGCGGCCATAAAACTTATCCTTAAAAGACAAGCTTCATTCCATATTAGTACATGACTCCAAATTCGCTTATGTATTTATTGTTGTTTTTATAGTTGATGAACCATACTATGTCAATCATGTGAAACAGGAAGAAGAGGTGCTCATCCCAGATGAAGGTGAGACACATTACTTTTGCCAAATTTAAAAAACTTATCCTTTAAAAGACAAAATTCATTCTGTATTAGTACATGACTCCAAATTTGCTTATGAATTTATGTTTTTTTTAATAGTTGATAAACCCTGTGTCAATCATGTGAAACAAGAAGAGATGTTCATCTCAGATGAAGGTGAGAAACGTTTATTTTATTAACCTTTTTATTGTTATTTACCAAATACAAATTTAACACTTTATTACTTGGTTAAAATTCTATTTGTCTCAAGTAACTGATATATTTTTTTGGGTGTTAGTTGAGCTGCAATTTATAAATTATAAAAATAAGATAATTTTAATTTCTTAGTTTATTTTTATTATTCATTTATTCAGGTTTTTTACAATCAATGTATTCCGACACCCAAAATCTTTTCCCGCCGTGGTTATTATTATAATTATGCTGGTGCTCTAACCCTCTTGCGTGTCCTGGCCTCCTCTAGCATCAATCGCCATGCTCTTCTATCCCTGGCTCTTGTTATCCAGCTTTTCACTTCCGTTCTCTTGGCATCACCAGTTTCACAATGTATCCATCTTATTCTGGGCCTACCTATCGCTCGACGTCCCCACAACTGCTTTGCCATTAGTACTCTTGAAGTGCCTACAGAAAAAAATTTAATTTTATCACTGTAGTAATGTCTATATCGTTAAGTAGATCATAAATGTCTACATTTGTTCTCCATTGATACTCCCCTTCTAATATTAACGGGAATGAAAATTTGTCAGATTACTTTACTTTCAAACTTTTTCGGATTACTTTACTTTCAAACTTTGTTGCTTACTATCTTCTGACTTTGTGAGGGTCCGAGTTTCAGAACCGTAGGTTTATTTAGTTAATTTAGTTCGCTTCTAGATCAATTTACTGGAAATGATTTTTTTTTTGTGGGTATAATTTGCACTGCGACCATACTAGGTCTATTGTGCGTCCCGAACAAAGCAACAATTATAGAAACAAGAGAACAAAGCAATTATTATAATCTTAACTTGGCTGAACCCACAAATTTAAGAATACTTGCAGGGTTTATTAATTCGACCTGCCTAGGGTTAGTGACTCTATCCTGACCAAAAGTTGCAAACCCTAGGTCAGCAAACCTATCACACAGGCAGATAACATGATAGGGTGTTTCATCCTCTGTAAGACAATAGCGGCATGTGGGATAGCCCGCCAGTCCCAATCTGAACATATGGGCTTTGAGTCCACAATGACCGTATATGCCGCTATAATTGTTTTTAATGCTTCCCTGTCCAGATCCAGAAGAGCATTACATGTCTTCTCATTGAAGCTGTCAAGGAATAATTTAGAATGCCTTAATCCTTTTATTCCCCACCAGTATTGGTGTGATTTCCTAAGGTAGATGGCATTTATTCTACTCTTAGCGTAGCTGAGACTAATACCGCATACTGGTTTTGGAGTGCATGGAATGTTATCCGATCCCAGCCTGGCTAGCCTATCAGCTTCTTCATTGCCCGGGATGCCCGAGTGTCCAGGAACCCACTCAATGCTAACCCTGTTATTCTCTGCCAGTTTGTTGAGAACTGTATAGCTGTCCCAAGCAATCCATGAGTTAGTACTGTACCCGCTTAGTGCACCAATGGTAGCTTGACTGTCTGTGAAGAATGTTATCCTTCTAGAAGACATCCGCTCCTCCAATAGTGACCTTGCACAGTAGTTTAAAGCAAGTAGCTCTGATTGAAATACAGAAGTATGCCTCCCTAGAGAGATCCAAGTGCCTACCCTAGGTTTATCTTTCCTCCAGAACCCTGCCCCAGCACCGGTGGCCGTAAGAGAGCCGTCTGTATAACAGTTGATGCCATTGCAGGGTTTATGCCGTGTTGCAGTGTCAATTTTGACATTGTATTTGGGTGACATTAAGTTACACAACTGCGAATCCTATCTAAAATGCGATCGGCCTCAATTTTTGTGAACAACACCCACGAACTGGAGTAAGCCGAGACTGATTGGATTACGTTCTGTTTATGTCT
Organism: Arma custos; assembly: GCA_037127475.1. NCBI lineage: Eukaryota > Metazoa > Arthropoda > Insecta > Hemiptera > Pentatomidae > Arma > Arma custos. Next base: position 226,836,714 of record CM073759.1, read on the forward strand.
GTTACAGAGAGACCATGGCTCGGTACTCAAGTTCTAATATTAAAGGCCTGAGACTGAGTACCATCTCCATTGTAGCAGTCGGAGTCTTCCTCATAGAACCTGTCATCAATAGATAGGCCAATCTTTGCAGCTTCTCCAACTTAAGTTTGGGTCCACTTTTACCCGTGCCTCGCCACCACATCAGGGATGCATAGGTCACAATAGGTCTAATGGCTGCTATATATAGCCAGTAGATCATTCTTGGTTTCAAGCCCCAAGAATTGCCCCCTGCCCTTTTACAAGCCCAAAGACATCTGATGGCTTTATTAGTCGTGTTGACCACGTGTTGATTCCAGCTCAGTTTGTTGTCCAGCGTCACGCCTAGGTATTTCACTGTATTATTCCAACGTAACTGAGTTCCATTGAGTGCTGGCAATCTTATTACCACATTCCACTTTCTCGTAAATGCCAGAACGTTCATCTTGCGCGGGTTGATGTCCAAGCCATTGTCTAAGCACCAGCGCAACAAAATGTTTGTTGTTGTGTTGATTAAGTCAGAGATTACACAGTGATGTTTACCTCCTATAAGAATGGCTACATCAACCGCATACCCCTGAGCATAGAAGCCTGCCCCGTTAATCGATGACAGAAGCGAAGTCAGCCACCAGAGACCAGAGCAGGGGCGATAGGACACCACCCTGTGGGCAGCCCCCATTGGGCTTTATCCACAGTTTGGATCCACCCAGTTCAGAGATTGGAAATGATACTTCTCAATGCAAAGTTGCACATATTGGCTGCCACTAATCTGTTTTAATTTCTGCCCCTATTCTATTGTCATGTGTTGCTTGCAATCTAAAGTAAGTAAATTCGGACACCTGTTCAAAGTTATATTTATATTCCAAAGTTATATTATAAGATAGTTATATCTTCCGAATAAAACTTTTTCCTTGACTAGATTGGTTATCTCTTGGTCTTTTTCTTGTTTAGAATACAAAAAGAATTTTATTCTGGGACCGGGTCCCTTTAGAATAACAGAGTTGAACAAAATTAAATAAATATTTATCTGGCCAAAGACCTACATCAGAATAAAACAATATTTACATAATATCTTGAAAGTAAATAACTGAACAGGTATATTTTGGTAGAGAATCAGAAAATGTAATACAAAATTAAAATTAAAAAAACAGACAAATTTACAATAAAAAGAAATAGGCTTTTGGAAAAATAAGTGAATACATGATAGCATCTAATAATAAAAACAATGATGTCATTATGAGTGAGGAATATTTACAGTAGTTCATCAATCGATCAAGTTGAATATATCTATAAATTATTTATTGATTATAAAACATCGGATTGGGAATTTAGAAGATGTAGGAAAAGTTCGGATTTAAGTGAGTTTAATAAAGACGCATGATATCGATATCGAGTGGGAGTGAGTTCCAAAGAGAGATAGAATGGGCGAGAAAGGAACGCTAAAAAGTTTTGGTTCTATGGGAACGGATATAAAGATCGGAAGGGCGAGATCTTGTGCCCTGGGATTGGATAGAGGATTTGAATTGTAGGAGACTATGGATATAAGATGGATGTTGTGATTTGATAGTTTGATGTAAGTAAGAACAAAGGAAATAGAGTCTACGGATAGGAAAAAGCCACTTTAACTCAACGTAACGGCGGGACACATGAGATCACCTCGGGGCGTGGAACTCAAATCAAAGCGAACAGTTCATAATTCGCCTCAACCCTTCCTCGAGAGGCCACCATATGCCACACAACCGTTCTTTTTTTTTTTTTTTGGGTGGGCATTACTTGCACTGCCACCATTACTGATCTATTCTGCGCCCCATCTATGTGCGATTTATTACAATCTCAAGTTAGTTGACCCCACAAATTTTTATATGTTTGCTGGGTTGATAAGTTCGCACTGCCTGGGATTGGTGACTCTATCCAGTCCAAAGGTTGCAAATCTTATATCGACAAACCTACATAGGCAGACAATGTTATAGGGTGATTTGTCAGCTGTACGACAAAAGCGGCATGTGGGGTCATCCGCCAGTCCCATCCTGAACATGTGGGCATTGAGCCTTCTATTTATATAGTAATTGCCACTATGATTGTTTTTAATGCTACCCTGACCAGCTCTAGAGTGGCTTTACTCAACTTCTCATGGAAGATGTCAAGAAATATTTTGGAGTGTTTTAAGCCACTTTGTCTGCATCAATGTTGGTTCATTTTCCTAAGGTAGATGTCCTTCATTCTACGCTTAGCATAGCTGAGACCGATGCCACATACTGGTTCAGGAGTGCACGGAACTCTGTCCGATCCTAGTCTGGCCAGCCTATCAGCCTCTTCATTGGCAGGGATACCATAGTGTCCAGGAAACCACTCAATTCTAACCCTGTTGTTCTCAGCCAGCTTGTTAAGAGCTGCATAGCAGTCCCCTACAATCCGTGAGTTAGTGCTGTGTCCACTTAGTACACCTATGGCACCTTGGCTGTCAGTAAAGAAACTAATCCTTCTAAGTGACATCCGCTCATCCAGCAGTGTCTGTGAAAAGTAATTAATGGCCAGTACTTCAGATTGAAATACTGAGGAGTACCTGCCCAGGGAGATCGAGGTTTTTTCCCTAGGTTTGTTCCTCCTCCAGAACCCTGCTCCCGCTCCAGTGGCCGTGAGTGAGCCATCCGTGTTGCAATTGATGCCGTTGCAGGGCCTGTGCTTCTTCATTGTGTCAATTTTGACCGTGTAATTAGGCGACATTGTAATTAGGCAAATGCAAATTGAAGCGAGCGTATTGGATTTGTTACCAAAGCACCTTCCCTAAGGTATAGATAAGGTCTATCTATCTAAGATCTTTTCTAGAGTCTTCATCAAGAATGATGACAGACTAATTGGTCTAAATGCTTTAGGGTCTTCTTATGACCATTTGCCAGGTTTTGCGAGGTAACAGCCAGGAAGTTCTCCACTTCTGAGGAATATATCCAAATGCTAAGCTGCCTCTTAGAAGTTCGAGCAGGTAGGTCCTGATCACCGGAAAACCTTCCTTCAGCAAGGCCGGCAAGAGACCATCTGGACCCCCTGCTTTGTAGGGCTTTTAGAAAAAAGGATGGAATGATTCAGTGAATCGAAACCTTATGAAAATTCGATAGCAGTATGTATGTCAGTGGTGATTTTAACAAGGGCAGATTGTGTGGAAAGGCCAGGACAGAAGTCTGATTGAAGTGGGTTGAGGAGTTTGGACTGTTCCCGAAAATTTGACATTTCGGATTGAACTATTCTTTCGGGGGGTTTGGAAAGGTTAGAGAGTATAAAAATAAACCGGAAATCATTTGGGCTTGAAAGATTGGGTGATTTGTTTATTGGATGGACTTTTTTCCAGGAGGAAGGGAAAACTGCATTTTGTAGGGAAAATTTTGAGATGTAGAGAAGGGCAGGTAGAATTTCGGGGATGCATATTTTTAACAATTTGATGGGAATGCCGTCAGAACCGATGGAATTGGAGTGGGATTTCAATAGGGAGGGGATTGTGAGTTAGTAGAGAAAGACAAAAAAATGGGTGTTCTTGTTCCCAGAAGGGGATTTATAAAGTGAGAGTTTCCGAAGGATTTGCCATTTGGATTTAGAATCAGGCGCGGAGGAAAGGGCTTCATGAAAGTATTTGGATTTCGCCTGCCATATTGTAGATTGCGTTAAGTTGCGAAGAGTCCTTAACACTTGATAATTGTAGGTCCATCATGTCCATCTGTAGCGTCTGCGAGCTGCGTCGCGATTCCTCTGCAGTTCTTTTATGTTTTGACTCATCCAAGGAGCGGATAATTGACTGAAGGTTGTAGTTTTGAGAGAAGCATGGGTGTCCAGGATACTAATAAGATAGGAAGTAAGTGTGTCAACCATGGAATCAATAGTGAAACAGGAATAGATTTCACTCCAATTCAGGAATTCAAGGGAAGGCAAGATGCTTTCACGACTGATAGCATCTAGGTTGCGAAATGTAAAGGTTTTAGAATAGTTTGTTCGGAGTTTGGATATTATATGTAATTTGGATTAGGTTATGAAAAAAAAGAAACTGGGCGGGCAATTGAGAAGAGGGGAATAGTTTCTGAGGAGAATCGATGACATACAGATCTAACCGTGTGTCTGATCGGTGGGTATGATGGGTAGGAAAAAATGGAACAATGGAGAGATTTAGGGAGTGGAAGAGATTTTTCAGGTATAGGGTGTCATTTCATTTAACAAGGAGATTAGTTTTGAAATCTCCAGAAGTTATGATATGGTTGTAGAAGGGAATATAATTGTAAAGGATAGATTCAAGGGTAAAGTCAAAAGGCACTAAAGGAAGCCGGTATACAACTACGTAAAGGAGCGGGTGTCCATTACAAGTTATTTCAGTGAAAAGGAATTCAATATGAGGGACTTCAGATGGAAGAAAGGATTCAAGGATATGGGCTTTTAGGGTTTGATGGACATAAAGACATATGCCTCTACCGGTCCGGTTAACTCGGTCATGGTGGAGAAACATATAGTCTGGTAGGTGATGGAGATGTTTTTTTCCCTGATTTTTTTTCGTCCCAGTGCACCATACTTTTAACATAATTTTACCAGTGTAACATAAATAACCAGTGTAACATAATTTTAGGCAGCCTGTAGGGCTTCATTCTTTCCACCTGCTGTAACCATCTTATCCTGATCTTCTTAATAGCACAGACTCTAATTGTAGAATTAGAGTGTAGGCCTGTGCAGGGTAGCAACACCAGGTTTAGACCTGGTGTAGGCCTGTGCAGAGTAGCAACACCGCACCCACTAGGGAGTTATGAAACTCAAGTATTTCCTGAAAATATTAGTCAGCCTCATAACTTTCTAACCATCAGAATCAATCCAAATGCTTTTTTAAACATTATGGAGTAAGCTTCTAAACTTCTATATCGATGGTTCGTTTTAAAAAAAAAAGTGCTTTCTCCCTTCTCCTCCCCACCCCTCTCTCCTTCCCTCCCTTTCCCCCTCTCCCACTCTCTCTCCCTATCCCCCTCCTCTCTTTATCTCACCCTCTCTTCTCTCTCTCTCTCTCTCTCTCTCTCTCTCTCTCTCTCTCTCTCTCTCTCTCTCTCTCTCACTCTCCCCCTCCCTCCCTCTCACTACCTCTCTCCCTCCCTCCCTTTCCCCCTCTCCCCCTCTCTCTCCCTCTCTCCCTCCTCTCTTTATCTCACCCTCTCTTTCTCAATCTACATTTGTGTGAGTTTTATTTGCATATAAATATATTTTCCTGTTTATATATTTTGAAATATTGTTCATAGGTACCAAGGAATTATCCGACAATATAGATGTTCAACATACTGCTAAAGTTCAGAGAACATACCTAAAGAAACAAATTAATGAAGTTGAAAATATTTATCAGAGTTACCATTTTGAACAAAATGGATCAAATATCTCAAAATTAAGAAGACATATAACAAACCTTCATACAGTTGAGAAGCCTCATCAATGTCCTCATTGTGAGTACAAAACATTCAAGCAAAGTAATTTAAAATATCATATAATGGCTCTTCACACAAGCGAGAAGCCTCATCAATGTCCTCATTGTGAGTACAAAACATTCAAGCAAAGTAATTTAAAATGTCATATAATGGCTCGTCACACAAGCGAGAAGCCTCATCAATGTCCTCATTGTGAGTTGAAAACAGTCACACAAAGTCATTTAAAAAAACATATTATGGCTCGTCACACTAGTGAGAAGCCTCATCAATGTCCTAATTGTAATTATAAAGCAGTAACAATAGGAAATTTAAAAAGGCATGTCATGGTTCATCATACAAGTGAGAGGCCTCATCAATGTCCTCATTGTAACTATAAAACAGTCTCAGAAAGTGATTTGAAAAAACATATAATGGCTCGTCATACAAATGAGAGACCTTTTCAGTGTCATCATTGTGACCATAAAACAGTCTCAGAAAGTGATTTGAAAAAACATACAATGGCTCGTCATACAAATGACAGGCCTCATCAATGTCCTCATTGTGAGTACAAAACAGTTAAGCAAAGTAAATTACAATATCATATAATGGCTAATCACACAAGTGAGAGGCCTCATCAATGTCCTCATTGTAATTATAAAGCAGTAGCAATAGGAAATTTAAAAAGGCATGTAATGGCTCGTCACACTAGTGAGAAGCCTCATCAATGTCCTCATTGTAATTATAGAGCAGTAGCAATAGGAAATTTAAAAAGGCATGTAATGGCTCGTCATACTAGTGAGAAGCCTCTTCAATGTCTTCATTGTAATTATAGAACAGTATCAATAGAAAATTTAAAAAAGCATATAATGGCTCGTCATACAAATGAGAGGCCTCATCAATGCCATCATTGTGATTTTAAAACAGCAAGAGGAGAATCTTTAAAAAAACATATAATGGCTCGTCATACAAATGAGAGACCTCATCAATGTCCTCAATGTGAGTTTAAAACAGTCACACAAAGTTATTTAAAAAAACATAAACTGACTCATCATACAAATGAGAGACCTCATCAATGTCATAATTGTGACTATAAAACAGTCTCACAAAGTTATTTTAAAAAACATATAATGGCTTGTCATACAAGTGAGAGGCCTTATAAATGTCCTCATTGTAAGTTTAAAACAGTCGCACAAAGTGTTTTAAATAGGCATATAAAGGCTCATCATACAAGTGAGAGGCCTCATCAATGTTTCCACTGCGATTATAAATCAGTTAATAAGCGGAAATTAAAAGCACACATAAAGGCTCTGCATATTTGTGGAATGCCTCATTATTTTTTGTAGAATTTACTTCATTGTTATAACTTGTATTCCATGGAAATCTATTATACCTATCAAGGAAATTATAAGCTAAGGAATACTTTTGAAAATATATTAAATTATTGGATCCAAATCGTAAATTGGCAGGAGCAATATCAATAAAAATATCAAAGAAGTCTGGGGCAAAGGCAGTGATTCATTCCGTGAATTCAGGCAAAAACATCAATACTGAATCGCATTATAACCAAGCTGATGTAATGCATCAGAAATTAGCAATTATGAAGCCTTCTTTAAATTTTAATGCGACTGATACGGTTATCATGGTCAAAGCTGTGAGAGAAGAACCAGGGTTATCCCTATTCCTATTTGGGTCAAGGTAAATCGAGCTGTTACCTGTTTGTTGATTATATACCAGGATGAGGAAGATCATAGATTTGCTTAAAGCAGACATTTGCTATATGTGACTCAAACTAGACCATCTGGAGTACCTAAACAAGTAGGGCAAGGGGACATGAGGTTCCTTCAGGTAGTTATGTTTCCCTTAGGGTTCATTACCTTTAGTCTCCAGATAAGGTCAGTTGTCGGGAAGCAGCAGTCAACTCAAGTTGAAGGAACTGGATGGAGCGATGGTCGAGAATCAGCTAGTCACATATGGCTTCCCCCTTTCTTTGTAAGTAGTTTATAAGTTTTCTTAAATCTTTGTAACCATGATCAGCACCAATAAATATAATGTTATTCAATAATCATTTTTCTTATTTAGTAAACAACTCCTGGTCAGTCAATCTCGTTTATCTTGGATATGCCTCTTATTCAAATTAATGATATAGAATTATTATATATTAAGTAAAACGATCTCAGGGTGGCATGACATTTTAATATATTCAGATCAAATGATCTGACTTTTCTCTGAGATCATAGCTTGGGCAGTGAAGCCAATACAGCTATAACCAATACATTCTCTATAACCTTCCGAAAGAATTGGTCTAATGTTTTCAGTCGATACGTCACACCAGAGAAATTTACTAGAAGATATTAGACGCTTTTTGAAGTATGGACGAGAATCTTCATCCTGCTACACCTTTTTGTGTTCCTCATCTTCTTATTGGCAGTTCCAATTCAATCGAAGTCCAACAGATGTACTTCTTCTATTCGCTCTGCCGTATCAGCCACGATATTATCCTACCCATTTATGTGATGGACATTCTGATACTGAATTGCAAAATGTCCTGAAGATGTTGTTGCCTAAGAGATGCTTTATCATATATTTTTTTCTTGAACACGAACGTAAGTGGTTTATGATCTGTCAGTATCATGAAGTCTCGTCCTAGCAAGTGTTTGAAATGTTTCACTGCAAGATATACTCCTAACAATTCTCTATCTTAGGCACTGTAAATTTTCTTCAGTTCAGAAAGAAACGAGTTTCCATTCAACTTCTTCGAATTGTTCCATTTCTACCCCAATGGCTAAAGTGTCAGGGGTTGTGTAGATAAACCTTGCGACTCAAGCTGCAATGGCTAGAGGGCGGACTCCAGGAGCCTGCTAAAAGTTCGGAGCTAGAAGCCCGCTGGACAGGACAGGGAGGACTGGCGGGAGCGATGAGAAGGCTAAGCCTCATTAATTAACTTCTTTTTTAGAGCCACAAAAGAAGAAGGAGAGATATCTTGCAAATATATATATTTATTTATTTTTATTTTTCCCTTCACGCAGTACCCCTACGCGAAGGACGTTTATTGTTCTGCATGTTCCGTACATTTATAGTACATTACATACAATTGTACTTTCATGTTGTTTTTTTTTCCATTGTTTACATATTTTTTTTTTATTATTTATATACAAAACTAAAAGCTATATTGAAAATACATCATTAAAAAAAAAAACTTAAACATAAAAATATTGATCATAGTAAATATTAAGCCAGTTGAACAAATAAAAAAGAAATAGGAAAAAACACAAAATTACAACAAAGTAATTGAAAACAAAACTAAAATTCTTGTTCACCTATAATATTGATTTCGTGTAGTGATGATTAACCACACTGCTTTAGCAAACACCTTGAATTGCTGAAAATACTTCCAGTATAAGTCCTTAACACTGATTGGCCAGCTGTCCTTCTGCGTCACTTGTTTGATAAGTGTAGTCCTTGGTTCGTCGGTTAGTCTGCAGTCATATATTAGGTGTAAGTAAGTTTGTTCGATGGTAAAGTCACAAGGGCATGTCTTATTGTCTGTAAGTTTAAATTTATACAAGTAGGATTTTGTGGGTCCATGTCCTGTCAACATTTGTGTGAGGTAGAAGTCAGTTGTTATTTTGTTATTCCTAAAATATTCATGTAAGTCATTTATGTATAGTTTAATATATATATATATATATATATATATATATATATATATATATATATATATATATAAACCCCTCCCCGGGGTATCCTCATCTGCCTGTATTAGGTTCAGCAGGCTTCTTTTGACCCGACGTGCTAAAGCCACCCGTAGCCTTTTAACATCCAGCTCGTCTATGAGAGCCGCGGCAACCTGGGATTCGATACTGAACATAATACCATTACCACCTTTGAGGAAATGGTTCAGCTCCCCCACATCTCCATTGAATTTTTTCAGATCCGAGATCTCTCTTCTTACATCCTGTGCGTTAACCCTATTTAACTTCATCCGTTCAAACGCGTTGGTCTCCTCTCCGATCCTGTTCGCCTCCTTCGCTGCTAGGTCCGCAAGTGCCATTGCGATAATAACATTAATTAGCACACTAAAATAAACATAAAATGACACGTGTAAGTTGTAACAGATAGGGTGTACTTACAAGTTCCAAAGAATAGACCAGTTTATCATTAATCAGTTACTTCACAAATTATCATAAAATGTTTAAAATATTGCAACAGCTATTATCAATGAGTGAGTAATATATTTTTAGGAACGGCAGTTTTATTTAATTGTTGAATCATATTGGATTATTTTTACTTTTATTTCATTAGGAATTAATTAAATTTGTATAACACGAACTTAGACCTTGAACATCCGATTTTTTGTTTACAGCGCGATTTTTATACTTCTCTATAGTTATCATTACTTTGTAATGACCTTTCCCCTAATTGATTTAATAGTTATAAAATATATCTGTGGACCCTTAAAAGGAGAAAATAAAGTCAATTACAAACAAAGTCCACAATGGAAACCCCAAATAAAATTATATTCTCAAATAAATATATATATATATATATATATATATATATATATATATATATATATATATATATATATATATATATATACACATAAAATAATATAACATGCAATCACTTCTTATATTTAATACAATTATTCAAATATTTCTATTACAAGCGTTATATGGGATCTGAGAGAAGCAAGAGGTGATGAAAAGGTAAGGGTCTTCAATGAGCCGGTGAAATAGAGTGAATTAAAATAATACAGCCTCAAACTTGGCTAACGCTTCCCCCACTTTCTCATATCACCTCCCCATCTCTTTTATCAGCCAATAGGAACATTTTAAGGCAGGTCTGGACGAAGACATAACTGACCTATGGCATAATTACTCATATATTCGAATACAAATTCGTTAATACGTTAACACATTCTTATCTCGCTAAGGTACGTAGGTGAACGGAGAAATATAACAATCTAACAATAAAGAATATCGAATACGTAATTCTACCTCTTAAAGAGACGCGTATTAAACTCCCTACATTAATACATTAAATAATACATACAAATCAATTAATATAATTATACATATCAATAGTCATATACCTCTAATCAATTCATCTTATTAAACTAATCATACTTTTAATATCATCCTATCATTAAACATTTAAATAATATATGTGTGCCGTATTTCGTTACGGTTTCTTTTACTATAAATTAATTTAATTTATTTTTAATTATGCCTAGAGTCGTAAGATATCATAGACTTACAGTCAATTTAGCTTAGAGGCAATTTTTCCTAGTTTTGAACCCCACCTCTTTTAATTTGAACTGCTAGCGCCCTTAGTTTCTTGTTCTCCCGCACTTTAGGCAGTTGGACCTTTTTAAAAGACGTAGTCTAATTTGAGCCGTGGTGAAGATTACAACGATGTTTCAAGTGGTAGCCACATACCTACAGTTATCTATTTTATGTGTATGAAGATTAGTACAGGTATTTTTTATTCCTTTTTGTTCCTTTTACACCATTACCTTTTCTCCTATATTTTTATTAAAAGCCTGCGACTTTTCATCACACACGTGAACTTGGTAGAGAAACCACTCAGGTATCATCTAACCCTTTTTTTTCTTTGAATTACTCCGCCTACTGCTGCTTTTACTAATTGTTTACATTATTTCTACCTTTAGTCGGCTACCACAAAATGTACACATTCCAATTTTTACCATCTACAATTTAGATTATAGAAGATACAGATATTCAGGTGAGCTGATCTTTTTCTTACCCTTTTTCCTTTCAGTTTATTACTTTGTAATTAATTTTCAGCCTAAATTTATTTATTTTATTACAAAATTTCTATGGTCCTCCATTCTATGCGACGAAACGCCAATTAAGTATATTAAATTCAATTGGCTTCGTAAACTCGACAGAGAAAATTTAAATGATTTCGTTCTTAAATTCTTTTTTTCTCTTACAATATGTGGTCACCACAACTTTTATATTCCGTTTGAAACTATTTTTCTCTTGGTGTATTATTTTAGGTTTATCAAATTTAAATGTGTATTGTGTATTTCTAAAATGTGTAGTGAGAGCTGTTTGATCTGGTTTAATGGAGTTTTTTATTATTGAATCACAACTATATTTGTGTTGGTACACTATACGTTTTAAGTATTGTTCCGAAATAGGATTTACCGCATTTATCTTCACATTGTATTTCGTACACGACATTTGATTTTAACTCTAATTTATCCGAATCTTTGGTTTTTGTAAATAGTCTTGACACAGTGGCTGAGTTTTTTAAAGTAATTGCGGAATCAACGTTACTTTTATTACTGGTGAGTGTTTTTGTTAGTCTTTCTGAAAGTTTTGGTATATAGGGTATTGTATAGTGTTTTTTAGGATTGGTTCATTTAGCTGTGCGGATAACCATTCTTTAATAAGCTGTTCATTACGTTGTTTTCGGCGGTTTTTGGTGTATTGGGATGATAATTTTCTCGCGTGATTTATAGGTTTTTAGCCGTATTTATTTTGTATCTTTTGGGGCATTGACTTGTGTAGTGTATGTATCGACTACAATGAATAGGTTTTTGCCACCATTTAGTTTCTATTTCTCCGTTTGATTTTCTGATTGAGAGAACGTCTAAAAATGGTATTTTATTATATTTTTCAAATTCAATAGTTAAGTTTAATCGAGTGTAATATTTATTAAATTCATTTAAAATTTTTTTTTTTTCATTGTTTTCGGTTGGTATCACTGTTATTATATCATCCACATTTTAAATGGTATTTTTGGTATGACTGTCTTTAACAGTCCTTCTAAATAAATATCAACCAAGATAGGTGAAATAGGAGCCATATGGCGGCCGAATTTTTGGATATAAAATTTTTCATTGAATTGAAAATATCCTCTATCTGTAAATAGGGCCAGTAATTGTAGAAATATTTTTTTTTTATTTTTGTATGCGTTTTTAATTTATTCCAATTTTTTTCTATTATAGTTTTTATTCTGGAAATGCATATGTTAATGCAAATAATGAAATTAATTTATAACCTTAAGGAATTTTATATTTGTGATTTTTGATGAAATTCAAACGCACACGTGTCATTTTATATTTATTTTAGTGTGCTTTTTAATGTTTTTACTAAAAGCTCGTTTTTTCACTGTCAGTGCGTGAGTAAGAGAGACTAACCTAGTCTCGAAACGTCGCCTAAATAAGGACTGAAACTCGAGAACTGAACACAATATATATGTGTATATATATATATATATATATATATATATATATATATATATATATATATATATATATATATATATATACCCTGGGTGTTTCAGGGTTAAATGGCCAAACTGAAAATTTGCACTAAGGACCTCAAAACAAGAAAAAAATTTCCTATGAAGGTATGTTCCGCAAACACTTTGTTTAGGAGATATTCACACCTAATGATTTCATTGTTACGAGTTATTTCGGCATAGTAAATAAATAAAACTTATTTTATTTGTTCCAAATACTTTATTTATTAAATGTAAACCATTAAGATTCATATTAAATGTTCAAAACTATTTCCTTGAGCATTGAGACAGGCTTGGCATCTTTCTTCAACAGCAGCAGTGACCAAACTGAAAATATTAACTAAGGACCTTAAAGCAAGAAAAAAATATTTCGTAGGAAGGTATGTTTGCAAACGCTTTGTTTAGGAGATAAATTTAGATAGCATACTAATATGACTTTGTCTCCCTAACTGTACATAAACTATGAACCTTAGGATTAATACTGTTTGGAATAAAACATCAATAACAAATAATAATAAGAATATGTGGAAGAAAGTGGTCCGGGTAGAGGTCAAAGAATTCCTCATAGAATAGGAGAAAACTTTGTTGAGTAGTCAACGTTTTGACCCACCTTGCAGGTCTTCTTCAGGGCTACATGCAAAATACAGACAATCAAGAAATGGCACAAATATATTAAAACATAAAAATACAAATAATCAAAATTATGGTGAATCCAGGCAATTGAAAAAAAAAATATACAGGTTAAAATGCATTAGTGTACAGTACAAACAACAAAGTGCCAGGAAGGCAGCAAAACACATAGTGAAGAACTAGATAGTAATAAAACATAAAGTGTTGAAAAACAAAAATATAAGGTAATAAAGATAAAAAACGAAAACTGAATACAAATGAGAAATGCCAAAAAATGATATGGGTAAATGTAGAAAATGATAAGAAATACAGTAAGAAATGAAAATTGTAAAATTAAAAAAAATCCAGAAAAATTCCCTTATAGAAAATAAAGTATTAATATTGATAAGTAAAAAGAGATCTTACATAAATGTAAAGACTAATAATACATAAAAGAAAATACAGTATGTTTTAAATAAAGTAAAAAAAAAATACAATTAGACTATATTGGACTAAAATACATTTAATTATGAAGCAAAAAACCATTCTCCAGTCAAGTTTTTCTTTATTATTTACTATAAATACGTTTCGACCCCTTCGGTCATTTTTAATTTCTTAAATTCAAGGAAGAAATAGTTGGGGGTGCAGTCAATGAAAACATCAAAATAAGGAAAACTTATTTATTATGTGCCGACGTTTCCTATCACTTTCCATGGACAGTTCTTTAACCAAATTTCTGGACTGGCCATGGGAAATCCCCTCGCTCCTGACCTCTCCAATATTGTCCTAAATGACCTTCTAGACTCCATCCTACCCCAGTTTCGTGACGATGTCATTTTCATTAAAAAATATGTGGACGACCTCCTCCTTATCCTAAATCCTAACATCATTCCAGGTTTATTATCATCCTTCAATGCATACCATCCCCGCCTACATTTCACTGTTGAACTTGAACATAACAAATCCCTACCTTTCCTTGACCTCCGTATCATTAGAAATCCCGATCACACCTTATCCACTGATTGGTATACGAAACCCACCTATTCTGGCAGACTCCTCAATTATTACTCCCAACATCCGCACCACCAAATAATCAATGTCGCCAAAAATATCATCCACCGTGGCCTATCCCTCTCCGACGCTTGCTTCCATAACACCAACACCCAACGCATCAAAGCAATCCTATTAAAAAACAATTTTCCTCCCCATGTTATCAATAAACTCATCCATCACCATTATAACCCACCCACCCGCACCCGTTCTCCACATCCGCCTTCTATCCCTATATACAGATCCTTGCCATATATACCCTCCCTCTCTAATAACATTCAAAAATCCCTAAGTTCCGCTATCCCCAATTTACGCATCGCCTTTAAATCCCACAACAAACTCTCTAATATTTATACCCGTGTTAAAGATCCCATTCCACTAAAACATCGTTCTCAGGTCGTCTATCGCATTCCTTGTTCTACTCCCAACTGCAACTCTTCCTACATCGGCGAAACCAAAAACCTACTTAAAGACCGCATTACCCAACACAAATACTCCATTTCCTCCCACAACCCAACCGCTTCTAAACTCTCTGAACACGCCCTATCCTTTAACCACATTTTTGACTTCGAAAACACGTCTATCCTAGCCTCCGTTCCTAATTATAATAAACGCATCCTCTCAGAAACCATTCACATCAATTTAGATTCCTCTACCGTTAATGCCAAGACCGACTCCCATCACCTATCCCTAACCTACGCCCATATTTTTAATTTACTAAAATAACCTTACATTCTTAATTTATTATGCCTTTTTTTAATTACATTTTGACCATTTGACTTTTACTTTTTATTTTTCTCGAGATCGCCTATATTATATTCTCATCTTATTTTGGCATTTATGCCACTTCTTTCTAATTGTATACAGTTACATATTAACTTTCCTCACTTATTTTCTTTTTCTTTTCATTCTTCATAGTTCATAGATATAATACCACTTTTAATTTTTAATTTTCTCTCAATTTACATTTTTTACGGTCACTTATATCCACTGCATCTGCAATTTTCCTTTCTAATTTTATTTAATTTTTAATTTTTAATTTTTCACGCCTTTTACATTATTTACGGTCTCTTACATCCACCGATTCTACCTTTCTCCTTCCCCCTCCTGTGTCATTATTTTTTGGCCGTCAGAGTTCGCCTTTATCGCCTCCGCCTGCCCGGTGTAACGGCTTTCTTGCTTACTTGTCTCTGAGCGGCCTAACCTGCAAGTTGTTTTATTCGGTTAGTACACTTTTATCTTATCTCCTTCCTTTTCACATTCACCTTTCTTCGCACCTGTTCTCACACCTACTTTTGGCATCCATCATATGTTAATAGTATAGAGTTCATTCTTATTTAGCCTCATATTTTTCATCTACTGTATTTCTTCACCTACTTTCTATATGTTTATATTAAATTCTCATCTTATTTTGCATTTATGCCACTTCTTTCTAATTGTATACAGTTACATATTAACTTTCCTCACTTTTTTTCCTTTTCTTTTCATTCTTCATAGTTCATAGATATATACACCTTTTTTTCAATGTTTAATTTTTGAAATTTATCAAGCCTTTCTTTCTATTTATGCTTGTATTATTACACTTTATTCCCCCCTTTTTCTATATTTTATCTTCTTATTTTGTATCTTTCCGTTTACCTCCTCATTTTTCTTTCCCTTTATATTATTGTTTACATTTTATCCCCTTTTTGACATGTATTTTTCCTATTTTATATTCTTATTATTGTATTATTTTATCTGTCACTATTAGAATTTCTGTTCATCATCTACTTTCTATTTTTATCCATCACTTTTTAAGTTTATTATTCTGTAACCTGTCTTATATGCATTCTTATTTATCTTATATCTTCTATTCACTATTTCATCATATCTAATTTTATTTCAATAATCTAATTTATTTCCACTCCTGTACCACTTTATATATTCTTGTTGCTGCTACGTTTTTATATATTTCTGTTCTGTTTCTCTTAGCCCTGAAGATGGCCTACATTGTAGGCCGAAACGTCGGCACATAATAAATAAGTTTTCCTTATTTTGATGTTTTCATTGACTGCACCCCCAACTATTTCTTCCTTGAATTAGAAGATACAGTCGACCAACTCTTCTCTAACAATTTCTTAAATGTTTGTTAGGATTCACATAATTTGTCTGTAATTTAACAATATAAAATTATCAACATCAACAACAATAAAACTATAAATAATTACATTAAAATGTCCTAAAAAAACTGAAAATATTCAAATATAGATACCTCTTATGGACGTCTATAATTTAAAAATTACTAGGAGATACATTATTATTATTATTAATAATAATATAATGTAAGATACATTCATAATTATTAATGTTAAACTCTTATAAATTTACATTTTAATTTTTCAAACGATATTAAGGTTTTTAAAAATAAGTACAGTCCAAAGTATAATGCAGAGCAATAATGACCATGGAGAAAAATGTATCTCCTAGTAATTTTTAAATTATAGACTTACATAAGAGGTATCTATACTTGAATATTTTCATGTATGAGATGAAAATAGTTGACTGGATGATCTAATGTAAAGGAGATAGTTGGGGGGTGCAGTCAATAAGAACACAGAATAAGTGATGAACTTATATTATGTGCCGACGTTTCGACCCCCAGTGTA
The DNA here is from genome assembly GCA_037127475.1 of Arma custos. NCBI lineage: Eukaryota > Metazoa > Arthropoda > Insecta > Hemiptera > Pentatomidae > Arma > Arma custos. The sequence goes on from CM073759.1 coordinate 226,853,725, forward strand.
GGTCATCTTCAGGGCGATTTTGGAGAGCGAGTACGTGCCAGCCGTTAAATCTAACGGTCTCGCTCTCCAAAATCGCCCTGAAGATGACCTACACTGTAGGTCAAAACGTCGGCACATAATATATGTAAGTTCATTACTTATTCTGTGTTCTTATTGACTGCACCCCCCAACTATCTCCTTTACATTGAATATTTTCAGTTTTTTTAGGACATTTTAATGTAATTATTTATAGTTTTATTGTTGTTGATGTTGATAATTTTATATTGTTAAATTACAGACATATTATGTGAATCCTGACAAACATTTAAGAAATTGAAAATGACCGAAGGGGTCGAAACGTATTTATAGTAAATAATAAAGCAAAACTTGACTGGAGAATGGTTTTTTCCTTCATAATTAATTATTATCAATTATAGTCCAGTAGAACCTATATTATAATACTAAAACACATATAAAGAGGCAAAGATATGTGGATGAGTATAGATATAATTAAAAATAAAAATATTGAGTGAAGTTGAACCCGGATGAATATCATAAACTTAGAGGTGGGAAATTAAAAATATAAAGGCCTTACAGAAATAGTGAGAATTATGGTATATGTGTATAATAATGTTTATGGTTATGAGGGAAAGAAAATAAAATAAAATAGAGGAGGAGGGGGAAGGATGAGAAAAAAGTGAAAAGATAAGTTACCTGTGGTGGGGGGGGGGGGCTGGGGGCTTGATAGGTCTAACACTAGCCAAACACACCTACTGACTGTTTAACGTAAAAGTAGCGGCGGGATTCCCCCCACCACTGATAAAGTATAAAAACAATTCTCAGAATAAAACGGCCGTTACAATGAACGGAAGTCAAATATAAATATAGGGAAAGTTAGTTAAAATCAAAGATAGACCGTGTAGAAGCCTATTATAAAATGATTAAATATCTATTGTTAATAATTTAATCTATTAAAAAATAATTAAATATCAGCGTATAAATATATATGTGGTAAATGAATTAATGGAGTGATTGAGAAAGAGGGGGGTGTTGGTATGAATGAAAGGAGATGAAAGAGTAAATAGGTGTTGACGGTGAAATATTGGCGCGGGGGGAGGGTTCGTTCTTTTTAATGATGTCTAGTATGTATTTCTAACCTATAGAAAGGTTATTCTTGTCAGTCTTAAAGTTGAATGGATTGTTTTCGAGGTTAATATATAATGATTCTGCAATGAGACTTTTGTTGTAATTGGGAGCCGTGACGAGAACAGAGGATTGGTCGAAGTTAAATGTTCAGATAATTTAGAAGCAGATATGTTTCGCGTAGAGATAGAAGTCTTGTGTTGTGATAGTCGTCTGTAAAAATGGTTTTTAGTTTCACCAATGTAGGAGGAGGTACAGTTTGGGTTAGAGCAAGGGATCCGGTACACAATGTTGGAGATGTTTTTAATGGAGACCGGGTCTTTTAAATTAGTGAACAGTTGGGATAATTTGTGGTGTGGTTGGGAAAAGTAAGACTTTAAATTTTTTGGATATTGTCAGATATAACAGGAATATACGGAAAAGATCTGTATAGGAAGGAGCTGGGGATCGGTACTGTTGGGTACAGGGAGGGGTAAATTACATTACCAGGGTTGTTTCTAACTGTTTACTGGTGATGTGGGATGGGAAGTTATTAAACGTTAAACGTTGGCTACTCAATAAAGTTTTCTCCTATTATATGAGAACTTCTTAGACCTCTACCCGGACTACTTTCTTCCACATATAATATCAAGCTCAACAATTATCATTCAGAATAATAAGAATCAATAATATTTATCAGTTTGTTTGAGGCTTTCGCAGAGTACTCATTATGCCCTCCATTTATACTAATGCTGAATATGGCGATATGGTGTTTGTTTACGGTTTTTGCAACGCTAATGCCAATGCTGCCCGTCGTGAATATTCCATGCGATTTCCAAATAGAAGATTACTTCATTTTAATTTTAACGTTGATGCCACTATATTAAATATTAGTAATATTTTATTAATGTGATAAAACCTTTTTCCAGTCATATCTCCTTTATTTTAAAAATGTCTAACATCCTAACAGAAGATTAGAGATGGACCATGGAGGATATTGAAACTCCAAGTAGGAAAAGTTTTAAAATATTTATATACAACTATTTCGAGAATTGATAGAATGATAATTCAAATAAATTGACTTGTAAGTAGTAGAAGTATTCTTATGCAAACAATTGAAAATGACTCTATAGTCGAAACGTTTTTTAAAATAAAGGAGATTTGACTGGAAATAGGTTTTATCACATTAATAAAATAGAAGATTACCTAGTAAGTTTACCTTTAACTCTACGTTTCAACGTCTTATAGAAACTAGTAAATTTGCTGTCGTACCACATGCTGATAGTATTTTAGTCCCTTTACGAAATGAAGAAAGGAGTGCGACCGTGTTACAATATTTTGATGATAATCCATCTGCCGGTGTACGAAGAGCTGGAACAGAATTAAATGTTACGCCAACTACAGTATGGAGAACTCTCTTTCAGATGGACGTCACCCATATCATTATCAACTGGTACAAAATTTATTACCGCAAGATTTACGGCAAAGAAGAAAATTTTTCAGATTGGTATTTAAATCAAGCTGATCACATTTCACACTTTTCAGGAGAAATTTTATGGACAGATGAAGCTACCTTCACAAGAGGTATCTTCAGTCAGAAAAATAATCATCTCTGGTTGCATGAAAATCCCCATGCAATTCGTCAGCATCATTTTCTGCACGAGTTTCAGTGCAATGTGCGGTTCGGGATAATAGACAATAGTTTAATAGGCCCGCATTTCTTACCACCTCGGCTCAATGCGTACACATTTTTGGAATATCTTAATAATGATTACCTGTGTATATAGTGAATATCTCCTAAACAAAGCGTTTGTAAACATACCTTCATAGGAATTTTTTTTCTTATTTTGAGGTCCTTAGTTCCAATTTTCAGTTTGGCCATTTAACTCTTAAACATCCTGTATGTATATATATATATATATATATATATATAAATATGTTACGGTAAATGTGCACTCTTGGGAAATGTACACTTTTACCGTAAAATGTCTACGTTTCCCAAAAAGTTAAGTATATGTGAACTGAATATAATGTATATGTACATTTTCCGGCAATTGTGTACTCTTTCCTTCATGTTTTAAGAAAAGTTGGAATACAAATAAATTAAAAATGTTGTTGCGGTAAAAAAAATATTTATTTGAATAAAAATAATACAAAAGGCTTTAATAACAAAAATTGTTGCAGAATATTTTATGCTACCCCCTTCTTCTAATGGACTTAGTAATTTTTCTTCCTTCCCTACCGCAATAGTAGGGTCCATATAATATCGTATCTTTTCAGCCGGCGGTAATCTACATCACTTTTATTCTTTTCTTTTAATTTTCCTGCCTTTACTTCCAATAATATTTTTTCATACTGATTTTAGTTTAAATAAATATTATTTTTGTGATACAATCTGTTCTAGTTGTTTTTTAAATTTTTCTTTTTGTTCTATTGCTTTTCAAAAATGCTAACTAAAAAAATATTTATTTTTGTAGAAAAATTAAAATAATTTTAAACCTATAATTATGATAATTTTAACTTACCTGAGTCTTATTTATCTAAATGTCTTAAATTATATCCTGAAATCTTCAGTACTATGGAATTAATTTGTAATATAGTTATTGTAGGGTACATAAACATAATAACATTAACATTATAGATAGAGCACTTGCACGAAATATGTAAAGTGAAATAGCAGCGCCTACTGAACTAGCCAAAACGGTAGTTCGCGTACCACTACAAGTGCGCATGCGCACCACATTACTAGCACTTGCGATTTCGTATTTTGTAGGCTCACATTTACCAAAACGACATGGTCATTATGAATTCAATGTACATTTCCCTTCTTTGAAATTGTAAATGTTAGTTGAATGCACATTACCCAAACGAATAGGCAAATGTGCACATTTATCGGACAATATGTACATTTGCCGCAATATCTACTTTTACCGTAACATATATATATATATATATATATATATATATAATTTTGAAGAGAAAAGATTATGTCTTGGCCGGGATAAGACCCCCAGGTCGCCCGCGTTTCTAGCGCGGTGCTCTAAGCACTGAGCTACCAAGGCACGCATTCCAGCTAGACAAATCCTTTCTCTTCACTGATCCTATATCCCTGTTATCTCGCAATTTTTTCGAGGTATACACGGGGAAGTATGTTCATTGAATATTACTTTAATCGGGATCTCGTTGACTTACGTCAAATTTATATAAATTAATAAAAAACAAATTTACGATTTACCTCTTTGGAGTTGTGAGTCAATGAACCTCGTTGCCTTCTTAATCAGTTGATAGAACCTTCCTCAGCCAACCATTATCTGGAATTCAAAAAGAGAATGATTTCATTATAATGGATTTTGTTGGTAAGCAGTGTATTTATATTTCATATATCTGGTGTGATTGCCATTTTAGTATAACTGCCCTGGAAATGTAATTAGATCAGCAAAGAGCGATTGCAGTTTTGGGGTTTTTTATGTGGAGGAAAATGGTCTGGGTGATGGTAAAAAATTGCTCTTAAGTTGGGAGAACTTTTTATTGAAGAGCCAACGTTTAGTTTAGTTTTGTGGGTTAGGTTTTTTATTTTCTTTGAATATTTTGCTGAACTTATGTAATTTTTGTTGTTGACATCTTCAAATAATCGTGAATCAGTTGATATCAGATCACTAAAGGGTACAGAACTTGTAATGGCCTACCGGTAGATTGGGTACTAAAGTAGCATTTAATTCTGTTGTTAGTTCTTTAATTTTTTTGAAACTGAGAATTATACTTTTTTTTTTACAAGGTTACACTTACTGGTTCATCAATCCTCAAACTTGTAGCTATATGTTCTATGTTTCATCTCACCTTAATAGATTGATTTACCTATCATTAAGTGATTTAGTGATGTAAAGGAAAGTGTAATGACTTTAAACAGCTCAGTTTCTATTGTTTTACATTTATCATATAATAACAATTGACTTGCCCTTGGTGTTGAAGGTGTATTGATTGGCATTATTCATTTTATTACTATCATATGATTATTTTGTAAAACAAATCTAATTTATCGGTCTGAGACGAGGGGATGTGGTTGACATCATATTCTTGTTTGTTCTTTTGTGAAAAAATATATTTCGGCAGCCAATGAACAGCTGAGTTTTAAAACAATAAAATAAGTGTTTTTGAAAATTAGTTTTCTATGTTATTAGAAACTTTTATAAGTTATTATTAAACAGATAATGCACATTAGGTATTCTGTTTTATTCAGAAACTATCATAGTTTTTTTTTTTAAAATAATGATTGATTATTTCCTTTTGACCAATGAAATACTTAAATAAAAGTTAAATTGGCAATCTAAAATTTAATACGACATACTAGGAAAGCTAATTAAAAAAATAATTTGTTAGTGTAATTGTATTAAAATTGAAATTTAATAAATATTAATTGCTAACCGGTACCAATATTTACTCATTGTATTATTTTAGTACAGTTGTAAATTTCATTATATGTATTATTTAAAAAATATATAAAAATAAATACTAATTAATAAATAAGCAACTGTGCCAATATTAGTGTAGATTTTATTCATTGAATTGTTAAAAGACATTTTGAATTTTATAGTTCTCAGCCTTGAAAACCTTGAATTTGGACACAATATCAGAGAATGGCACTTCACTTCATTTATTGTTTTATAAGATTTGTTTTGTATTCAGTTTCCATTTAATAATTAGATTATTTAGTTTCCCAATTGCACAAGATTTACTTAAGATCACATATTATATATTTTTCATGTATCTTTTTTTTAATTTTTCAGATAACGCTGGAATTAATATAAAAGAAGAAATGAACGATGAGGCTGAGATTAATGGTAAGTCGTGCCCTTTGAGATCTATTAACTTTAGATATTGTGAGGGTTCAGAACATCATGTCCGATTTGACTTTTCATAATAAATTTATTAAAAATTCTTAAAATGTTACTAGGCGTTTATTGTTTCTGCTTCAAATATTTATTTCTTGCAACAGATTTTCATTTTTATGAGCGAACTATTCTGGTTGCTCAAGAAATAATTATATTCCCAAAGGATCATCCTGAGTTAATATAACTAATTAAATTAATTTCTTTTAGCATCACAAGTTAAAAATGCTTTCTTTATATTTCTATGCTTAAAGTACAATTTTGATGGATGGCGCCAATTATGTGAAACAAGAAACAGAAATGATTGTCTAAGATAAAGTTGGCACACATCTATTTTGCTCACCATTAGACACTTACCTTGTAAGGTACTAACGAAGTACCAACTTCATTCCATATGAGTTAATATTTCTAAATTTTCTTATACATTTATTTTTGTTTTTATAGTTGATGAACCATGCATTAATCATGTTAAACAAGAAGAGAATTTTATCTCAGATGAAGGTGAAAAAATTAATTTCGCTGACCTTTAAATATATCTTATGAAATACAAAATATATTCTAGAGTAGTTTAGTAGCTCCCAATTCGCTTGTATATTTATTTTTGTTTTTATAGTTCAAGAACCATGCATCGATCATCTGAAACAAGAAGAGATGTTAAGCTTAGATGAAGGTGAGAAACATTTATTTCGCCAACCTTTAAACACTTATCCTAAAATTTACAAACTTCATTCTTTACAAATCAATATTTTTAAATTTAATACTCTTTCAGGTTTCCACGGCCATTATTTATACACAAAACTTCACTGGTTTCTGGTTTAGACCATGTTGTTAAATTTTCCTTCGCCAACGTTTCGCCAGACATACTGCTAGCTTCTTCAAGGCTGGATCGAGAATGAAGACGCTCCGGCAACTCGCAGCTTTATATAGCCGTCGCTCGGGTTCACTCGGATCCACTCGTAATTCGTCGGGTTTTTTCGCTAGTCCATCAGGTTCTTTCGTGTCCGTGGTCGGAGTCTGCTCTTCCATGACTGTGATTGAGTTGTTTCTGTTTTTTCTGGCTCTGATTGGCTGGAATTAGGTTCTTTAGATTCTTCTTGAGTGGTTTGTTGTTTTTTCTTTTCCTTTATGGGTATGTTAGGAAGCCATAGTTTGCTTCATCTGTACCCGTCTTCCCTGTTGAAGTTTTCCGGACGCTTGGCTATTTCAATGGCTTCCAGTATCCTCCTTTTTCAGTATTTTGGCTATTTTCTCGGTGGTGCCTTTGACATATGGGATCACTGCTTTTTTAATTTCTTCTCCTTTTTCCTCTGTTATTCTTTCTTGGCTGCCTGTCTTTTGGACTTTCTTAAATTCTCTTTTTATGACGTCTTCCTTATACCCATTCTTTATTAATGCTTTCTTTAGGTGTCTTTCTTCTTTCTTTAAATATGACGGTTCTGAAATTCTGATGGCTCTAGTCATCAATGTTCTTATGACACTATGTTTTTGTGAAGGGTGATGGTGCGAGGAAGCATTCAAATACCGGTGTGTGTGGGTAGGCTTTCTGTATACCGAGAAGTAGACCCCATGAGTGGGCTTAATGGTGATCCCATACTTACGCCTTCAATTTGTTTGTAGTTTCAATTTGTTTGTTTGAACGGGAGACACAAAAATATCCAATTCACTATGGAAGATGAAACGGAAGAAGGTTTACCGTTCCTGAATGTTAAAGTGGAAAAGAAGATTAGGATTCTCGGTATACAGAAAGCCTACCCACACTCACCGGTATTTGAATGCTTCCTCGCACCATCACCCTTCACAAAAACATAGTGTCATAAGAGCATTGTTGACTAGAGCCATCAGAATTTCAGAACCGTCATATTTAAAGAAATAAGAAAGACACCTAAAGAAAGCATTAATAAAGAATGGGTATAAGGAAGACGTCATAAAAAGAGAATTTAAGAAAGTCCAAAAGACAGGCAGACAAGAAAGAATAACAGAGGAAAAAGGAGAAGAAATTAAAAAAGCAGTGATCCCATATGTCAAAGGCACCACCGAGAAAATAGCCAAAATACTGAAAAAGTTCAACATAATAACAATATACACCACAGACAGGAAGATAGGCCAAGTTTTACCCAGTGCAAAGGACAGATTAGGGCTCAAAACACCTGGCATATACAGCATTCCATGCTCCTGTGGAAAAGAATACATTGGGCAAACGGGTAGGCTGATATCCACAAGACTTAATGAACACATTAAAAGTGTGAAAAAAATGGATAGTAAAATATCAGCTTTGGCGGAACACTTTACGACCACGAACCATATCATAGAATTTGAAAAAATTAAAGTCGTTCAGAAATGCAGCAATAACACAGAAAGGAGGATACTGGAAGCCATTGAAATAGTCAAGCGTCCGGAAAACTTCAACAGGGAAGACGGGTACAGATTAAGCAAACTATGGCTTCCTAACATACCCATAAAGGAAAAGAAAAAACAACAAATCACTCAAGAAGAATCTAAAGAACCTAATTCCAGCCAATCAGAGCCAGAAAAAACAGAAACAACTCAATCACAGTCATGGAAGAGCAGACTCCGATCACGGACACGAAAGAACCCGATGGACTAGCGAAAAAACCCGACGAATTACGAGTGGACCCGAACGAACCCGAGCGACGGCTATACAAAGCTGCGAGTTGCTGGAGCGTCTTCATTCTCGATCCAGCCTTGAAGAAGCTAGCAGTATGTCTGGCGAAACGTTGGCGAAGGAAAATTTAACAACATGGTCTAAACCAGAAACCAGTGAAGTTTTGTGTATATCTTTAAATTTGTTTATATATTTGTGGTTGTTTTTATAGTTGAAGAACCATGCATCGATCGTCTGAAACACGAAGAGGTGCTCATCTCAGATGAAGGTAAGAAACATTTGTTTTATTAACCTTTAGACTTATTTACAAAATTTAAATATTTCTCTTCATTAGTTGAGATTCTATTTTTCTCAAGCAATTGATATTCAGTAAGGTTTGGCAGTTGTGGTGGCTCAAAAGGTTGGGGATTAAAATTTCAGGTACTTGTGATTTAGCAGTAGCCATGGACAGGTTATCTGCTATTGTTTATAACCTGTGTTCTGATAACACTTATCTTATTATTTATATTAATGGATTAAGACCCATCTAACCACTTTCCTCTTCTTATTTACAGTTAGTAAAAAAAGTCTGCATACACTTATTATTAATTTGTATTAATCAAAAAAGTGGGTTAAAAGCAAAAGAGAAAAAACTGATGAAACAATTTATTTATTTTTTCCTTTTAAATAATTTGGCCTTTTTGATTAATTTGGTACACAAAAAAATATGTATTGTATAAGAAAATAGTTATCAACATAAATAATTAGCAAAAATTGTCTGTGGGACCTCCTTTATTTTTTATTACCTCTCTCAAACGATCATTCATCGTGCAAAAGTTGGATCCGTTTTCAACCATTCATCCTTAAAGGCCTCTGAGAGTTGCAGTTTTATTTTTTATTTTAATATATTATAGGGAAGAAGACCTTAAAATATTAAGTTCTTAACAATACATATTGATCCATTATTCTCTCGATGATCTTCATTCAAGTTGCCTACTCCAGCTGAAGCCATAGAGCCCCAAACCATGATCCCTCCTCCTCCGTGCTTTATTGCCAGGCATAAGATTTTCAATTTCATGGTCTCGTTTTTTCTCCTCCACATTTTAACGTTGCCGTCAGCACTGAAAATATTCAATTTGGAATCATCCATGAAAATGACTTTGTCCCCAAGGGCCGACGCACACAGGTCGATCGAAGACGAGTAGAGAGGTTCGCGCGTTGTGCTCGTCTTCCCCCTCCACTCAAGTTCCTTCGTTGTGGCATAGAGCTCCGCAGACAGGGCGTTCACTGGTCGTCTAGAGCCCCAAGGATCCTCATCCTATGCAAATCTCGTCTCTTGCGATTGGTTTGGAACGGGAAATATCGAGCGAAACGCACGTTTCTTCGTCATGGAAGTAATTTTTATTTTATTTGCTTGCTTTGTTTTTGTGCTAAATTAATTTTTTTTTTTAATTTAACCTGTGTTACCTCTAATAAATGTTTGCAAAGAAAAAACAATTTTCAATGTCAAATTTTCCTGCAGTTGCCACCGTGATTTATTTCTGACGTTTTATATTTTATTGATTCATGTTTATGTTTGTGTATTCGTAATTATATATAAAGATAAACATGAACGAATAATTTAATATAATAAAATATAAAATAAGTCAGAAAAAGAAAAGCAAGGTGGCAACGGCAGGAAAATTTGACATTGAATAATTGTTTTTTCTTTGCAAATATTATATTTCCATTGTGCTGTTGATGAGGTGACACTGGTTGATTATTAATGTACAATGATATGCGAATAAAGTGAATCGACTTGTGTGCAGAGGGCAATCGCTTGTGCCGCAGGGTTCGTACATGACGAGCACGATGCGTGAACCTCTCGACCCGTGTGCGTCGGCCCTAAAACTGGTTAATCAAGGTAACTTTTCGCAAATGTCTACCGCTTAGCTTGGTTAACATTGCGATTTGAGAATATTTTCTTTTGGTAAATTACGTACCCTTTGAGGTTTTACTTCGATGTTGTAGTCCCACAGTAAATTAGTAGCTAATGTAGGAGCACTTATTTTAGAGTTTTCATGAACACTTCTTAAAATAGCATGCTAATGATGACGCTGAAGATTTTTGGTCGTCCTGATCTAGGCCTACTTGCAATGCAACCTGTTGTATTATAATTCGAATTACAGTCTGAGCCATCGAAACACGTTTATTAACAATTTTGCGTAATGATTTCCCTGCTGTTTTATGATCAACAATTAACTGCCTAATCTCTCGAGTAATTTCTTGTTTGAGCAGTTGTTTTCACTTGACTTTGATGATTAGTTTAGGAAATAAAACCACAGAAAACCTCCATGAATGTAAACAAATTAAATGTTTGTTTACATTCAAAGGATTACATTGAGGTGTATGTTGACTTATAAGTTGTAACAAACAATGGCAGACATTTATTCTGAAACATTTTGTATGTATTCAATTCCGAAATGATATTATAAGCATGATATAATCTTCTACAGATCTTTATTTAATAGAAAAAATAAATGAAACATAACTTTAATTAATACAAAATAATTAAATTATTTCATGAACAAATTTATATTGTGGTATATGTAGACTTTTTGTACTAACTGTAAAAGTTTTTCCTATACTTTCGACAAGAACATTCCCATTTCTATCCTTGATAATAATAAACAATATTAATAAGACAAAAACATTAAAAAAGGAAAGCAATTTAATAGCACATACACAAATAACTCAAAATGAGATAAGTGATAAGAAGAGGTAATAAATATTGTTAAGAATTTAATATTTTAATAAAATTGAAGATATATAATGTGATCTTATGGATAGCTAGTTAATTAAAATCAACGTTAATTTTATTTTATTACAAAATTTAAATTATTATAAAGAAAACAAAACAAAATAATACAATATTTGATCTCCGTGGTTCAATGATAATTTAAACGTCGGGATAATTAAAACAAATTTTAATTTACAAACACAATTCTTATAGTAAAACGATTCAAATAAAGTAAAACTCACAGATGTATTTACCAATCTTCTTCTTGAAGCTCCCTCCGAATCAACACATGATATAACGTTCTTCTTAATAACTTGAAGATGCTATCTTCTGGACACTCTGTACTCGTACAATGATGAGAAACTAGAAGGTCTTCTTCCCTGGACGCTCTTCTCACCAGCGTGATATAAATGGAGATGTCCTGTCCTTAAGACGCACCGAACCAGAGTGGGTTGAATGTAGAAGTCCTGTCTTTAGGAGGCGCTGAACCAGAGTGGTGTCGTCCCTTGGACGCGCCAAAAGAGAGTGAGTGAAATATGGCGGAAAGACGCCGGTAGGGAGCAGCAATGCCATTTGAATCAATATGAAAATCAACTTTACTTATAGAAATTGTGTTTTTTTTTCATTTAACAAACAAATATTAATTTAATAAAAATTTATTATATAAGTTTTTTGGAATTATTTTTATTTACTCAAATAAATTGTTCAGTAATCGATATCAACTTTACGGTCGTCCGATTGATAATAACTATCGATAATTTTTTATTTATTTCTAATATATTTTGAACCTCAACAATATAATCTCTCAAATTGTCATAAATATAATACATAAGTTATTTTTTGTAAAACGATTATTTATCAATTTATATAATTTAATTCCATCATATATTATTCATAAACATATATGGTTATTAAGTACTCACTATTGTCCTGCATAGTGATTCTACAATTAAACAATTCAAATAATGATCCCCTAAAATACAATTTATATATGAGAGGAAAATAGTTGACTGGATGATCTAATGTAAAGGAGATAGTTGGGGAGTGCAGTCAAAAAAACACTAAATAAGTAATAAACTTATAATTACATGGCGACGTTTTGACTTACAGCCTAGGTCATCTTCAGGGCGATTTGGAGAGAGAAGTCGTTGGGTATAACGGCTGGCTAACAATCCCTAACAATGATTGTTATCCAGCCTGAAGATGACCCTACACTGTAGGTCGAAACGTCGGCACATAATTATAAGTTTATTACTTATTCAGTGTTTTTTTGACTGCACCCCCAACTATCTCCTTTACACATACAATTTATATAGAAAATTTCAACTACATTTTTATGTATGATTTAAGTTATTGTGAGTTTGAATTGCAGAGATATTAAATGACATTTTAGTTAAATATAATTATTGTTATATCAATAATTATATTTAACTAAAACCTTTAAACTAAAGTTGATTAAATCAAATTGTATAACTCATGCACTGGGCGCTTGTATACCTCATGTACTGTCACTCCAGCATCCTTTTCCATTTCTTTCCTTACCTGATCTCATCCCGACCACGTGAAAACTGTAAAAATCCTTTAGTAAATCTAATTCATTGAATTGATGAAAAAAATTGGAATTGGAATTTGGAGAACAGTCCTTCACTTCATTTATTGTTCTACGTGATTTGCTGGATATTCATACATTGTTACATGGAATAATTGTGTTACTTGGTTTCCCTATTGTACAAGAATTACTTAGTAGATTGCAAATTATATATGTTTCATATATCTTATTTAATTTCTCAGATAACGCTGGTATTTATGTAAAAGAAGAAAGGAAAGATGAAACTGAGATTACTGGTGAGTCATGCCCTTTAAGATCTATCAAACTTCATGTTCGATTTGCTGTTTCATAGCCAATTTTATTGAAAATTCTTAAAATATGGAAAAAATGTTTTTGTTTCTGTTTTAATCATTCATTTCTTGCTGCAAATTTTCACTTTTATTAGTAAAATATTCAAATTATTCTGCTTTCTCAAGAAACAAATAAATTTCCAAAGGATCATTTTGAGAGATTAGATGATATTACTAATTAAATTAATGTTTTTTAATAACACTAATTTTAAAATTTATTTATTGAAATTTACAACTATATAATTGTATTTCATCGAGTAAATATAATGAAAGATATATAGTGGCATGAGGGGCGAGTGACACTTTAAAGGAAAAATGACCAAGGGTTTAAGTCTGCAACCCCTTTTCAATGGCCGATCGTTTGAGCACCTATAAAATGAAATAAAATAAAAATGGTATTAAAAGAAAACAAAGATTAACCGGGAACTATTGAAATGAAAAAAAAAAATTGCAATGAACGAGATAATTACAAGCAATTAAAATACAATGCTTAATTAAAATGATTCATGAATATAAAAAAATAAATACAAATTACAAAAAACTATGATTGGCAGGCCTGTTATTTAATGAAAGGAAATTGAACACTGAAGACAATTAAATAAAAAACTATTAAATTTAAATACAAAAAAACAATAATTTTAATAACTGATTAAAAAAAAATAAAACCCCTCCGACGTCTTCTCCTCAAGATCAAGTTTATTATTAATATTACTGCAAGATACCTGTTGTGGAGGAGCAAGATAATACAGCGGCCATAACTTTATAGGATCGGTGATCTTCGGTGCAATGAATATGTACTCCCAATGAGTATCACTGGTGATGTACCAGCGGCACCAAACAAACACAACAATCGGCGATTGTTCTGCGAAATATCCTCACGGTGTTCCTTCACCAGAAGTCAGAGGCGAATTTACATGAGTGGGAGAAAAAGACGATGTGGGCATTCAGTTATTGCCTATGATAAACCCATAATTTATTCACAGTTAGTGCAATAACTGAACTATTAAACCTATTGCAAAATAATAATAATAATACATTTTTAACGATGTTTCTCTCGTACATTGAATTAAAACTTAAATTTTTAAACTAGTTATAAATAAAATTATCCTGATTGCAAAACAAATAAAATATAGTAAAAAAGCAATTTCATTTATTTACTGGGCCTTAACAAACCGCCCACCAAAAATTTGCTAAATTTTTACATGTTATCTTTCTTACTTATCCTGTTGGTCTAGTAGAGGTAGGAGTGGTGCCAATTTGATTACAGGTCGAATTTATTCACCATTATTAGTTTTTACCCGAACAACTCGAACTCTGCCATCTTATCTCTTAAAGGTTTCTACAATTCGACTGGTGGCCCAATGCAGAGGTATAGATAGGTATAGAGATTGGAGCGGTCGTAACACCGTCGACCAAATTTTAAGTATTAAAATTTCTGTCAGGTCGAACCCCTGAAGGAGGCAACAAGGACGTTCATTGAGCAACTGGTCCACATGTTCCCTGTTGAGGATTTTAACTTTACTGTCCTAACAACACTATCTTTATTGCAGTAGGTCTCAATGATTGTTGCTGGTCAATAGCGAGGAGTTATTTGGATTCACTGACTTGTACTAATGTTTCTGCAGTGAGTATCCAGTACTGTATTTTATATGATGAACGAAATAGTTGAGATCCAAATTGTAAACAGCATATATGAAGATGATCTACAAGCTTGGTTTTAGAACGAAATTTAGAATGTACAATAATATAGTCTAGTGACTGTCCTGTCTCCTACCTACCCTCAGAACACTAGGGGAATCCAAAAGGGTTGCAATGGTTGCTAACAGTTTTGCCACCTTCTCCATTGATGATCTGAAGAAGCTCCTTACGGTAAAAGTGATGTTGAGACAGTTTTATATTAACGATTTATATATCATTCACACATTAATTGATTAAATTCTGGCGTTTACAATGGATGCAACACAATATAGAAATATACATTGCTAGTTTATTTTCCTTGCTGCAGTGATCAGTCGATAGTGAGTCTGGTTTGACTAACTATGGAAATCCTCCACTTCTGAAACCTTTTTTTTTTTTTTCTTGGGTTTAGGGGTTGTAAAACATCTAGGTCATCAACGCCCGTTGGTTATTAAGTTGTGGTAACCCACCTATCCGGGTCCGAGAAAGAATGAAGCGAGAGGCACGCCCAGACCCGAAGGGGCAGGCCGGAGTCCAGAAGGCGCCCAAGTCCCACAAGTCAAGTGGTTATATTGTTATTTATGACACGAAGATTGGTGAGATGGTGTGGATAAAAACCATCTTAACCACCCACCTTCACTAAGGACATTAGTACAATCCACTAATGTTTACAATGGACTGCTATAACTATGGAAAAGTCCAAATCCTCTCAGATCTTCGGAGCTAACATGCTCTGTGGGACAAGTGGCGCCCCCATAGCCCCCAGCACCAGCCCCCAGGAGCCCAGGCCACTCCTCCCCCCAGCTTATGCGGGCCAAGTCTTCTGAAACCTTAATACCTTGATGGTTTACGAAAATTCAAAATAATAATTTATGAAAAAGTAAAAATAATAAAGATAAAACGACTAGGAACTAATCGAGGAGAATATGTGTCCCATATGTTTCATTTACAAAAATAAAAGTGGATAAAAAATCGATTGCTAAAACACATGTTAAGTAATTTGATAAATAAAGACGAAAAAGTTAAAAAAAAAAAGCATCTGGGCTACAGGACCAAAATATTAGGGCACGGTAAGGGTAACTGATACTGTACAGCAGTACTAGCAGCTCCCCTCACATGTTCATTCTTCATTATTTCTGTCGTGAACTCTGCGCGTGCTTTTTCCATTCTTGCTCCAGAACTGCGATCAATTCTGTGAACCTTAGAGATCAGAATGAAATTTAGAAGAATGGCAGTATAAAACCTAAGTGTTACAGAGAGCATAAGCACACCGACAATGATGCCATTGACCCACCAATCTCGCATGTTGTTATGGTTTTAAACAGACCACAGGAACCTCCACCACTCACTCCAAAGGGCATGACTGTTGTTATAATGCAAATATAAAAAAGAAATCTATAATACTGAAGGAACTGTGACCTCTGAATGCCTTATATCCAGGTCGATACCAGCATACAAATGAAAAGTGAGAAGTATTACTGTATACAGAGGTGATAATCCAAATGCTTCGAAGTCACTAAAGGTGATAACCCATATGAGGGCTATAAACATATTGGCCAGCGACAACAGGAAATGGAAAATCTATAGAATAGAAAAATATCTTTATTCTGGAACTAAGTCCCTTTAGAATAACAAATATGAACAGAAAAAGAAACATAATATTTATCTGGCCAGAGGGCTAAATGTTTACAAATCATAAAGCATGTAAAAAGTGACATAAAACAATAGAATACAAAAACAACGAAATATGTAGACAAAAAATAATAAGTAAATAAACAGTACAAGTCTTGACAAGATATTAAGCAATTAAAGAGAATAGATAAATCCATAGCTTTTATTAAATGCATGCGCAACATGCAATAATTTCTTTACATGATGTACATCTTCTTAAAAAACAACATTAAAAGAACTAAATAACACAATGAATTATTCAATACATTACATTTTAAGCAAATGACTAATCTGCTTAGGGAGCAGTTTGGGAAGTTAGGAGTTGTTGGAAAAGCAAGGATTTAAATGAAGATAGTGAGGGACTATGACGGATATTAGGAGAGATTGAGTTCCACACTCTGGTGGAGCGGGCGAGAATGGAACGTTCGAATGCATTAGTTCTGTGGGAACGTACATAGTGATCGGAAAGGCGGGATCTTGTTTTATGGTTTTCAATTGGAGAAGACTGTAGGTATATGACGGGTGTTGAGAGAAAATGGATTGGTATAAGAATCGACAGAGGACACATTGTCTTCGGAAGGGAGGGTAGAGCCATATTAACTCATCATAAAGGTGGGACACGCGCGATCGCCTAGGAGTACCAAGCTTGTTCAGCTATGCCCAGACACTGATACTAAGTAGGTCTTCCTGAATACTGGCGAACGCAATTAATAGCTCAGAAGGAGGAAAAGACGTAATAAATTATGCATCTGCCTGAAAACTGATTGGAAATCAACAGGCATATCGACATTGATTGAGTTGTAAGGAAGTGGTGGCCGGTTGTTTTTCCTAACATTGTAGGAGTCATTTCGTATTTTTTCTCTCTGTTGTAATTCTGCTGCTTTGCGTTCAAGTTCTTGTTTCTTCTGAAAATCAGCAGGAGTCACATTAGAAGCTACATTAGGTGTTGGTGCAGTAACAGTTGTTCTACTATAAGCAGGGGGAGAGGTTCTTGTGCAGCTAGTATGACAGCCGGCTCCTTTCTCTCGCTCTGACTTCGGACAGCTGGAGATAGTTAGTCTGCAAAAGTAATTCCTCGTCAGGCGATATCGTCGTATATTATCTGCACTTAACTCCAACCTAAGTTTTAATAAAGTTTTCACAGGGGCAAATCGAGATTAATCTGCTAACAGATTGTTATTAATTTCTCGTTTTATTGATTTCGACCGTAGGTAGATTGCTACAGCATATTCCAGGTTAGAAATCGTTTTTAAGGTTTTGAGATATGTTATAGATCTTTCCCATTGTGTGTTAATGTTATTGGTTGGCGATGGTTCTCCCAACTTTAATTTGTGCGTCCAAGGCTTCTGTAGTAGTTGCATGGCTTTAATAGTTCCTAAAGACAAATAGCCTAGCTGGCCGAATTGTCTATGAATCTATTCTAATATATATTATAAAATGCTTTGTTCGTACGTAAAGGCAAAGATTTCTCTATTACCACCAACTCCAATCAACTTCCCTTTGGGGTGGTAAATACCCCTTGGTCTCCAGGTGGTAGTCAGGGAGTTTGGTCGTGGTGGGTGGATTATGGGGGGGGGGGCACGGGATATCCGTCCATATCATCCATATGGGAACACTTGAAAATAATCAAATTAACAACGAACATGAGGGCGAAGATTTCAGGAGATGAAAAGGCACAAGAATTTTCTGAAAAACTTTTACAAATAGGAGAAGGGACCTATCCAATAGACGAAAATACTGGCCAAATAACATTAACTAATGAGTTATGTAATGTTGTTGAAACACCTGAACAACTTATTAATGAAGTATATCCAAATATTGTTGAAAATTATACCAATTCAGAATGGTTATGTGACCACGAAGAACAACATTGTCAACAAAATCAACATCATCCAGGGATCGATTCCGGCAGAAGAGAAAATTTGCATGACAATTGATACAATGACTGATGAGCTAGAAATCGTCAATTTTCCTACTGAATTTTAAAATTCATTCAATGTTCCAGTAATGCCATTACACTGTCTTAAATTAAAAATTGGTTCACCAGTTATTTTATTACGAAATCTGAACTCGCCGAGACTGTAGTATATGTAATGGTACGAGACTCTGCATCAAACAGCTACAAAAAAACATCATCGAAGCCAGTATAATGACTGGTAAAGGAAAAGGAAAGATAGTATTTATACCACGGATACCTTTAATATCAAATGGATTGCCCTTTACTTTTAAATGCTTACAGTTCCCGGGTGAAGTTGGCTTACAGCATGACTATTAACAAAGCACAGGGCCCAAATTCCAGTACTGAGGAGTTGACTTAAGGGATCCATGCTTTGCACACGGCCAATTATATTTCGCATGCTCACGAGTAGGATCACCTCGAAATTTGTTTATTTACAGTCCGAACTACAAAACTATAAATGTAGTGTATAAGCAAGTATTGTAAAAATAAATTCAAACCAAAAAATAATACTAAATTAAAAAATGTAAATGTATAACATATGTCAATATATAATGTAACATGTAATATGTATATGAATAATATAATATGTAAATAAAACATACATTTTTCATTTACTAAGCTTTTTCTTAAAATTATGTCAATTCGTTAATTAGTTTACTCTATATACACCGCATGTTTAATGGCCGAATAAGTCTCCAAATATCGAAAATAGAAAGCTATACCTCATATAAAAATGTATCCTCATATATTTTTTATGCCATTAAAAATGCAATGTATTTTAACCCGAACAACGCCGGGTTTCGCTGCTAGTTGAAAATAAAATCGCTTGTTTCGTACTGATTACTGAAGGTGTTCGAACCTTACAGTAAAATTTGGAGTATTTTGGGTTTCCAACGTCATTTCTATAGTTTTTACAGTCAATTCAACAGGAGTTGTAAGTTCCGTCGATGTGTCTCTTAATTTTTCTGGAATAAATTCGGCGACTCTGTTAGAGTTACCGGTCCATTTATTGTATTCAAAATAAACTCTAGCTAATGCTTCTTGTAATTCTGGAGACATTGTTAAAGATTCCTCAGTAGTATTGGTTGGTTGGGTATATCCATGTAGAATGTCATCTGTGTACATGTTATTCCGCAAGGGATTTACACCTAATGGAAAAACTGATGTTGCACTATTAATCAGTTGCTTATGTTCCTGCAAAGCTTATGTTCCCCTGAAGAGTTAAAACGATAAAATAAATGCAGATCTAAATGATTATCTAGGTTTTTAAAGTTTTGTAAGTACATTTTGCGAGTATCTGCATTAATTAAAATTGGAAATTTTGGAACGTTTGAACTACCATTTCTAACATCTGATTTTAATTTTAGTATGTATGTATTTATTGTTGTTCTTATAGTTGATGAATCATACTACGTGAAACAGGAAGAAGAGGTGCTCATCCCAGATGAAGGTGAGACACATTAATTTTGCCAAATTTAAAAAACTTATCCTTTAAAAGACAAAATTCATTCTGTATTAGTACATGACTCCAAATTTGCTTATGAATTTATGTTTTTTTTTAATAGTTGATAATGTCAACTGTGTCAATCATGTGAAACAAGAAGAGATGTTCATCTCAGATGAAGGTGAGAAACGTTTATTTTATTAACCTTTTTATTGTTGTTTACCAAATACAAACGTAACACTTTATTATTTAGTTGAAATTCTATTTGTCTCAAGCAATTGATATATTTTTTTGGGTGTTAGTTGAGCTCCAATTTATAAATTATGAAAATAAGTTAATTTTAATTTCTCAGTTTATTTTTATTATTATTATTATTATTATTATTAATTTATTCAGGTTTTTTACAATCAATGTATTCCGATACCCAAAATCTTTTCCAGCCATAGCTTATTATTGTAATTATGCTGGCTCTATAACCGTCATGCGTGTCCTGGCCTCCTCTAGCATCAATCGCCATGTTCTTCTATCGCTGGCCCTTGTTATCCAGCTTTTCACTCCCACTCTCTTGGCATCACCAGCTTCACAATCTATCCATCTTATTCTGGGCCTACATATCGCTCGACGTCCCCACAACTGCTTCGCCATTAGTACTCTTGAAGTGGCAATCATTTCTATTCTGTGGACATGACCTGCCCACAGAAAACGATTTAATTTTATCACTGTAGTGATGTAAAGTAAATAACTGAACAGGTATATTTTGGTAGAGAATCAGAAAATTTAATACAAAATAAAAATAAAAAAAACAACAGACAAATTTACAATAAAAAGAAATAGGCTTTTGGAAAAATAAGTGAATGCATGATCTAATAATAAAAAAAATGATATTATGAGAGAGGAATATTTACAGTAGTTCATCAATCGATCAAGTTGAATATATCTATAAATTATTTATTGATTATAAAATATCGGATTGGGAATTTTTAAAATATAGGAAAAGTTTGGATTTAAATTTAAATGTCTGACCATCAGACGCAATCCAAATAATTTTTTTAACATTTTGGAATAAGTTTGTAAATTTCTGTCGATGGTTCTTTTTTTAAAAATGCACCCTCTCCATTTTACCCTCCCCTCACTCACTCTCCCCCTCACTCCCTCTCTCTCTCTATTTTTCCCCTCCTCCCCCCCTTCACCATCTTCGTCTCCCTCTATCCCCCTCCCCAATCTCACTCTCCCCCACCCCTTCTCTTTATCTCCCCCCTCCCCTCTCCCCCTCTCTCTCCCTCCCGCCCCCCCCCTCTCACTCTCTATCTCTCAATCTACACTTGTGTGTTTTATTTGCATATGAATATATTTTCCTGTTTATATATTTAGAATTATTGTTCATAGGTACCAAGGAATTATCCGAAAATATAGATGTTCAACATACTGCTAAAGTTCAGAGGACATACCTAAAGAAACAAATTAATGAAGTTAAAATTACTTATCAGAGTTACCAATTTGAACAAAATGGACAAAATATTTCAAAATTAAAAAGACATATAACGACCCTTCATACAGTTAAGAAGCCTCATCAATGTTCTCATTGTGAGTACAAAACATTCAAGCAAAGTAATTTAAAAATTCATATAATGGCTCGTCACACAAGTGAGAGGCCTCATCAATGTCCTCATTGTAATTATAAAGTAGTAACAATAGGAAATTTAAAAAGGCATGTTATGGCTCGTCATACAAATGACAGGCCTCATCAATGTCCTCATTGTGAGTACATAACAGTTAAGAAAAGTAAATTACAATGTCATATAATGGTTCGTCATACAAATGACAGGCCTCATCAATGTCCTCATTGTGAGTACATAACAGTTAAGAAAAGTAATTTAAAAATTCATATAATGGTTCGTCATACAAGTGAGAGGCCTCATCAATGTCCTCATTGTAATTATAAAGTAGTAACAATAGGGAATTTAAAAAGGCATGTTATGGTTCATCATACAAGTGAGAGGCCTCATCAATGCCCTCATTGTGACTATAAAACAGTCTCAGAAAGTGATTTAAAAAAACATATAATGTGTCGTCATACTAATGAGAGACCTCATCAGTGTCCTCATTGTGACTATAAAACAATCTCAGTAAGTGATTTAAAAAAACATATAATGGCTCGTCACACAAATGAGAGACCTTTTCAGTGTCATCATTGTGACTATAAAACAGTCTCACAAAGTTATTTAAAAAAACATATAATGGCTTGTCATACAAGTGAGAGGCCTTATAAATGTCCTCATTGTAAGTTTAAAACAGTCGCACTAAGTTTTTTAAATAGGCATTTAAAGGCTCATCATACAAGTGAGAGGCCTCATCAATGTTTCCACTGCGATTATAAATCAGTTAATAAGCGGAAATTAAAAGCACACATAAAGGCTCTGCATATTTGTGGGAAGCCTCATTATTGTTTGTAGATTTTACTTTATTGTTATAACTTGTATTCCATGGAAATCTATTATCCCTATCAAGGAAATTATAAGCTAAGGAATACTTTTGAAATATATATTAAAATGTTGAATCCAAATCGTAAATCGGCAGGAGCAATATCAATAAAAATATCAAAGAAGTCTGGAGCAAAGGCAGTGATTCATTCCGTGAATTCTGGCAAAAATATTAATACTGAATCGCATTGTAACCAAGCTGAAGTAATGCATCAGAAATTAGCAATATTGAAGCCTTCTTTACATATTAATGCGACTGATATGGTTACCATGGTCAAAGCTGTGAGAGAAGAACCAGGGTTATTCCTATTCCTATTTGGGTGTTGAAAGAGTATTGAGGGGAGTTAAAAGAATACATTTTGTGTGAAATGTTAACTTTAAATTTTGTTTCTTGTTTTACAGGTGAGACTGTATAGAATAATGAGTTTGTAAATCAGTTAAAAGAAATTATTGTTGTAATGAAAATAAATTTACTTTTTTTACAGAGAGAAACTCAGTTTAGTTTTATTTCGACACACAATAAATTGAGTATTTTAATAAAATCAACATCATATATATATATATATATATATATATATATATATATAAATATAAAATTGTTTAATTAATAAAAGATGACTTAGGATAACTACACTATTTTAAAAAAAATTCGCAATGTGATTATTAATTACAAATACTAATTACGTAAACTAATTTACAGCTGTTTCCTTCATTAAGTTATCTCTAGCAGCTGTAATCGATATATCAAATCGATTATAACATTGATTTGTTTTTAATTTAAAATAATTAAAGATATTTAGATCTCCCACATCACTCAGCAACTTAATATCCAGTTACGACAAGTTTAAACACAAATGTTTGTGTTTTCGTCGCAAACCGCACTGGAAGTCGAATCTGGCAACCCCGTCGAGAATATGTAGCAATTTGCTATTAACCCTAAATGTGAAGAATTTTGGGTTGCGCTGCGTCACTTCAAAAGGTTCATAGTTAGGTGGTCCTAGTGGTTTCTTCATTCGATCCACGCGGACAAACACATGAGATGATATTGCAAGATCCTTGTGAATGTAAATATAATGTTATTCAATAATCATTTTTCTTATTTAATTAACAACTTCTAGTCAGTCATTCACGTTAACCTTTGGAGAAGAGAGGGATATGCCTGTTATTCACATTAATGATATAGAATTACTATATATTAATTAAAACGATCTCAGGGTGGCATGACATTTTAATATATTCAGATCAAATGATCTGACTTTTCTCTGAGATCATAGCTTGGGCAGTGAAGTGAGATGCTTTATCATATTTTTTTTCTTGATCACGAACGTAAGTGGTTTATGATCTGTCAGTATCATGAAGTCTCGTCCTTCTAGCAAGTGTTTGAAATGTTTCACTGCAAGATATACTCCTAACAATTCTCTATCGTAGACACTGTAAATTTTCTTCAGTTCAGAAAGAAACGAGTTTCCAAACATCTTCTTCGAATTGTTCCATTTCTACCCCAATGGCTGAAGTGTCAGTGCTTGTGTGGTGGTAGTAAAGAAATCTTGCGACCCAAGCTGCGATTGCTAGATGCAGTCAGCATGGACTACAGGAGCCTGTTAAATGTTCGGAACTAGAAGCCCGCTACACTGGATATGGAGGACCAACGGGAGCGTATTGAGAAGGCTAAGGCTCATTAATTAACTTCTTTTTTTAGAGCCACAAAAGAAGAAGAAGGAGAGATATCTTGCAAATTCATATATATATATATGATGTGTTCCTTCCTTCGCTGCTAGGTCCGCAAGTGCCATTGCGATAAAAACATTAAATAGCACACTAAAATAAATATAATACGACACGTGTAAGTTGTAACAGATAGGGTTTACTTACAAGTTCCAAAGAATAGATCAGTTTATCATTAATCAGTTACTTCACAAAATATCATAAAATGTTTAAAATACTGCAACAGCTATTATCAACGAGTAAGTAATATATTTTTAGGAACAGCAGTTTTATTTAATTGTTGAATCATATTGGATTATTTTTACTTTTATTTCATTAGTAATTAATTAAATTTGTATAACACGTTATATGGGATCTGAGAGAAGCAAGAGGTGATGAAAAGGTAAGGGTCTTCAATGAGTCGGTGAAATAGAGTGAATTAAAATAATACAGCCTCAAACTTGGCGAACGCTTCCCCCACTTTCTCATATCACCTCCCCATCTCTTTTATCAGCCAATAGGAACATTTTAAGGCAGGTCTAGACGAAGACATAACTGACCTATGGCATAATTACTCATATATTGGAATACAAATTCGTTAATACGTTAACACATTCTTATCTCGCTAAGGTACATAGGTGAACGGAGAAATCTAACAATATACAATATCGAATACGTAATTCTACCTCTTTAAGAGACGCGTATTAAACTACATTAATACATTAAATAATACATACAAATCAATATAATTATACTTATCAATAGTCATACCTCTAATCAATTCATCTTATTAAACTAATCATACATTTAATATCATCCTATCATTAAACGTTTAAATAATATATAATATATGTGGTCACCACAACTTTTATATTCCGTTTGAAACTATTTTTCTCTTGGTGTATTATTTTAGGTTTATCAAATTTAAGTGTATATTGTGTATTTCTAAAATGTGTAGTGTGTACAATGTGTACATTTCATTTTCATCTTTATCTTTATCACTAATGTTTACACTTTTCTCATAAATTATTTTATATATATATATATATATATATATATATATATATATACACATATACATTGGTTTCTACTTATCTTGACTGTTGTGGAAATATTATATGTGTAGTGAGAGCTGTTTGATCTGGTTTAATGGAGTTTTTTATTATTGAATCACAATTATATTTGTGCTAGTACACTCCACGTTTTAAGTATTGTTCCGAAATAGGTATTACCGCATTTATCTTCACATTGTATTTCGTACACGACATTTGATTTTAACTCTAATTTATCCGAATCTTTGGTTTTTGTAAATATTTTTGACACTTTGGCTGTGTTTTTGAAAGTAATTGCGGAATCAACGTAACTTTTATTACTGGTGAGTGTTTTTGTTAGTCTTTCTGAAAGTTTTGGTATATAGGGTATTGTATAGTGTTTTTTAGGATTGGTTCATTTAGCTGTGCGGATAACCATTCTTTAATAAGCTGTTCACTACGTTGTTTTCGGCGGTTTTTGGTGTATTGGGGTGATAATTTTCTCGCGTGATTTATAGGTTTTTAGCCGTATTTATTTTATATCTTTTGGGGCATTGACTTGTGTAGTGTATGTATCGACCACAATGAATAGGTTTTTGCCACCATTTAGTTTCTATTTCTCCGTTTGATTTCCTGATTAAGAGAACGTCTAAAAATGGTATTTTATTATCTTTTTCAAATTCAATAGTTAAGTTTAATCGAGTGTAATATTTATTAAATTCATTTAAAATTATTTCTTTTTCATTGTTTTCGGTTGGTATCACTGTTATTATATCACCGACATATTTAAATATAATCGGGATTTTAAATGGTATTTTTGGTATGACTGTCTTTAACAGTCCTTCTTAATAAATATCAACCAAGATAGGTGAAATAGGAGCCATATGGCAGCCGAATTTTTGGATATACAATTTTTCATTGAATTGAAAATATCCTCTTCTCTACATAGGGCCAGTAATTGTAGAAATTTTTTTTTTTTGTATTTTTGTATGCGTTTTTAATTTATTCCAATTTTTTTCTATTATAGTTTTTATTTTGGAAATGCAAATGTTAATGCAAATAAAGATGATGCATCGAATGAAATTAATTTATAACCTTTAGGAATTTTAATATTTGTGATTTTTTGATGAAATTCAAACGCACACTTGTCATTTTATATTTATTTTAGTGTGCTATTTAATGTTTTTACTAAAAGCTCATTTTTTCACTGTCAGTGCGTGAGTAAGAGAGACTAACCTAGTCTCGAAACGTCGCCTAAATAAGGACTGAAACTCGAGAACTGAACACAATATATATGTGTATATATATATATATATATATATATATATATATATATATATATACCCTGGGTGTTTCAGGGTTAAATGGCCAAACTGAAAATTTGCACTAAGGACCTCAAAACAAGAAAAAAATTTCCTATGAAGGTATGTTCCGCAAACACTTTGTTTAGGAGATATTCACACCTAATGATTTCATTGTTACGAGTTATTTCGGCATAGTAAATAAATAAAACTTATTTTATTTGTTCCAAATACTTTATTTATTAAATGTAAACCATTAAGATTCATATTAAATGTTCAAAACTATTTCCTTGAGCATTGAGACAGGCTTGGCATCTTTCTTCAACAGCAGCAGTGACCAAACTGAAAATATTAACTAAGGACCTTAAAGCAAGAAAAAAATATTTCGTAGGAAGGTATGTTTGCAAACGCTTTGTTTAGGAGATAAATTTAGATAGCATACTAATATGACTTTGTCTCCCTAACTGTACATAAACTATGAACCTTAGGATTAATACTGTTTGGAATAAAACATCAATAACAAATAATAATAAGAATATGTGGAAGAAAGTGGTCCGGGTAGAGGTCAAAGAATTCCTCATAGAATAGGAGAAAACTTTGTTGAGTAGTCAACGTTTTGACCCACCTTGCAGGTCTTCTTCAGGGCTACATGCAAAATACAGACAATCAAGAAATGGCACAAATATATTAAAACATAAAAATACAAATAATCAAAAGTATGGTGAATCCAGGCAATTGAAAAAAAAAATATACAGGTTAAAATGCATTAGTGTACAGTACAAACAACAAAGTGCCAGGAAGGCAGCAAAACACATAGTGAAGAACTAGATAGTAATAAAACATAAAGTGTTGAAAAACAAAAATATAAGGTAATAAAGATAAAAAACGAAAACTGAATACAAATGAGAAATGCCAAAAAATGATATGGGTAAATGTAGAAAATGATAAGAAATACAGTAAGAAATGAAAATTGTAAAATTAAAAAAAATCCAGAAAAATTCCCTTATAGAAAATAAAGTATTAATATTGATAAGTAAAAAGAGATCTTACATAAATGTAAAGACTAATAATACATAAAAGAAAATACAGTATGTTTTAAATAAAGTAAAAAAAAAAATACAATTAGACTATATTGGACTAAAATACATTTAATTATGAAGCAAAAAACCATTCTCCAGTCAAGTTTTTCTTTATTATTTACTATAAATACGTTTCGACCCTTTCGGTCATTTTCAATTTCTTAAATGTTTGTTAGGATTCACATAATTTGTCTGTAATTTAACAATATAAAATTATCAACATCAACAACAATAAAACTATAAATAATTACATTAAAATGTCCTAAAAAAACTGAAAATATTCAAATATAGATACCTCTTATGGACGTCTATAATTTAAAAATTACTAGGAGATACATTATTATTATTATTAATAATAATATAATGTAAGATACATTCATAATTATTAATGTTAAACTCTTATAAATTTACATTTTAATTTTTCAAACGATATTAAGGTTTTTAAAAATAAGTACAGTCCAAAGTATAATGCAGAGCAATAATGACCATGGAGAAAAATGTATCTCCTAGTAATTTTTAAATTATAGACTTACATAAGAGATATCTATACTTGAATATTTTCATGTATGAGATGAAAATAGTTGACTGGATGATCTAATGTAAAGGAGATAGTTGGGGGGTGCAGTCAATAAGAACACAGAATAAGTGATGAACTTATATTATGTGCCGACGTTTCGACCCCCAGTGTAGGTCATCTTCAGGGCGATTTTGGAGAGCGAGTACGTGCCAGCCGTTAAATCTAACGGTCTCGCTCTCCAAAATCGCCCTGAAGATGACCTACACTGTAGGTCAAAAGGTCGGCACATAATATATGTAAGTTCATTACTTATTCTGTGTTCTTATTGACTGCACCCCCCAACTATCTCCTTTACATTGAATATTTTCAGTTTTTTTAGGACATTTTAATGTAATTATTTATAGTTTTATTGTTGTTGATGTTGATAATTTTATATTGTTAAATTACAGACATATTATGTGAATCCTGACAAACATTTAAGAAATTGAAAATGACCGAAGGGGTCGAAACGTATTTATAGTAAATAATAAAGCAAAACTTGACTGGAGAATGGTTTTTTTCCTTCATAATTAAATATTATCAATTATAGTCCAGTAGAACCTATATTATAATACTAAAACACATATAAAGAGGCAAAGATATGTGGATGAGTATAGATATAATTAAAAATAAAAATATTGAGTGAAGTTGAACCCGGATGAATATCATAAACTTAGAGGTGGGAAATTAAAAATATAAAGGCCTTACAGAAATAGTGAGAATTATGGTATATGTGTATAATAATGTTTATGGTTATGAGGGAAAGAAAATAAAATAAAATAGAGGAGGAGGGGGAAGGATGAGAAAAAAGTGAAAAGATAAGTTACCTGTGGTGGGGGGGGGGGGGGCTGGGGGCTTGATAGGTCTAACACTAGCCAAACACACCTACTGACTGTTTAACGTAAAAGTAGCGGCGGGATTCCCCCCACCACTGATAAAGTATAAAAACAATTCTCAGAATAAAACGGCCGTTACAATGAACGGAAGTCAAATATAAATATAGGGAAAGTTAGTTAAAATCAAAGATAGACCGTGTAGAAGCCTATTATAAAATGATTAAATATCTATTGTTAATAATTTAATCTATTAAAAAATAATTAAATATCAGCGTATAAATATATATGTGGTAAATGAATTAATGGAGTGATTGAGAAAGAGGGGGGGTGTTGGTATGAATGAAAGGAGATGAAAGAGTAAATAGGTGTTGACGGTGAAATATTGGCGCGGGGGGAGGGTTCGTTCTTTTTAATGATGTCTAGTATGTATTTCTAACCTATAGAAAGGTTATTCTTGTCAGTCTTAAAGTTGAATGGATTGTTTTCGAGGTTAATATATAATGATTCTGCAATGAGACTTTTGTTGTAATTGGGAGCCGTGACGAGAACAGAGGATTGGTCGAAGTTAAATGTTCAGATAATTTAGAAGCAGATATGTTTCGCGTAGAGATAGAAGTCTTGTGTTGTGATAGTCGTCTGTAAAAATGGTTTTTAGTTTCACCAATGTAGGAGGAGGTACAGTTTGGGTTAGAGCAAGGGATCCGGTACACAATGTTGGAGATGTTTTTAATGGAGACCGGGTCTTTTAAATTAGTGAACAGTTGGATAATTTGTGGTGTGGTTGGGAAAAGTAAGACTTTAAATTTTTTGGATATTGTCAGATATAACAGGAATATACGGAAAAGATCTGTATAGGAAGGAGCTGGGGATCGGTACTGTTGGGTACAGGGAGGGGTAAATTACATTACCAGGGTTGTTTCTAACTGTTTACTGGTGATGTGGGATGGGAAGTTATTAAACGTTAAACGTTGGCTACTCAATAAAGTTTTCTCCTATTATATGAGAACTTCTTAGACCTCTACCCGGACTACTTTCTTCCACATATAATATCAAGCTCAACAATTATCATTCAGAATAATAAGAATCAATAATATTTATCAGTTTGTTTGAGGCTTTCGCAGAGTACTCATTATGCCCTCCATTTATACTAATGCTGAATATGGCGATATGGTGTTTGTTTACGGTTTTTGCAACGCTAATGCCAATGCTGCCCGTCGTGAATATTCCATGCGATTTCCAAATAGAAGATTACTTCATTTTAATTTTAACGTTGATGCCACTATATTAAATATTAGTAATATTTTATTAATGTGATAAAACCTTTTTCCAGTCATATCTCCTTTATTTTAAAAATGTCTAACATCCTAACAGAAGATTAGAGATGGACCATGGAGGATATTGAAACTCCAAGTAGGAAAAGTTTTAAAATATTTATATACAACTATTTCGAGAATTGATAGAATGATAATTCAAATAAATTGACTTGTAAGTAGTAGAAGTATTCTTATGCAAACAATTGAAAATGACTCTATAGTCGAAACGTTTTTTAAAATAAAGGAGATTTGACTGGAAATAGGTTTTATCACATTAATAAAATAGAAGATTACCTAGTAAGTTTACCTTTAACTCTACGTTTCAACGTCTAATAGAAACTAGTAA
Organism: Arma custos; assembly: GCA_037127475.1. Lineage (NCBI taxonomy): Eukaryota > Metazoa > Arthropoda > Insecta > Hemiptera > Pentatomidae > Arma > Arma custos. The sequence continues at coordinate 226,884,390 of CM073759.1, forward strand.
ATTTGCTGTCGTACCACATGCTGATAGTATTTTAGTCCCTTTACGAAATGAAGAAAGGAGTGCGACCGTGTTACAATATTTTGATGATAATCCATCTGCCGGTGTACGAAGAGCTGGAACAGAATTAAATGTTACGCCAACTACAGTATGGAGAACTCTCTTTCAGATGGACGTCACCCATATCATTATCAACTGGTACAAAATTTATTACCGCAAGATTTACGGCAAAGAAGAAAATTTTTCAGATTGGTATTTAAATCAAGCTGATCACATTTCACACTTTTCAGGAGAAATTTTATGGACAGATGAAGCTACCTTCACAAGAGGTATCTTCAGTCAGAAAAATAATCATCTCTGGTCGCATGAAAATCCCCATGCAATTCGTCAGCATCATTTTCTGCATGAGTTTCAGTGCAATGTGCGGTTCGGGATAATAGACAATAGTTTAATAGGCCCGCATTTCTTACCACCTCGGCTCAATGCGTACACATTTTTGGAATATCTTAATAATGATTACCTGTGTATACAGTGAATATCTCCTAAACAAAGCGTTTGTAAACATACCTTCATAGGAATTTTTTTTCTTATTTTGAGGTCCTTAGTTCCAATTTTCAGTTTGGCCATTTAACTCTTAAACGCCCTGTATGTATATATATAAATATGTTACGGTAAATGTGCACTCTTGGGAAATGTACACTTTTACCGTAAAATGTCTACGTTTCCCAAAAAGTTAAGTATATGTGAACTGAATATGATGTATATGTACATTTTCCGGCAAATGTGTACTCTTTCCTTCATGTTTTAAGAAAAGTTGGAATACAAATAAATTAAAAATGTTGTTGCAGTAAAAAAAATATTTATTTGAATAAAAATAATACAAAAGGCTTTAATAACAAAAATTCTATAAGTTTCTTCAATTGTTGCAGAATATTTTATGCTACCCCCTTCTTCTAATGGACTTAGTAATTTTTCTTCCTTCCCTACAACTATTATATCGTATCTTTTCAGCCGGCGGTAATCTACATCACTTTTATTCTTTTCTTTTAATTTTCCTGCCTTTACTTCCAATAATATTTTTTCATACTGATTTTAGTTTAAATAAATATTATTTTTGTGATACAATCTGTTCTAGTTGTTTTTTAAATTTTTCTTTTTGTTCCATTGCTTTCCAAAAATGCTAACTAAAAAAATATTTTTTTTTGTAGAAAAATTAAAATAATTTTAAACCTATAATTATGATAATTTTAACTTACCTGAGTCTTATTTATCTAAATGTCTTAAATTATATCCTGAAATCTTCAGTACTATGGAATTAATTTGTAATATAGTTATTGTAGGGTACATAAACATAATAACATTAACATTATAGATAGAGCACTTGCACGAAATATGTAACGTGAAATAGCAGCCCCTACTGAACTAGCCGAAACGGTAGTTCGCGTACCACTACAAGTGCGCATGCGCACCACATTACTAGCACTTGCAATTTCGTATTTTGTAGGCTCACATTTACCAAAACGACATGGTCATTGTGAATTCAATGTACATTTCCCTTCTTTGAAATTGTAAATGTTAGTTGAATGCACATTACCCAAACGAATAGGCAAATGTGCACATTTATCGGACAATATGTACATTTGCCGCAATATCTACTTTTACCGTAACATATATATATATATATATATATATATATATATAATTTTGAAGAGAAAAGATTATGTCTTGGCCGGGATAAGACCCCCAGGTCGCCCGCGTTTCTAGCGCGGTGCTCTAACCACTGAGCTACCAAGGCACGCATTCCAGCTAGACAAATCCTTTCTCTTCACTGATCCTATATCCCTGTTATCTCGCAATTTTTTCGAGGTATACACGGGGAAGTATGTTCATTGAATATTACTTTAATCGGGATCTCGTTGACTTACGTCAAATTTATATAAATTAATACAAAACAAATTTACGATTTACCTCTTTGGAGTTGTGAGTCAATAAACCTCGTTGCCTTCTTAATCAGTTGATAGAACCTTCCTCAGCCAACCATTATCTGGAATTCAAAAAGAGAATGATTTCATTATAATAGATTTTGTTGGTAAGCAGTGTATTTATATTTCATATATCTGGTGTGATTGTCATTTTAGTATAACTGCTCTGGAAATGTAATTAGATCGGCAAAGAGCGATTGCAGTTTTTGGGTTTTTTATGTGGAGGAAAATGGTCTGGGTGATGGTAAAAAATTGCTCTTAAGTTGGGAGAACTTTTTATTGAAGAGCCAACGTTTAGTTTAGTTTTGTGGGTTAGGTTTTTTATTTTCTTTGAATATTTTGCTGAACTTATGTAATTTTTGTTGTTGACATCTTCAAATAATCGTGAATCAGTTGATATCAGATCACTAAAGGGTACAGAACTTGTAATGGCCTACTGGTAGATTGGGTACTAAAGTAGCATTTAATTCTGTTGTTGGTTCTTTAATTTTTTTGAAACTGAGAATTATACTTTTTTTTTACAAGGTTACACTTACTGGTTCATCAATCCTCAAACTTGTAGCTATATGTTCTATGTTTCATCTCACCTTAATAGATTGATTTACCTATCATTAAGTGATTTAGTGATGTAAAGGAAAGTGTAATGACTTTAAACAGCTCAGTTTCTATTGTTTTACATTTATCATATAATAACAATTGACTTGCCCTTGGTGTTGAAGGTGTATTGATTGGCATTATTCATTTTATTACTATCATATGATTATTTTGTAAAACAAATCTAATTTATCGGTCTGAGACGAGGGGATGTGGTTGACATCATATTCTTGTTTGTTCTTTTGTGAAAAAATATATTTCGGCAGCCAATGAACAGCTGAGTTTTAAAACAATAAAATAAGTGTTTTTGAAAATTAGTTTTCTATGTTATTAGAAACTTTTATAAGTTATTATTAAACAGATAATGCACATTAGGTATTCTGTTTTATTCAGAAACTATCATAGTTTTTTTTTTGAAAATAATGATTGATTATTTCCTTTTGACCAATGAAATACTTAAATAAAAGTTAAATTGGCAATCTAAAATTTAATACGACTTATACTAGGAAAGCTAATTAAAAAAATAATTTGTTAGTGTAATTGTATTAAAATTGAAATTTAATAAATACTAATTGCTAACCGGTACCAATATTTACTCATTGTATTATTTTAGTACAGTTGTAAATTTCATTATATGTATTATTTAAAAAAAATATAAAAATAAATACTAATTAATAAATAAGCAACTGTGCCAATATTAGTGTAGATTTTATTCATTGAATTGTTAAAAGACATTTTGAATTTTATAGTTCTCAGCCTTGAAAACCTTGAATTTGGATACAATATCAGAGAATGGCACTTCACTTCATTTATTGTTTTATAAGATTTGTTTTGTATTCAGTTTCCATTTAATAATTAGATTATTTAGTTTCCCAATTGCACAAGATTTACTTAAGATCACATATTATATATTTTTCATGTATCTTTTTTTTAATTTTTCAGATAACGCTGGAATTAATATAAAAGAAGAAATGAACGATGAGGCTGAGATTAATGGTAAGTCGTGCCCTTTGAGATCTATTAACTTTAGATATTGTGAGGGTTCAGAACATCATGTCCGATTTGACTTTTCATAATAAATTTATTAAATATTCTTAAAATGTTACTAGGCGTTTATTGTTTCTGCTTCAAATATTTATTTCTTGCAACAGATTTTCATTTTTATGAGCGAACTATTCTGGTTGCTCAAGAAATAATTATATTCCCAAAGGATCATCCTGAGTTAATATAACTAATTAAATTAATTTCTTTTAGCATCACAAGTTAAAAATGCTTTCTTTATATTTCTATGCTTAAAGTACAATTTTGATGGATGGCGCCAATTATGTGAAACAAGAAACAGAAATGATTGTCTAAGATAAAGTTGGCACACATCTATTTTGCTCACCATTAGACACTTACCTTGTAAGGTACTAACGAAGTACCAACTTCATTCCATATGAGTTAATATTTCTAAATTTTCTTATACATTTATTTTTGTTTTTATAGTTGGTGAACCATGCATTAATCATGTTAAACAAGAAGAGAATTTTATCTCAGATGAAGGTGAAAAAATTAATTTCGCTGACCTTTAATGAAAATCTTATGAAATACAAAATATATTCTAGAGTAGTTTAGTAGCTCCCAATTCGCTTGTATATTTATTTTTGTTTTTATAGTTCAAGAACCATGCATCGATCATCTGAAACAAGGAGAGATGTTAAGCTTAGATGAAGGTGAGAAACATTTATTTCGCCAACCTTTAAACACTTATCCTAAAATTTACAAACTTCATTCTTTACAAATCAATATTTTTAAATTTAATACTCTTTCAGGTTTCCACGGCCATTATTTATACACAAAACTTCACTGGTTTCTGGTTTAGACCATGTTGTTAAATTTTCCTTCGCCAACGTTTCGCCAGACATACTGCTAGCTTCTTCAAGGCTGGATCGAGAATGAAGACGCTCCGGCAACTCGCAGCTTTATATAGTCGTCGCTCGGGTTCACTCGGATCCACTCGTAATTCGTCGGGTTTTTTCGCTAGTCCATCAGGTTCTTTCGTGTCCGTGGTCGGAGTCTGCTCTTCCATGACTGTGATTGAGTTGTTTCTGTTTTTTCTGGCTCTGATTGGCTGGAATTAGGTTCTTTAGATTCTTCTTGAGTGGTTTGTTGTTTTTTCTTTTCCTTTATGGGTATGTTAGGAAGCCATAGTTTGCTTCATCTGTACCCGTCTTCCCTGTTGAAGTTTTCCGGACGCTTGGCTATTTCAATGGCTTCCAGTATCCTCCTTTTTCAGTATTTTGGCTATTTTCTCGGTGGTGCCTTTGACATATGGGATCACTGCTTTTTTAATTTCTTCTCCTTTTTCCTCTGTTATTCTTTCTTGGCTGCCTGTCTTTTGGACTTTCTTAAATTCTCTTTTTATGACGTCTTCCTTATACCCATTCTTTATTAATGCTTTCTTTAGGTGTCTTTCTTCTTTCTTTAAATATGACGGTTCTGAAATTCTGATGGCTCTAGTCATCAATGTTCTTATGACACTATGTTTTTGTGAAGGGTGATGGTGCGAGGAAGCATTCAAATACCGGTGTGTGTGGGTAGGCTTTCTGTATACCGAGAAGTAGACCCCATGAGTGGGCTTAATGGTGATCCCATACTTACACCTTCAATTTGTTTGTAGTTTCAATTTGTTTGTTTGAACGGGAGACACAAAAATATCCAATTCACTATGGAAGATGAAACGGAAGAAGGTTTACCGTTCCTGAATGTTAAAGTGGAAAAGAAGATTAGGATTCTCGGTATACAGAAAGCCTACCCACACTCACCGGTATTTGAATGCTTCCTCGCACCATCACCCTTCACAAAAACATAGTGTCATAAGAGCATTGTTGACTAGAGCCATCAGAATTTCAGAACCGTCATATTTAAAGAAATAAGAAAGACACCTAAAGAAAGCATTAATAAAGAATGGGTATAAGGAAGACGTCATAAAAAGAGAATTTAAGAAAGTCCAAAAGACAGGCAGACAAGAAAGAATAACAGAGGAAAAAGGAGAAGAAATTAAAAAAGCAGTGATCCCATATGTCAAAGGCACCACCGAGAAAATAGCCAAAATACTGAAAAAGTTCAACATAATAACAATATACACCACAGACAGGAAGATAGGCCAAGTTTTACCCAGTGCAAAGGACAGATTAGGGCTCAGAACACCTGGCATATACAGCATTCCATGCTCCTGTGGAAAAGAATACATTGGGCAAACGGGTAGGCTGATATCCACAAGACTTAATGAACACATTAAAAGTGTGAAAAAAATGGATAGTAAAATATCAGCTTTGGCGGAACACTTTACGACCACGAACCATATCATAGAATTTGAAAAAATTAAAGTCGTTCAGAAATGCAGCAATAACACAGAAAGGAGGATACTGGAAGCCATTGAAATAGTCAAGCGTCCGGAAAACTTCAACAGGGAAGACGGGTACAGATTAAGCAAACTATGGCTTCCTAACATACCCATAAAGGAAAAGAAAAAACAACAAATCACTCAAGAAGAATCTAAAGAACCTAATTCCAGCCAATCAGAGCCAGAAAAAACAGAAACAACTCAATCACAGTCATGGAAGAGCAGACTCCGATCACGGACACGAAAGAACCCGATGGACTAGCGAAAAAACCCGACGAATTACGAGTGGACCCGAGTGAACCCGAACGAACCCGAGCGACGGCTATACAAAGCTGCGAGTTGCTGGAGCGTCTTCATTCTCGATCCAGCCTTGAAGAAGCTAGCAGTATGTCTGGCGAAACGTTGGCGAAGGAAAATTTAACAACATGGTCTAAACCAGAAACCAGTGAAGTTTTGTGTATATCTTTAAATTTGTTTATATATTTGTGGTTGTTTTTATAGTTGAAGAACCATGCATCGATCGTCTGAAACACGAAGAGGTGCTCATCTCAGATGAAGGTAAGAAACATTTGTTTTATTAACCTTTAGACTTATTTACAAAATTTAAATATTTCTCTTCATTAGTTGAGATTCTATTTTTCTCAAGCAATTGATATTCAGTAAGGTTTGGCAGTTGTGGTGGCTCAAAAGGTTGGGGATTAAAATTTCAGGTACTTGTGATTAAGCAGTAGCCATGGACAGGTTATCTGCTATTGTTTATAACCTGTGTTCTGATAACACTTATCTTATTATTTATATTAATGGATTAAGACCCATCTAACCACTTTCCTCTTCTTATTTACAGTTAGTAAAAAAAGTCTGCATACACTTATTATTAATTTGTATTAATCAAAAAAGTGGGTTAAAAGCAAAAGAGAAAAAACTGATGAAACAATTTATTTATTTTTTCCTTTTAAATAATTTGGCCTTTTTGATTAATTTGGTACACAAAAAAATATGTATTGTATAAGAAAATAGTTATCAACATAAATAATTAGCAAAAATTGTCTGTGGGACCTCCTTTATTTTTTATTACCTCTCTCAAACGATCATTCATCGTGCAAAAGTTGGATCCGTTTTCAACCATTCATCCTTAAAGGCCTCTGAGAGTTGCAGTTTTATTTTTTATTTTAATATATTATAGGGAAGAAGACCTTAAAATATTAAGTTCTTAACAATACATATTGATCCATTATTCTCTCGATGATCTTCATTCAAGTTGCCTACTCCAGCTGAAGCCATAGAGCCCCAAACCATGATCCCTCCTCCTCCGTGCTTTATTGCCAGGCATAAGATTTTCAATTTCATGGTCTCGTTTTTTCTCCTCCACATTTTAACGTTGCCGTCAGCACTGAAAATATTCAATTTGGAATCATCCATGAAAATGACTTTGTCCCCAAGGGCCGACGCACACAGGTCGATCGAAGACGAGTAGAGAGGTTCGCGCGTTGTGCTCGTCTTCCCCCTCCACTCAAGTTCCTTCGTTGTGGCATAGAGCTCCGCAGACAGGGCGTTCACTGGTCGTCTAGAGCCGCAAGGATCCTCATCCTATGCAAATCTCGTCTCTTGCGATTGGTTTGGAACGGGAAATATCGAGCGAAACGCACGTTTCTTCGTCATGGAAGTAATTTTTATTTTATTTGCTTGCTTTGTTTTTGTGCTAAATTAATTTTTTTTTTTAATTTAACCTGTGTTACCTCTAATAAATGCTTGCAAAGAAAAAACAATTTTCAATGTCAAATTTTCCTGCAGTTGCCACCGTGATTTATTTCTGACGTTTTATATTTTATTGATTCATGTTTATGTTTGTGTATTCGTAATTATATATAAAGATAAACATGAACGAATAATTTAATATAATAAAATATAAAATAAGTCAGAAAAAGAAAAGCAAGGTGGCAACGGCAGGAAAATTTGACATTGAATAATTGCTTTTCTTTGCAAATATTATATATCCATTGTGCTGTTGATGAGGTGACACTGGTTGATTATTAATGTACAATGATATGCGAATAAAGTGAATCGACTTGTGTGCAGAGGGCAATCGCTTGTGCCGCAGGGTTCGTACATGACGAGCACGATGCGTGAACCTCTCGACCCGTGTGCGTCGGCCCTAAAACTGGTTAATCAAGGTAACTTTTCGCAAATGTCTACCGCTTAGCTCGGTTAACATTGTGAATAAGCGGCTTCTTCGCGATTTGAGAATATTTTCTTTTGGTAAATTACGTACCCTTTGAGGTTTTACTTCGATGTTGTAGTCCCGCAGTAAATTAGTAGCTAATGTAGGAGCACTTATTTTAGAGTTTTCATGAACACTTCTTAAAATAGCATGCTAATGATGACGCTGAAGATTTTTGGTCGTCCTGATCTAGGCCTACTTGCAATGCAACCTGTTGTATTATAATTCGAATTACAGTCTGAGCCATCGAAACACGTTTATTAACAATTTTGCGTAATGATTTCCCTGCTGTTTTATGATCAACAATTAACTGCCTAATCTCTCGAGTAATTTCTTGTTTGAGCAGTTGTTTTCACTTGACTTTGATGATTAGTTTAGCAAATAAATCCACAGAAAACCTCCATGAATGTAAACAAATTAAATGTTTGTTTACATTCAAAGGATTACATTGAGGTGTATGTTGACTTATAAGTTGTAACAAACAATGGCAGACATTTATTATGAAGCATTTTGTATGTATTCAATTCCGAAATGATATTATAAGCATGATATAATCTTCTACAGATCTTTATTTAATAGAAAAAATAAATAAAACATAACTTTAATTAATACAAAATAATTAAATTATTTCATGAACAAATTTATATTGTGGTATTTGTAGACTTTTTGTAATAACTGTAAAAGTTTTTCCTATACTTTCGACAAGAACATTCCCATTTCTATCCTTGATAATAATAAACAATATTAATAAGACAAAAACATTAAAAAAGGAAAGCAATTTAATAGCACATACACAAATAACTCGAAATGAGATAAGTGATAAGAAGAAGTTACATGGGGATCTGCTAAATCGCACGTACCAATTTTATAATAAATATAATCTCTCAAATTGTCATAAATATAATACATAAGCTATTTTTTGTAAAACGATTATTTATCAATTTATATAATTTAATTCCATCATATATTCCATTCCATATATTATTCATAAACATATATTTGGTTATTAAGTACTCACTATTGTCCTGCATAGTGATTCTACAATTAAACAATTCAAATAATGATCCCCTAAAATACAATTTATATAGAATCTTTTATGGCCAAAGAAAATTTCAACTTCATTTTTATGTATGATTTAAGTTATTGTGAGTTTGAATTGCAGAGATATTAAATGACATTTTAGTTAAATACATTTATTGTTATATCAATATTTATATTTAACTAAAACCTTTAAACTAAAGTTGATTAAATCAAATTGTATAACTCATGCACTGGACGCTTGTATACCTCATGTACTGTCACTCCAGCATCCTTTTCCATTTCTTTCCTTACCTGATCTCATCCCGACCACGTGAAAACTGTAAAAATACTTTACTCCCAAAATTGTATCCCTAGTAAATTTAATTCATTGAATTGATGAAAAAAATTGGAATTGGAATTTGGAGAATAATCCTAAATCCCGGGAAAACCTCATCGAGTATCGCAGGGTAAGATCTGAGTGTAAGATAGCAGTTCAAGCGGCCAAAAAGAAGACTTGGGAAGAATTCGGTAGAAGTTTGGATGAAGACCATCGGGATAATATTAAGAAGTTCTGGAGAACAGTTAAGGTCCTAAAAGGTAAATATAAAAAGCCTTTAAGAAACATCAAAGACCATAATGGGAGCATACTCTCAGAGACGGAAGGAATCCTCGACAGATGGAAAACCCACTTTGAAGAACTCTTTAAGAAAGAGGAATATGCGGTCCCTCAAATTATTGCCAATGGTAACACAAGCCAGGAGTCAATAGAAGAAGAAGAGATAGCCGATGCCATTGAGAAAATGAAGGTTGGAAAAGCCCCAGGAAGAGATGGCATTGCCCCAGAGTTTATCAAATACAGTGGCCAAGAACTGGTGAAGGCCCTTCAAGGGCTATTTCAAGAAATATGGGATTCCGGGAGAGTACCAGAGGATTGGAACTTCAGTGTAATTATTCCGATACATAAGAAGGGCAACACTAAAGAATGTAATATATACACACATATACACATGCATTCTCGAAAAGAGACTACAGCAAATCGTGGAGGAACAGCTCGAACCGGAGCAAGCTGGATTTAGATCTGGTAGACAGACGCAGGACCACATTTTTGTTCTTAGAAAAGTATTAGAGGGAGCATGGGACCGAGACAAAGACATTTTCCTAGCCTTTCTTGACTTGAAGGCTGCTTTCGACTCTGTTCCACACCAAGAGATATGGAATGCTTTGGTGAATAAAAACGTCCCAGAGGATCTTATCAATGCAATAAAAGCAATTTATAAAAATGCAAAAGGGGTAGTTCAGATCAATGGGAGAGAGACCGATGCATTCCACCTGGATAAAGGAGTTAGGCAGGGTGATAGCCTCAGCCCTCTACTATTCATAGTTTTTATGGATGAGATGCATAAAATATGCAAGAGGAGAACATCACCAGCTCTAATCGGTAGACGGAATATGCGCCCTGTCGTCGTCCAGAGCCTTCTCTACGTTGATGACATCGTTCTTCTGGCGGACTCTAAGGAGAAGCTGCAGCAAGCCCTTGTGGAATGAAAAGAGGAGCTCCAACATAAGGGAATGGCAATAAATATTTCCAAAAGCAAAGTTCTTGTTATATCTAGGCAAGAACAGGAAGATGTGCGTTTGCAATGCAACGGTGAAGTTCTCGAAGTGGTGGACCACTTTTCTTACTTAGGAACCATCATTAGCAGGTCTGGTAAAGTAGACCAAGAAGTAAGTAATAGAATCAATAAAGCGAATCAGATATATTGCCAGATCTGTAATAGCATAGTTGGCCACCGAAATGTAGGGAAGGCGACAAAACTACATATATTTAAAGCAATATACCTCCCAACACTTACATATGGGAGTGAAAGTTGGGTCATGCTTGACAAGCACATCAGCCGGACAACAGGAGCTGAAATGAAGTACCTTCGCAGAATGGTCGGTAAAACAAGGAGGGACCGAGTGCGGAATACAAACATAAGGGATCAACTGCAGGCTGCAGGTAACAGAACTGAAGACCTCCATTGAAAAAAGACAGCTCAAATGGTTCGGCCATGTCTGTCGCATGGATGAAGAATGGCTTCCTAGAAAGGTTATGGAAGCCCGCAAAAGGCAAAAGACCCCGTGGACGCCCGAGAATCCTCTATGAGGATTATGTCCAAAGAATAGGAGGAAAAAAAGGTAAAACCCTGGCTCAAATGAAGAGGAGTTGTCGGGACCGGAAGGAATGGCTCCATTGGATTGAGGCCCCTCTACGCTAAATGGCACAAAAAGAGGTAGCGAAAGAAGAAGAAGAAGAATAGTCCTTCACTTCATTTATAGTTCTACATGATTTGCTCGATATTCATACATTGTTACATGGAATAATTGTGTTACTTGGTTTCCCTATTGTACAAGAATTACTTAGTAGATTGCAAATTATATATGTTTCATATATCTTATTTAATTTCTCAGATAACGCTGGTATTTATGTAAAAGAAGAAAGGAAAGATGAAACTCAGATTACTGGTGAGTCATGCCCTTTAAGATCTATGAATCTTAGTTACTATGACAGTTTAAAACTTCATGTTCGATTTGCTGTTTCATAGCCAATTTTATTGAAAATTCTTAAAATATGGAAAAAATGTTTTTGTTTCTGTTTTAATCATTCATTTCTTGCTGCAAATTTTCACTTTTATTAGTAAAATATTCAAATTATTCTGCTTTCTCAAGAAACAAATAAATTTCCAAAGGATCATTTTGAGAGATTAGATGATATTACTAATTAAATTAATGTTTTTTAATAACACTAATTTTAAAATTTATTTATTGAAATTTACAACTGTATAATTGTAATTCATCGAGTAAATATAATGAAAGATATATAATGGCATGAGGGGCGAGTGACACTTTAAAGGAAAAATGACCAAGGGTTTAAGTCTGCACCCCCTTTTCAATGGCCGATCGTTTGAGCACCTATAAAATGAAATAAAATAAAAATGGTATTAAAAGAAAACAAAGATTAACCGGGAACTATTGAAATGAAAAAAAAAAATTGCAATGAACGAGATAATTACAAGCAATTAAAATACAATGTTCATGAATATAAAAAATAAATACAAATTACAAAAAACTATGATTGGCAGGCCTGTTATTTAATGAAAGGAAATTGAACACTGAAGACAATTAAATAAAAAACTATTAAATTTAAATTTAAATACAAAAAAACAATAATTTTAATAACGATTAAAAAAAAATAAAACCCATCCGACGTCTTCTCCTCAAGATCAAGTTTATTATTAATATTACTGCAAGATACCCGTTGTGGAGGAGCGAGATAATACGGCGGCCATAACTTTATAGAATCGGTGATCTTCGGTGCAATGAATATGTACTCCCAATGAGTATCACTGGTGATGTACCAGTGGCACCAAACACAACAATCGGCGATTGTTCTGCGAAATATCCTCACGGTGTTCCTTCACCAGAAGTCAGAGGCGAATTTACATGAGTGGGAGAAAAAGACGATGTGGGCATTCAGTTATTGCCTATGATAAACCCATAATTTATTCACAGTTAGTGCAATAACTGAACTATTAAACCTATTGCAAAATAATAATAACAATACATTTTTAACGATGTTTCTCTTGTTCTTTGAATTAAAACTTAAATTTTTAAACTAGTTATAAATAAAATTATCCTGATTGCAAAGCAAATAAAATATAGTAAAAAAGCAATTTCATTTATTTACTGGGCCTTAACAAACCGCCCACCAAAAATTTGCTAAATTTTTACATGTTATCTTACTTCTCCTGTTGGTCTGGTAGAGGTAGGAGTGGTGCTAATTTGGTTACAGGTCCAATGTATTCACCATTATTAGTTTTTACACGAACTACTCGAACTCTACCATCTCTTAAAGGTTTCTGCAACTCGACCGGTGGATCAATGCAGAGGTATAGGATTGGAACGGTCGTAACACCTTCCACCAAATTTTAAGTATTAAAATTTCTGTCAGGTCGAACCCCTGAAGGAGGCAATAAGGACGTTCATTGAGCAACTGGTCCACATATTCCCTGTTGAGGATTTTAACTTTACTGTCCTAACAACACTATCTTTATTGCAGTAGGTCTCAATGATTGTTGCTGGTCAATAGCGAGGAGTTATTTGGATTCACTGACTTGTAATAATGTTTCTGCAGTGAGTATCCAGTACTGTATTTTATATGATGAACGAAATAGTTGAGATCCAAATTGTAAACAGCATATATGAAGATGATCTACAAGCTTGATTTTAGAACGAAATTTAGAATGTACGATAATATAGTCCAATGAATGTCCTGTCTCTCGCCCACCCTTAGAACACCAGGGAAATCCAAAAGTGTGATCAGTCGATAGTGAGTCTGGTTTGACTAATTATGGAAATCCTCCACTTCTGAAACCTTTTTTTTTTTTTTCTTGGGTTTAGGGGGTGTAAAACATCTAGGTCATCAACGCCCGTTGGTTATTAAGTTGTGGTAACCCACCTATCCGGGTCCGAGAAAGAACGAAGCGAGAGGCACGCCCAGACCCGAAGGGGCAGGCCGGAGTCCAGAAGGCGCCCAAGTCCCACAAGTCAAGTGGTTATATTGTTATTTATGACACGAAGATTGGTGAGAGGGTGTGTATAAAAACCATCTTAACCACCCAACTACACTAAGGACATTAGTACAATCCACTAATGTTTACAATGGAGTGCTATAACTATGGAAAAGTCCAAATCCTCTCAGATCTTCGGAGCTAACATGCTCTGTGGGACAAGTGGCGCCCCCATAGCCCCCAGCACCAGCCCCCAGGAGCCCAGGCCACTCCTCCCCTCAGCTTATGCGGGCCAAGTCTTCTGAAACCTTAATACCTTGATGGTTTACGAAAATTCAAAATAATAATTTATGAAAAAGTAAAAATAATAAAGATAAAACGACTAGGAACTAATCGAGGAGAATATGTGTCCCATATGTTTCATTTACAAAAATAAAAGTGGATAAAAAATCGATTGCTAAAACACATGTTAAGTAATTTGATAAATAAAGACGAAAAAGTTAAAAAAAAAAAAGCATCTGGGCTACAGGACCAAAATATTAGGGCACGGTAAGGGTAACTGATACTGTACAGCAGTACTAGCAGCTCCCCTCACATGTTCATTCTTCATTATTTCTGTCGTGAACTCTGCGCTTGCTTTTTCCATTCTTGCTCCAGAACTGCGATCAATTCTGTGAACCTTAGAGATCAGAATGAAATTTAGAAGAATGGCAGTATAAAACCTAAGTGTTACAGAGAGCATAAGCACACCGACAATGATGCCATTGACCCACCAATCTCGCATGTTGTTATGGTTTTAAACAGACCACAGGAACATCCACCACTCACTCCAAAGGGCATGACTGTTGTTATAATGCAAATATAAAAAAGAAATCTATAATTCTGAAGGAACTGTGACCTCTGAATGCCTTATATCCAGGTCGATATCAGCATACAAATGAAAAGTGAGAAGTATTACTGTATACAGAGGTGATAATCCAAATGCTTCAAAGTCACTAAAGGTGATAACCCATATGAGGGCTATAAACATATTGGCCAGCGACAACAGGAAATGGAAAATCTATAAAATAGAAAAGTATCTTTATTCTAGAACTAAGTCCCTTTAGAATAACAAATATGAACAGAAAAAGAAACATAATATTTATCTGGCCAGAGGGCTAAATGTTTACAAATCATAAAGCATGTAAAAAGTGACATAAAACAATAGAATACAAAAACAACGAAATATGTAGACAAAAAATAATAAGTAAATAAACAGTACAAGTCTTGACAAGATATTAAGCAATTAAAGAGAATAGATAAATCCATAGCTTTTATTAAATGCATGCGCAACATGCAATAATTTCTTTACATGATGTACATCTTCTTAAAAAACAACATTAAAAGAACTGAATAACACAATGAATTATTCAATACATTACATTTTAAGCAAATGACTAATCTGCCTAGGGAGCAGTTTGGGAAGTTAGGAGTTGTTGGAAAAGCAAGGATTTAAATGAAGATAGTGAGGGACTATGACGGATATTAGGAGAGATTGAGTTCCACACTCTGGTGGAGCGGGCGAGAATGGAACGTTCGAATGCATTAGTTCTGTGGGAACGTACATAGTGATCGGAAAGGCGCTTGTTTTATGGTTTTCAATTGGAGAAGACTGTAGATATATGACGGGTGTTGAGAGAAAATGGATTGGTATAAGAATCGACAGAGGACACATTGTCTTCGGAAGGGAGGATAGAGCCATATTAACTCATCATAAAGGTGGGACACGCGCGATCGCCTAGGAGTACCAAGCTTGTTCAGCTATGCCCAGACACTGATACTAAGTAGGTCTTCCTGAATACTGGCGAACGCAATTAATAGCTCAGAAGGAGGAAAAGACGTAATAAATTATGCATCTGCCTGAAAACTGATTGGAAATCAACAGGCATATCGACATTGATTGAGTTGTAAGGAAGTGGTGGCCGGTTGTTTTTCCTAACATTGTAGGAGTCATTTCATATTTTTTCTCTCTGTTGTAATTCTGCTGCTTTGCGTTCAAGTTCTTGTTTCTTCTGAAAATCAGCAGGAGTCACATTAGAAGCTGCATTAGGTGTTGGTGCAGTCACAGTAGTCCTAGTATAAGCAGGGGGAGAGGTTCTTGTGTAGCTGGTATGACAGCCGGCTCCTTTCTCTCGCCCCGACTTCGGACAGCTGGAGATAGTTAGTCTGCAAAAGTAATCCCTCGTCAGGCGATATCGTCGTATATTATCTGCACTTAACTCCAACCTAAGTTTTAATAAAGTTTTCACAGGGGCAAATCGAGATTTATCTGCTAACAGATTGTTATTAATTTCTCGTTTTATTGATTTCGACCGTAGGTAGATTGCTACAGCATATTCCAGGTTAGAAATTGTTTTTAAGGTTTTGAGATATGTTATAGATCTTTCCCATTGTGTGTTAATGTTATTGGTTGGCGATGGTTCTTCCAACTTTAATTTGTGCGTCCAAGGCTTCTGTAGTAGTTGCATGGCTTTAATAGTTCCTAAAGACAAATAGCCTAGCTGGCCGAATTGTCTATGAATCTATTCTAATATATATTATAAAATGCTTTGTTCGTACGTAAAGGCAAAGATTTCTCTGCCCAACTCCAATCAACTTCCCTTTGGGGTGGTAAATACCCCTTGGTCTCCAGGTGGTAGTCAGGGAGTTTGGCCGTGGTGGGTGGATTTATGGGGGGGGGGGCACGGGATATCCGTCCATATCATCCATATGGGAACACTTGAAAATAATCAAATTAACAACGAACATGAGGGCGAAGATTTCAGGAGATGAAAAGGCACAAGAATTTTCTGAAAAACTTTTACAAATAGGAGAAGGGACCTATCCAATAGACGAAAATACTGGCCAAATAACATTAACTAATGAGTTATGTAATGTTGTTGAAACACCTGAACAACTTATTAATGAAGTATATCCAAATATTGTTGAAAATTATACCAATTCAGAATGGTTATGTGACCGAATTATTCTAGCCACGAAGAACAACATTGTCAACAAAATCAACATCATCCAGGGATCGATTCCGGCAGAAGAGAAAATTTACATGACAATTGATACAATGACTGATGAGCTAGAAATCGTCAATTTTCCTACTGAATTTTAAAATTCATTCAATGTTCCAGTAATGCCATTACACTGTCTTAAATTAAAAATTGGTTCACCAGTTATTTTATTACGAAATCTGAACTCGCCGAGACTGTAGTATATGTAATGGTACGAGACTCTGCATCAAACAGCTACAAAAAAATATCATCGAAGCCAGTATAATGACTGGTAAAAGAAAAGGAAAGATAGTATTTATACCACAGATACCTTTAATATCAAATGGATTGCCCTTTACTTTTAAATACTTACAGTTCCCGGGTGAAGTTGGCTTACAGCATGACTATTAACAAAGCACAGAGCCCAAATTCCAGTGCTGTGGAGTTGACTTAAGGGATCCATGCTTTGTCACGGCCAATTATATTTCGCATGCTCACGAGTAGGATCACCTCGAAATTTGTTTATTTACAGTCCGAACTACAAAACTATAAATGTAGTGTATAAGCAAGTATTGTAAAAATAAATTCAAACCAAAAAATAATACTAAATTAAAAAATGTAAATGTATAACATATGTCAATATATAATGTAACATGTAATATGTATATGAATAATATAATATGTAAATAAAACATAAATTTTTCATTTACTAAGCTTTTTCTTAAACTTATGTCCATTCGTTAATTAGTTTACTCTATATACACCGCATGTTTAATGGCCGTATAAGTCTCCCAATATCGAAAATAGAAAGCTATACCTCATATAAAAATGTATCCTCATATATTTTTTATGCCATTAAAAATGCAATGTATTTTAACCCGAACAACGCCGGGTTTCGCTGCTAGTTGAAAATAAAATCGCTTGTTTCGTACTGATTACTGAAGGTGTTCGAACCTTACAGTAAAATTTGGAGTATTTTGGGTTTCCAACGTCATTTCTATAGTTTTTACAGACGATTCAACAGGAGTTGTAAGTTCCGTCGATGTGTCTCTTAATTTTTCTGGAATAAATTCGGCACCTCTGTTAGAGTTACCGGTCCATTTATTGTATTCAAAATAAACTCTAGCTAATGCTTCTTGTAATTCTGGAGACATTGTTAAAGATTCCTCAGTAGTATTGGTTGGTTGGGTATATCCATGTAGAATGTCATCTGTGTACATGTTATTCCGCAAGGGACTTACACCTAATGGAAAAACTGATGTTGCACTATTAATCAGTTGCTTATGTTCCTGCAAAGCTTATGTTCCCCTGAGGAGTTAAAACGATAAAATAAATGCAGATCTAAATGATTATCTAGGTTTTTAAAGTTTTGTAAGTACATTTTGCGAGTATCTGCATTAATTAAAATTGGAAATTTTGGAACGTTTGAACTACCATTTCTAACATCTGATTTTAATTTTAGTATGTATGTATTTATTGTTGTTCTTATAGTTGATGAATCATACTACGTGAAACAGGAAGAAGAGGTGCTCATCCCAGATGAAGGTGAGACACATTAATTTTGCCAATTTCGTACACATAAGTAGATCTAACCTTAATAACATCGCAGGTCAATGTTTAACTCTCTAATAATTCTTAGATACAAGTTAAGAATAAATCTCTAACGATTCAATAAATAAATCCTACAGATCACCACAAAGTGATAAGAAGAGGTTACATGGGGATCTGCTAAATCGCACGTAGCAATTTTATAATAAATATAATCTCTCAAATTGTCATAAATATAATACATAAGTTATTTTTTGTACAACGATTATTTATCAATTTATATAATTTAATTCCATCACATATTCCATTCCATATATTATTCATAAACATATATGGTTATTAAGTACTCACTATTGTCCTGCATAGTGATTCTACAATTAAACAATTCAAATAATGATCCCCTAAAATACAATTTATATATGAGAGGAAAATAGTTGACTGGATGATCTAATGTAAAGGAGATAGTTGGGGAGTGCAGTCAAAAAAACACTAAATAAGTAATAAACTTATAATTACGTGGCGACGTTTTGACCTACAGCCTAGGTCATCTTCAGGGCGATTTGGAGAGAGAAGTCGTTGGGTATAACGGCTGGCTAACAATCCCTAACAATGATTGTTATCCAGCCTGAAGATGACCCTACACTGTAGGTCGAAACGTCGGCACATAATTATAAGTTTATTACTTATTCAGTGTTTTTTTGACTGCACCCCCAACTATCTCCTTTACACATACAATTTATATAGAAAATTTCAACTACATTTTTATGTATGATTTAAGTTATTGTGAGTTTGAATTGCAGAGATATTAAATGACATTTTAGTTAAATATAATTATTGTTATATCAATAATTATATTTAACTAAAACCTTTAAACTAAAGTTGATTAAATCAAATTGTATAACTCATGCACTGGGCGCTTGTATACCTCATGTACTGTCACTCCAGCATCCTTTTCCATTTCTTTCCTTACCTGATCTCATCCCGACCACGTGAAAACTGTAAAAATCCTTTAGTAAATCTAATTCATTGAATTGATGAAAAAAATTGGAATTGGAATTTGGAGAACAGTCCTTCACTTCATTTATTGTTCTACGTGATTTGCTGGATATTCATACATTGTTACATGGAATAATTGTGTTACTTGGTTTCCCTATTGTACAAGAATTACTTAGTAGATTGCAAATTATATATGTTTCATATATCTTATTTAATTTCTCAGATAACGCTGGTATTTATGTAAAAGAAGAAAGGAAAGATGAAACTGAGATTACTGGTGAGTCATGCCCTTTAAGATCTATCAAACTTCATGTTCGATTTGCTGTTTCATAGCCAATTTTATTGAAAATTCTTAAAATATGGAAAAAATGTTTTTGTTTCTGTTTTAATCATTCATTTCTTGCTGCAAATTTTCACTTTTATTAGTAAAATATTCAAATTATTCTGCTTTCTCAAGAAACAAATAAATTTCCAAAGGATCATTTTGAGAGATTAGATGATATTACTAATTAAATTAATGTTTTTTAATAACACTAATTTTAAAATTTATTTATTGAAATTTACAACTGTATAATTGTAATTCATCGAGTAAATATAATGAAAGATATATAGTGGCATGAGGGGCGAGTGACACTTTAAAGGAAAAATGACCAAGGGTTTAAGTCTGCAACCCCTTTTCAATGGCCGATCGTTTGAGCACCTATAAAATGAAATAAAATAAAAATGGTATTAAAAGAAAACAAAGATTAACCGGGAACTATTGAAATGAAAAAAAAAAATTGCAATGAACGAGATAATTACAAGCAATTAAAATACAATGTTTAATTAAAATGATTCATGAATATAAAAAAATAAATACAAATTACAAAAAACTGATTGGCAGGCCTGTTATTTAATGAAAGGAAATTGAACACTGAAGACAATTAAATAAAAAACTATTAAATTTAAATACAAAAAAACAATAATTTTAATAACTGATTAAAAAAAAATAAAACCCCTCCGACGTCTTCTCCTCAAGATCAAGTTTATTATTAATATTACTGCAAGATACCTGTTGTGGAGGAGCAAGATAATACAGCGGCCATAACTTTATAGGATCGGTGATCTTCGGTGCAATGAATATGTACTCCCAATGAGTATCACTGGTGATGTACCAGTGGCACCAAACACAACAATCGGCGATTGTTCTGCGAAATATCCTCACGGTGTTCCTTCACCAGAAGTCAGAGGCGAATTTACATGAGTGGGAGAAAAAGACGATGTGGGCATTCAGTTATTGCCTATGATAAACCCATAATTTATTCACAGTTAGTGCAATAACTGAACTATTAAACCTATTGCAAAATAATAATAATAATACATTTTTAACGATGTTTCTCTCGTACATTGAATTAAAACTTAAATTTTTAAACTAGTTATAAATAAAATTATCCTGATTGCAAAACAAATAAAATATAGTAAAAAAGCAATTTCATTTATTTACTGGGCCTTAACAAACCGCCCACCAAAAATTTGCTAAATTTTTACATGTTATCTTTCTTACTTATCCTGTTGGTCTGGTAGAGGTAGGAGTGGTGCCAATTTGATTACAGGTCGAATTTATTCACCATTATTAGTTTTTACCCGAACAACTCGAACTCTGCCATCTTATCTCTTAAAGGTTTCTACAATTCGACTGGTGGCCCAATGCAGAGGTATAGATAGGTATAGAGATTGGAGCGGTCGTAACACCGTCGACCAAATTTTAAGTATTAAAATTTCTGTCAGGTCGAACCCCTGAAGGAGGCAACAAGGACGTTCATTGAGCAACTGGTCCACATGTTCCCTGTTGAGGATTTTAACTTTACTGTCCTAACAACACTATCTTTATTGCAGTAGGTCTCAATGATTGTTGCTGGTCAATAGCGAGGAGTTATTTGGATTCACTGACTTGTAATAATGTTTCTGCAGTGAGTATCCAGTACTGTATTTTATATGATGAACGAAATAGTTGAGATCCAAATTGTAAACAGCATATATGAAGATGATCTACAAGCTTGGTTTTAGAACGAAATTTAGAATGTACAATAATATAGTCTAGTGACTGTCCTGTCTCCTACCTACCCTCAGAACACTAGGGGAATCCAAAAGGGTTGCAATGGTTGCTAACAGTTTTGCCACCTTCTCCATTGATGATCTGAAGAAGCTCCTTACGGTAAAAGTGATGTTGAGACAGTTTTATATTAACGATTTATATATCATTCACACATTAATTGATTAAATTCTGGCGTTTACAATGGATGCAACACAATATAGAAATATACATTGCTAGTTTATTTTCCTTACTGCAGTGATCAGTCGATAGTGAGTCTGGTTTGACTAACTATGGAAATCCTCCACTTCTGAAACCTTTTTTTTTTTTTTCTTGGGTTTAGGGGTTGTAAAACATCTAGGTCATCAACGCCCGTTGGTTATTAAGTTGTGGTAACCCACCTATCCGGGTCCGAGAAAGAACGAAGCGAGAGGCACGCCCAGACCCGAAGGGGCAGGCCGGAGTCCAGAAGGCGCCCAAGTCCCACAAGTCAAGTGGTTATATTGTTATTTATGACACGAAGATTGGTGAGAGGGTGTGGATAAAAACCATCTTAACCACCCAACTACACTAAGGACATTAGTACAATCCACTAATGTTTACAATGGAGTGCTATAACTATGGAAAAGTCCAAATCCTCTCAGATCTTCGGAGCTAACATGCTCTGTGGGACAAGTGGCGCCCCCATAGCCCCCAGCACCAGCCCCCAGGAGCCCAGGCCACTCCTCCCCCCAGCTTATGCGGGCCAAGTCTTCTGAAACCTTAATACCTTGATGGTTTACGAAAATTCAAAATAATAATTTATGAAAAAGTAAAAATAATAAAGATAAAACGACTAGGAACTAATCGAGGAGAATATGTGTCCCATATGTTTCATTTACAAAAATAAAAGTGGATAAAAAATCGATTGCTAAAACACATGTTAAGTAATTTGATAAATAAAGACGAAAAAGTTAAAAAAAAAAAAGCATCTGGGCTACAGGACCAAAATATTAGGGCACGGTAAGGGTAACTGATACTGTACAGCAGTACTAGCAGCTCCCCTCACATGTTCATTCTTCATTATTTCTGTTGTGAACTCTGCGCGTGCTTTTTCCATTCTTGCTCCAGAACTGCGATCAATTCTGTGAACCTTAGAGATCAGAATGAAATTTAGAAGAATGGCAGTATAAAACCTAAGTGTTACAGAGAGCATAAGCACACCGACAATGATGCCATTGACCCACCAATCTCGCATGTTGTTATGGTTTTAAACAGACCACAGGAACCTCCACCACTCACTCCAAAGGGCGTGACTGTTGTTACAATGCAAATATAAAAAAGAAATCTATAATACTGAAGGAACTGTGACCTCTGAATGCCTTATATCCAGGTCGATACCAGCATACAAATGAAAAGTGAGAAGTATTACTGTATACAGAGGTGATAATCCAAATGCTTCGAAGTCACTAAAGGTGATAACCCATATGAGGGCTATAAACATATTGGCCAGCGACAACAGGAAATGGAAAATCTATAAAATAGAAAAGTATCTTTATTCTAGAACTAAGTCCCTTTAGAATAACAAATATGAACAGAAAAAGAAACATAATATTTATCTGGCCAGAGGGCTAAATGTTTACAAATCATAAAGCATGTAAAAAGTGACATAAAACAATAGAATACAAAAACAACGAAATATGTAGACAAAAAATAATAAGTAAATAAACAGTACAAGTCTTGACAAGATATTAAGCAATTAAAGAGAATAGATAAATCCATAGCTTTTATTAAATGCATGCGCAACATGCAATAATTTCTTTACATGATGTATATCTTCTTAAAAAACAACATTAAAAGAACTAAATAACACAATGAATTATTCAATACATTACATTTTAAGCAAATGACTAATCTGCTTAGGGAGGGGAGCAGTTTGGGAAGTTAGGAGTTGTTGGAAAAGCAAGGATTTAAATGAAGATAGTGAGGGACTATGACGGATATTAGGAGAGATTGAGTTCCACACTCTGGTGGAGCGGGCGAGAATGGAACGTTCGAATGCATTAGTTCTGTGGGAACGTACATAGTGATCGGAAAGGCGGGATCTTGTTTTATGGTTTTCAATTGGAGAAGACTGTAGATATATGACGGGTGTTGAGAGAAAATGGATTGGTATAAGAATCGACAGAGGACACATTGTCTTCGGAAGGGAGGGTAGAGCCATATTAACTCATCATAAAGGTGGGACACGCGCGATCGCCTAGGAGTACCAAGCTTGTTCAGCTATGCCCAGACACTGATACTAAGTAGGTCTTCCTGAATACTGGCGAACGCAATTAATAGCTCAGAAGGAGGAAAAGACGTAATAAATTATGCATCTGCCTGAAAACTGATTGGAAATCAACAGGCATATCGACATTGATTGAGTTGTAAGGAAGTGGTGGCCGGTTGTTTTTCCTAACATTGTAGGAGTCATTTCGTATTTTTTCTCTCTGTTGTAATTCTGCTGCTTTGCGTTCAAGTTCTTTTTTCTTCTGAAAATCAGCAGGAGTCACATTAGAAGCTGCATTAGGTGTTGGTGCAATCATAGTTGTCCTAGTATAAGCAGGGGGAGAGGTTCTTGTGCAGCTAGTATGACAGCCGGCTCCTTTCTCTCGCCCCGACTTCGGACAGCTGGAGATAGTTAGTCTGCATAAGTAATTCCTCGTCAGGCGATATTGTCGTATATTATCTGCACATAACTCCAACCTAAGTTTTAATAAAGTTTTCACAGGGGCAAATCGAGATTTATCTGCTAACAGATTGTTATTAATTTCTCGTTTTATTGATTTCGACCGTAGGTAGATTGCTACAGCATATTCCAGGTTAGAAATCGTTTTTAAGGTTTTGAGATATGTTATAGATCTTTCCCATTGTGTGTTAATGTTATTGGTTGGCGATGGTTCTCCCAACTTTAATTTGTGCGTCCAAGGCTTCTGTAGTAGTTGCATGGCTTTAATAGTTCCTAAAGACAAATAGCCTAGCTGGCCGAATTGTCTATGAATCTATTCTAATATATATTATAAAATGCTTTGTTCGTACGTAAAGGCAAAGATTTCTCTATTACCACCAACTCCAATCAACTTCCCTTTGGGGTGGTAAATACCCCTTGGTCTCCAGGTGGTAGTCAGGGAGTTTGGTCGTGGTGGGTGGATTTATGGGGGGGGGCACGGGATATCCGTCCATATCATCCATATGGGAACACTTGAAAATAATCAAATTAACAACGAACATGAGGGCGAAGATTTCAGGAGATGAAAAGGCACAAGAATTTTCTGAAAAACTTTTACAAATAGGAGAAGGGACCTATCCAATAGACGAAAATACTGGCCAAATAACATTAACTAATGAGTTATGTAATGTTGTTGAAACACCTGAACAACTTATTAATGAAGTATATCCAAATATTGTTGAAAATTATACCAATTCAGAATGGTTATGTGACCACGAAGAACAACATTGTCAACAAAATCAACATCATCCAGGGATCGATTCCGGCAGAAGAGAAAATTTGCATGACAATTGATACAATGACTGGTGAGCTAGAAATCGTCAATTTTCCTACTGAATTTTAAAATTCATTCAATGTTCCAGTAATGCCATTACACTGTCTTAAATTAACTATTGGTTCACCAGTTATTTTATTACGAGATCTGAACTCGCCGAGACTGTAGTATATGTAATGGTACGAGACTCTGCATCAAACAGCTACAAAAAAACATCATCGAAGCCAGTATAATGACTGGTAAGGGAAAAGGAAAGATAGTATTTATACCACGGATACCTTTAATATCAAATGGATTGCCCTTTACTTTTAAATGCTTACAGTTCCCGGGTGAAGTTGGCTTACAGCATGACTATTAACAAAGCACAGGGCCCTAATTCCAGTACTGAGGAGTTGACTTAAGGGATCCATGCTTTGCACACGGCCAATTATATTTCGCATGCTCACGAGTAGGATCACCTCGAAATTTGTTTATTTACAGTCCGAACTACAAAACTATAAGTTAGAGAAGAATTGGTCGACTGTATCTTCTAATTTAAGGAAGAAATAGTTGGGGGTGCAGTCAAAGAAAACACCAAAATAAGCAATACTTATTTATTATGTGCCGACGTTTCGGCCTACAATGTAGGCCATCTTCAGGGCTAAGAGAGAGAAACAAACAAAAATATATAAAAACGTAGCAGTAACAAGAATATATAAAAAGTGGTACAGGAGTGAAAAAATAAAAATAGTGATTAGATATGATGAAATAGTGAATATATATATGATAAATAAGAAAGAATATAAGACTGGTTACAGAATATAATAAACTTAAAAAAGTGATAGATAAAAATAAAATTGTAGATGATGAAAAGAAATTCTAATGGTGACAGATATAATAATACAAGAATACGAAAATAAAATAGAAAAAATACATGTCAAGAAAGGATAAAATGTAAACACTAATATAAAGGGAAAGAAAAATGAGGAGGTAAACGGAAAGATACAAAAAGAGAAGATTAAAAATATAGAAAAAGGGGGTTACATAGGTAAAGTGTAATAATATAAGCATATATAGAAATAAAAGCTTGATAAATTTCAAAAATGAAACATTGAACATAGTGGTATTTATGACTATGAACTATGAGGAATGAAAAGAAAAAGAAAATATAAGTAAGGGAAGTTAATATGTAACTGTATACAGTAGGAAGCAGTGGCATTAATGCAAAATAAGATGTGAATATAACATAAACATGTAGAAAATAGGTAAAGAAATACAGAGGATGAAAAATATGAGGCTAAATAATAATGAACTCTATACATTAACAAATGATGGATGCCAAAAGAAGGTGTGAGAACAGGTGCGAAGAAAGGTGAATGTGAAAAGGATGGAGATAAGATAAATACCAAGGTATGTACTAACCGAATAAAACACGAGGCAGCTAGGAGAGCTCAGAATGAAGTGAGAGCAATAATACGTTGTAATAATACGTTAGGCCGGCTGGCGGAAGCGATACAGGCGATCTCTGACGGCCAAAAAAATGTAAATGTAAAAAAAATGACGGCCGATGTAGGAAGAGTTGCAGTTGGGAGTAGAGCACGGAATGCGATAGACGACCTGAGAGCGATGTTTTAGAGGAATGGGATCTTTGACTCGGGTATAAATATTGGAGAGTTTGTTGTGGGATTTAAAGGCGATGCGTAAATTGGGGATCGCGGAATGTAGGGATTTTTGAATGTTATTAGAGAGGGAGGGTATATATGGCAAGGATCTGTATATAGGGATAGAAGGCGGATGTGGAGATCGGGTGCGGGTGGGTGGGTTATAATGGTGATGGATGAGTTTATTGATAACATAGGGAGGAAAATTGTTTTTTAATAGGATTTCTTTGATGCGTTGGGTGTTGGTGTTATGGAAGCAAGCGTCGGAGAGAGATAGGCCACGGTGGATGATATTTTTGGCGACATTGATTTTTTGGTGGTGCGGATGTTGGGAGTAATAATTGAGGAGTCTGCCAGAATAGGTGGGTTTAGTATACCAATCAGTGGATAAGGTGTGATCGGGATTTCTAATGATACGGAGGTCAAGGAAAGGTAGTGATTTGTTATGTTCAAGTTCAACAGTGAAATGTAGGCGGGGATGGTATGCATTTAAGGATGATAATAAACCTGGAATGATGTTAGGATTTAGGATAAGGAGGAGGTCGTCCACATATTTTTTAATGAAAATGACATCGTCACGGAACTGGGGTAGGATGGAGTCTAGAAGGTCATTTAGGACAATATTGGAGAGGTCAGGAGCGAGGGGATTTCCCATGGCCAGTCCAGAAATTTGGTTAAAGAACTGTCCATGGAAAGTGAGGTAGCCAGATTCGCAGCAGAGTTTAAGGGATTGGAGATATGAGGACCGGTTGAGAGAGGTATGGGGTTCTATTAGTGACCAGTGGTTATCTATAATGACAAGGGCTTTATCTAAGGGTATGTTGGTAAAAAGACTTTCGACATCGAAGGAAGTGAGGATGTAATGATCAGGAATGGTGAGGGATGTTAAAAGATCACGTAGATGAAAAGAATTTTGGATATCATATGGGTTGTTACGGCTGAGGACTTGTAAGGATGAAAGTAAGAAATTGCTAAGTTTTGTAGATGGTGAATTGACGTTAGCTGTAATAGGACGGAGGGGGTTGTTGGGTTTGTGGATTTTGGGAAGACCATAAAAACGGGGGGCTAAGGAATTATAGGAAATGAGGTTTCTATAAACAGGATAAGTAATTAATTTAGAATTGACAAGGCTTTTTAGGTGGAGGTTGAATTGTTTTTGGAGAGATGTAGTAGGATCACGAGGTATGGGTTGGTAGGTGGACGTATCAGAAAGAAGGGAATTAATTTTGAGGTTATAATCAGAAAGGTCCATGATAACAGTAGAGTTACCTTTGTCAGCTTTGGTGACAATTAAGTTGTCATGCGATTGAAGAAAAGAGCGTGTCGACGCAAGGTCTTTGAAAAATTGCGGGGAGAAATTAGAAGGGGTGGAATGGGGGTGCTGAAGGAAGTTGGAAATGATATTAGCTACAGAGACGCGTGAAAGATCAGGTTGAACATGTGAATGGTTGAGGAGAGGGTCATTATGGATATATTCTAAGTCGGTCAATAGGTCAGGTATAATTTTTTTGAAGGAGGAGGAGGGTGCAGAAAAGTTAGGTCCTAGGGAAAGAATGTTGTTGACATGGGCGGGGATGTTGGTGGAAGAAATGTTAAGTACCCAGTTATCATCTCCTTTTGGGTAAATTTTGGAGGTAAGGGATTTGTGGTAAAGTGAATTGAATTTGGAGATGAGGTGGAGTTTTTTGCGTGACCTGGTTGTGGTGAAGGTAGATGAAATAAGGGTGGAGAGGCTATTCATTTGGACCTGGTTAAGGTGACTGGTTAAGAATTGGGTGAGGGAAGATATTCGTAGATTCAACGAGTGGATGTGTTGTATGGTCTCCCGTATTTTAAGATTCAGCAAAGATTTTTTAAATTTTAATGAGAAATTATGTAAAGTAGAATTAAGAGATTTAGAAGTGGTGACGTGATTGAGGGCATTGGTTATAAAATTAGGAAAAAGGGAGTTGGATCGACATTTAAGAAGGAAAATGCGGTGTTCTGAGTGATGAGCAAGATGTTTTTGGAGGGAGCATAGGTGATTGATATGGGATTTAAGATTTGGAACTGAAAATTTGATAGAGGAGAAAGATAAATTAGGAGGGGGGTTATGAGGTACGTGGAGGGGAGGCAATTCCATCATAGTTGAAAGAGTTAGAACTATTAGAAGTGAAAGTAGGAGCGTGATGATGTGGTGAGGAAGCCGATGTTCGAAGTGGTCTTGAAGCAGAACGATGTAGTGATGAGGACGACGAAGCCAGATGAAAGTTAGAAGAAGAGCGACTAGAAGAACGATGTTGAGGCGGAGAAGTAGAGACCGGGTGATTTCTGGACGAAGAAAGATCTAGATGCGGAGGATGGGATGTAGTAGAAGGAGTAGTAAGCATGTGTTGGTTCTGTATTCTGGTACTACGACGTAATGATATAGAAGAGAAGTTCTGTGTAAGGCCCCGCTTATTGTGGTTCATGTGATTCATGTTAGAGAAGAATTGGTCGACTGTATCTTCTAATTTAAGGAAGAAATAGTTGGGGGTGCAGTCAAAGAAAATACCAAAATAAGCAATACTTATTTATTATGTGCCAACGTTTCGGCCTACAATGTAGGCCATCTTCAGGGCTAAGAGAGAGAAACAAACAAAAATATATAAAAACGTAGCAGTAACAAGAATATATAAAAAGTGGTACAGGAGTGAAAAAATAAAAATAGTGACTAGATATGATGAAATAGTGAATATATATATGATAAATAAGAAAGAATATAAGACTGGTTACAGAATATAATAAACTTAAAAAAGTGATAGATAAAAATAAAATTGTAGATGATGAAAAGAAATTCTAATGGTGACAGATATAATAATACAAGAATACGAAAATAAAATAGAAAAAATACATGTCAAGAAAGGATAAAATGTAAACACTAATATAAAGGGAAAGAAAAATGAGGAGGTAAACGGAAAGATACAAAAAGAGAAGATTAAAAATATAGAAAAAGGGGGTTACATAGGTAAAGTGTAATAATATAAGCATATATAGAAATAAAAGCTTGATAAATTTCAAAAATGAAACATTGAACATAGTGGTATTTATAACTATGAACTATGAGGAATGAAAAGAAAAAGAAAATATAAGTAAGGGAAGTTAATATGTAACTGTATACAGTAGGAAGCAGTGGCATTAATGCAAAATAAGATGTGAATATAACATAAACATGTAGAAAATAGGTAAAGAAATACAGAGGATGAAAAATATGAGGCTAAATAATAATGAACTCTATACATTAACAAATGATGGATGCCAAAAGAAGGTGTGAGAACAGGTGCGAAGAAAGGTGAATGTGAAAAGGATGGAGATAAGATAAATACCAAGGTATGTACTAACCGAATAAAACACGAGGCAGCTAGGAGAGCTCAGAATGAAGTGAGAGCAATAATACGTTGTAATAATACGTTAGGCCGGCTGGCGGAAGCGATACAGGCGATCTCTGACGGCCAAAAAAATAATGACAAAGAAGGGGGAAGGATGGACATGACCTGCCCACAGAAAGCGATTTAATTTTATCACTGTAGTGATGTAAAGTAAATAACTGAACAGGTATATTTTGGTAGAGAATCAGAAAATTTAATACAAAATAAAAATTAAAAAAACAACAGACAAATTTACAATAAAAAGTAATAGGCTTTTGGAAAAATAAGTGAATGCATGATCTAATAATAAAAAAAATGATATTATGAGAGAGGAATATTTACAGTAGTTCATCAATCCATCAAGTTGAATATATCTATAAATTATTTATTGATTATAAAATATCGGATTGGGAATTTGGAAGATATAGGAAAAGTTTGGATTTAAATTTAAATGTCTGACCATCAGACGCAATCCAAATACTTTTTTAAACATTATGGAATAAGTTTGTAAATTTCTTTGTCGATGGTTCTTTTTTTAAAAATGCACCCTCTCCATTTTACCCTCCCCTCACTCACTCTCCCCCTCACTCACTCTCCCCCTCACTCCCTCTCTCTCTCTATTTTTCCCCTCCTCCACCCCTTCCCCATCTTCGTCTCCCTCTATCCCCCTCCCCAATCTCACTCTCCCCCACCCCTTCTCTTTATCTCCCTCCTCCCCTCCCCCCTCCCCTCTCTCTCCCTCCCACCCCCCCTCTCACTCTCTATCTCTCAATCTACACTTGTGTGTTTTATTTGCAGAGTTTCCCTAAAAACACCTCAGGAGTTAGATGATGCAGTCAATTCCTTTACCAATATGATCCAGCAAGCAGTTTGGACTGCATCTTCACCCCGTCCTTCCTTCAAAGTCCCCAAGAAAAATCCATTACCGCAAGATCTTAGGGATCTTATCCTTACCAAACGCCGTTACCGATCCCTTTGGCAAAGAACCAGGCATCCTCACGATCGGAGACTGTATAACCACTTCACCAAATTAGTCAAAAAGAACCTGACAACCTATAGATCCGAATCCTAAAAATCCTACCTTTCCACACTATCTGCTTCAGATAATTCCCTTTGGAAAGCCACCAAAAAAATACTCAAATACCACTCTATTTCCCATCCTCTCCGACGTGAAGACAGTTCTTGGGCTGCATCAGATGAGGACAAAGCAGAGGAATTTGCCAAACACCTTTCAAATACATTTATCCCACATCCTGAAATCCACCCTAACCACGTTTCCAATATTAATGAATTCCTTTCTTCACCCATTCCTCTATCCTTACCTCCTAAAGCTGTAAATCCCTCTGAGGTCAAATTTCTCTTACAAAAGTTAAAAGTCCGCAAATCTCCTGGACATGACCTTCTTACCACCCAGATCCTTCAACGACTTCCTCAAAAAGCGATTATTTTCCTTACCTATCTATACAACTGTATCCTTCGTACAACTCACTTCCCTTTGCTGTGGAAACACTCCGTCATCATCCTATTCCCTAAACCTGGCAAACCACCCAATGTCACTTCATCATACCGACCCATCAGCCTGCTCCCTATTCTTTCCAAAATTTTTGAAAAAATCCTCCTGAAACGAATCCTACCCATCATCGAATCCAAAAATATTCCTTCACATCAGTTTGGATTCCGTCCCAGGCACTCGACAGTCCAGCAGGGACTCCCAAGTTATCGATCACATATCCTCTGCTCTTGAAAGCAAACAATACTGCACAGGCGCATTTCTGGACGTAGCACAAGCTTTCGACCGGGTATGGCATGCCGGTTTGCTGTTCAAGCTCAAAACCCATTTACCTCAATCCTTATTTCTAGTTCTTCGATCCTACCTCTCTGATCGCTACTTCCAAGTATGCTGTGGTAACGAATACTCCAATCTTTACCCAATTCAAGCAGGAGTTCCCCAAGGCAGCGTCTTGGGTCCTATCCTATACATATTGTACACCGCTGATATCCCAACTATTCCTGAAACCTTCCTTGCAACGTTCGCAGACGACACAGCTATCCTATCATCTCATCCAGATCCCGAAATAGCTTCCAAGAACCTACAAAGCCACCTTTCACTCATTGAAATTTGGTGTAAGCAATGGCGGATCAAAGTCAACGAGGAAAAATGCAAACACGTGACTTTTACCCTTCGCCGGGGAACATGTCCTTCTGTCCAATTCAATGAAACCATCCTACCTATTTCCGACACAGTACGATATCTTGGCTTCCTCCTAGACAAAAGACTTACATGGGATCCTCATACCAGACTCAAAAGACAAGAACTTAACAGACGATTTAGCCAACTATACAGATTACTATGTCGGACCTCCGATCTTTCAATAGACAATAAATTACTAATATACAAGAACATCATCAAACCTATTTGGACCTATGATCTGGAACTGTGGGGGACAGCAAAACAATCGAATATCAGACGCATTCAATCCTTTCAATCCAAAATCCTGAGAACTATTGTCGATGCTCCTTATTATGTTTCCAACAAAACCCTCCATAAAGATCTCAACATTCCTTTCGTCCTCGACCTCATTCCTACTAAATTTTCAAACTTTCACCAAAACCTTGCCTGTCATCCCAACCCCCTGGCTCAGTCACTATCCAGTTCCACACATCCATATAACCCACCCCGCCGTCTAAACCGGCAATGGCTCCGAGATCTGTTGTAATAATGCCATTTGGAGTACTGGCACTGGCCAGATTCTCTACTCACGACCTGTGTGGGTGTGTGAAGCGCCCTTACCAGCTTCCATTGGCGTTTAATGCCAGTGACGCGGCTGGGAAAGGGGGCTGGGGCTTCCCGGACTCCTGCTTTGCCCTCATTCCTGGGGAAGAAGCTCAGTTCGGGGACCCCAGGCATATTGTAAATAGGGTATGAATGTGTGCATTTTATTTTATTTTATTATTAGTATTATTATTATTATTTATTTTACTTTATTATTTATTTTCCTTAATATTATTATTACCGCATTAATTTCTTTCTGTTACCGCATGTATATATTTATTTATTTTATTTTATTTTATTTTGTTTATATTATTGTTTTGTTATGGAATGACTGTAAGCTACACAGCACTATTACTTATTGCCCATAAGTGGCAGATAGTAATATTTCAATAAAGTGTTGATATAAAAAAAAAAAAAAAATTTTGCGAGTATCTGCATTAATTAAAATTGGAAATTTTGGAACGTTTGAACTACCATTTCTAACATCTGATTTTAATTTTAGTATGTATGTATTTATTGTTGTTCTTATAGTTGATGAATCATACTACGTGAAACAGGAAGAAGAGGTGCTCATCCCAGATGAAGGTGAGACACATTAATTTTGCCAAATTTAAAAAACTTATCCTTTAAAAGACAAAATTCATTCTGTATTAGTACATGACTCCAAATTTGCTTATGAATTTATGTTTTTTTTAATAGTTGATAATGTCAACTGTGTCAATCATGTGAAACAAGAAGAGATGTTCATCTCAGATGAAGGTGAGAAACGTTTATTTTATTAACCTTTTTATTGTTGTTTACCAAATACAAACGTAACACTTTATTATTTAGTTGAAATTCTATTTGTCTCAAGCAATTGATATATTTTTTTGGGTGTTAGTTGAGCTCCAATTTATAAATTATGAAAATAAGTTAATTTTAATTTCTCAGTTTATTTTTATTAAGTAGATATTATTGGCGGATAGAGCAGAATTTCAGAGGTCACGACCTTGACCCCGGAAGGGGGCCTAGTAGTGACCTTGACCTATAGGTCATTGATTAGCTCTATCTCTGTATGTCATTGATAAGCGTTATCTCTGTTGGTCATTGATATGGACTATCTCTGAGGGTCATTGACCCCGGAAGGTGTTTGTTTACATTTGAGGATTAGTACGGGGGCTTGTTGCGAGCTAGATATCGTTGATTAGCTCTATCTCTGAGATGGTTGCTGACGCATGAGGGTCATTGACACGATTGTTTACATTCTAGGTGTAGTACTGGTGACCTTGTGACATCAGCCATGCGTATGTCTACACGCCGCGTAGCTATTGTACAGACGATAGTGGTTACACAACAGGTTCTGACTCAGCTGTTTCATTCAGTTTTAGGTCACAATGTCCATGCTCATTGATAAGTTGTTAATTTAAATGTCTTATTACGAGCACAGATGTACTTGTCTTATTGCAATCTCCATTTATTATTTTATTATATCAATATTATTTGAGTTTGATTTATCTATACACATTTGTTTTGACTTACTACCTTGAAAGAAGAATAAAGGTGAAGAAAAAAAAATTTAATTTACATGATTTATTTGAAGTAAAACAAAAAAATGATAATGTCACAAAAAAAAAAACAAAAAACAAATATAATAATCTCTCTTAAGAACTAATTATAACGTAATGTTTCCTGTTGTCGATTGTAAAAATCGACAACAGTCCGGGTGCGCGAAAATTTTGAACATCCGCTAGCTCGTACGAAGGCAGTAATGTATTCAATATCATGCCGTCTTTCTTAAGAGTGGCTCTCCCTCTCTCTATGCTGAGAATTTCATAGAATCCTTCAACTAATTGATGGAATTCTATAAATGAGCTCATCTAAAATACAAAGAAGTTTTGTTTTTGAAAAAATATAACTTACAGTAATATAGTTTTTTATATTTTTTATACAAAGTTGTACATGTATCATTGTATGTAATACCAACTACTTCATTTCTCGGAAGGAGATAATGACCGGCTGTTAGCACGTCTCTTAGGTGCTCAAATCTGTCGAGATTGAAAGCACAAACCTGGCATATGGTTATATTGGCAGACGAATGGTCTGTTGGCATACTATTTAGGGTCTCAAAGGTTGGGATATTAAAATATTAAGTAATCAAACATCTATAAAGTGGTTCGTTATTAGCTAGAGCATAATTTAGAAGCAACATAATTTAAAATGATAATTACCTTATGGAGAGATGTAACTGTAGTGATCTGTAAGGCAGTAATTTCTTTGCAGGTCCTGATCCCTTTTATATATGAAAAAATTACGCAATGCAATCATTCGGCACTGTCATGTCGGGCGGCGTCCTTTCAACTCGATAAAACATATTGCAAAATCATCTATTTTCTTCTATATTAATTATTATCTCTAGATAATATTCATTAAAATTTATATTCGTTTAATCTTATCGTTGGACCATTAAAATTTATATTCGTTTAATCGTATCGTTGCAACTGACCCGTGCTAGCACGAGGTCAACGCAATGTTCGTATGTAAAATAAATTTTACTGCTTCTAAAATCTAAAAAATAGAGAAAGAAGTAAAATAAAAAAAAATACAGTTTCTTGTAAATAAGACCCTCGGATCGATTAGTGTCATTCAGTCTTTGGCTTCAGCTCTCCTCGTAAACACAGTAAGTAATTTTTTTTTTAATTTACATATGTCTTTATAGTATAAGTATCACGATATGTCTCATGTGCACGCTGAGTATGAATATTTCCTCAGTATAAATTTACTTTAATTTGACTATTCCTTAATTTAATGTTTCTTTTTTATTAAACCAGATGTCTCTTGCCGAAACATTAAATAAGCTTAACAAATTTCCAGTGTACAAAACACTGGATGAATTGGAAAATGGGAGAATTTATACAATTGAAAGCATGGAGATGAAGCAAACGCAATATGGAAAATCTTTACAGATTATCTTAGAGGGAGAAGAGGAAAAAATTAGAACATTTCTCCCAAAAAGATTTTTATCTCCATTCACTAAAGAGTACGTAGACAACTACGATGGTAAGTACGATACAAATAATTACTGATATGTTGATTATGCTAAATGAATATTAATTCCAGCTTTGTTTCAGGTTCGCTGAAGCTAATGTATTTGGGGAAAGAAAAGAATTGTCACCAGTTAAAATTTCTATAAGGTGTGATTCTTTGCGCTGATGACTAACATTATTTTTATCTTGAGTTAATGTATATCTTGAGTTAATGTATTTAGCAAATATTCGTTAAGTTTAACCAATGTGAAATGAGTGATAGGTTAGCTAAAGTATCATCTAATCATTATGGTAGAAAAAATTATTTGTGTGATAAATGTGGTCTATTATTAAGTACAAGAATACATCGCTGTAAATGGAAAGGCTATTTTTGTCATTCATGTGGGAGGGAATTTAAAAGGAAATGTAATTGTTCGAGACACATAAAAAGTCAATGTAATTCTAAATGTATCAGCAAACCCAATTTTGCAACGGAGTCGAACGCATCTGAAGTAGAACGATCGGACGCTTCTAGTCAAGTCGTAAAAGCCCATTCATTGTCATCTTCTTACCGGGATACAAGTGCAGTTTCAAATAGTTCGTCTTTTTTTCATCCTCAATTAGTGCAATTATCTAATTTTAATAAAAAAACAGAACTCATTAACTACGTTGGCAATAATAGTGGAATGTATCAGGCGGAACCCTCCTCCCTCCCTCTTAAAAAAAGGAAATATATACATAAGGAGGAGAATGTTTGCACCCCGGTTGATGAAACCACCAAGTCCATAAATTATGCGCCTCCAAAAACTCGCTATATACTTTTCAATAAAGAACATAGAACAAGCCAAAACGAGAGCTGTATCATAAGAAAAGCATTTGGTGATTCAATCGTAGATATTTATATTCCTAATGGCAATCGAGAACTAAGCGTCATTAACTTCTTACAGCTCGTGAAAGTAGAACTATTTGGAATACTAAATCATTATTTAACAAAATGGCAAACTCTCAAAAGTCTTATTGCGATAGAGTGTAGCTATAAAAAACTTGATATCAATCAAACAACGCTAGAAGAACGTACCGATATAAATTTCAAAACAAAAATAAAATCTATTGAAGAAACCACCGACATTAATAAATATATAGACAAATCGTATGAAAAAATAGTGATCGAAATGGATTCCTTCACGTCTAAAGGATCTGGTTGGTCATTTGTTTCTTGTAATTTCCTTTGTTTACATTTGACCAAATATAAACCCCTAGGTGGAAAAAAATTTATTGAGCTACCCCAAAATATAAAAAATAGACGAGCGGTTATAAATGTTAAAAATGACAACACGGAATGTTTTAAGTTGGCCATTCTTAGCAAGACAATAGGTTCAAACAAGGCGAGCTCTTACAAACATGTAAAAAGTAACTATGACTTTACATGCATTTCGTATCCCTCAACGTTTAAAGATGTTGTCAAATTTGAAAACGCTAATAACGTTGCAATAAATTTATTTGGAATAAATGATGAAAACGAGATATATCCATTACAGATTAGTAAAAAATTAAATTTCAAAGAACGATTTGATATTTTGTTCCTAAAAGATGAAGAGAGCTCACATTACTGTTATATAACAAACCTAAGCCGACTCATATCTCCTCAGCTGTCGTTACATAAATCTTCAGTAGAAGTTTGCCACAGATGTCTATCAACATTTAATTCTAATTATATAACAAGAAGCGGGAAAAACGCTAAAGACCAACTGAACGATCATTTACTCTTTTGCAGCTTACAAAAACCTTCTAGAGTAGTATTTCCCGAAGAAAATGAAATACATTTTAAAAATTTTGAATATACTCAAGCCATTGAAATTGTAGCGTACGCTGACTTTGAGTGTTATCTGGAACCGTTAGAGGGTCCATGTAACGACTCACAGAAGTCATGGTCTAATATTGTTCAAAATCATAAACCGTTTTGTGCGTCATTACTTATTAAATCAACAAGTTTCGTGTTTAAACCACAAATTTTTACGGGTATGGATTGTATGGAAAAATTTATTGAGGCATTACACGAAATGGTTCAAAAAGTTGATGAGATTTATGGCTGTATAGTTCCAATGCAAAAACTGACCCAGGAAGAAGAAGAACATTTTCATACGAGTAGCAGGTGTATCATTTGTGAAAAAAATATATGTCAAGATGATAAAGTTCGTCATCACAATCACCGATCAGGTCGATTTATTGGTTGTGCTCATTCCTCTTGTAATTTGCGAGCCAAAACTCCTAATTTTATACCCGTATTTATTCACAACTTTCAGGGTTATGACAGTCATCTGATTGTACCTTTCCTCGCTCACATCGAGGGCTATGTTTCAGTTATTCCTAGCAATACAGAGAAATATATTAGTTTCTCAATACAGTTTAAAGGATGTAAAACCAAAATTCGGTTTGTGGACTCTTATAGATTTCTTGCTTCTAGTTTAGACCTCTTAGTAAATAATATGAAAGAAAATTCCAATTGTTTGCGGGATACCTTTCCAAATTTAAGTCGATTATTTCCGGACGAAGAGAAAATGGCTCTGCTTACTCGAAAAGGAGTATTTCCTTATTCCTATATAGACTCAATTGAACGATTGACAGAGACAAAACTACCCAATAAAGAAAAGTTTTTTAATAATTTAACAAACTCAGATATTACTGAATCAGAATACAACCATGCGATCACTGTTTGGCAAAAATTTAACATTAAAAATTTAAAAGAATATGCAGAACTGTACATAACAACCGACGTTGTTCTTCTGTGCGAGGTTTTTGAAAAGTTTAGGGAACTATGCATGAATATTTATCATCTCGACGCTGCTTGGACATTCACCCTGCCTGGGTTTGCGTGGCAGGCCATGTTGAAACACACAAATATACGCCTAGAAGTAATTAAAGATATCGACAAAATATTATTTTTAGAAAAAGGAATCCGGGGAGGGCTCACTAACGTGATAAAACGATATGCAAAAGCAAACAACAAATATGTTCATGATTATGACCATAACAAGCCATCAACA
Organism: Arma custos; assembly: GCA_037127475.1. NCBI lineage: Eukaryota > Metazoa > Arthropoda > Insecta > Hemiptera > Pentatomidae > Arma > Arma custos. The sequence goes on from CM073759.1 coordinate 226,923,143, forward strand.
TATTTAATTTACGCGGATGTTAATAACCTATATGGATATGCAATGAATGGATTTCTACCTTACTCTAACTTTGAATGGGAAACGGAAAATTTAGATATTCAAAAAATAACCAACGATTCTCCCATCGGTTATATATTCGATGCAGACTTTAGTTATCCTAAAAATATTCATGACTTACACAGTCAGTTACCTCTATTACCGGAAACAAAGAAAGTGCCGGGGGGAAAAGTAAAAAAGTTGATAGCTTCATTGACTGAAAAGAAAAGATATATTATCCATTATATTAATTTAAAACAAGCGCTGGATTTGGGTGTAAAAATGGATAAGGTTCATAGAATTTTAAAATTTCGTCAAAAACCATGGTTAACCCCTTATATCGATTTGAATACATATCATCGAACTAAGTCAACTAACTCATTCGAATCAGATTTTTTTAAATTAATGAACAATAGTTGTTTTGGTAAGTTTTTAGAATGTGTCAGAAATAGAATTGATCTAAAAATTATTACTAATCAAAAATCTTTAGAGAGATATGTAAAAAAACCAAATTTTAAGGATCGCTTTATTTTTTCCGAAAATGTAGTAGCTGTACAGCTCGAAAAAGAAAAGGTAGTGTTAAATAAACCAATCTATGTGGGGTTTTCTGTTCTGGAACTTTCAAAAGTTCTAATGTATGATTATCACTACAATCTATTTTTAAAAACATACGGCAGCGATAATGTAAGTCTTTGCTATATGGATACCGACTCACTGCTGTATGAATTGACCGTGGATGACTTCTATCAAGATCTAAAAGATACTCTAAAATGTCATTTCGACACGAGCAATTTTCCAGTATCACATTTTGCTTATTCACAAGAAAATAAAAAAGTAGTCGGAAAATTGAAGGATGAAACGGCTGGTGACCCGATTGTAGAATATGTGGGATTAAGGCCCAAAATGTACTCATTTATTACAAACAAGAGTAAGCTCATCAAAAGAGCAAAGGGAATAAAGAATAGTGCTGTTAAAGAGTTTAAATTTAATGATTATCTTGTTACTTTACAAACCAATATGAAAATGTACAGTTCGTTTCAAATCATTCAATCAAAACGACATCATTTGCATACAGTAGTTGTCAACAAACTATCTCTCAGCCCGCATGATGACAAAAGAGTGACTTTATCAAACCACATACACACTTTACCATATGGTCATTATTCATTAGAAGAATAATCTTATATTGTAATGCTTAAGTCATGTTTGATGTAACAGGGGGAGATATAAACTACATTTTTTTTTTCTAAATAAATTTATTAGTGTAAAGATAATATATATATATATATATATATATATTTATCTCAATAATATATCATGTAATAAACTTTGTCATTTAATGTATATTTAAAATTACAATAAATTTTAATTTTATATGTAATGTACTTTGTTATGTAATGTATATTTAAAGTTGTAATACATTGTAATTTGTCATTCAGCTTAATTATATACATGTAATATTCTTTTTTATCTCATATAGATTGTTTATATAATAATTTTACATATACTCAATAAATTTCTTCGAAGCTAAACAATATCACTTTTATTTATCCACGATTTTTCATCAAGTCCCAACCACTTAACATACATTTTCTTTCCTTTCTTTTTCAATATCTTCTCAATCAAATAGACATCAGGATGTTTTACTTTTTGAAGTTCTTCAGAATAAAATGCGCCTTTGATGGGTTGACCCTTTAAATCATTCAATAGGTAAGTATATGGATTTGTATTTTGCACTTTGCTTATTTTAAAAATCTCTGCTGACCAGCTGGCAGTATAACCTTTTGAAAATATTGTTTTACGCTTTGATATTCTTACGTAATCATCCTCATTCAACTTTTGCTTATTCAATCTTCTGTCAGATTTTAGATACACGTTGTGTAATAAATAATTTTCGACTTTTTTGGAATTCACATCAATTGGTTTCATACCTATAGTTGTATGAAATGATGAATTATACTCATGTAGAATCTGAGGTAAAATATCTAAAAATTTGTAATTTCCTCGCATGCTGAATGCTTTCCACATTTTCGCTTTCAATGTTCTATTAAACCTTTCTACAATGGAAGCTTTCATATTAGAATAAGTAGAATAATGATTAACACAATATTGTTTCATTACAGATTTAAACTTTGAATTGTAAAATTCTTTTCCTCGATCACTTTGAATGTTTTTCGGAGTCTGCTTATTTGAGCGAAACACACTCTCCATTGCTTTAGTAACATTTTCTGCTGATTTCTGCTTTAGAGGCACGGCCCAAGCATATTTTGAAAAGCAGTCTATAACTGTTAATAAATATTTGTGCCCTTTATTTTCTCGAGCATAAGGTATCATTTCTACTAGATCTATTTGCCACAAGTCATTTATTCCTTTCAAAACTGTCTTTCGTCTGGGATATTTCTTCCGAGCTGGCTTATGCAATTCATCTACAACAGTTCTTTTTAATATTGATGATTGCATTTATAACTTCTCTTTGAGTATTTTCTTAAGATAAGCGAGTGTGACCGCGTCAGATTCCTCTACGGGCTCACCGACGTTTGCTATTCTTTTCCCGAGACAATCATATATATTGTTAACTAAAGTCAAAGCAACTCTGTTGAAGAATTCTTTTGTAACCACATCATAGTTATTTATAGGTGGAGCGAAATTGACAAGTCTTTTTCTTTTTCCATCTATATAGTTACCCGGCCAATTTTTTAAGTCAGTGTAGGTAATCGCTAGAGTATCACAGTACACTTTATTAGCAGCATCATGAGCTGAGATCGGGTTTGCAACATTGATTATTCGTAGATTATTTGCATCAATGTCCTTTTCAGACTTCAATATGCTAAACGGAAAATACCGTTTTTTATACTTGGAATGCTTTAATGACATGTGGGATCCGAACTTGTTTATCGTCATGTTTATACTAAACTCGAGTAACCTGTTTTTTCAATATATAATATTTTCTTCTCGTAGCTCTTCAATTAATGACTCTATTTCGTTATGATGTCCTTCATGACCGGCATAAGTGGACGCCATTAACAGCTTTAGACGATCTACTAGCTCGTTAGGATCGTTCCAATACTCGTACAATGGTTTATTTGCTCTCATAAGACTAGTTCCCCGTTTGTCAGTGTGCGAACGGAGTAGCCTACTCGAAGCTGAGTAAGGAGGACGAGGTTTTAAAGATTGTGAAGGAAATAGCTTTGATATAATATTCTTATATTTCTCAGATCTGGTTCCGAACACTCCTTGCTCTTCACTATAGCCTTTTTTGTGAGCCTTTGTTGAGAGTAAAATATTCTTATAATTATCCAAGTCTGACTCCGTATAATCTTTGGGATTTTTCAAGTAGAGTAGCTGCAATAATCCTGGCGTTCCTTCATAAACTATTCCGTTAATAGATATATCATCGCTGTTTGCAAACAGCTGGACATCGTTTGTGTCTCCAATAGATAATCCTCCAGAAGGCATGACTCTAATTCCATAACGAGAATCATGTGCCTTATCTCCCTTCAACATTTTATCCAAGTATTCTCTTTGAAGGTTTCCAAATGCTGCAAGATGCTGCTTAAATTCGGCTTCTCCTTGTGGAGTTTTAGCATATTCTTTGACTTGCTCTGATAGCGGATCATCAGCCTCATACTCGCTCTCATACTCTTGAACGGGAAAGTGGGATAACGGTGTTTTTGGATCATCGGATGAAATTGTTAAAGCTCCTTTGAAGTGAGGTGTCGTTTTTGGCAATAATGTTGATTTTCGATAAATACTAGCAGCAGACTCTGCCTCGATTGGCGATTCGTCCCACACATCTCTCCTTTTTACTTTTCTAGGTGGGGGTTCCGATTTTGTCTCTTTGCTCACCTGTACTGATTGTTTAATGGCTTCTAGAGGTTGAAGCACAGGTGTAAAAAATTCTTGACGACCTTTTTCAACGTCCTGGAGACTACGCTTTAATGCTCGAAATTTGTTTTTTAAAATCTCACTTGTTTTTATTATTTCACGAGTGACTTTCGGGTCCATGATTGTTAATGATAATTACTGCCAGGATCGCTCTTTATATATATCTACAATGTATGTATCAATTCCTTTTCTAAAACGTCCATTGTTCAGGTCTTTAGTCTTATCAATAACGAGATAACCAAATGGTTCTTTCCAACATAACGAGCAAATGTCTTTAAAAAGAGTAAAACTTAAATCCGGTGTGCTTACGTGTTCTTCATAAATATGTTTTAAATTTAATTCATCTTGAGAAAATACTATTAAAAAATTAAAGTTACATCTGATGAGGTGTCTTGGGATACAAACGTAACTTTGTGTTAAATAAAAGCAATCGAGGTTCATGTGACGACCATAACTGAAGTACCGTTTAATTATATCCTGATCTTCCATTGCGACATCATCAAATATGCAGACCGAATTGGATTTGATTTCTTTAGGCAGTTCCTTTGCATCTTCAAAGAAGTATAACCCTATTTCAGGAACTAGATTTACAACACTTTTTAAATACTGATATTTAGACTGATGTAAAGTTTTTCCGAAAAGATATACATTTTTAAATTTTAAACCGTTAGAATTTAATAAGAGTCCAATCATAATATTGGTCTTTCCACATCCGCTCGGCCCACATATCGACGCTCGGATAGTGTTTGGTAATAATGCACTATGTCTCTCCTCCGATTCGCCTTTAACTGGGGTAAAGTTGGTAGTAGAGAAACATTGTTCTTGTTTAACTAATTTCATTCTGAATGCAAACAACATTCATTTTCCATCCTATATATACCACAGTTTTTCATTTTCTAAGAACAGTATGATGCGCAAGCTTCACAAAGGAAGAGGCCTCGTGAACAGTCTTACAAATAAGTTACCGTTTGAATTACACCTGCCAGGATACCAGTATTGTGGTCCCGGTACAAAACTTGAAAAACGACTAATTAGAGGAGATAGTGGAATAAACGCGCTTGATAGAGCTTGTAAAGAACACGATATAGATTATAGCATAAATAAGGATATGAATAGTCGTAAACAAGCGGATAAGATTCTAGCTGATAATGCTTGGAAACGAGTAAAATCTCAAGATTCGTCATGGGGAGAAAAAGCTGCAGCTTGGTTAGTTACAAATGCCATGAAAGCAAAAGGAAAAATTGGTTCGGGTTTAAAAAAGAAAAAGAAGATTAGTTTCATTGATTTGGTTAAATCGTCAAAAGTAGATGACGTATCATCTATTATGAGAGCATCAAAAGTGGCATATAAAAAGGCTAAAATGAATCTACGCGGCAAGGGTAAACCCACACCGCCCAGAGTTCTCCCCCTGCCAAAGGAAGGAGGTTTTCTTCAATTTCTTGTACCGCTAATGGCAGGACTTTCCGCTGTGGGATCATTGGCAGGAGGAGCAGCAAGTGTTGCCAAGGCGATCAATGAGGCTAAAGAAGCCAAGCTAAAATTAGATGAGCAAAAGAGACATAATTTGACTATGGAAGGTCAGAAAGTTGGAAACGGACTTTATTTGAAACCGTATAAGAATGGTTACGGTCTGTTTATAAGCCAACAAAAAAAATCTACAAAAATGTGACTACCAAATAAACCATTGAGCGATATTGAATTAAATCATTTTGCAAAAGTATTAAATGTTCCAAATTTTCGTGGAGTATTTATGATTGATAATCTTCCTAAATATCCAAAAAAACACGAGTCAGCTATTGTAAATTTAAATACAAGTTCGGAACCTGGTTCTCATTGGGTCTGTTATGTAAAAAAAGATAATGTTGTGCAATACTTTGATTCGTTTGGAAATTTGAAACCACCGCCGCAACTACTCGACTATTTTAAAGATTTAAAAATAACTTACAATAGACGACGCTATCAAAAGTGGAATACTCCGATATGTGGTCATCTCTGCTTAAAGTATTTAGCCGAGGTTTCTCGTAAATTTTGATCATTCAATAATCATGAGCTATACAGTAACGTTTACAGGCAATTCTAGCATTCTTCATGCAAACTTTTTACCACCGCTAGAATTAGAGTCAAATTATACCATCGGTTTATTATCTTTCGATACGTATAATACTATTCCTAATGTTATGAAAGATGTTAACGATAAGTTTTATTTTGGAAATCTGACAATCCAGATACCAGAAGGATCATATGATATCGATTCTCTAGATTCTTTTCTTCGTGAAGAAATTAACCACCTTGATCCTGCTGCAGGGTTAATACTGAGAGAAAATCAGAGTACTTTAAAGTCAGAACTTAGAGCAACTAAACCAATCTATTTCAATTTTCCCGATAAGCCACATTCCATCGGTCCCCTACTGGGTTTTACCCGTCCCAATCATGTCATTAACCCGACACAACGGTATACTGAATCGGACGACATTGTGAAAATTCTTAGTGTTAATACTATTTCGGTTCATTGTAATATCGCCTCGGGATCTTATGCGAATGGAGATCCTGATCATAGTATTCACCAGTTCTTTCCAGCAGTGGAACCAGGATATAAGATAATAGAAACCCCAAATCCTGTCATTTACTTTCCTACTAACGTGAGGACTGTTGACAATATTACTGTTCGTTTAGTAGATCAGAACGGTAAGCTTATTGATTTTAGAGGAGAAACAATTACTATAAGATTACATTTAAAGAAAAATGGGGATTGATTTTACCACAGAGAGACGGGACCGAAATCTAGCTGCTTATAAAAGGAGACGTCAAACCCCATTGAGATTTAGTAAACCTAAATCATCGAGACCGTTAACACCTGCAAACGCTAAATTTTTAAAACAGTGTGGTTTTCGATTAAAAAAACATGAATAATATACTAAACATCGCATCAGACGTGAAATTTGATGATTCCCTTACACAATTTCAATATCATTCACATCAGCCGTATGCGGGGAACACCTTTAACAAGTCCGATGAAATCAGAATACCTGTTCATCAACAAGATGTCTACACATTCCCTTCATTAAGTTTTGTTTATTTGGAAGGTCGGATTTTAAAAAAAAACGGTACTCCGGGAACTACTTCTAAATTGACTAATAACGCATTTGCGTTTTTGTTTGATGAGATCAGATACGAACTGAATGGCATTGAAGTCGATAGAGTGAGAAATCCTGGAATAACTACATCGCTTAAAGGCCATGTATCGTTTTCAGCTAATCAAGTAAAAGGACTAGAAAATGCGGGATGGATAATTCCAGGTGCCGATAAAACTCTTTCGATAGATAAAAACGGCTTTTTCAGTGCTTGCTTGCCACTGGATATTCTCTTGGGAATATGTGAGGACTATCGAAAAATTTTAATTAATCTTAAACAAGAACTCGTTTTAATCCGATCGAGTACAGACTTGAACTGCGTAAAGGGTAATGATGATGTAGAAATAAAATTAGATAAAGTAGTTTGGAGGATGCCTCATGTCCGTGTTTCAGATCAAGAACGGCTGAGGTTGTTGAAAATGGTTGAGAAAAACAAGGTCATTTCTCTTCCGTTCAGATCATGGGATCTTTACGAATACCCTAGTTTGCCTGCGACGCAGCAAGAAAATTGGACAGTCAAAACATCGGCAAATTTAGAAAAGCCTCGATATGTTATAATCGCATTCCAGACTGATCGAAACAGAAACGCTAGCAAAGACAGCAGTCAGTTTGATACCTGTAAATTGAAAATTTTGAAACTCTATCTGAATAGCGAACAATATCCTTATGACGATTTGAATTTAGATTTCGCACAAGGAAAAGTGGCTCTCCTCTACAAAATGTATAACGAGTTTCAAACGAGTTATTATGGTAATCGATATTCTCAACCTTTGCTATCACGTTCCGAATTTGAGACCCTCGCACCTATAGTCGTTATAGATTGTTCTAAACAATCTGAAGCAATAAAAAGTACGACCATTGATATTCGCGTGCAACTAGAGGCGAGTGAAAATTTCCCGGCTAATACTAAGGCATTCTGTCTCATTATTCATGACAACATTGTAGAATACGAAGCGGGAACCGGATTGGTCCGTAAAATGTATAATGCTGCAGCCGCTCACACACATATATATATATATATATATATAGTCGTAGACACACTAGTGCCACTTCACCGTAGGACCTTGTCTAAATCTTAAGAAGATGCGTTCAGTGGTCATTGATTTTCAGGGCTATCGCACGGCTTCTAACTCTTTAATTGTTAAGGAACTGAGTATTGTTTCGGTCAGTCATGGTTCATCATGGCATTGGTTTTTTAAACCTCCAGAGGATGAAGAAGGAGTGAGTCAGTCAAAGACGAATCTTTGGGTAAAAAAGCATATTCACGGATTGGAATGGGACTATGGTGATGTAAAATATGAAGATATAAAGTATTTTTTAGCATACGTTACAGAAGACTATGATATAATATGGGGAAAGGGAATGGAAAAGTGCAAGTTTATAGAAGAACTCATTAATAAGCCAGTCTACGACCTTCATGATTTCGGCTGTCCAAACTTGAAACAGTTACATAATGATCAGATGACTTGTCATTTTCATTTAAACACATTCTTTGTTTGTTCTTTAAATCAAGCTCATCGTTTGGCTGCTTGGGTCGGAAAAAATTCTGAAGCTGTAAATTTAAAAAAAGAAGAAATAAGAAGAAAAACATTCCACAACATTGGATCATCGCCTCATCATCTGCTCTCATATGCCGGATTTATTCGAGGGGTCAAGGATAGAGTTAGATGTGTATACTGTGGACTGATATTCGACAGCAGCTCATTAGTCAACCCTCTCAGGTATCATAAGAAAAACAGTCCCCAGTGTTTGTGGTCTGAAGAGGAGGAGTATTATTAAATAGCTCCTAGGAATGATGTATCAGTATGATGGATAGAATGGAGACGGCTATACGGCGTTTGGGAGAGGAAGGTATCGAAACTTTAACTACTGAAGAATTGAGAGTTTTACCTCGATCATTACTTTTGTACCTTTATGACTACACTTTAGACTACATCTGGGACAACTTACCTGAGGAATGGCAAGAAGACGAGGAATTTGTCCAGAAACGAAGACTCTCCTACCTCAATGAATATATAAATTATTAATTGTATCATTATTATATCTGTACTTTATTCCGTGTTTTACTTCAAATAAACCATGTAAATTAAAAATTTTTTATTTTTTTTTTATTTACCTTCTTACCTAGGGTAGTAAATAAAAACAAATGCATATAAGTAAAAATTATTTATTGAGTAAAAATTACAACTTAAGTGGGTATTATTACATATTTCTTGAGCTCATTTAAATTATAAAAAAGAGTGTTGGTATTAATATTAAAGTCCATTGAACTAGATTCCACTGCTTCAGTCTGCTGACCTTCTTCATGTTTCTTGTAGAGTTCCACCATCTTGCTTATCAAACTGATTGAATCGTTGATTTTCTCAATACTTTTGCATAGCTTCACTGTATCGTTTCTGTTAAAACATGTAGAAGGTGAATCGAGCTGAAAGGTCGGTGAACTCTGGTTAAACATTCCTAAACAAATAACAACCTGTTCTATTTTCATGACTCTGTTCCTTCCCCTCTTGGAAAATGAACAATACACATTTTTACATCTTACCCGGTCTTCGACCTCTACTTTCTTGGATCTGCTTTGTAAAAGTGACATCATCCTTGGAACCTGGTCGACAACGAATTTCCATTCTTCTACATCCATAAACACTGTACTTTTCTTGTCGATGACGGCGATAGTGGGCACAAAATCGCAAAGACCGACTCGGACTAGTTTAGTGCTAGTGATGAGGTAATCGGTCAGCAGTTCCAATCGTCCAACCATCTCACAGGGTTTCAACGTCGATACTGAGAACAGAGTAATGGAGGAGAAAGACGAAGTTTTTTTAGATTTTTTATCAGTTCATTCACCTCATTTCTTTTTATTTCATACAATGCGATGTGGATTTTCAATTCTTCAAGGTGATGAAGAAATAATTCCAGTCTCACAGATGGATTAACAACACCCATATCTTTTTTCCTTATTTTCTTATTCACAATCAACCTCATCCTCTACAGCTGTTTTCATGGGCAAGCTCTCCAACCGATCCGAGTACTCGATAAATGGACACTTTTCAGACCATTTCCTGTGATCTTCTAATGGATCGTCATAGTATTCCCATTTATGTAAAATTATTCCGCAAAATGCACACCTTGTCAGGTCAGAGGTCTTCAAGTAATAAAATCCTGCAGCCGCTAGCTTCACAGCGCTCACTGGTGACGCCCAGCCGACAAATGTCGACAGACGGTTTTTTTCATACCTCAAGTTCTCGCCCCTACGTTCCTTACTCATTACCTGTCCCATGATAAACTGAAGAGAAAAAGGGAAACGTGTGGAAGATATGGAAGGGGATATACAAAAAATCCTACTAAAAAAATCAACTTATGAATCAACAACTGAGCTCGTAATAAGACATTTATCTATTACTTATCAATGAGCATGGGCCAATGCCTAAAACTGAATGAAACAGAACCTGTTGTGTAACCACTATCGTCTGTACAATAGCTACGCGGCGTGTAGACATACGCATGGCTGATGTCACAAGGTCACCAGTACTACACCTAGAATGTAAACAATCGTGTCAATGACCCTCATGCGTCAGCAACCATCTCAGAGATAGAGCTAATCAACGATATCTAGCTCGCAACAAGCCCCCGTACTAATCCTCAAATGTAAACAAACACCTTCCGGGGTCAATGACCCTCAGAGATAGTCCATATCAATGACCAACAGAGATAACGCTTATCAATGACATACAGAGATAGAGCTAATCAATGACCTATAGGTCAAGGTCACTACTAGGCCCCCTTCCGGGGTCAAGGTCGTGACCTCTGAAATTCTGCTCTATCCGCCAATAATATCTACTTTATTATTATTATTATTATTATTATTAATTTATTCAGGTTTTTTACAATCAATGTATTCCGATACCCAAAATCTTTTCCAGCCATAGCTTATTATTGTAATTATGCTGGCTCTATAACCGTCATGCGTGTCCTGGCCTCCTCTAGCATCAATCGCCATGTTCTTCTATCACTGGCCCTTGTTATCCAGCTTTTCACTCCCACCCTCTTGGCATCACCAGCTTCACAATCTATCCATCTTATTCTGGGCCTACATATCGCTCGACGTCCCCACAACTGCTTCGCCATTAGTACTCTTGAAGTGGCAATCATTTCTATTCTGTGGACATGACCTGCCCACAGAAAACGATTTAATTTTATCACTGTAGTGATGTAAAGTAAATAACTGAACTGGTATATTTTGGTAGAGAATCAGAAAATTTAATACAAAATAAAAATAAAAAAAACAACAGACAAATTTACAATAAAAAGAAATAGGCTTTTGGAAAAATAAGTGAATGCATGATCTAATAATAAAAAAAATGATATGAGAGAGGAATATTTACAGTAGTTCATCAATCGATCAAGTTGAATATATCTATAAATTATTTATTGATTATAAAATATCGGATTGGGAATTTTTAAAATATAGGAAAAGTTTGGATTTAAATTTAAATGTCTGACCATCAGACGCAATCCAAATACTTTTTTAAACATTATGGAATAAGTTTGTAAATTTCTTTGTCGATGGTTCTTTTTTTAAAAATGCACCCTCTCCATTTTACCCTCCCCTCACTCACTCTCCCCCTCACTCCCTCTCTCTCTCTCTATTTTTCCCCTCCTCCCCCCCTTCACCATCTTCATCTCCCTCTATCCCCCTCCCCAATCTCACTCTCCCCCACCCCTTCTCTTTATCTCACCCCTCCCCTCTCCCCCCTCTCTCTCCCTCCCACCCCCCCTCTCACTCTCTATCTCTCAATCTACACTTGTGTGTTTTATTTGCATATAAATATATTTTCCTGTTTATATATTTAGAATTATTGTTCATAGGTACCAAGGAATTATCCGAAAATATAGATGTTCAACATACTGCTAAAGTTCAGAGGACATACCTAAAGAAACAAATTAATGAAGTTAAAATTACTTATCAGAGTTACCAATTTGAACAAAATGGACAAAATATTTCAAAATTAAAAAGACATATAACGACCCTTCATACAGTTAAGAAGCCTCATCAATGTCCTCATTGTGAGTACAAAACATTCAAGCAAAGTAATTTAAAAAATCATATAATGGCTCGTCACACAAGTGAGAGGCCTCATCAATGTCCTCATTGTAATTATAAAGTAGTAACAATAGGAAATTTAAAAAGGCATGTTATGGCTCGTCATACAAATGACAGGCCTCATCAATGTCCTCATTGTGAGTACATAACAGTTAAGAAAAGTAAATTACAATGTCATATAATGGTTCGTCATACAAATGACATGCCTCATCAATGTCCTCATTGTGAGTACATAACAGTTAAGAAAAGTAATTTAAAAAATCATATAATGGTTCGTCATACAAGTGAGAAGCCTCATCAATGTCCTCATTGTAATTATAAAGCAGCAATAATAGAAAATTTAAAAAGGCATGTCATGGTTCATCATACAAGTGAGAGGCCTCATCAATGTCCTCATTGTGACTATAAAACAATCTCAGTAAGTGATTTAAAAAAACATATAATGGCTCGTCACACAAATGAGAGACCTTTTCAGTGTCATCATTGTGACTATAAAACAGTCTCACAAAGTTATTTAAAAAAACATATAATGGCTTGTCATACAAGTGAGAGGCCTTATAAATGTCCTCATTGTAAGTTTAAAACAGTCGCACAAAGTTTTTTAAATAGGCATTTAAAGGCTCATCATACAAGTGAGAGGCCTCATCAATGTTTCCACTGCGATTATAAATCAGTTAATAAGCGGAAATTAAAAGCACACATAAAGGCTCTGCATATTTGTGGGAAGCCTCATTATTGTTTGTAGATTTTACTTTATTGTTATAACTTGTATTCCATGGAAATCTATTATCCCTATCAAGGAAATTATAAGCTAAGGAATACTTTTGAAATATATATTAAAATGTTGAATCCAAATTGTAAATCGGCAGGAGCAATATCAATAAAAATATCAAAGAAGTCTGGGGCAAAGGCAGTGATTCATTCCGTGAATTCTGGCGAAAACATTAATACTGAATCGCATTGTAACCAAGCTGAAGTAATGCATCAGAAATTAGCAATATTGAAGCCTTCTTTACATATTAATGCGACTGATATGGTTACCATGGTCAAAGCTGTGAGAGAAGAACCAGGGTTATTCCTATTCCTATTTGGGTGTTGAAAGAATATTGAGGGGAGTTAAAAGAATACATTTTGTGTGAAATGTTAACTTTAAATTTTGTTTCTTTTTTTACAGGTGAGACTGTATAGAATAATGAGTTTGTAAATCAGTTAAAAGAAATTATTGTTGTAATAAAAATAAATTTACTTTTTTTACAGAGAGAAACTCAGTTTAGTTTTATTTCGACACACAATAAATTGAGTATTTTAATAAAATCAACATCATATATATGTATATATATATATTGTTAAGAATTTAATATTTTAATAAAATTTGAAGATATATAATGTGATATTATGGATAGCTAGTTAATTAAAATCAACGTTAATTTTATTTTATTACAAAATTTAAATTATTATAAAGAAAACAAAACAAAATAATACAATATTTGATCTCCGTGGTTCAATGATAATTAATTTAAACGTCGGGATAATTAGAACAAATTTTAATTTACAAACACAATTCTTATAGTAAAACGATTCAAATAAAGTAAAACTCACAGATGTATGTACCAATCTTCTTCTTGAAGCTCCCTCCGAATCAACACATGATATAACGTTCTTCTTAATAACTTGAAGATGCTGTCTTCTAAACACTCTGTACTCGAACAATGATGAGAAACTAGAAGGTCTTCTTCCCTGGACGCTCTTTTCACCAGCGTGACATAAATGGAGATGTCCTGTCCTTAAGACGCACCGAACCAGAGTGGGTTGAATGGAGAAGTCCTGTCTTTAGGAGGCGCTGAACCAGAGTGGGTTGAATGGAGAAGTCCTGTCTTTAGGAGGCGCTGAACCAGAGAGGTGTCGTCCCTTGGACGCGCCAAAAGAGAGAGAGTGAAATATGGCGGAAAGACGCCGGTAGGGAGCAGCAATGCCATTTGAATCAATATGAAAATCAACTTTACTTATAGAAATTGTGTTTTTTTATTTAAAAAATCAAATATTAATTTAATAAAAATTTATTATATAAGTTTTTGGAATTATTTTTATTTACTCAAACAACTTGCTCAGTAATCGATATCAACTTTACGATCGTCCGATTGATAATAACTATCGATAATTTTTTATTTATTTCTAATATATTTTGAACCTCAACAATATATATATATATATATATATATATATATATATATATATATATATATATAAATAAATATAAAATTGTTTAATTAATAAAAGATGACTTTGGATAACTACACTATTTTAAAAAAAATTCGCAATGTGATTATTAATTACAAATACTAATTACGTAAACTAATTTACAGCTGTTTCCTTCATTAAGTTATCTCTAGCAGCTGTAATCGATATATCAAATTGATTATAACATTGATTTGTTTTTAATTTAAAATAATATAAGATATTTAGATCTCCCACATCACTCAGCAACTTAATATCCAGTTACGACAAGTTTAAACACAAATTAAACACTCCTAACAATTCTCTATCGTAGACACTTTAAATTTTCTTCAGTTCAGAAAGAAACGAGTTTCCATCCATCTTCTTCGAATTGTTCCATTTCTACCCCAATGGCTGAAGTGTCAGTGCTTGTGTGGTGGTAGTAAAGAAATCTTGCGACCCAAGCTGCGATTGCTAGATGCAGTCAGCATGGACTACAGGAGCCTGTTAAATGTTCGGAACTAGAAGCCCGCTACACTGGATATGGAGGACCAACGGGAGCGTATTGAGAAGGCTAAGGCTCATTAATTAACTTCTTTTTTTAGAGCCACAAAAGAAGAAGAAGGAGAGATATCTTGCAAATTCATATATATATATATATATATATATATATATATATATATACACCCTCCAGGGGGTATCCTCATCTGCCTGTATTAGGTTCAGCAGCCTTCTTTTTTGACCCGACGTGTTAAAGCCACCCGTAGCCTTTTAGCATCCAGCTCGTCTATGAGAGCCGCGGCAATCTGGGATTCGATACTGAACATAATACCATTACCACCTTTGAGGAAATGGTTCAGCACCCCCCCATCTCCATTGAATTTTTCCAGATCCGAGATCTCTCTTCTTACATCCTGTGCGTTAACCTTTTTTAACTTCATTCGTTCGAACGTGTTCCTTCCTTCGCTGCTAGGTCCGCAAGTGCCATTGCGATAAAAACATTAAATAGCACACTAAAATAAATATAATACGACACGTGTAAGTTGTAACAGATAGGGTTTACTTACAAGTTCCAAAGAATAGATCAGTTTATCATTAATCAGTTACTTCACAAAATATCATAAAATGTTTAAAATACTGCAACAGCTATTATCAACGAGTAAGTAATATATTTTTAGGAACAGCAGTTTTATTTAATTGTTGAATCATATTGGATTATTTTTACTTTTATTTCATTAGTAATTAATTAAATTTGTATAACACGAACTTAGACCTTGAACATCCGATTTTTTGTTTACAGCACGATTTTTATACTTCTCTATAGTTATCATTACTTTGTAATGACCTTTCCCCTAATTGATTTAATAGTTATAAAATATATCGGTGGACCGTTAGGAGGAGAAAATAAAGTCAATTACAAGCAAAGTCCACAATGGAAACCCCAAATAAAATTATATTCTCAAAAAAATATATATATATATATATATATATATATACACATAAAATAATATAACATGCAATCACTTCTTATATTTAATACAATTATTCAAATATTTCTAATACAAGCGTTATATGGGATCTGAGAGAAGCAAGAGGTGATGAAAAGGTAAGGGTCTTCAATGAGTCGGTGAAATAGAGTGAATTAAAATAATACAGCCTCAAACTTGGCGAACGCTTCCCCCACTTTCTCATATCACCTCCCCATCTCTTTTATCAGCCAATAGGAACATTTTAAGGCAGGTCTAGACGAAGACATAACTGACCTATGGCATAATTACTCATATATTGGAATACAAATTCATTAATACGTTAACACATTCTTATCTCGCTAAGGTACATAGGTGAACGGAGAAATCTAACAATAAACAATATCGAATACGTAATTCTACCTCTTTAAGAGACACGTATTAAACTACATTAATACATTAAATAATACATACAAATCAATATAATTATACTTATCAATAGTCATACCTCTAATCAATTCATCTTATTAAACTAATCATACATTTAATATCATCCTATCATTAAACGTTTAAATAATATATAATATATGTGGTCACCACAACTTTTATATTCCGTTTGAAACTATTTTTCTCTTGGTGTATTATTTTAGGTTTATCAAATTTAAGTGTATATTGTGTATTTCTAAAATGTGTAGCGTGTACAATGTGTACATTTCATTTTCATCTTTATCTTTATCACTAATGTTTACACTTTTCTCATAAATTATTTTATATATATATATATATATATATATATATATATATATATATATATATATATATATATATATATGTTCACGCCATTTGGCGTTCTTTTCATAAATGAATCATTATAATACTTAAAAAAATAGGTAACGTGTCATATACATCTTGAAATAACACATTACGCTCTCTAGCGGCTGTTTGGAGCAACTAACTCCTCAATTAATTGACATAATCATAGGCAGATGGCGATACGGGACTCTTATCACCTATTTCCTTTTCCTTTTAAATCTCGCGCTACGGCTTCCTTCTGCGTGCAACCTTTGAGCGAGACACATGCCTTTTTCTTTGGTCCAGCTATCCAGCTTAATTGCAATTACCAGTGATTGATCAGTTAATACTTTCCGTTTATTCATGTGTTACAAATATTTTACCATTCATCTGCAAATAAGTCTGGATCCTCCAGGAGTTTTTCAAGGGCAGAGGCAATCTTCAGGACTAAAAGACGCTGCCAGCCTCTTTTGGTTTTTGAGTACTCAGAAGCCAGAGTTCCTGTCCGTATGCTGTCGACATAGGGTGAGTCACCTTTTATTTTCTCTGTTTTTGAATTCTTCCTGTAACCTCTTTATAATATCGAATGCTTTTAAAATAACTTATACAGTCCACATCCTGAGCGAAATTTATTTATCTAAAATCACATTTTTAAGAAATTTATTAAGAACCTTCGAGCTTGTCTCAACATTTTTGGTCCTAGCGTGCCGGATAAATTTCTTAAAACCATTTCAAACGTTTATTTCATTTCCTACTTTCCTAAGTGATCGTAAATTATTGGCCTTACAAACCGAAATTTACGATTTCTTAACCATAAAAAAGTGTTCGCATTATAGAGAGATTGGATATCATTCTTTTTTGCAGGTGAAACCCACATTAACACATTTAACTTCTAACAGAAATTTCATTAATTTCAAAATTAAAATTTCCAAAAGTTTTGAAGGTTTTCCAGCCTTTTTCACGATTTTTCAATTTTCATTAAAGTACGTATTAAATACGCACGCTGAAGGCAGCCATTTTGTCGAACTAGCACAGAGAATCACTGATAACCTTAATCCTAAATTCCTTCGTATTCGTATCATTGCTTGTTTACTCTCACTTTTATTTAAAAGTTATTATTTCATTCATCAATCATACGCTCTATTACATTTAGCTTTTCAATTAAGTTTCACTTTATTTTCTGTTCAACATTTATTTTGCTTTACCGTATTTCTAAATATTTATTTAAACATTGTACTATTAAAAAATTTCCACCATGCCTACAGACGACAAAAATCTCGTACTTCAAACACAATATCTTTCAAAAAGGGAAAATGTTTTTGCCGATATTACATCCCAATGGGATCAGATAAAATCTTCCAATGTATCAGATATTTTGAGTGTACAGGTGTGTTGTGAGAGCTTACCCTCCTTTCAAGCCAAATTTGAACAGGCAAATGACAAAATTGACGATCTTAATGCACTATTACCAAAACAGAATTTCGTCAATACTAGAGACCCTGCAATTGCCTTTAACAACTTCTTACTCAAGATCAAAACGAAATATTTACAATTAAAGAGGGAAGAACAAAGTTCAACCCCTACACCGGTCATTAATACCACTCAGAGTTCTCAAGGTAATTTCTCCTTACCTCCGATTCAATTGCCGAGTTTTTCGGGTGATATTGAAAAATGGCCTGAATTTTTTTCTCTTTTTCAATCCCTCGTTCACAACAATCCCTCGCTCTCTCAAATTCAAAGGTTTCATTTTTTGAGAACAAATTTAAGCGGAAGTGCCCTTTCCGTTATTTCGAATTTCCAGCTCACTTCCGAGAATTATGATCTTGCCTTCACGGCTCTGGTCCATCGATATCAGGAACCACGCAGGATAGCTCAGGCCTATTTGAATAAAATTCTTCAATTTAAACCTATTAGTTCCAATTCACTAAACAATTTGAAGCACTTTCTAGAGACACATCAAAATTCTGTATTAGCTATAAAGGCGTTGCCTATCGACGACCTTGCGAATTTCCTTTTATTGACTTTATCTTTAAACAATCTCGATGCTCGCACTTCAAAGGCATTTGAAGATTTACACTCTTCAGAAACCGTTCCGTCATTTGATGATCTATTAAAATTTGTTACCCGACAAATTAAAACGTTAGAAATAATTTCTCCTCCTAACACTAACACCAGGAATTTTAAAGTCAATTCTCTCATTGCTAATAGCAATCCTGTTTATATAGCTAAATCAAACAGAACTCCTGCTGTACAGTCAAATTCTACAAATTTCCGATGCATACTTTGTCCAAAGACACACCCACTGTCTTCCTGTTCTACGTTTTTTCCTCTCAGTCGATATAAAAAATCGATCTTGTCAAGAAGCACAAGCGCTGCTCCAATTGTTTAGGTCCTCATCTGATAACCTACTGTAGGTCCAAGTTCACGTGCCGTAAATGTAATTCTCGCGCTCACCACACGCTCTTGCATCCCTCTGAAGTTGCAGATTCAAATTCACCTTTGAACTCTAGGCCTAATCGCACATCAGATTCTGGCAATCATACTTCCAGTGAAAAATCAATCTCTTCCGCTGATCAATCACAAATTGATTCCTCAATCTCCTTCAACTGTGTTGCTTCCGGTAACCCCGTAATTTCACTCCTAGGCACTTTCCGTGCGCGTATTTTTGATTCAGAACTAGGTTTCGTCCCAGTCCGTGGAGTAATCGACCCTGGGTCAAAACGCCTTTTTGACCAGTTGAGTCAAAAAATGCGCGATCTACCCATTTCTGTATCGGGGATCGGTGGACGTCTCTCGCTCTCTCCTGGCACTGTTCCGTGTGATATCTTCTCCAGATTTTCACACAGCCACATTCTCGTCAACCCATCCGTGGTTCCTCACATAACGAATCATTTGCCTCCTCAAAGTCTTACTGTGGATGTTGTACGCGCTTTCCAGCATTTGCCTCTGGCCGATCCTGAATTTCATCGATCGGACCAAATTGACCTCCTGTTAGGTGCCGATGTCTACCCGCAATTATTATTGCCTCAACCCTTTGTTCCTAGTTCTATCGGGCCTTTAGCTATTAATACCATCTTCGGTTGGACAATCGTAGGTCCTATCCAGGCCTTATCTTCCAATCAGCCAACCACTTCATTAATTTCCTCTTGTCAAAAATCCCAGGAACTCCATAAGTTTTGGGAAATTAAAAATATAGTTACTCCCACTCCTCAAGACCCTCTGGACATTATTACTGAGCAACATTTCACCGCCACTCACAAGCGAAATGATGATGGCCGATACTCGGTTGCTCTTCCTGTCAAGCCAGACGCGACTCCTTCTAGCTCAACAGTACCTTGCCATGCTGGAGATCCATTCAAGCCACTTGGCCTCAGCGTACAGCCTATCCAGGCTATCACACCACCTAAGAATCCAGGTCAAGAACCAAGTTTACAGCATAAAATAAGCGGTGCTAAGAAAACCATTTTGAATCCTGAAAAACCTCAACCCAAAAAACTACCAGAACTACCGTTCTCATCAAATAGCGAACTTACAGTTCGACAAACAGTTCACAAGCCTAGATCTACATTTATTTCTAGGCCAGCACCAGCTGTTCCTCGCCAAGATGTTGTAAATTCCACTAACATCTTTCCTACATCTAAAGTAGAACCTACAAAAAGTGTTATCCCGCCACCTATACAAGATGAAAAACCCATGCCACCACCTGCGCTTAAGGCACAACCAGATCGAACCTTTGATCATTTTTCTTCTCCCTTCTCATCCCTTAATGGACTTCAACGAAATGTTGCTTGGATGCGCCGCTTCGCACCGAAGTGTCGATCATGTAAACTGTCCGAACCACATTTATTAGGCTATTTAGTCGTGTCAGAAGTACAAGACGCCTTGCTCACTATTGTTTACTCACTCAAGCGGAACACTTTTCTCAACTACTGCCCAAAATCCGAGCTGATCTACCGGTCAAGCCCTTTGCACCCTTATACCTTCGTCGATACTCTAGGAGTTCTCAGGGTGGGCGGCAGATTTTAAGACCCCGACCAGCAGAGTCGTGGGCTTCCTATTTGTTCAAGGCTGTTGCCTTCCCAATTTTTTAAGGCTGTTGCCTTCCCAATTGTTCAAGGCTGTTGCCTTCCTTTTTGTTCTAAGGCTGTTGCCTTCCTAATTGTCCAAGGCTGCTGCCTTCCTAATTGTTCAAGGCTGTTGCCTTCCTTTTTGTTCAAGGCTGTTGACTTTCTTTTCCTTTTTATGGTTTTATCCTGTCCAAGGCTGCTGCCTTCCTAATGTTCAAGGCGGTTGCCTCCCTTTTTTTATTCAAGGCTATTGCCTTCCTTTTTGTCCAAGGCTGATGCCCTCCCTTTTATTTAAGGCTGTTGCCTTTCTATTGTTCAAGGCTGTTGCCTTCCTTTTTGTTCTAGGCTGTTGACTTTCTTTTCTTTTTATGGTTTTTATCCTGTTTAAGGCTGTTGCCTTCCTTTTTGTTCTAGGCTGCTGCCTTTCTTTTATTTTCTTATGGTTTTTATCCTAGTTCAAGGCTGTTGCCTTCCCAATTGTTTAAGGCTGTTGCCTTCCTAGTTCAAGGCTGTTGCCTTCCTCTTTCTCCAAGGCTGTTGCCTTTCTTTTCTTTTTTTATGGTTTTATCCTGTCCAAGGCTGCTGCCTTCCTAATGTTCAAGGCGGTTGCCTCCCTTTTTATTCAAGGCTATTTCCTTCCTTTTTGTCCAAGGCTGATACCTTCCCTTTTATTTAAGGCTGTTGCCTTTCTATTGTTCAAGGCTGTTGCCTTCCTTTTTGTTCTAGGCTGTTGCCTTTCTTTTCTCTTTTTATGGTTTTTATCCTGTTTAAGGCTGTTGCCTTCCTTTTTGTTTAAGGCTGTTGCCTTCCTTTGTTTAAGGCTGTTGCCTTCCTTTTTGTTCAAGGCTGTTGCCTTCCTTTTTGTTCAAGGCTGTTGCCTTCCTTTTTGTCCAAGGCTGCTGCCTTCCTATTGTTCAAGGCTGTTGCCTTCCTTTTTGTCCAAGGCTGCTGCCTTCCTATTGTTCTAGGCTGTTGCCTTCCTAAATGCTCAAGGCTGTTGCCTTCCCTTTTGTTCTAGGCTGTTGCCTTTCTTTTCCTTTTATGGTTTTTATCCTGTTTAAGGCTGTTGCCTTCCTTTGTTTAAGGCTGTTGCCTTCCTTTTTGTTCAAGGCTGTTGCCACCCTTTTGTTCAAGGCTGCTGCCTTCCTATTGTTCAAGGCTGTTGCCTTCCCTTTTGTTCAAGGCTGTTGCCTTCCCTTTTGTTCTAGGCTGTTGCCTTTCTTTTCCTTTTATGGTTTTTATCCTGTTTAAGGCTGTTGCCTTCCTTTTGTTCAAGGCTGTTGCCTTCCTTTTTGTTCAAGGCTGTTGCCTTCCTTTTTGTTCTAGGCTGTTGCCTTTCTTTTCTTTTCTTATGGTTTTATCCTATTTACGCCCAGTTGGGTTATTTTATTCATTTTCTTTTTTTTACTTTCTCAATATTTCCTGTATATTGTTTTTCTAATGGGCCACCCACCATTTACCACTATTCAAGTTTTTTCTTTGGTTCTAAAATTGGACTTTCATCCCAATTTTGGTGGGCGGTATGTTCACGCCATTTGGCGTTCTTTTCATAAATGAATCATTATAATACTTAAAAAAATAGGTAAAGTGTCATATACATCTTGAAATAACACATTACGCTCTCTAGCGGCTGTTTGGAGCAACTAACTCCTCAATTAATTGACATAATCATAGGCAGATGGCGATACGGGACTCTTATCACCTATTTCCTTTTCCTTTTAAATCTCGCGCTACGGCTTCCTTCTGCGTGCAACCTTTGAGCGAGACACATGCCTTTTTCTTTGGTCCAGCTATCCAGCTTAATTGCAATTACCAGTGATTGATCAGTTAATACTTTCCGTTTATTCATGTGTTACAAATATTTTACCATTCATCTGCAAATAAGTCTGGATCCTCCAGGAGTTTTTTAAGGGCAGAGGCAATCTTCAGGACTAAAAGACGCTGCCAGCCTCTTTTGGTTTTTGAGTACTCAGAAGCCAGAGTTCCTGTCCGTATGCTGTCGACATAGGGTGAGTCACCTTTTATTTTCTCTGTTTTTGAATTCTTCCTGTAACCTCTTTATAATATCGAATGCTTTTAAAATAACTTATACAGTCCACATCCTGAGCGAAATTTATTTATCTAAAATCACATTTTTAAGAAATTTATTAAGAACCTTCGAGCTTGTCTCAACAATATATATATATATATATATATATATATATATATATATATATATATATATATACACATATACATTGGTTTCTACTTATCTTGACTGTTGTGGAAATATTATATGTGTAGTGAGAGCTGTTTGATCTGGTTTATTGGAGTTTTTTATTATTGAATCACAACTATATTTGTGCTAGTACACTCCACGTTTTAAGTATTGTTCCGAAATAGGTATTACCGCATTTATCTTCACATTGTATTTCGTACACGACATTTGATTTTAACTCTAATTTATCCGAATCTTTGGTTTTTGTAAATATTTTTGACACTTTGGCTGTGTTTTTGAAAGTAATTGCGGAATCAACGTAACTTTTATTACTGGTGAGTGTTTTTGTTAGTCTTTCTGAAAGTTTTGGTATATAGGGTATTGTATAGTGTTTTTTAGGATTGGTTCATTTAGCTGTGCGGATAACCATTCTTTAATAAGCTGTTCACTACGTTGTTTTTGGTGTATTGGGGTGATAATTTTCTCGCGTGATTTATAGGTTTTTAGCCGTATTTATTTTATATTTTTGGGGCATTGACTTGTGTAGTGTATGTATCGACCACAATGAATAGGTTTTTGCCACCATTTAGTTTCTATTTCTCCGTTTGATTTCCTGATTAAGAGAACGTCTAAAAATGGTATTTTATTATCTTTTTCAAATTCAATAGTTAAGTTTAATTGAGTGTAATATTTATTAAATTCATTTAAAATTATTTCTTTTTCATTGTTTTCGGTTGGTATCACTGTTATTATATCACCGACATATTTAAATATAATCGGGATTTTAAATGGTATTTTTGGTATGACTGTCTTTAACAGTCCTTCTTAATAAATATCAACCAAGATAGGTGAAATAGGAGCCATATGGCAGCCGAATTTTTGGATATACAATTTTTCATTGAATTGAAAATATCCTCTTCTCTACATAGGGCCAGTAATTGTAGAAATTTTTTTTTTTTGTATTTTTGTATGCGTTTTTAATTTATTCCAATTTTTTTCTATTATAGTTTTTATTTTGGAAATGCAAATGTTAATGCAAATAAAGATGATGCATCGAATGAAATTAATTTATAACCTTTAGGAATTTTAATATTTGTGATTTTTTGATGAAATTCAAACGCACACTTGTCATTTTATATTTATTTTAGTGTGCTATTTAATGTTTTTACTAAAAGCTCATTTTTTCACTGTCAGTGCGTGAGTAAGAGAGACTAACCTAGTCTCGAAACGTCGCCTAAATAAGGACTGAAACTCGAGAACTGAACACAATATATATGTGTATATATATATATATATATATATATATATGTATATATATATATATATATATATATATACCCTGGGTGTTTCAGGGTTAAATGGCCAAACTGAAAATTTGCACTAAGGACCTCAAAACAAGAAAAAAATTTCCTATGAAGGTATGTTCCGCAAACACTTTGTTTAGGAGATATTCACACCTAATGATTTCATTGTTACGAGTTATTTCGGCATAGTAAATAAATAAAACTTATTTTATTTGTTCCAAATACTTTATTTATTAAATGTAAACCATTAAGATTCATATTAAATGTTCAAAACTATTTCCTTGAGCATTGAGACAGGCTTGGCATCTTTCTTCAACAGCAGCAGTGACCAAACTGAAAATATTAACTAAGGACCTTAAAGCAAGAAAAAAATATTTCGTAGGAAGGTATGTTTGCAAACGCTTTGTTTAGGAGATAAATTTAGATAGCATACTAATATGACCTTGTCTCCCTAACTGTACATTAACTATGAACCTTAGGATTAATACTGTTTGGAATAAAACATCAATAACAAATAATAATAAGAATATGTGGAAGAAAGTGGTCCAGGTAGAGGTCAAAGAATTCCTTATATAATAGGAGAAATCTTTGTTGAGTAGTCAACGTTTTGACCCACCTTGCAGGTCTTCTTCAGGGCTACATGCAAAATACAGACAATCAAGAAATGGCACAAATATATTAAAACATGAAAATACAAATAATCAAAAGAATGGTGAATCCAGGAAATTGAAAAAAAAATTGACAAATATTGCACAGCAAGGTAAATGTACAGGTTAAAATGCATAAGTGTACAGTACAAACATCGAAGTGTCAGGAAGGCAGCAAAACACATAGTGACGGACTAGATAATAATAAAACAGAAAGTGTTGACAAACAAAAAATATAAGGTAATAAAGATAAAAAACGAAAACTGAATACAAATGAGAAATGGAAAAAAATGATATGGGTAAATGTAGAAAATGATAAGAAATACAGTAAGAAATGAAAATTGTAAAATCCCTTATTGAAAATAAAGTATTAATATTGATAAGTAAAAAGAGATCTTACATAAATGTAAAGACTAATAATACATAAAACAAAATACAGTATGTTTTAAATAAAGTAAAAAAAAATTACAATTACACTATATTGGACTAAAATAAATATAAAAAGGCAAAGATATGTGGATGAGTAAAGATAAAAATGGTGGGTGAAGTTGAACCCGGATGAATGTCGTAAAATGATACTTAGAGGTGGGAAATTAAAAAAAAAAAAGCCTTACAGAAATAGTGAGCATGGATGTAGTGAGAATAATGGCATATGTGTATTACAATGTTTATGGTTATGAGGGAAAGAAAATAAAATAAAATAGAGGAGGAGGGGGGAAGGATGAGAAAAAAGTGAAAAGATAAGTTACCTGTGGGCTTGATAGGTCTAACACTAGCTAAAGATAAGTTACCTGTGGGGGGGGGGGGGCTGGGGGCTTGATAGGTCTAACACTAGCTAAACACACCTACTGTTTAATCATCGAAGTAGCGGCGGGATTCCCCCCACCACTGATAAAGTATAAAAACAATTCTCAGAATAAAACGGCCGTTACAATGAACGGAAGTCAAATATAAATATAGGGAAAGTTAGTTAAAATCAAAGATAGACCGTGTAGAAGCCTATTATAAAATGATTAAATATCTATTGTTAATAATTTAATCTATTAAAAAATAATTAAATATCAGCGTATAAATATATATGTGGTAAATGAATTAATGGAGTGATTGAGAAAGAGGGGGGGTGTTGGTACGAATGAAAGGAGATGAAAGAGTAAATAGGTGTTGACGGTGAAATATTGGTGCGGGGGGAGGGTTACTAGGAATGAGGGGGGGGTTAGTTCTTTTTAATGAGGTCTAGTATGTGTCTCTAAACTATAGAAAGGTTATTGTTGTCAGTCTTGAAGTTGAATGGATTGTTTTCGAGGTTAATATATAATGATTCTGCAATGAGTCTTTTGTTGTAATTGGGAACCGTGGCGAGAACAGTGGATCGGTCGAAGTTAAATGTTCAAAGCATGTTCAGATAATTTGGAAGCAGATATGTTTCGGGTAGAGATAGAAGTCTTGTGTTGTGATAGTCGTCTGTAGAAATGGTTTTTAGTTTCACCAATGTAGGAGGAGGTACAGTTTGGGTTAGAGCAAGGGATCCGGTACACAATGTTGGAGACCGGGTCTTTTAAATTAATGAACAGTTGGGATAATTTGTGGTGTGGTTGGGAAAAGTAAGACTTTAAATTTTTTGGATATTGTCAGATAGAACAGGAATATACGGAAAAGATCTGTATAGGAAGGAGCTGGGGGTCGGTACTGTTGGGTACGGGGAGGGGTAAATTACATTACCAGGGTTTTTAAGAGGGTCTAACAGTTTACTGGTGATGTGGGATGGGAAGTTATTAGACGTTAAACGTTGGCTACTTAATTAAGTTTTCTCTTATTATATGAGAAATTCTTAGACCTCTACCCGAACTACTTTCTTCCACATATAGTATCAAGGTCAACAATTATCATTCAGAATAATAAGAATCAATAATATTTATCAATTTGTTTGAGGCTTTCGCAGAGTACTCATTATGCCTTCCATTTATACTAATGCTGAATATGGCGATATGGTGTTTGTTTACGGTTTTTGCAACGCTAATGCCAATGCTGCCCGTCGTGAATATTCCATGCGATTTCCAAATAGAAGATTACTTCATTTTAATTTTAACGTTGATGCCACTGTATTAAATATTAGTAATATTTTATTAATGTGATAAAACCTTTTTCCAGTCAAATCTCCTTTATTTTAAAAATGTCTAATATCCTAACAGAAGATTAGAGATGGACCATGGAGGATATTGAAACTCCAAGTAGGAAAAGTTTTAAAATATTTATATACAACTATATCGAGAATTGATAGAATGATAATTCAAATTAATTGACTTGTAAGTAGTAGGAGTATTCTTATGCAAATAATTGAAAATGACTCTATAGATAGTCGAAACGTTTTTTAAAATAAAGGAGATTTGACTGGAAATAAGTTTTATCACATTAATAAAATAGAAGATTACCTAGTAAGTCTACATTTAACTCTACGTTTCAACGTCTTAAAGAAACTAGTACCATGGTGATAGTATTTTAGTCCCTTTACGAAATGAAAAAAGGAGTGCGACCGCGTTACAATATTTTGATGATAATCCATCTGCCAGTGTACAAAGAGCTGGAAGAGAATTAAATGTTATGCCAACTACAGTATGGAGAACTCTCATTGCAGATGGACGTCACCGATATCATTATCAACTGGTACAAAATTTATTACCGCAAGATTTACGGCAAAGAAGAAATTTTTCAGATTAGTATTTAAATTTCTTACCACCTCGGCTCAATGCGGACACATTTTTGGAATATCTTAATAATGATAATCTGTTTATACAGTAAATATCTCCTAAACAAAGCGTTTGTGGACATACCTTCATAGGAATTTTTTTCTTATTTTGAGGTCCTTAGTTCCAATTTTCAGTTTGGCCATTTAACCCTTAAACACCCTGTATGTATATATATGTTACGGTAAATGTGCACTATTGGGAAATGTACACTTTTAGCGTAAAATGTGTACGTTTCCCAAAAAGTTAGGTATATGTGAACTGAATATAATGTATATGTACATTTTCCGGCAAATGTGTACTCTTTCCTTCATGTTTTAAGAAAAGTTGGAATACAAATAAATTAAAAATGTTGTCGCAGTAAAAAAATATTTATTTAAATAAACATAATACAAAAGGCTTTAATAACAAAAATTCTATAAGTTTCTTCAATTGTTGCAGAATATTTTATGCTACCCCCTTCTTCTAATGGACTTAGTAATTTTTCTTCCTTCCCTACCGCAATAGTAGGGTCTATATAATATCGTATCTTTTCAGCCGGCGGTAATCTACATCACTTTTATTCTTTTCTTTTAATTTTCCTGCCTTTACTTCCAATAATATTTTTTCATACTGATTTTAGTTTAAATAAATATTATTTTTGTGATACAATCTGTTCTAGTTGTTTTTTAAATTTTTCTTTTTGTTCTATTGCTTTTCAAAAATGCTAACTAAAAAAATTTTTTTTTTTTGTAGAAAAATTAAAATAATTTTAAACCTATAATTATGATAATTTTAACTTACCTGAGTCTTATTTATCTAAATGTCTTAAATTATATCCTGAAATCTTCAGTACTATGGAATTAATTTGTAATATAGTTATTGTAGGGTACATAAACATAATAACATTAACATTATAGATAGAGCACTTGCACGAAATATGTAAAGTGAAATAGCAGCGCCTACTGAACTAGCCGAAACGGTAGTTCGCGTACCACTACAAGTGCGCATGCGCACCACATTACTAGCACTTGCGATTTCGTATTTTGTAGGCTCACATTTACCAAAACGACATGGTCATTGTGAATTCAATGTACATTTCCCTTCTTTGAAATTGTAAATGTTAGTTGAGTGCACTTTACCCAAACGAATAGGCAAATGTGCACATTTATCGGACAATGTGTACATTTGCCGCAATATCTACTTTTACCGTAATATATATATATATATATATATATATATATATATATATATATATATATTTTTTTTTTTTTTTTAATTTTGAAGAGAAAAGATTATGTCTTGGCCGGGATTCGAACCCGGGTCGCCCGCGTTTCTAGCGCGGTGCTCTAACCACTGAGCTACCAAGGCACGCATTCCAGCTAGACAAATCCTTTCTCTTCACCGATCCTATATCCCTGTGATCTCGCAATTTTTTCGAGGTATACACGGGGAAGTATGTTCATTGAACATTACTTTAATCGGGATCTCGTTGACTTACGTCAAATTTATATAAATTCATAAAAAACAAACTTACGATTTACCTCTTTGGAGTTGTGAGTCAATGAACCTCGTTGCCTTCTTAATCAGTTCATAGAACCTTCCTCAGCCAACCATTATCTGGAATTCAAAAAGAGAATGATTTCATTGTAATGGATTTTGTTGGTAAGCAGTGTATTTATATTTCATATATCTGGTGTGATTGCCATTTTAGTATAACTGCTCTGGAAATGTAATTAGATCAGCAAAGAGCGATTGCAGTTTTTGGGTTTTTTATGTGGAGGAAAATGGTCTGGGTGGTGGTCAAAAAATTGCTCTTAAGTTGGGAGAACTTTTTATTGAAGAGCCAACGTTTAGTTTAGTTTTGTGGGTTAGGTTTTTTATTTTCTTTGAATACTTTGCTGAACTTGAGTAATTTTTGTTGTTGACTTCTTCAAATAATCTTGAATCAGTTGATATCAGATCACTAAAGGGTACAGAACTTGTAATGGCCTACCAGTAGATTGGGTACTAAAGTAGCATTTAATTCTGTTGTTGGTTCTTTAATTGTTTTGAAACTGAGAATTATACTTTTTTTTTTACAAAGTTACACTTGTTCATCAATCCTCACTCAAACTTGTAGCTGTATGTTCTATGTTCCATCTCTCCTTAATAGATTAATTAATCTATCATTAAGTGATTTAGTGATGTAAAGGAAAGTGTAATGACTTTAAACAGCTCATTTTCTATTGTTTTACATTTATCATATAATAACAATTGACTTGCCCTTGGTGTTGAAGGTGTATTGATTGGCATTATTCTTTTTATTACTATCATATGATTATTTTGTAAAACAAATCTAATTTATCGGTCTGAGTCGAGGGGATGTGGTTGACATCAGATTCTTGTTTGATCTTTTGTGAAAAAAATATATTCCAGCAGCCAATGAACAGCAGAGTTTAAAACAATAAAATAAGTGTTTTTGAAAATTAGTTTTCTATGTTATTAGAAACTTTTATAAGTTATTATTAAACAGATAATGCACTTTAGGTATTCTGTTTTATTCAGAAACTATCATAGTTTTTTTTTTCAAAATAATGATTGATTATTTCCTTTTGACCAATGAAATACTTAAATAAAAGTAAAATTGGCAATCTAAAATTTAATAGGACTTATAGTAGGAAAACTAATTAAAAAAATAATTTGTTAGTGTAATTGTATTAAAATTGAAATTTAATAAATACTAATTGCTAACCTGTACCAATCATTATATTATTTTAGTACAGTTGTAAATTTCATTATATGTATTATTTAAAAAAAATATAAAAATAAATACTAATTAATAAATAAGCAACTGTGCCAATATTAGTGTAGATTTTATTCATTGAATTGTTAAAAGACATTTTGAATTTTATAGTTCTCAGCCTTCAAAATCTTGAATTTGGACACAATATCAGAGAATGGCACTTCACTTCATTTATTGTTTTATAAGATTTGTTTTATATTCAGTTTCGATTTAATAATTACATTATTTAGTTTCCCAATTGCACAAGATTTACTTAAGATCACAAATTATATATTTTTCATGTATTTTTTTTTAATGTCTCAGATAACGCTGGAATTTATATAAAAGAAGAAATGAACGATGAGGCTGAGATTAATGGTAAGTTGTGCCCTTTGAGATCTATTAACTTTAGATATTGTGAGGGTTCAGAACAACATGTCCGATTTGACTTTTCATAATAAATTGATTCAAAATTCTTAAAATGTTACTAGGCGTTTATTGTTTCTGCTTCAAATGTTTATTTCTTGCAACAGATTTTCATTTTTATGTGCGAACTATTCTGGTCGCTCAAGAAATAATTATATTCCCAAAGGATCATCCTGAGTTAATATAAATAATTAAATTAATTTCTTTTAGCATCACAAGTTTAAAATGCTTTCTTTATATTTTTATGCCTAAAGTACAATTTTGATGGATGGACCTAATTATGTGAAACAAGAAACAGAGATGATTATCTAACATATAGTTAACACACATCTATTTTGCTCACCATTAAACGCTTATCCTCAAACTTGTAGCTATATGTTCTATGTTCCATCTCACCTTAATAGATTGATTTACCTATCATTGAACGATTTACTGATGTAAATGAAAGTGTAATGACCTTAAACAGCTCAGTTTCTACTGTTTTACATTATTTATTATATAATATTATTATATAAATCTATCGTATTATCTAATAATAACAATTGACTTGCCCTTGGTGTTGAAGGTGTATTGATTGGCATTATTCATTTTATTACTATCATATGATTATTTTGTAAAACAAATCTAATTTATCGGTCTGAGTCGAGGAGATGTGGTTGACATCAGATTCTTGTTTATTCTTTTGTGAAAAACAGCAGAGTTTTAAAACAAAGAACTAATTATGAGCGAACTATTCTGGTTGCTCAAGAATTAATTATATTCCCAAAGGATCATCCTGAGTTAATATAACTAATTAAATTAATTTCTTTTAGCATCACAAGTTAAAAATTCTTTCTTTATATTTCTATGCTTAAAGTACAATTTTGATGGATGGACCCAATTATGTGAAACAAGAAACAGAGATGATTATCTAAGATATAGTTAACACACATCTATTTTGCTCACCATTAAACACTTACCTTACAATGTACAAACTTCATTCCATATGATTTAATATTTCTAAATTATCTTATACATTTATTTTTGTTTTTATAGTTGATGAACCATGCATTAATCATGTTAAACAAGAAGAGAATTTTATCTCAGATGAAGGTGAAAAAATTAATTTCGCTAACCTTTAAATATATCTTATGAAATACAAAATATATTCTAGAGTAATTTAGTAGCTCCTAATTCACTTGTATATTTATTTTTGTTTTTATAGTTGAAGAACCATGCATCGACCGTCTGAAACAAGAAGAGGTGCTCATCTCAGATGAAGGTGAGAAACATTTATTTTATTAACCTTTAGACTTATTTACAAAATTTAAATGTAACTCTTTATTAGTTAAGATTATATTTTTCTTCAACAATTGATATTCAATAAGGTTTAGCATTTGTGGTGGCTCGAAAGGTGGGGGATTAAAATTACAGGTACTTGTGATTTAGCAGTAGCCATGGACAGGTTATCTGCTATTGTTTATAACCTGTGTTCTGATAACACTTATCTTATTATTTATATTAATGGATTAAGACCCATCTAACCACTTTCCTCTTCTTATTTACAGTTAGTAAAAAAAGTCTGCATACACTTATTATTAATTTGTATTAATCAAAAAAGTGGGTTAAAAGCAAAAGAGAAAAAACTGATGAAACAATTTATTTATTTTTTCCTTTAAAATAATTTGGCCCTTTTGATTAATTTGGTACATTTTAAAGTTGTTTAAAATTTTTAGAAACACAGCAGAAAATAATATAGAAAAATTAACCATATGTTTTCACAAAAAAAGTCTGAATACGCGGCAAATATGTATTGTATAAGAAAATAGTTATCAACGTAAATAATTAGCAAAAATTGTCTGTGGGACCTCCTTTATTTTTTATTACCTCTCTCAAACGATCATTCATCGCGCAAAAGTTGGATCCGTTTTCAACCATTCATCCTTAAAGGCCTCTGAGAGTTGCAGTTTATTTTTTATTTTGTGATGCCTCAGCCTCATTTTAAGATCCTGCAAGAGGTGCTATATGGGGTTAAGATCAGGTGATTGTGATGGTATACTTAACTGACATGGAGCATTGTACAGCAACCATTCTTCGACTCTTCCGGCATGATGTTTAGGATCGTTATCTTGTTGAAAAATAAAATTTGATCCTAGGTCTAACTTGGCAGCACTGGGTGGCAGGTTTTTATTTTAGGATATCTATGTATACATATTGATCCATTATTCACTTGATCTTCATTCAAGTTGCCTACTCCAGCTGAAGCAATAGAGCCCCAAACCATGATCCCTCCTCCTCCGTGCTTTATTGTCAGGCATACGTTTTTCAACTTCATAGTCTCGTTTTTTCTGCTGCACACTTTAACGTTGCCATCAGCACCGAAAATATTAAATTTGGAATCATCCATGAAAATGACTTTGTCCCTAAAACTGGTAGGCTTATCAAGGTAACTTTTCGCAAATGTCTACCGCTTAGCTCGGTTAACATTGCGAATAAGCAGCTTCTTGCGAGCCCTTCGCGATTTGAGAATATTTTCTTTTAGAAAATTACGTACCTTTTGAGGTGTTACTCCGATGTTCTAGTCCTGCAGTAAATTAGTAGCTAATGTAGGAGCACTTATTTTAGGGTTTTCATGAACACTTCTTAAAATAGCACGCTCATGATGACGCTGAAGATTTTTGGCGGTCCTGATCTAGGCCTACTTGCAATGCAACCTGTTGTATTATAATTTCGAATTACAGTCTGA
Source organism: Arma custos (assembly GCA_037127475.1). Taxonomy (NCBI): domain Eukaryota; kingdom Metazoa; phylum Arthropoda; class Insecta; order Hemiptera; family Pentatomidae; genus Arma; species Arma custos. The sequence continues at coordinate 226,956,618 of CM073759.1, forward strand.
ACCGTCGTAACACATTTATTAACAATTTTGCGTAATGATTTCTCTGCTGTTTTATGATCAACAATTAACTGCCTAATCTCTCGAGTAATTTCTAGTTTGAGCAGTTGTTTTCAGTTGACTTTGATGATTAGTTTAGCAAATAAAACCACAGAAAACCTCTATGAATGTAAACAAATTAAATGTTTGTTTACATTCAAAGGATTACATTAAGGTGTATGTTGACTTATAAGTTGTAACCACAGAACATAGAACCAACTAGAAGCGGCATGCCAGGTACAGCGAGTGAAGCCAGCCTCCCACTGGACCCCCTACTCTTCCCGCCCCAACCAAGTGGTGCAGCGCTCAGATTACTTCTCTTACTTAGCTCGTGTACTTCTGTTTACTTATATATTATTCAACATTGTGTTATCTCGTGGTGTCTTTGAGTTTTGTATACTTTTTGATCTGATCACTGAACATGTATTTAGCAAAATGCCTTGTTGTGTTGCATTTGGATGCAGTACAAATAATGCCGACAAGTCTTTCAATCCTCCTCTCACCTTTCACCTGAAAGTCCGAAACCTAACTGTTAACTATATATAATAATTAAATGTACCACAAAATGTAATATCTTCATAGTTCACTTAACCCTTCAAGTACCATGGGGTCAATTTAGGTCCCACATGTTCCTAATTTTTGAAACTTCGTTTGAAGAAATCGATTGATCTGTCACATTCAATGAATTTTAACGCAAAACTGTCTGGAATAATTAGGAACTGAAACAAAAGTATTAGAGAGCCTTTTCGAATTTTCACAAATTTTCCTTCTCTCAAAAATGTGGCTGGGGTCCTTCCAGGACTCCCGTGGTATCCGACGTCACCTTTTTATGTTTTCTCCTTAGTTATTTAAAAAATCCATAGCCATAATTAAACTAATTTTTACTAGGAACTGTTTCTAAAAATAGATATAAAAAGTTACCACATAAAGACGAACAGTAGTAGGTAGTGCAGGTGCTGGAAGTATTAAAGTAACTAGAGCGGTGTGGAGATGAAATGTTTGTTTGAAATTAGTTCTATGTTCTGTGGTTGTAACAAACAATGGCAGACGTTTATTATGAAACATTTTGTATGTATTCAATTCCGAAATGATATTATAAGCATGATATAATCTTCTACAGATCTTTATTTAATAGAAAAAATAAATAAAACATAACTTTAATTAATACAAAATAATTAAATTATTTCATGAACAAATTTATATTGTGGTATATGTAGACTTTTTGTAATAACTGTAAAAGTTTTTCCTATACTTTCGACAAGAACATTCCCATTTCTATCCTTGATAATAATAAACAATATTAATAAGACAAAAACATTAAAAAAGGAAAGCAATTTAATAGCACATACACAAATAACTCAAAATGAGACAAGTGATAAGAAGAGGTTACATGGGGATCTGCTAAATCGCACGTAGCAATTTTATAATAAATATAATCTCTCAAATTGTCATAAATATAATACATAAGCTATTTTTTGTAAAACGATTATTTATCAATTTATATAATTTAATTCCATCATATATTCCATTCCATATATTATTCATAAACATATATGGTTATTAAGTACTCACTATTGTCCTGCATAGTGATTCTACAATTAAACAATTCAAATAATGATCCCCTAAAATACAATTTATATAGAATCTTTTATGGCCAAAGAAAATTTCAACTTCATTTTTATGTATGATTTAAGTTATTGTGAGTTTGAATTGCAGAGATATTAAATGACATTTTAGTTAAATACATTTATTGTTATATCAATAATTATATTTAACTAAAACCTTTAAACTAAAGTTGATTAAATCAAATTGTATAACTCATGCACTGGACGCTTGTATAATTCATGTACTGTCACTCCAGCATCCTTTTCCATTTCTTTCCTTACCTGATCTCATCCCGACCACGTGAAAACTGTAAAAATACTTTACTCCCAAAATTGTATCCCTAGTAAATTTAATTCATTGAATTGATGAAAAAAATTGGAATTGGAATTTGGAGAATAGTCCTAAATCCCGGGAAAACCTCATCGAGTATCGCAGGGTAAGATCTGAGTGTAAGATAGCTGTTCAAGCGGCCAAAAAGAAGACTTGGGAAGAATTCGGTAGAAGTTTGGATGAAGACCATCGGGATAATATTAAGAAGTTCTGGAGAACAGTTAAGGTCCTAAAAGGTAAATATAAAAAGCCTTTAAGAAACATCAAAGACCATAATGGGAGCATACTCTCAGAGACGGAAGGAATCCTCGACAGATGGAAAACCCACTTTGAAGAACTCTTTAAGAAAGAGGAATATGCGGTCCCTCAAATTATTGCCAATGGTAACACAAGCCAGGAGTCAATAGAAGAAGAAGAGATAGCTGATGCCATTGAGAAAATGAAGGTTGGAAAAGCCCCAGGAAGAGATGGCATTGCCCCAGAGTTTATCAAATACAGTGGCCAAGAACTGGTGAAGGCCCTTCAAGGGCTATTTCAAGAAATATGGGATCCCGGGAGAGTACCAGAGGATTGGAACTTCAGTGTAATTATTCCGATACATAAGAAGGGCAACACTAAAGAATGTAATATATACACACATATACACATGCATTCTCGAAAAGAGACTACAGCAAATCGTGGAGGAACAGCTCGAACCGGAGCAAGCTGGATTTAGATCTGGTAGACAGACGCAGGACCACATTTTTGTTCTTAGAAAAGTATTAGAGGGAGCATGGGACCGAGACAAAGACATTTTCCTAGCCTTTCTTGACTTGAAGGCTGCTTTCGACTCTGTTCCACACCAAGAGATATGGAATGCTTTGGTGAATAAAAACGTCCCAGAGGATCTTATCAATGCAATAAAAGCAATTTATAAAAATGCAAAAGGGATAGTTCAGATCAATGGGAGAGAGACCGATGCATTCCACATGGATAAAGGAGTTAGGCAGGGTGATAGCCTCAGCCCCCTACTATTCATAGTTTTTATGGATGAGATGCATAAAATATGCAAGAGGAGAACATCACCAGCTCTAATCGGTAGATGGAATATGCGCCCTGTCGTCGTCCAGAGCCTTCTCTACGTTGATGACATCGTTCTTCTGGCGGACTCTAAGGAGAAGCTGCAGCAAGCCCTTGTGGAATGAAAAGAGGAGCTCCAACATAAGGGAATGGCAATAAATATTTCCAAAAGCAAAGTTCTTGTTATATCTAGGCAAGAACAGGAAGATGTGCGTTTGCAATGCAACGGTGAAGTTTTCGAAGTGGTGGACCACTTTTCTTACTTAGGAACCATCATTAGCAGGTCTGGTAAAGTAGACCAAGAAGTAAGTAATAGAATCAATAAAGCGAATCAGATATATTACCAGATCTGTAATAGCATAGTTGGCCACCGAAATGTAGGGAAGGTGACGAAACTACATATATTTAAAGCAATATACCTCCCAACACTTACATATGGGAGTGAAAGTTGGGTCATGCTTGACAAGCACATCAGCCGGACAACAGGAGCTGAAATGAAGTACCTTCGCAGAATGGTCGGTAAAACAAGGAGGGACCGAGTGCGGAATACAAACATAAGGGATCAACTGCAGGCTGCAGGTAACAGAACTGAAGACCTCCATTGAAAAAAGACAGCTCAAATGGTTCGGCCATGTCTGTCGCATGGATGAAGAATGGCTTCCTAGAAAGGTTATGGAAGCCCGCAAAAGGCAAAAGACCCCGTGGACGCCCGAGAATCCTCTATGAGGATTATGTCCAAAGAATAGGAGGAAAAAAAGGTAAAACCCTGGCTCAAATGAAGAGGAGTTGTCGGGACCGGGAGGAATGGCTCCATTGGATTGAGGCCCCTCTACGCTAAATGGCACAAAAAGAGGTAGCGAAAGAAGAAGAAGAAGAATAGTCCTTCACTTCATTTATAGTTCTACATGATTTGCTCGATATTCATACATTGTTACATGGAATAATTGTGTTACTTGGTTTCCCTATTGTACAAGAATTACTTAGTAATAATGCTTTTAGATTGCAAATTATACATTATTCATATATTTTATTTAATTTCTCAGATAACACTGGTATTTATGTAAAAGAAGAAAGGAAAGATGAAACTGAGATTACTGGTGAGTCATGTCCTTTAAGATCTATGAACCTTAGTTACTATGACAGTTTAAAACTTCATGTTCGATTTGCTGTTTCATAGCCAATTTTATTGAAAATTCTTAAAATATGGAAAAAATGTTTTTGTTTCTGTTTTAATCATTCATTTCTTGCTGCAAATTTTCACTTTTATTAGTAAAATATTCAAATTATTCTGCTTTCTCAAGAAACAAATAAATTTCCAAAGGATCATTTTGAGAGATTAGATGATATTACTAATTAAATTAATGTTTTTTAATAACACTAATTTTAAAATTTATTTATTGAAATTTACAACTGTATAATTGTAATTCATCGAGTAAATATAATGAAAGATATATAATGGCATGAGGGGCGAGTGACACTTTAAAGGAAAAATGACCAAGGGTTTAGGTCTGCAACCCCTTTTCAATGGCCGATCGTTTGAGCACCTATAAAATGAAATAAAATAAAAATGGTATTAAAAGAAAACAAAGATTAACCGGGAACTATTGAAATGAAAAAAAAAATTTAATGAACGAGATAATTACAAGCAATTAAAATACAATGTTTAATTAAAATGATTCATGAATATAAAAAAATAAATACAAATTACAAAAAACTATGATTGGCAGGCCTGTTATTTAATGAAAGGAAATTGAACACTGAAGACAATTAAATAAAAAACTATTAAATTTAAATTTAAATACAAAAAAACAATAATTTTAATAACTGATTAAAAAAAAATAAAACCCATCCGACGTCTTCTCCTCAAGATCAAGTTTATTATTAATATTACTGCAAGATACCCGTTGTGGAGGAGCGAGATAATACGGCGGCCATAACTTTATAGAATCGGTGATCTTCGGTGCAATGAATATGTACTCCCAATGAGTATCACTGGTGATGTACCAGTGGCACCAAACAAACACAACAATCGGCGATTGTTCTGCGAAATATCCTCACGGTGTTCCTTCACCAGAAGTCAGAGGCGAATTTACATGAGTGGGAGAAAAAGACGATGTGGGCATTCAGTTATTGCCTATGATAAACCCATAATTTATTCACAGTTAGTGCAATAACTGAACTATTAAACCTATTGCAAAATAATAATAACAATACATTTTTAACGATGTTTCTCTTGTTCTTTGAATTAAAACTTAAATTTTTAAACTAGTTATAAATAAAATTATCCTGATTGCAAAGCAAATAAAATATAGTAAAAAAGCAATTTCATTTATTTACTGGGCCTTAACAAACCGCCCACCAAAAATTTGCTAAATTTTTACATGTTATCTTACTTCTCCTGTTGGTCTGGTAGAGGTAGGAGTGGTGCTAATTTGGTTACAGGTCCAATGTATTCACCATTATTAGTTTTTACACGAACTACTCGAACTCTACCATCTCTTAAAGGTTTCTGCAACTCGACCGGTGGATCAATGCAGAGGTATAGGATTGGAACGGTCGTAACACCTTCCACCAAATTTTAAGTATTAAAATTTCTGTCAGGTCGAACCCCTGAAGGAGGCAATAAGGACGTTCATTGAGCAACTGGTCCACATATTCCCTGTTGAGGATTTTAACTTTACTGTCCTAACAACACTATCTTTATTGCAGTAGGTCTCAATGATTGTTGCTGGTCAATAGCGAGGAGTTATTTGGATTCACTGACTTGTAATAATGTTTCTGCAGTGAGTATCCAGTACTGTATTTTATATGATGAACGAAATAGTTGAGATCCAAATTGTAAACAGCATATATGAAGATGATCTACAAGCTTGATTTTAGAACGAAATTTAGAATGTACGATAATATAGTCCGATGAATGTCCTGTCTCTCGCCCACCCTTAGAACACCAGGGAAATCCAAAAGTGTGATCAGTCGATAGTGAGTCTGGTTTGACTAATTATGGAAATCCTCCACTTCTGAAACCTTTTTTTTTTTTTTTTCTTGGGTTTAGGGGGTGTAAAACATCTAGGTCATCAACGCCCGTTGGTTATTAAGTTGTGGTAACCCACCTATCCGGGTCCGAGAAAGAACGAAGCGAGAGGCACGCCCAGACCCGAAGGGGCAGGCCGGAGTCCAGAAGGCGCCCAAGTCCCACAAGTTAAGTGGTTATATTGTTATTTATGACACGAAGATTGGTGAGAGGGTGTGGATAAAAACCATCTTAACCACCCAACTACACTAAGGACATTAGTACAATCCACTAATGTTTACAATGGACTGCTATAACTATGGAAAAGTCCAAATCCTCTCAGATCTTCGGAGCTAACATGCTTTGTGGGACAAGTGGCGCCCCCATAGCCCCCAGCACCAGCCCCCAGGAGCCCAGGCCACTCCTCCCCCCAGCTTATGCGGGCCAAGTCTTCTGAAACCTTAATACCTTGATGGTTACGAAAATTCAAAATAATAATTTATGAAAAAGTAAAAATAATAAAGATAAAACGACTACGAACTAATCGAGGAGAATATGTGTCCCATATGTTTCATTTACAAAAATAAAAGTGGATAAAAAATCGATTGCTAAAACACCTGTTAAGTAATTTGATAAATAAAGACGAAAAAGTTAAAAAAAAAAAAGCATCTGGGCTACAGGACCAAAATATTAGGGCACGGTAAGGGTAACTGATACTGTACAGCAGTACTAGCTGCTCCCCTCACATGTTCATTCTTCATTATTTCTGTCGTGAACTCTGCGCGTGCTTTTTCCATTCTTGCTCTTTGCTCCAGAACTGCGATCAATTCTGTGAACCTTAGAGATCAGAATGAAATTTAGAAGAATGGCAGTATAAAACCTAAGTGTTACAGAGAGCATAAGCACACCGACAATGATGCCATTGACCCACCAATCTCGCATGTTGTTATGGTTTTAAACAGACCACAGGAACCTCCACCACTCACTCCAAAGGGCATGACTGTTGTTATAATGCAAATATAAAAAAGAAATCTATAATACTGAAGGAACTGTGACCTCTGAATGCCTTATATCCAGGTCGATACCAGCATACAAATGAAAAGTGAGAAGTATTACTGTATACAGAGGTGATAATCCAAATGCTTCGAAGTCACTAAAGGTGATAACCCATATGAGGGCTATAAACATATTGGCCAGCAACAACAGGAAATGGAAAATCTATAAAATAGAAAAGTATCTTTATTCTAGAACTAAGTCCCTTTAGAATAACAAATATGAACAGAAAAAGAAACATAATATTTATCTGGCCAGAGGGCTAAATGTTTACAAATCATAAAGCATGTAAAAAGTGACATAAAACAATAGAATACAAAAACAACGAAATATGTAGACAAAAAATAATAAGTAAATAAACAGTACAAGTCTTGACAAGATATTAAGCAATTAAAGAGAATAGATAAATCCATAGCTTTTATTAAATGCATGCGCAACATGCAATAATTTCTTTACATGATGTACATCTTCTTAAAAAACAACATTAAAAGAACTAAATAACACAATGAATTATTCAATACATTACATTTTAAGCAAATGACTAATCTGCTTAGGGAGCAGTTTGGGAAGTTAGGAGTTGTTGGAAAAGCAAGGATTTAAATGAAGATAGTGAGGGACTATGACGGATATTAGGAGAGATTGAGTTCCACACTCTGGTGGAGCGGGCGAGAATGGAACGTTCGAATGCATTAGTTCTGTGGGAACGTACATAGTGATCGGAAAGGCGCTTGTTTTATGGTTTTCAATTGGAGAAGACTGTAGATATATGACGGGTGTTGAGAGAAAATGGATTGGTGTAAGAATCGACAGAGGACACATTGTCTTCGGAAGGGAGGGTAGAGCCATATTAACTCATCATAAAGGTGGGACAGGCGCGATCGCCTAGGAGTACCAAGCTTGTTCAGCTATGCCCAGACACTGATACTAAGTAGGTCTTCCTGAATACTGGCGAACGCAATTAATAGCTCAGAAGGAGGAAAAGACGTAATAAATTATGCATCTGCCTGACGACTGATTGGAAATCGACAGGTATATCGACATTGATGTCTTGATAAAAGAAAGACTCTAAAACATTAGAGTTGGAAGGAAGTGGTGGCCGATTGTTTTTCCTAACATTGTAGGAGTCATTTCGTATTTTTTCTCTCTGTTGTAATTCTGCTGCTTTGCGTTCAAGTTCTTGTTTCTTCTGAAAATCAGCAGGAGTCACATTAGAAGCTGCATTAGGTGTTGGTGCAGTCACAGTTGTTCTAGTATAAGCAGGGGGAGAGGTTCTTGTGCAGCTAGTATGACAGCCGGCTCCTTTCTCTCATCCCGACTTCGGACAGCTGGAGATAGTTAGTCTGCATAAGTAATTCCTCGTCAGGCGATATTGTCGTATATTATCTGCACATAACTCCAACCTAAGTTTTAATAAAGTTTTCACAGGGGCAAATCGAGATTTATCTGCTAACAGATTGTTATTAATTTCTCGTTTTATTGATTTCGACCGTAGGTAGATTGCTACAGCATATTCCAGGTTTGAAATCGTTTTTAAGGTTTTGAGATCTTTCCCATTGTGTGTTAATGTTACTGGTTGGCGATGGTTCTTCCAACTTTAATTTGTGCGTCCAAGGCTTCTGTAGTAGTTGCATGGCTTTAATAGTTCCTAAAGACAAATAGCCTAGCTGGCCGAATTGTCTATGAATCTAATCTAATGTATATTATAAAATGCTTTGTTCGTACGTAAAGACACAGATTTCTCTATCACCACCAACTCCAAACAACTTCCCTTTGGGGTAGTAAATACCCCTTGGTCTCCAGTTGGTAGTCAGGGAGTTTGGTCATGGTGGGTGGATTTATGGGGGAGAGTACGGGGACAAGGGCCCCCCGATTGTTTTTTAGGTACTGTGGAGAATCCATTTTTGTACATAATTAAAGGCAAATCACATGATGATAGTTTTTAAAATAACAGAAAGAAAATGAGTGAAACTATTGTTTTGATATCCTACTCTCTTACTAATATTATAAATGCGAAAGTTTGTATGTTTGTCTCTCTTTCACGCAAAAACTACTAAATGGATTTGGATGAAACTTTACAGTAATATAGGTTATACATCAGAATAACACATAGGCTACAGCAAGGGCGGATTTATGGGGAGGCACGTGCCTCCCAGACAGTTTTTTGTGTTCTGTGGAGAATTCATTGTAGTACATAATTAAAGGCAAATTAGGAACTTAGCATTTTGAAATTTGCAGATAGGTTCTTTGTATAATTTAAGAAAGAAATTTGGATAATTCCAAGGGTTTCCCCTTTAATATTATAGGGGTTCAAAGATGGTATGGAATCCGTCAGTTTTGAAGTTAGACATCTGAAATTTTGGATGTACGAGTAACTTTGTAATGACCCTTTCCCCTAATTGATATAATAATTATTTAATATGTCCGTGGACCTTAAGGAGGAGAAAATAAGGCCAATTACAAACGAGTTCACAATGGAAACCCCAAAATAAATTATATTCTCAAATATATATATATATATATTTTTTTTTTTCTGTTGGCTCTACAGACCTTGTAGATCTTTGGCCGCCTTTACCAGCCTTCTCCACCTCTGTCTATCCTGGGCTGCTGATTTCCAATCTGCTACTAGCAGCTCCTCAGCATCTTTGTTGATCCTGTCTATCCATCTGGTCTTCGGCCTCCCACGTGGTCTCTTGCCAACTATTGTGGCATACATTGTTGCGTAGAGGCGTCCTGACGGATTGCTTCGAGTCACATGCCCCGCCCATCTTAACCTTCTTGATTTCATATCCTGAGATATCGCCTGACCAGTTTTTGTGAGCAACTCCTTATTGGTCCTTCTCCTCCAAGAGTGCAGACTCTCATCCCATACCGCTCCGGTTATCGTGCGAAAGATTTTCCTTTCGCATCTCTCTATTCTGCTTTCCAGGGTGCCAGTGAGAGCCCACGTCTCACAGCCGTATATTAGAATCGGCTTTATTACCGCATTATAAACCCTTAGTTTTAAGTTTCTAGAGATGCTTCGGGATTTCAATACTCTTGAAAGAGCGAAGAATGCTCTGTTTGTGCTTGTTATACGCTGGTCTATCTCAGTTAATTGTTCATTGGTTGAGGTTATTGTAGAGCCAAGATAATTAAAGTTATCCACTTTCGGGAACGATTTTCGATCCACGCAGATGCTTTTTCTGGGGTGGACTTTACGGCTCACTGTCATGTATTTGGTTTTTTCCTCATTTACCTGTAAGCCGATTTGGTCTGCTTCTCTCATCAGCGTCTTGGCGAGTCTCTCAATATCCTTTTCATTTTTTCCGAGGATTGCTATATCATCGGCGTAAGCAAGAATTTTATGCTCCACCCCGACGTGCACCCCGCCCTTCACTCTTGATGTTGTTCTTATTACCTTTTCAAGGGCTATGTTAAACAGTAAAGGCGAGAGTCCGTCTCCCTGCCTTAGGCCGGTTCCAACTTCAAAAGCCTCAGACACATCTCCCTGTACCAGGACTCTGCATCGGGGGTCGCCTGCACACGCCTTAGTCAATCTCACTAGTTTACCGGGTATACCCAGCTCAGTCATGATCTTCCATAGACAGTTTCTGTCGACGGAATCATATGCAACTTTGAAATCGACAAATAATGCGTGTACATCTCGGCCTACTTCCCATCGTTTTTCGAGTACCTGTTTCAGTATGAATATCTGGTCTAGCGTACTCCTCCCCTTTCTGAATCCTGCTTGCTGGTCACCTGCTATTTTTTCGTAATACGGGCATATCCGATTATGTAATATGTTGGTCATTATCTTATAGGCGATGGGAAGGAGTGCTATGCCTCTGTAATTCCCACACTGTTTTCCAAGCTTCGGGTATCTTCTCTTTATCCCATATCTTCTGGATTAGTTCTAATAGTTTGACTCTTACCGTTATTCCCCCATCTTTGAACAACTCTGATGGTAGGTTGTCTAACCCAGGGGCCTTTCTTCTTTTAAGCCTGTCTATAGCTATTTCTAAATCCAGAATATCAGGTTTTTCAACCTCTTGTGGGTCAAGGTCCTCCTCGTTGTCCATATTCTCTTCGTCCGTGTGGTTCCCTTGGTTTAGCAGATTCTGGAAATGTTCTTTCCAGATGTTTAATACTTCTACCTTGGATGCCGTCAGTTTTCCATCTTTTCCTCGAATTTGAGTACTTCTCGCTCTAAATCCAGTCCTTTCCTTCCTAATATCTGCATATAGTTCGCTTATATTTCCAGCCTGCCAATTATCCTCAATGTTTCTAAGTCTTTCCTTGAGAAATTCCCTTTTTGTTGTTCTTATTATTTTAATTGCTTTCGACCTGGCGGCTGAGTATTTTTCCAATATAGCTGGATCAGCTTTGACTGAGTAAAGGACCTTCAATTTTCTTCTTTCCTCTACTGCTTTTTCGCATTCCTCCGTGAATCATATTTTGGGTCTCCTTTTTTCCTGAGTTCCTATTATTTCCTTAGATGTTTCTTTTAACTATACATAAAATAATATGACATGCAATCAATTATAACTTAGTACAATTATTCAATTATTCTAATACAAGCCTTGATATGAGCGGGAGGTAAACAACAGTCAGTGGTGAGTCCTCAATGAATCGGAGAGATAGAGTGAAGTCGAATTCAGACGTAAGAGCGCTTATCGCTCCCCCCACTATCTCATATTTCACCTCCCCCTCTTTTTTTCTCAGCCAATAGAAACGAAGACTCATATATTTGAATACAAATCGTTAATACGCAATGCATACTCATCCCGGTACATAGGTGAATCGGCGAAATATACAATCTAATAATAAAACCTAATTCTATCTCATAAAGAGACGCGTATTAAACTCCAGACTTAATACATCAAATAATACTTACAAATCAATCAATACAATTATCCTTATCAATACGGATACATCTAATCAAATCATATCATATAACTAATTATACATTTAATATCATCTATCATTATACATTCAAATAATATATATAATGTATGTATATGTGGATCACTACTCAATTAAATAATATATGTGGTCACCACAACTTATAGTTAAAAAAAATATTAAATTATTTATAAAATGATCTGTCACGAAACTTCATGTGGCAGACCAAATTCCATGCAAGCGAAGATGTGAAAACATATATTTCTGTCCTGAAAATATCTCAAAATTTCTGAAAGGGTCTAAATGTGTGAAACATTTATAACTGATCTGGAATGTTCTAGAAAGTTTTAAAAATTTCTAGATTGATCTAGAAAGTTCCAAAATGTCAAAAAAAATCATCAGCTCGTGAAAAATATTGAAACAGTGCAAAGCCATTATATGGGACGAAAGCACAATGGCCCATAGAAAATCACTAGAAGCACTCAATAGAACACTTCAAGATTTACGCGATAAGAAGAATATAATGGGATGTATGTTGTTAATAATCTCAGTTGATTTTCGTCAAACGCTTCCTGTCATTCCCAAATCGACGCTGGCTGATGAAATTAATGCTTCCTTAAAGAAGTCGTCCATATGGGGACACGTGAAAATAATCAAATTAACAACGAACATGAGGGCGAAGATTTCAGGAGATGAAAAGGCACAAGAATTTTATGAAAAACTTTTACAAATAGAAGAAGGGACCTATCCAATAGACGAAAATACTGGCCAAATAACATTAACTAGTGAGTTATGTAATATTGTTGAAACACCTGAACAACTTATTAATGAAGTATATCCAAATATTTTTGAAAATTATACCAATTCAGAATGGTTATGTGACTGAATTATTCTAGCCACGAAGAACGACATTGTCAACAAAATCAACATCATCCAGGGATCGATTCCGGCGGAAGAGAAAATTTACATGACAATTGATACAATGACTGATGAGCTAGAAATCGTCAATTTTCCTACTGAATTTTTAAATTCATTTAATGTTCCAGGAATGCCATTACACTGTCTTAAATTAAAAATTGGTTCACCAGTTATTTTATTACGAAATCTGAACTCGCCGAGACTGTAGTATATGTAATGGTACGAGACTGCATCAAACAGCTACAAAATAACATCATCGAAGCCAGTATATGATTACTGGTAAAGGAAAAGGAAAGATAGTATTTATACCACGGATACCTTTAATATCAAATGGATTGCCCTTTACTTTTAAATGCTTACAGTTCCCGGGTGAAGTTGGCTTACAGCATGACTATTAACAAAGCACAGGGCCCAAATTCCAGTACTGTGGAGTTGACTTAAGGGATCCATGCTTTGCACATGGCCAATTATATTTCGCATGCTCACGAGTAGGATCACCTCGAAATTTGTTTATTTACAGTCCGAACTACAAAACTATAAATGTAGTGTATAAGCAAGTGTTGTAAAAATAAATTCAAACCAAAAAATAATACTAAATTAAAAAATGTAAATGTATAATATATGTCAATATATAATGTAACATATAATATGTATATGAATAATATAATATGTAAATAATTATGTAAATAAAACGTATATTTTTCATTTACTAAGCTTTTTCTTAAAATTATGCCAATTCGTTAATTAGTTTACTCTATATACATCGCATGTTTAATGGTCGAATAAGTCTTCCAATATCGAAAATAGAAAGCTATACCTATGTTAAAAAATGTATCCTCATATATTTTTTATGCCATTAAAAGTGCAATGTATTTTAACCCGAACAACGCCGGATTTCGCTGCTAGTTGAAAATAAAATCGCTTGTTTCGTACTGATTACTGAAGGTGTTTGAACCTTACTGTAAAATTTGGAGTATTTTGGGTTTCCAACGTCATTTCTATAGTTTTTATAGACGATTCAACAGGAGTTGTAAGTTCCGTCGATGTGTCTCTTAATTTTTCTGGAATAAATTCGACGACTCTGTTAGAGTTACCGGTCCATTTATTGTATTCAAAATAAACTCGAGCTAAGGCTTCTTGTAATTCTGGAGACATTGTTAAAGATTCCTCAGTAGTATTGGTTGGTTGGGTATATCCAGATAGAATGTCATCTGTGTACATGTTATTCCGCAAGGGACTAACACCTAATGGAAAAACTGATGTTGCATTATTAATCGGTTGCTTATGTTCCTGCAAAGCTTATGTTCCCCTGAGGAGTTAAAACGATAAAATAAATGCAGATCTAAATGATTATCTAGGTTTTTAAAGTACATTTTGCGAGTATCTGCATTAATTAAAATTGGAAATTTTGGAACGTTTGAACTACCATTTCTAACATCTGATTTTAATTTTAGTATGTATGTATTTATTGTTGTTCTTATAGTTGATGAATCATACTACATCAATAATGTGAAACAGGAAGAAGAGGTGCTCATCCCAGATGAAGGTGAGACACATTAATTTTGCCAAATTTAAAAAACTTATCCTTTAAAAGACAAAATTCATTCTGTATTAGTACATGACTCCAAATTTGCTTATGAATTTATGTTTTTTTTAATAGTTGATAATGTCAAATGTGTCAATCATGTGAAACAAGAAGAGATGTTCATCTCAGATGAAGGTGAGAAACGTTTATTTTATTAACCTTTTTATTGTTGTTTACCAAATACAAACGTAACACTTTATTATTTAGTTGAAATTCTATTTGTCTCAAGCAATTGATATATTTTTTTGGGTGTTAGTTGAGCTCCAATTTATAAATTATGAAAATAAGTTAATTTTAATTTCTCAGTTTATTTTTATTATTATTATTAATTTATTCAGGTTTTTTACAATCAATGTATTCCGATACCCAAAATCTTTTCCAGCCATAGCTTATTATTATAATTATGCTGGCTCTATAACCATCATGCGTGTCCTGGCCTCCTCTAGCATCAATCGCCATGTTCTTCTATCGCTGGCCCTTGTTATCCAGCTTTTCACTCCCACCCTCTTGGCATCACCAGCATCACAATCTATCCATCTTATTCTGGGCCTACATATCGCTCGACCTCCACACAACTGCTTCGCCATTAGTACTCTTGAAGTGGCAATCATTTCTATTCTGTGGACATGACCTGCCCACAGAAAACGATTTAATTTTATCACTGTAGTGATGTAAAGTAAATAACTGAACAGGTATATTTTGGTAGAGAATCAGAAAATTTAATACAAAATAGAAATAAAAAAAACAACAGACAAATTTACAATAAAAAGAAATAGGCTTTTGGAAAAATAAGTGAATGCATGATCTAATAATAAAAAAAATGATATTATGAGAGAGGAATATTTACAGTAGTTCATCAATCGATCAAGTTGAATATATCTATAAATTATTTATTGATTATAAAATATCGGATTGGGAATTTTTAAAATATAGGAAAAGTTTGGATTTAAATTTAAATGTCTGACCATCAGACGCAATCCAAATACTTTTTTAAACATTATGGAATAAGTTTGTAAATTTCTGTCGATGGTTCTTTTTTTAAAAATGTACCCTCTCCATTTTACCCTCCCCTCACTCACTCTCCCCCTCACTCCCTCTCTCTCTCTATTTTTCCCCTCCTCCCCCCTTCCCCATCTTCGTCTCCCTCTATCCCCCTCCCCAATCTCACTCTCCCCCACCCCTTCTCTTTATCTCACCCCTCCCCCACCCACCCCTCTCTCTCCCTCCCACCCCCCCCCCTCTCACTCTCTATCTCTCAATCTACACTTATGTGTTTTATTTGCATATAAATATATTTTCCTGTTTATATATTTTGAATTATTGTTCATAGGTACCAAGGAACTATCCGAAAATATAGATGTTCAACATACTGCTAAAGTTCAGAGGACATACCTAAAGAAACAAATTAATGAAGTTAAAATTACTTATCAGAGTTACCAATTTGAACAAAATGGACAAAATATTTCAAAATTAAAAAGACATATAACGACCCTTCATACAGTTGAGAAGCCTCATCAATGTCCTCATTGTGAGTACAAAACATTCAAGCAAAGTAATTTAAAAATTCATATAATGGCTCGTCACACAAGTGAGAGGCCTCATCAATGTCCTCATTGTAATTATAAAGTAGTAACAATAGGAAATTTAAAAAGGCATGTTATGGCTCGTCATACAAGTGAGAGGCCTCATCAATGTCCTCATTGTGACTATAAAACAGTCTCAGAAAGTGATTTAAAAAAACATATAATGGGTCGTCATACAAATGAGAGACCTCATCAGTGTCATCATTGTGACTTTAAAGCAGTCTCAGAAAGAAATTTAAAACAACATACAATAGCTCGTCATACAAATGACAGGCCTCATCAATGTCCTCATTGTGAGTACATAACAGTTAAGATAAGTAAATTACAATATCATATAATGGTTCGTCATACAAGTGAGAAGCCTCATCAATGTCCTCATTGTAATTATAAAGCAGTAGCAATAGGAAATTTAAAAAGGCATGTAATGGCTCGTCATACAAGTGAGAAGCCTCATCAATGTCCTCATTGTAATTATAAAGCAGCAATAATAGAAAATTTAAAAAGGCATGTCATGGTTCATCATACAAGTGAGAGGCCTCATCAATGTCCTCATTGTGACTATAAAACAATCTCAGTAAGTGATTTAAAAAAACATATAATGGCTCGTCACACAAATGAGAGACCTTTTCAGTGTCATCATTGTGATCATAAAACAGTCTCACAAAGTTATTTAAAAAAACATATAATGGCTTGTCATACAAGTGAGAGGCCTCATCAATGTCCTCATTGTAATTATAAAGCAGTAACAATAGGAAATTTAAAAAGGCATGTTATGGTTCATCATACAAGTGAGAGGCCTCATCAATGTCCTCATTGTGACTATAAAACAATCTCAGTAAGTAATTTAAAAAAACATATAATGGCTCGTCATACAAATGAGAGACCTTTTCAGTGTCATCATTGTGACTTTAAAACAGTCTCAAAAGGTGATTTAAAAAAACATATAATGGGTCGTCATACAAATGAGAGACCTCATCAGTGTCATCATTGTGACTATAAAACAGTCTCACAAAGTTATTTAAAAAAACATATAATGGCTTGTCATACAAGTGAGAGGCCTTATAAATGTCCTCATTGTAAGTTTAAAACAGTCGCACAAAGTTTTTTAAATAGGCATTTAAAGGCTCATCATACAAGTGAGAGGCCTCATCAATGTTTCCACTGCGATTATAAATCAGTTAATAAGCGGAAATTAAAAACACACATAAAGGCTCTGCATATTTGTGGGAAGCCTCATTATTGTTTGTAGATTTTACTTTATTGTTATAACTTGTATTCCATGGAAATCTATTATCCCTATCAAGGAAATTATAAGCTAAGGAATACTTTTGAAATATATATTAAAATATTGAATCCAAATCGTAAATCGGCAGGAGCAATATCAATAAAAATATCAAAGAAGTCTGGGGCAAAGGCAGTGAAACATTAATACTGAATAGCATTGTAACCAAGCTGAAGTAATGCATCAGAAATTAGCAATATTGAAGCCTTCTTTACATATTAATGCGACTGATATGGTTACCATGGTCAAAGCTGTGAGAGAAGAACCAGGGTTATTCCTATTCCTATTTGGGTGTTGAAAGAATATTGAGGGGAGTTAAAAGAATACATTTTGTGTGAAATGTTAACTTTAAATTTTTTTTTTTTTTTTTACAGGTAAGACTGTATAGAATAATGAGTTCGTAAATCAGTTAAATGAAATTATTGTTGTAATAAAAATAAATTTACTTTTTTTACAGAGAGAAACTTAGTTTAGTTTTATTTCGACACACAATAAATTGAGTATGTTAATAAAATCAACATCATATATATATAAAATCGTTTAATTAATAAAAGATGACTTTGGATAACTACACTATTTTAGAAAAAATTCACAATCTGACTAATAAATACAAATACTAATTAAGTAAACTAATTTACAGCTGTTTCCTTCATTAAGTTATATCTAGCAGCTGTAATCGATATATCAAATCGATTATAACATTGATTTGTTTTTAATTTAAAATAATTAAAAATATTTAGATCTCCCACATCACTCAGCAACTTAATATCCAGTTACGACAAGTTTAAACACAAATGTTTGTGTTTTCGTCGCAAACCGCACTGGAAGTCGAATCTGGCAACCCCGTCGAGAATATGTAGCAATTTGCTATTAACCCTAAATGTGAAGAATTTTGGGTTGCGCTGCGTCACTTCAAAAGGTTCATAGTTAGGTGGTCCTAGTGGTTTCTTCATTCGACCCACGCGGACAAACACATGAGATGATATTGCAAGATCCTTGTGAATGTAAATTTTGTATGATGACTGATGCTTAGTATTCAGGGGTCGAGAAGAATGAAGGAGATTCATTTGAAGCATGATATTCGCCACAAACGAGTTTGTATCCTCTTGTATCTTCGATTCTTGGAAAAATTCTACAGGCAATCTAATGGATTTACCATAAGTCATTTTAGCGATGGAGTGGTTAGCATCTTTGCGGATTGCAGAACATAGTCCCAGGAGTGTCGTTGGCAGCGTTGAGGTCCAATTAATTAACTTTGCCATTCGCTGGTGGATGGTGTGCTGTGATAAGTTACGGAATAAGGAACCTTGATTCCATAAATTGCAGTAAGACTATGGAATAAATACTATTCAAATTTTCTTCCTTGTTCGTAATAATTCTGGGCGAAACGCCAACTTATGCGATCCAGTTTTGAAATAATGTCTTGCCTACTGTCTCAGCATTTATATTGCTTACTGGTATTACTTCCATCCATGAGGTGAATCGATCAATAATGGTGATACAGTAGGAGTTTCCTTCCGAAGGAGGTAATGGTCCAACTATATCAAGATGCAAAACATCAAATCTCTCATCTGGGTCCATGTACCTGCTGATTTCAGACTTGGTATGTTTATTGATTATGTTTCTTTGACAGCCGATACAAGCACGAGTACATTTTCTAACATAATTTTTAATATTAGGCCAAATAAGTCGAGCTGTTACCTGTTTGTTGATTATATACCAGGATGAGCGAGATCATGGATTTGATTAAAGCAGACATTTGCTATATGTGACTCAAACTAGACCATCTGGAGTACCTAAACAAGTAGGGCAAGGGGACATGAGGTTCCTTCAGGTAGTTATGTTTCCCTTAGGGTTCATTACCTTTAGTCTCCAGGTAAAGTTAGTTGTCGGGAAGCAGCAGTCAACTCAAGTTGAAGGAAACGGATGGAGAGATGGTCGAGAATCAGCAAGTCACATGTGGCGTCCCCCTTTTTTTGTAAGTAGTTTATAAGTTTTCTTAAATCTTTGTAACCATGATCAGCACCAATAAATATAATGTTATTCAATAATCATTTTTCTTATTTAATAAACAACTCCTAGTCAGTCATTCACGTTGACCTTTGGAGAAGAGAGGGATATGCCTGTTAATCCCATTAATGATGTATAATTACTATATATTAAGTAAAATGATCTCAGGGTGGCATGACATTTTAATATATTCAGATCAAAGGATCTGACTTTTCTCTGGATCCTAGCTTGGGCAGTGAAGTGAGATGCTTTATCATATTTTTTTTCTTGATCACGAACGTAAGTGGTTTATGATCTGTCAGTATCATGAAGTCTCGTCCTTCTAGCAAGTGTTTGAAATGTTTCACTGCAAGATATACTCCTAACAATTCTCTATCGTAGACACTGTAAATTTTCTTCAGTTCAGAAAGAAACGAGTTTCCATCCATCTTCTTCGAATTGTTCCATTTCTACCCCAATGGCTAAAGTGTCAATGGTTGTGTGGCGATATTAGAGAAATCTTGCTACCCAAACTGCGATTGCTAGAGGGCGGACTCCAGGAGCCTGCTAAAAGTTGGGAACTAGAAGCCCGCTGGACAGGACAGGGAGGACTGGCGGGAGCGATGAGAAGGCTAAGCCTCATTAATTAACTTCTTTTTTAGAGCCACAAAAGAAGAAGAAGGAGAGATATCTTGCAAATATATATATATATATATATATATATATATATATATATATATATATATATATATTGCTATGTACTGATGCAGGCGGCACATTGAAAGGGATGTTGTGCGGGGAAAATGTGTCATGTCGATATGTTTGGGACAATGAACAGACCCTTGGTCCCCTTATGGTTTTATGGTCCAAGATGGTGGAGAAGGAAGGAGAGAGGGGAGCGGGCGGAGATGTCAAGGAAGAAGACCGACCTGTAACCCAATCTACTCCTGTCCACAGATAAGTTTCATTTATTTTTTTGTAATGTATTTTATGGAAGTCCTTTTTATATATTTAAAATCTGAATCATTAACCTTGTTGAAATTAAATAAATAAACGATACTTATTGTAATTCTTTTGGTGCTTACATACCCCAGATACACTATTTATTTATAAATAATATATTGAAGGTATAATAGATAAGTAAATTGGTAAACACAAGAATAGACCTTTGGAAAGGAACCCAATTAAGATTAAGGAATATAAATAATAATTTGAGTACTCATCCTAAATGAGACTCTGGCATCCCAAATATCAATATATATATTCAAGATATATTTAAGAGTAGAAACATAGCAATATATATATATAAAACCCTCCTCGGGGTATCCTTATCTGCCTGTATTAGGTTCAGCAGCCTTCTTTTGACCCGACGTGCTAAAGCCACCCGTAGCCTTTTAGCATCCAGCTCGTCTATGAGAGCCGCGGCAACCTGGGATTCGATACTGGACATAATACCATTACCACCTTTGAGGAAATGGTTCAGCTCCCCCCCATCTCCATTGAATTTTTCCAGATCCGAGATCTCTCTTCTTACATCCTGTGCGTTAACCCTTTTTAACTTCATTCGTTCGAACGCGTTCCTTCCTTCGCTGCTAGGTCCGCAAGTGCCATTGTGATAAAAACATTAAATAGCACACTAAAATAAATATAAAACGACACGTGTAAGTTGTAACAGATAGGGTGTACTTACAAGTTCCAAAGAATAGATCAGTTTATCATTAATCAGTTACTTCACAAAATATCATAAAATGTTTAAAATACTGCAACAGCTATTATCAACGAGTAAGTAATATATTTTTAGGAACAGCAGTTTTATTTAATTGTTGAATCATATTGGATTATTTTTACTTTTATTTCATTAGTAATTAATTAAATTTGTATAACACGAACTTAGACCTTGAACATCCGATTTTTTGTTTACAGCACGATTTTTATACTTCTCTATAGTTATCATTACTTTGTAATGACCTTTCCCCTAATTGATTTAATAGTTATAAAATATATCCGTGGACCCTTAAAAGGAGAAAATAAAGTCAATTACAAACAAAGTCCACAATGGAAACCCCAAATAAAATTATATTCTCAAATCACTTCTTATATTTAATACAATTATTCAAATATTTCTAATACAAGCGTTATATGGGATCTGAGAGAAGCAAGAGGTGATGAAAAGGTAAGGGTCTTGAATGAGTCGGTGAAATAGAGTGAATTAAAATAATACAGCCTCAAACTTGGCTAACGCTTCCCCCACTCTCATATCACCTCCCCCTCTCTTTTATCAGCCAATAGGAACATTTTAAGGCAGGCCTAGACGAAGACATAACTGACCTATGGCATAATTACTCATATATTCGAATACAAATTCCTTAATACGTAATACATTCTTATCTCGCTAAGGTACGTAGGTGAACGGAGAAATATAACAATCTAACAATAAACAATATCGAATACGTAATTCTACCTCTTTAAGAGACGCGTATTAAACTCCCTACATTAATACATATAAATCAATTAATATAATTATACTTATCAATAGTCATACTTCTAATCAATTCATCTTATTAAACTAATCATACATTTAATATCATCCTATCATTAAACATTTAAATAATATATGTGGTCATCACAACTTTTATATTCCGTTTGAAACTATTTTTCTCTTGGTGTATTATTTTAGGTTTATCAAATTTAAATGTATATTGTGTATTTCTAAAATGTGTAGTGAGAGCTGTTTGATCTGGTTTATTGGAGTTTTTTATTATTGAATCACAACTATATTTGTGCTAGTACACTCCACGTTTTAAGTATTGTTCCGAAATAGGATTTACCGCATTTATCTTCACATTGTATTTCGTACACGACATTTGATTTTAACTCTAATTTATCCGAATCTTTGGTTTTTGTAAATATTTTTGACACTTTGGCTGTGTTTTTGAAAGTAATTGCGGAATCAACGTAACTTTTATTACTGGTGAGTGTTTTTGTTAGTCTTTCTGAAAGTTTTGGTATATGGGGTATTGTATAGTGTTTTTTAGGATTGGTTCATTTAGCTGTGCGGATAACCATTCTTTAATAAGCTGTTCACTACGTTGTTTTCGGCGGTTTTTGGTGTATTGGGGTGATAATTTTCTCGCGTGATTAATAGGTTTTTAGCCGTATTTATTTTGTATCTTTTGGGGCATTGACTTGTGTAGTGTATGTATCGACCACAATGAATAGGTTTTTGCCACCATTTAGTTTCTATTTCTCCGTTTGATTTTCTGATTAAGAGAACGTCTAAAAATGGTATTTTATTATCTTTTTCAAATTCAATAGTTAAGTTTAATCGAGTGTAATATTTATTAAATTCATTTAAAATTATTTCTTTTTCATTGTTTTCGGTTGGTATCACTGTTATTATATCATCCACATATTTAAATATAATCGGGATTTTAAATGGTATTTTTGGTATGACTGTCTTTAACAGTCCTTCTTAATAAATATCAACCAAGATAGGTGAAATAGGAGCCATATGGCAGCCGAATTTTTGGATATACAATTTTTCATTGAATTGAAAATATCCTCTTCTGTACATAGGGCCAGTAATTGTAGAAATTTTTTTTTTTTGTATTTTTGTATGCGTTTTTAATTTATTCCAATTTTTTTCTATTATAGTTTTTATTTTGGAAATGCAAATGTTAATGCAAATAAAGATGATGCATCGAATGAAATTAATTTATAACCTTTAGGAATTTTAATATTTGTGATTTTTTGATGAAATTCAAACGCACACTTGTCATTTTATATTTATTTTAGTGTGCTATTTAATGTTTTTACTAAAAGCTCATTTTTTCACTGTCAGTGCGTGAGTAAGAGAGACTAACCTAGTCTCGAAACGTCGCCTAAATAAGGACTGAAACTCGAGAACTGAACACAATATATATGTGTATATATATATATATATATATATATATATATACCCTGGGTGTTTCAGGGTTAAATGGCCAAACTGAAAATTTGCACTAAGGACCTCAAAACAAGAAAAAAATTTCCTATGAAGGTATGTTCCGCAAACACTTTGTTTAGGAGATATTCACACCTAATGATTTCATTGTTACGAGTTATTTCGGCATAGTAAATAAATAAAACTTATTTTATTTGTTCCAAATACTTTATTTATTAAATGTAAACCATTAAGATTCATATTAAATGTTCAAAACTATTTCCTTGAGCATTGAGACAGGCTTGGCATCTTTCTTCAACAGCAGCAGTGACCAAACTGAAAATATTAACTAAGGACCTTAAAGCAAGAAAAAAAATATTTCGTAGGAAGGTATGTTTGCAAACGCTTTGTTTAGGAGATAAATTTAGATAGCATACTAATATGACCTTGTCTCCCTAACTGTACATAAACTATGAACCTTAGGATTAATACTGTTTGGAATAAAACATCAATAACAAATAATAATAAGAATATGTGGAAGAAAGTGGTCCGGGTAGAGGTCAAAGAATTCCTCATAGAATAGGAGAAAACTTTGTTGAGTAGTCAACGTTTTGACCACCTTGCAGGTCTTCTTCGGGGCTACATGCAAAATACAGACAATCAAGAAATGGCACAAATATATTAAAACATAAAAATACAAATAATCAAAAGTATGGTGAATCTAGGTAATTGAAAAAAAAATTGACAAATATTGCTCAGCAAGGTAAATATACAGGTTAAAATGCATAAGTGTACAGTACAAACAACGAAGTGTCAGGAAGGCAGCAAAACACATAGTGAAGGACTAGATAATAATAAAACAGAAAGTGTTGAAAAACCAAAAATATAAGGTAATAAAGATAAAAAAACGAAAACTGAATACAAATGAGAAATGCCAAAAAATGATATGGGTAAATGTAGAAAATGATAAGAAATGCAGTAAGAAATGAAAATCCTAAATCCTATATCCCTGTGATCTCGCAATTTTTGCGAGGTATACACGGGGAAGTATGTTCATTGAACATTACTTTAATCGGGATCTCGTTGACTTACGTCAAATTTATATAAATTTATAAAAAACAAATTTACGATTTACCTCTTTGGAGTCGTGAGTCAATGAACCTCGTTGCCTTCTTAATCAGTTGATAGAACCTTCCTCAGCCACCCATTATCTGGAATTCAAAAAGAGAATGATTTCATTATAATGGATTTTGTTGGTAAGCAGTGTATTCATATATATATATATATATATATATATATATATATATATATATATATATATATATTATATATTATATATATATATTTCATATATCTGGTGTGATTGCCATTTTAGTATAACTGCTCTGGAAATGTAATTAGATCAGCAAAGAGCGATTGCAGTTTTTGGGTTTTTTATGTGGAGGAAAATGGTCTGGGGGGTGGTCAAAAAATTGCTCTTAAGTTGGGAGAACTTTTTATTGAAGAGCCAACGTTTAGTTTAGTTTTGTGGGTTAGGTTTTTTATTTTCTTTGAATACTTTGCTGAACTTGAGTAATTTTTGTTGTTGACTTCTTCAAATAATCTTGAATCAGTTGATATCAGATCACTAAAGGGTACAGAACTTGTAATGGCCTACTGGTAGATTGGGTACTGAAGTAGCATTTAATTCTGTTGTTGGTTCTTTAATTTTCTGAAACTGAGAATTATACTTTTTTTTACAAGGTTACACTTACCTTGTTCATTAATCCTCAAACTTGTAGCTATATGTTCTATGTTCCATCTCACCTTAATAGATTGATTTACCTATCATTGAGCGATTTACTGATGTAAATGAAAGTGTAATGACCTTAAACAGCTCAGTTTCTACTGTTTTACATTATTTATTATATAATGTTATTATACAAATCTATCGTATTGTCTAATAATAACAATTGACTTCCCCTTGGTGTTGAAGGTGTAATAATTGGCATTATTCAGTTTATTACTATCATATGATTATTTTGTAAAACAAATCTAATTTATCGGTCTGAGACGAGGGGATGTGGTTGACATCATATTCTTGTTTGTTCTTTTGTGAAAAAATATATTTCAGCAGCCAATGAACAGCTGAGTTTTAAAACAAAGAACTAAATAAGTGTTTTTAAAAATTAGTTTTCTATGTTATTAGAAACTTTTATAAGTTATTATTAAACAGATAATGCACATTAGGTATTCTGTTTTATTCAGAAACTAGCATAGTTTTTTTTTTTTTTTCAAAATAATGATTGATTATTTCCTTTTGACCAATGAAATACTTAAATAAAATTAAAATTGGCAATCTAAAATTTAATACGACTTATACTAGGAAAGCTAATTAAAAAAATAATTTGTTAGTGTAATTGTATTAAAATTGAAATTTAATAAATACTAATTGCTAATATGTACCAATCATTATATTTACTTGTTTTATTATTTTAGTACAGTTGTAAATTTCATTATATGTATTATTTAAAAAAATATATTATAAAAATAAATACTAATTAATAAATAAGCAATTGTGCCAATATTAGTGTAGATTTTATTCATTGAATTGTTAAAAGACATTTTGAATTTTATAGTTCTCAGCCTTCAAAATCTTGAATTTGGACACAATATCAGAGATTGGCACTTCACTTCATTTATTGTTTTATAAGATTTGTTTTATATTCAGTTTCGATTTAATAATTACATTATTTAGTTTCCCAATTGCACAAGATTTACTTAAGATCACAAATTATATATTTTTCATGTATTTTTTTTTAATTTCTCAGATAACGCTGGAATTTATATAAAAGAAGAAATGAACGATGAGGCTGAGATTACTGGTAAGTTGTGCCCTTTGAGATCTATTAACTTTAGATATTGTGAGGGTTCAGAACATCATGTCCGATTTGACTTTTCATAATAAATTTATTCAGAATTCTTAAAATGTTACAAGGTGTTTATTGTTTCTGCTTCAAATATTTATTTCTTGCAACAGATTTTCATTTTTATGAGCGAACTATTCTGGTTGCTCAAGAAATAATTATATTCCCAAAGGATCATCCTGAGTTAATATAACTAATTAAATTAATTTCTTTTAGCATCACAAGTTTAAAATGCTTTCTTTATATTTTTATGCTTAAAGTACAATTTTGATGGATGGACCCAATTATGTGAAACAAGAAACAGAGATGATTATCTAACATATAGTTAACACACATCTATTTTGCTCACCATTAAACACTTACCTTACAAAGTAAAAACTTTGTAACGAAGCTCTACATGAAACTTTGGGCAGTGACCATAAAGTCATAGTAATTGAAATGAAAGCTATGAATTTTTCTGGAAAAATGTACTGCAAAAGAAACTATAAAAAACTTTACTTGGAAAAATATACCGACATATTAAATAATTCTAGCCTAGAAATAATTAATAGAGACTTAATCACTATCGAAGAATTGACATCTATTCTAAACCATGCTGGAGAGTCCTCTATACCTCGATCTCATCCAAATAAAAATCAGAACTTCAATCCCAAATGCTGGTGGAACGAGGAAATAGCTAAAGCATATAAAGAAAAGAAAACAGCTATCAAAACATATTGCTCTAATATGACTATCGAAAACCACAAAAACATGAGGGCGAAAATCAACAAATGCAAATCCTTAATAAAGAAAGCAAAAAGAGACTCCTGGCAAACTTTACAAACATTAATCCCCATGACTATGGAACAATGTGGAACAAAATCTCATCCCTAAGGGGGAGGTATATAGCGAAGGTAAACCATACTACAACTAACAAAAATCTGGCTGTCACATTCATAGAAAGATTATGTTATATTTTCGAACGTCGACAACACCAACAATACGGCTGTATAGACGAATCCGACATCTTAAATCAACCATTTAATGAAAGAGAATTTGAAGCAGCTCTTGCTGGGCGCAAAGGAACAGCACCCGGCCTCGACGAAATCAATTATGAAATGATAAGTCTTGCTCCTTGGACTATCAAACTTAAGCTATTGCAGGCCTTCAATTACATGTGGCGCAGCTCCAAAGTTCCCACAGCCTGGAGAAATATCCTAATATTTCCCATTCTTAAACCTGGAAAAGATCCCGAGCTAGTAGAATCCTACAGACCTATAGCCCTTATATCATGCTTGGCTAAAGTTTTTAATAACATTGTTAAAGCAAGGCTCGAGTGGTTTTTGGAAAAAAATAAAATTCTCAACAATGAATGCTATGGTTTCAGGAAAAACATGTCTACCACGAATTGTTTGTTGTCGCTAACAAATGAGATTGGTCGTGCTTTCCACGAGAAAAAAATTTTATTGGCTGCAGTGCTAGATATTGAAAAAGCCTATGACAACGTCAAAATAAACACACTCAAATCCATTTCAGTAGAAGTAGGGATACCTCAGCTCATCACAAACTGGATAATCAATTATTTATCTTACCAGACCTACATCATTCGTACAGATGAAGGGCCGGTATCCTATGATTCGTTTAATGGCCTACCTCAAGGAGATAGCCTCAGTCCCATTCTATTTAATATATATACATCTAGAATAATTAACAACACTCCTCCAAATTGCAGAATGATCCAGTACGCAGACGATTTCATACTTTACAGCATAGTTAAATCCGCCAACGAGGGAAAGCTCATCATGGAAAAAGCTCTATTAACCTCAATTAACTCTTTCAGCAACATTAACTTAAAAATCAATCCCGGGAAATCATGCTTGATCCCTTTTACCAGGAAAAGAAAAATTAACATTAATGACTTCAAAATTCATTTTGACAATTACACCATCAAGCCAGTAAATAAAATAAAATTTTTAGGGGTAATATTAGACTATAAACTTAATTTCCGGGACCACATCATTAACACATACAACAAATCACGAAAAAACTTAACCATCCTAAAATCTCTTGCAGGCGTGTCTTGGGGCACACATCCTTCTAATATGATTACATTATACAAATCCATAGTACGGTCAATTATCGATTATGCTTGCATAATCTATCAAGAAACTAAATCTCCGTTAATTAACAAATTAAATACAATTAAAAATTTAGCCTTACGGATATGTATCGGAGCTTTCAAAACAACACCAACAAACGCCCTGTTAGCCGAAGCTGGCGAAATCCCTCTCCCTTTGCGTAGGAAATGGTTGACAACAAAATCCTTATTCAAAATTTACTCCAATCAGTCAAATTTCACGAGTAACAATATCCTAGAGGGAAAAATATTTATGCCAAATTTAAAAAGCTGCTGGCTGGAGTCAAAACACATACTCAAAACAATTCATATTTCCCATGGTCCTCTAGACCTTTGTACACATATCCCGAAATCCTTAATTCTTTACTACAGCCAATATAAATTGCCAAATATAAATAACAAAAACTCATTACCTCCATATTTACTAAAACTCCACACCCTCAGTGAAATAAATGACAGATACCACAGCCATATTAAAATTTATACTGACGCCTCCAAAACCATCAATACATGCTCAATAGCCGTCTATGATCCACAAAAAATGATCAATCTGTCTTACTCCATCCCAAATAAATTCAGTATCTTCCATGCAGAACTTCTTGCTGTTTTCAAGGCTACAGAACATAGCAACTCCACTTATAAAAATAGTAAAATTGTTATCCTCACAGACTCGGCCTCCGTCTGCCAATGCTTACAAAACGTACACAGACACCCAATCACCAATTACATTCTACTAAACATTTTAAATTCAATTGCCTCTTCCAACAATAAACATTATTTCCAGTGGGTACCAGGACATGTAGGTATTAGCGGAAATGAAACTGCAGATCAAATTGCGCGAAACACTACCAAAGCAAAAAGGCTTAATATTAAAATTCCTAAAATCGATACCTTGCATTTTCTGAGTGCTACAATTGTGAAAGAATGGCAGGGATTATATGATTGGGAGTCCCAGAGCAAGGGGAAGGATCACTACTCAATCCTACCAAAAATTGCTTTAAAACCATGGTTCGTTTCAATTGGAATAGCTTTAAAGAGAAGTGAGGTGACTAACCTGATTAGATTAAGAACTAACCATGGTAATACCAGCAATTTTTTAAATCTGATGAAAATAAAGGCGACACCAAATTGTGAGATCTGCGGTGAGGTCGAGGATCCTCTACACGTGGTGATGTCCTGTAAGAGATTCAACAATGAGAGGAAGAAACATATCGAGGGGTCAGCCCTCAGTATACCAGAAAAATTAAAGGGACAGGACAGAGAAGGACTTAGTCAGATTATAAAATTCCTTAGGAAAACAAAAATAAGACTTTAACATTTAAACCATCATAGTTTTGCTGGCAAAATAGGACTTTGATAATAAAGTCTTAAAGCCAAATTATCGAAAAAAAAAAAAAAAGTACAAACTTCATTCCATATGAGTTAATATTTCTAAATTTTCATATACATTTATTTTTGTTTTTATAGTTGATGAACCATGCATTAATCAAGTTAAACAAGAAGAGAATTTTATCTCAGATGAAGGTGAAAAAATTAATTTAGCTAACCTTTAAATATATCTTATTAAATACAAATTATATTCTAGAGTAGTTTAGTATCTCCTAATTCACTTGTATATTTATTTTTGTTTTTATAGTTGAAGAACCATGCATCGATCATCTGAAACAAGAAGAGTTGTTAAGCTCAGATGAAGGTGAGAACCATTTATTTCGCCAACCTTTAAACACTTATCCTATAATTACAAACTTCATTCTTTCCAAATCAATACCTCTATATTTGTTTATATATTTTTTGTTGTTTTTATAGTTGAAGAACCATGCATTGATCATCTGAAACAAGAAGAGGTGCTCATCTCAGATGAAGGTGAGAAACATTTGTTTTATTAACCTTTAGACTTATTTACAAAATTTAAATATTTCTCTTTATTAGTTGAGATTCTATTTTTCTCAAGCAGTTGATATTCAATAAGGTTTAGCATTAAAATTTCAAGTACTTGTGATTTAGCAGTAGCCATGGACAGGTTATCTGCTATTGTTTATAACCTGTGTTCTGATAACACTTATCTTATTATTTATATTAATGGATTAAGACCCATCTAACCACTTTCCTCTTCTTATTTACAGTTAGTAAAAAAAGTCTGCATACACTTATTATTAATTTGTATTAATCAAAAAAGTGGGTTAAAAGCAAAAGAGAAAAAACTGATGAAACAATTTATTTATTTTTTCCTTTTAAATAATTTGGCCTTTTTGATTAATTTGGTACACAAAAAAAATATGTATTGTATAAGAAAATAGTTATCAACATAAATAATTAGCAAAAATTGTCTGTGGGACCTCCTTTATTTTTTATTACCTCTCTCAAACGATCATTCATCGTGCAAAAGTTGGATCCGTTTTCAACCATTCATCCTTAAAGGCCTCTGAGAGTTGCAGTTTTATTTTTTATTTTAATATATTATAGAGAAGAAGACCTTAAAATATTAAGTTCTTAACAATACATATTGATCCATTATTCTCTCGATGATCTTCATTCAAGTTGCCTACTCCAGCTGAAGCCATAGAGCCCCAAACCATGATCCCTCCTCCTCCGTGCTTTATTGCCAGGCATAAGATTTTCAATTTCATGGTCTCGTTTTTTCTCCTCCACATTTTAACGTTGCCGTCAGCACCGAAAATATTCAATTTGGAATCATCCATGAAAATGACTTTGTCCCCAAGGGCCGACGCACACAGGTCGATCGAAGACGAGTAGAGAGGTTCGCGCGTTGTGCTCGTCTTCCCCCTCCACTCAAGTTCCTTCGTTGTGGCATAGAGCTCCGCAGACAGGGCGTTCACTGGTCGTCTAGAGCCGCAAGGATCCTCATCCTATGCAATTCTCGTCTCTTGCGATTGGTTTGGAACGGGAAATATCGAGCGAAATGCACGTTTCTTTGTCATGGAGGTAATTTTTATTTTATTTGCTTGCTTTGTTTTTGTGCTAAATTAATTTTTTTTTTTTAAATTTAACCTGTGTTACCTCATCGTGTTAAATGTTTGCAAAGAAAAAACAATTTTCAATGTCAAATTTTCCTGCAGTTGCCACCGTGATTTATTTCTGACGTTTTATATTTTATTGATTCATGTTTATGTTTGTGTATTCGTAATTATATATGAAGATAAACATGAGCGAATAATTTAATATAATAAAATATAAAATAAGTCAGAAAAAGAAAAGCAAGGTGGCAACGGCAGGAAAATTTGACATTGAATAATTGTTTTTTCTTTGCAAATATTATATTACCATTGTGCTGTTGATGAGGTAATACTGGTTGATTATTAATGTATAATGATATGCGAATAAACTGAATCGACTTGTGGCGGAGGGCAATCGCTTGTGCCGCAGGGTTCGTACATGACGAGCACGATGCGTGAACCTCTCGACCCGTGTGCGTTGGCCCTAAAACTGTTTAATCAAGGTAACTTTTCGCAAATGTCTACCGCTTAGCTTTGTTAACATTGTGAATAAGCGGCTTCTTCGCGATTTGAGAATATTTTCTTTTGGTAAATTATGTACCCTTTGAGGTTTTACTTCAATGTTGTAGTCCCGCAGTAAATTAGTAGCTAATGTAGGAGCACTTATTTTAGAGTTTTCATGAACACTTCTTAAAATAGCACGCTAATGATGACGCTGAAGATTTTTGGTCGTCCTGATCTAGGCCTACTTGCAATGCAACCTGTTGTATTATAATTCGAATTACAGTCTGAGCCATCGAAACACGTTTATTAACAATTTTGCGTAATGATTTCCCTGCTGTATTATGATCAACAATTAACTGCCTAATCTCTCGAATAATTTCTAGTTTGAGCAGTTGTTTTCACTTGACTTTAATGATTAGTTTAGCAAATAAAACCACAGAAAACCTCCATGAATGTAAACAAATCAAATGTTTGTTTACATTCAAAGGGTTACATTAAGGTGTATGTTGACTTATAAGTTGTAACAAACAATGGCAGACATTTATTATGAAACATTTTGTATGTATTCAATTCCGAAATGATATTATAAGCATGATATAATCTTCTACAGATCTTTATTTAATAGAAAAAATAAATGAAACATAACTTTAATTAATACAAAATAATTAAATTATTTCATGAACAAATTTATATTGTGGTATATGTAGACTTTTTGTACTAACTGTAAAAGTTTTTCCTATACTTTCGACAAGAACATTCCCATTTCTATCCTTGATAATAATAAACAATATTAATAAGACAAAAACATTAAAAAAGGAAAGCAATTTAATAGCACATACACAAATAACTCAAAATGAGATAAGTGATAAGAAGAGGTAATAAATATAATCTCTCAAATTGTCATAAATATAATACATAAGTTATTTTTTGTAAAACGATTATTTATCAATTTATATAATTTAATTCCATCATATATTATTCATAAACATATATGGTTATTAAGTACTCACTATTGTCCTGCATAGTGATTCTACAATTAAACAATTCAAATAATGATCCCCTAAAATACAATTTATATATGAAAGGAAAATAGTTGACTGGATGATCTAATGTAAAGGAGATAGTTGGGGAGTGCAGTCAAAAAAACACTAAATAAGTAATAAACTTATAATTACGTGGCGACGTTTTGACCTACAGCGTAGGTCATCTTCAGGGCGATTTGGAGAGAGAAGTCGTTGGGTATAACGGCTGGCTAACAATCCCTAACAATGATTGTTATCCAGCCTGAAGATGACCCTGCACTGTAGGTCGAAACGTCGGCACATAATTATAAGTTTATTACTTATTCTGTGTTTTTTTGACTGCACCCCCAACTATCTCCTTTACACATACAATTTATATAGAAAATTTCAACTACATTTTTATGTATGATTTAAGTTATTGTGAGTTTGAATTGCAGAGATATTAAATGACATTTTAGTTAAATATAATTATTGTTATATCAATAATTATATTTAACTAAAACCTTTAAACTAAAGTTGATTAAATCAAATTGTATAACTCATGCACTGGGCGCTTGTATACCTCATGTACTGTCACTCCAGCATCCTTTTCCATTTCTTTCCTTACCTGATCTCATCCCGACTTCATGTGACTTAACTTTAAAATTCTTTTCTCCAAAAATTGTATCCGAGTAAATTTAATTCATTGAATTGATGAAAAAAAAGATTTATTAGTTGGAATTTGAATTTGGAGAATGGTCCTTCACTTCATTTATTGTTAAACATCCAACTTTATTAAAAAATCTTAAAATTTGGCAAATCTACTGAAGACAATTAAATAAAAAACTATTAAATTTAAATTTAAATACAAAAAAACAATAATTTTAATAACTGATTAAAAAAAAAAAAACCCCTCCGACGTCTTCTCCTCAAGATCAAGTTTATTATTAATATTACTGCAAGATACCTGTTGTGGAGGAGCGAGATAATACGGCGGCCATAACTTTATAGGATCGGTGATCTTCGGTGCAATGAATATGTACTCCCAATGAGTATCACCGGTGATGTACCAGCGGCACCAAACAAACACAACAATCGGCGATTGTTCTGCGAAATATCCTCACGGTGTTCCTTCACCAGAAGTCAGAGGCGAATTTACATGAGTGGGAGAAAAAGACGATGTGGGCATTCAGTTATTGCCTATGATAAACCCATAATTTATACACAGTTAGTGCAATAACTGAACTATTAAACCTATTGGAAAATAATTATAATACACTTATAACGATGTTTCTCTCGTTCATCAAATTAAAACTTAAATTTTTAAACTAGTTATAAATAAAATTATCCTGATTGCAAAGCAAATAAAATGTAGTAATAAAGCAATTCCATTTATTTACTGAGCGTTAACAAACCGCCCACCAAAACTTTGCTAAAGTTTTACATGTTATCCTACTTCTCCTGTTGGTCTGGTAGAGGTAGGAGTGGTGCCAATGCCAAACCAACTGTCCTAACAACACTATCTTTATCACAGTAGGTCTCAATGATTGTTGCTGGCCAATAACGAGGAGTTATTTGGGATTCACTGACTTGTAATAATGTTTCTGCAGTGAGTATCCAGTACTGTCTTTTATATGATGAACGAAATAGTTGAGATCCAAATTGTAAACAGCATATATGAAGATGATCTACAAGCTTGGTTTTAGAACGAAATTTAGAATGTACGATGATATAGTCCAATGAATGTCCTGTCTCTCGCCCACCCTTAGAACACCAGGGAAATCCAAAAGTGTGATCAGTCGATAGTGAGTCGGGTTTGACTAACTATGGAAATCCTCCACTTCTGAAACCTTTTTTTTTTTTCTTGGGTTTAGGGGGTGTAAAACATTTTGTTAAACATTAAGGGGGTTTAAAACAACTAGGTCATCAACGCCCATTGGTTATTAAGTTGTGGTAACCCACCTATCCGGGTCCGAGAAAGAACGAAGCGAGAGGCGCGCCCAGACCCGAAGGGGCAGGCCGGAGTCCAGAAGGCGCCCAAGTCCCACAAGTCAAGTGGTGGTTATATTGTTATTTATGACACGAAGATTGGTCAGAGGATGTGGATAAAAACCATCTTAACCACCCAACTATACTAAGGACATTAGTACAATCCACTAATGTTTACAATGGACTATTTATGGAAAAGTCCAAATCCTCTCAGATCTTCGGAGTTAACATGCTCTGCGAAACAAGTGGCGCCCCCATGGCCCCCAACACCAGCCCCCAGGAGCCCAGGCCACTCCCCCTCCCCCCCCAGCCTACGCGGGCCATATCTTCTGAAACCTTAATACCTTGATGGTTTACGAAAATTCAAAATAATAATTTATGAAAAAGTAAAAATAATAAAGATAAAACGACTAAGAACTAATCGAGGAGAATATGTGTCCCATATGTTTTATTTACAAAAATAAAAGTGGATAAAAAATCGATTGCTAAAACACATGTTAAGTAATTTGATAAATAAAGAAGAAAAAGTTGAAAAAGAAAAAAAAGCATCTGGGCTACAGGACCAAAATATTAGGGCGCCGTAAGGGTAACTGATACTGTACAGCAGTACTAGCAGCTCCCCTCACATGTTTATTCTTCATTATTTCTGTTGTGAACTCTGCACGTGCTTTTTCCATTCTTGCTCCAGAACTGCGATCAATTCTGTGAACCTTAGAGGTCAGAATGAAATTTAGAAGAATGGCAGTATAAAACCTAAGTGTTACAGAGAGCATAAGCACACCGACAATGATGCCATTGACCCACCAATCTCGCATGTTGTTATGGTTTTAAACAGATCACAGGAACCTCCACCACTCACTCCAAAGGGCGTGACTGTTGTTACAATGCAAATATAAAAAAGAAATCTATAATACTGAAGGAACTGTGACCTCTGAATGCCTTATATCCAGGTCGATACCAGCATACAAATGAAAAGTGAGAAGTATTACTGTATACAGAGGTGATAATCCAAATGCTTCGAAGTCACTAAAGGTGATAACCCATATGAGGGCTATAAACATAATGGCCAGCAACAACAGGAAATGGAAAATCTTTAAAATATAAAACTATCTTTATTCTGGAACTAAGTCCCTTTAGAATAACAAATATGAACAGAAAAAGAAACATAATATTTATCTGGCCAGAAGGCTAAATGTTTACAAATCATAAAGCATGTAAAAAGTGACATAAAACAATAGAATACAAAAACTACGAAATATGTAGACAAAAAATAATAATAAGTAAATAAACAGTACAAATCTTGACAAGATATTAAGCAATTAAAGATAATAGATAAATCCATAGCTTTTATTAAATGCATGCGCAACATGCAATAATTTCTTTACATGATGTACATCTTC
Source organism: Arma custos (assembly GCA_037127475.1). NCBI lineage: Eukaryota > Metazoa > Arthropoda > Insecta > Hemiptera > Pentatomidae > Arma > Arma custos. Next base: position 226,992,741 of record CM073759.1, read on the forward strand.
TTAAAAAACAACATTAAAAGAACTAAATAACACAATGAATTATTCAATACATTACATTTTAAGCAAATGACTAATCTGCTTAGGGAGCATCTTTTTGGGAAGTTGTTAGGAGTTGTTGGAAAAGCAAGGATTTAAATGAAGATAGTGAGGGACTATGACGGATATTAGGAGAGATTGAGTTCCACACTCTGGTGGAGCGGGCGAGAATGGAACGTTCGAATGCATTAGTTCTGTGGGAACGTACCTAGTGATCGGAAAGGCAGGATCTTGTTTTATGGTTTTGAATTGGAGAAGACTGTAGATGTATGATGGGTGTTGAGAGAAAATGGATTGGTATAAGAATGGACAGAGGACACATTGTCTTCGGAAGGGAGGGTAGAGCCATATTAACTCATCATAAAGGTGGGACACGCGCGATCGCCTAGGAGTACCAAGCTTGTTCAGCTATGCCCAGACACTGATCCTATGTAGGTCTTCCTGAATATTGGCGAACGCAATTAATAGCTCAGAAGGAGGAAAAGACGTAATAAATTATGCATCTGCCTGAAAACTGATTGGAAATCAACAGGCATATCGACATTGATTGAGTTGTAAGGAAGTGGTGGCCGGTTGTTTTTCCTAACATTGTAGGAGTCATTTCGTATTTTTTCTCTCTGTTGTAATTCTGCTGCTTTGCGTTCAAGTTCTTTTTTCTTCTGAAAATCAGCAGGAGTCACATTAGAAGCTGCATTAGGTGTTGGTGCAGTCATAGTTGTCCTAGTATAAGCAGGGGGAGAGGTTCTTGTGCAGCTAGTATGACAGCCGGCTCCTTTCTCTCGTCCCGACTTCGGACAGCTGGAGATAGTTAGTCTGCATAAGTAATTCCTCGTCAGGCGATATTGTCGTATATTATCTGCACATAACTCCAACCTAAGTTTTAATAAAGTTTTGACAGGGGCAAATCGAGATTTATCTGCTAACAGATTGTTATTAATTTCTCGTTTTATTGATTTCGACCGTAGGTAGATTGCTACAGCATATTCCAGGTTAGAAATCGTTTTTAATGTTTTGAGATATGTTATAGATCTTTCCCATTGTGTGTTAATGTTATTGGTTGGCGATGGTTCTTCCAACTTTAATTTGTGCGTCCAAGGCTTCCGTAATAGTTGCATGGCTTTAATAGTTCCTAAAGACAAATAGCCTAGCTGGCCGAATTGTCTATGAATCTATTCTAATATATATTATAAAATGCTTTGTTCGTACGTAAAGGCAAAGATTTCTCTATTACCACCAACTCCAATCAACTTCCCTTTGGGGTGGTAAATACCCCTTGGTCTCCAGGTGGTAGTCAGGGAGTTTGGTCGTGGTGGGTGGATTTATGGGGGGGGCACGGGATATCCGTCCATATCATCCATATGGGAACACTTGAAAATAATCAAATTAACAACGAACATGAGGGCGAAGATTTCAGGAGATGAAAAGGCACAAGAATTTTCTGAAAAACTTTTACAAATAGGAGAAGGGACCTATCCAATAGACGAAAATACTGGCCAAATAACATTAACTAATAAGTTATGTAATGTTGTTGAAACACCTGAACAACTTATTAATGAAGTATATCCAAATATTGTTGAAAATTATACCAATTCAGAATGGTTATGTGACCGAATTATTCTAGCCACGAAGAACAACATTGTCAACAAAATCAACATCATCCAGGGATCGATTCCGGCAGAAGAGAAAATTTACATGACAATTGATACAATGACTGATGAGCTAGAAATCGTCAATTTTCCTACTGAATTTTTAAATTCATTCAATGTTCCAGTAATGCCATTACACTGTCTTAAATTAAAAATTGGTTCACCAGTTATTTTATTACGAAATCTGAACTCGCCGAGACTGTAGTATATGTAATGGTACGAGACTCTGCATCAAACAGCTACAAAAAAACATCATCGAAGCCAGTATAATGACTGGTAAAGGAAAAGGAAAGATAGTATTTATACCACGGATACCTTTAATATCAAATGGATTGCCCTTTACTTTTAAATGCTTACAGTTCCCGGGTGAAGTTGGCTTACAGCATGACTATTAACAAAGCACAGGGCCCAAATTCCAGTACTGAGGAGTTGACTTAAGGGATCCATGCTTTGCACACGGCCAATTATATTTCACTTGCTCACGAGTAGGATCACCTCGAAATTTGTTTATTTACAGTCCGAACTACAAAACTATAAATGTAGTGTATAAGCAAGTATTGTAAAAATAAATTCAAACCAAAAAATAATACTAAATTAAAAAATGTAAATGTATAACATATGTCAATATATAATGTAACATGTAATATGTATATGAATAATATAATATGTAAATAAAACATAAATTTTTCATTTACTAAGCTTTTTCTTAAAATTATGTCAATTCGTTAATTAGTTTACTCTATATACACCGCATGTTTAATGGCCGAATAAGTCTCCAAATATCGAAAATAGAAAGCTATACCTCATATAAAAATGTATCCTCATATATTTTTTATGCCATTAAAAATGCAATGTATTTTAACCCGAACAACGCCGGGTTTCGCTGCTAGTTGAAAATAAAATCGCTTGTTTCGTACTGATTACTGAAGGTGTTCGAACCTTACAGTAAAATTTGGAGTATTTTGGGTTTCCAACGTCATTTCTATAGTTTTTACAGTCAATTCAACAGGAGTTGTAAGTTCCGTCGATGTGTCTCTTAATTTTTCTGGAATAAATTCGGCGACTCTGTTAGAGTTACCGGTCCATTTATTGTATTCAAAATAAACTCTAGCTAATGCTTCTTGTAATTCTGGAGACATTGTTAAAGATTCCTCAGTAGTATTGGTTGGTTGGGTATATCCATGTAGAATGTCATCTGTGTACATGTTATTCCGCAAGGGATTTACACCTAATGGAAAAACTGATGTTGCACTATTAATCAGTTGCTTATGTTCCTGCAAAGCTTATGTTCCCCTGAAGAGTTAAAACGATAAAATAAATGCAGATCTAAATGATTATCTAGGTTTTTAAAGTTTTGTAAGTACATTTTGCGAGTATCTGCATTAATTAAAATTGGAAATTTTGGAACGTTTGAACTACCATTTCTAACATCTGATTTTAATTTTAGTATGTATGTATTTATTGTTGTTCTTATAGTTGATGAATCTTACTACGTGAAACAGGAAGAAGAGGTGCTCATCCCAGATGAAGGTGAGACACATTAATTTTGCCAAATTTAAAAAACTTATCCTTTAAAAGACAAAATTCATTCTGTATTAGTACATGACTCCAAATTTGCTTATGAATTTATGTTTTTTTTTAATAGTTGATAATGTCAACTGTGTCAATCATGTGAAACAAGAAGAGATGTTCATCTCAGATGAAGGTGAGAAACGTTTATTTTATTAACCTTTTTATTGTTGTTTACCAAATACAAACGTAACACTTTATTATTTAGTTGAAATTCTATTTGTCTCAAGCAATTGATATATTTTTTTGGGTGTTAGTTGAGCTCCAATTTATAAATTATGAAAATAAGTTAATTTTAATTTCTCAGTTTATTTTTATTATTATTATTATTATCAATTTATTCAGGTTTTTTACAATCAATGTATTCCGATACCCAAAATCTTTTCCAGCCATAGCTTATTATTATAATTATGCTGGCTCTATAACCGTCATGCGTGTCCTGGCCTCCTCTAGCATCAATCGCCATGTTCTTCTATCGCTGGCCCTTGTTATCCAGCTTTTCACTCCCACCCTCTTGGCATCACCAGCTTCACAATCTATCCATCTCATTCTGGACTACCTATCGCTCGATGTCCCCACAACTGCTTCGCCATTAGTTCTCTTGAAGTGGCAATCATTTCTATTCTGTGGACATGACCTGCCCACAGAAAACAATTTAATTTTATCACTGTAGTGATGTATAGTAAATAACTGAATTAATACCAAATAAAAATTAAAAAACAACAGACAAATTTACAGTTAAAAGTAATAGGCTTTTGGAAAAATAAGTGAATACATGATCTAATAATAAAAAAAATGATATTATGAGAGAGGAATATATACAGTAGTTCATCAATCGATCAAGTTGAATATATCTATAAATTATTTATTGATTATAAAATATCGGATTGGGAATTTAGAAGATGTAGGAAAAGTTTGGATTTAAATTTACATGTCTAACCATCAGATGCAATCCAAATACTTTTCTAAACATTATGGAATAAGTTTGTAAATTTCTATGTCGATGGTTCTTTTTTTAAAAAATGCACCCTCTCCATTCTACCCTCACCTCACTCTCTCTCCCCCCTCTCAGTTACAAAACAGTTAACAGTTAAGCAAAGTAAATTACAATATCATATAATGGCTCGTCATACAATTGAGAAGCCTCATCAATGTCCTCATTGTAATTATAAAGCAGTAACGATAGGAAATTTAAAAAGGCATGTTATGGTTCACCATACAAGTGAGAGGCCTCATCAATGTCCTCATTGTGACTATAAAACAATATCAGAAAGTGATTTAAAAATACATATAATGGCTCGTCATACAAATGAGAGACCTCATCAATGCCTCTCTCCCTTTCCCCCTATCTCTCCCTCTCACCCCCCTCGCACTCTATCTCGCTCTCTCTTTCTCTCTCTATCCCTCTCTCTCTCTCTCTTTCTCTCTCTATCCCTCTCTCTCTCTCTCTCTCTCTCTCTCTCTCTCTCTCTCTCTCTCTCTCTCTCTCTCTCTCTCTCTCTCTCTCTCTCTCTCTCTCTCTCTCTTTCTCTCTCTCTCTCACTCTCTCTCTCTTAATCTACACTTGTGTGTTTTATTTGCATATAAATATATTTTCCTGTTTATATATTTTGAAATATTGTTCATAGGTACCAAGGAATTATCCGACAATATAGATGTTCAACATACTGCTAAAGTTCAGAGGACATACCTAAACAAACAAATTAATGAAGTTGAAAATACTTATCAGAGTTACCATTTTGAACAAAATGGACCAAATATTTCAAAATTAAAAAGACATATAACGACCCTCCATACAGTTGAGAAGCCTCATCCATGTCCTCACTGTGAGTACAAAACATTCAAGCAAAGTAATTTAAAATATCATATAATGGCTCGTCACACTAGTGAGAAGCCTCATCAATGTCCTAATTGTAATTATAAAGCAGTAACAATAGGAAATTTAAAAAGGCATGTCATGGTTCATCATACAAGTGAGAGGCCTCATCAATGTCCTCATTGTGACTATAAAACAGTCAGGGAAAGTGATTTAAAAATACATATAACGGCTCGTCATACCAATGAGAGACCTCATCAGTGTCATCATTGTGATTATAAAACAGTAACAGAATATAAATTAAAAAAACATACAATAGCTCGTCATAAAAATGGCAGGCCTCATCAATGTCCTCATTGTGAGTACAAAACAGTTAAGCAAAGTAAATTACAATATCATATAATGGCTCGTCATACAAGTGAGAAGCCTCATCAATGTCCTCATTGTAATTATAAAGCAGTAACGATAGGAAATTTAAAAAGGCATGTTATGGTTCACCATACAAGTGAGAGGCCTCATCAATGTCCTCATTGTGACTATAAAACAATATCAGAAAGTGATTTAAAAATACATATAATGGCTCGTCATACAAATGAGAGACCTCATCAATGCCATCATTGTGACTATAAAACAGTAACAGAATATAAATTAAAAATACATATAATGGCTCATCATACAAGTGAGAGGCCTCATCAATGTCCTCACTGTGACTATAAAACAGTCTCACAAAGTCATTTAAAAAAACATATAATGGCTCGTCATACAAGTGAGAGACCTCATCAATGTTCTCATTGTAATTATAAAGCAGTAACAATAGGAAATTTAAAAAGGCATGTTATGGCTCGTCATACAAGTGAGAGGCCTCATCAGTGTCCTCATTGTGACTATAAAACAATCTCAGAAAGTGATTTAAAAATACATACAATGGGTCGTCATACAAATGAGAGACCTCATCAGTGTCATCATTGTGACTATAAAACAGTCTCAGAAAGAAATTTAAAACAACATACAATGGCTCGTCATACAAATGACAGGCCTCATCAATGTCCTCATTGTGAGTACAAAACAGTTAAGCAGAGTAAATTACAATATCATATAATGGCTCGTCATACAAGTGAGAAGCCTCATCAATGTCCTCATTGTAATTATAAAGCAGCAACAATAGAAAATTTAAAAAGGCATGTCATGGTTCATCATACAAGTGAGAGGCCTCATCAATGTCCTCATTGTGACTATAAAACAGTCTCAGTAAGTGATTTAAAAAAACATATAATGACTCGTCATACAAATGAGAGACCTTTTCAGTGTCATCATTGTGACCATAAAACAGTCTCAGAAAGTGATTTAAAAAAACATGTAACGGCTCGTCACACAAATGACAGGCCTCATCAATGTCCTCATTGTGAGTACAAAACAGTCCAGAAAATTAATTTAAAAATTCATATAATGGCACGTCACACAAGTGAGAGGCCTCATCAATGTCCTCATTGTAATTATAAAGCAGTAACAATAGGGAATTTAAAAAGGCATGTTATGGTTCATCATACAAGTGAGAGGCCTCATCAATGCCCTCATTGTGACTATAAAACAGTCTCAGAAAGTGATTTAAAAAAACATATAATGGGTCGTCATACTAATGAGAGACCTCATCAGTGTCATCATTGTGACTATAAAACAGTCTCACAAAGTTATTTAAAAAAACATATAATGGCTTGTCATACAAGTGAGAGGCCTTATAAATGTCCTCATTGTAAGTATAAAACAGTCGCACAAAGTTTTTTAAATAGGCATTTAAAGGCTCATCATACAAGTGAGAGGCCTCATCAATGTTTCCACTGCGATTATAAATCAGTTAATAAGCGGAAATTAAAAGCACACATAAAGGCTCTGCATATTTGTGGGAAGCCTCATTATTGTTTGTAGATTTTACTTTATTGTTATAACTTGTATTCCATGGAAATCTATTATCCCTATCAAGGAAATTATAAGCTAAGGAATACTTTTGAAATATATATTAAAATATTGAATCCAAATCGTAAATCTGCAGGAGCAATATCAATAAAAATATCAAAGAAGTCTGGGACAAAGGCAGTGATTCATTCCGTGAATTCTGGCGAAAACATTAATACTGAATCGCATTGTAACCAAGCTGAAGTAATGCATCAGAAATTAGCAATATTGAAGCCTTCTTTACATATTAATGCGACTGATATGGTTACCATGGTCAAAGCTGTGAGAGAAGAACCAGCGTTATTCCTATTCCTATTTGGGTGTTGAAAGAATATTGAGGAGAGTTAAAAGAATACATTTTGTAAATATTGTGTGAAATGTTAACTTTAAATGTTGTTTCTTTTTTTACAGGTAAGACTGTATAGAATAATGAGTTTGTAAATCAGTTAAAAGATATTATTGTTGTAATAAAAATAAATTTACTTTTTTTACAGAGAGAAACTCAGTTTAGTTTTATTTCGACACACAATAAATTGAGTATTTTAATAAAATCAACATCACAGATATATATGATATATATATATATATATATATTTTTTTTTTCCCTTCACGCAGTACCCCTACGCGAAGGACGTTTATTGTTCTGCATGTTCCGTACATTTATAGTACATTGCATACAATTGTACTTACATGTTGTTTACATTTTTTTTATTTATTATTTATATACAAAACTAAAGGCTAAATTGAAAATATATCATTAAAAAAAAAAAACTTAAACATAAAAATATTGATCATAGTAAATATTAAGCCATTTGAACAAATAAAAAAAAAAAAAGAAATAGGAAAAACACAAAATTACAACAAAGTAATTGAAAACAAAACTAAAATTCTTGTTCACCTATAATATTGATTTTGTGTAGTGATGATTAACCACACTGCTCTATCAAACACCTTGAATTGCTGAAAATACTTCCAGTACAAGTCCTTAACACTAATTGGCCAGCTGTCCTTCTGCGTCACATGTTTGATAAGTGTAGTCCTTGGTTCGTCGGTTAGTCTGCATTCATATATTAAGTGTAAGTAAGTTTGTTCGATGGCAAAGTCACAAGGGCATGTCTTATTGTCTGTAAGTTTAAATTTATACAAGTAGGATTTTGTGGGTCCATGTCCTGTCAGCATTTGTGTGAGGTAGAAGTCAGTTGTTATTTTGTTATTCCTAAAATATTCATGTAAGTCATTTATGTATTGTTTAAGATGTATTCCTTTAGTTGTCGTATCCCATGTGTTTTGCCACTGATCCATATTTGTAACTGTTTGTCTGTGTTTCAAGTAAGTCTTAGTCAATTTACTATAGAGTATTGAAAGTGAGCCGTCTTTGGCAGCTGACTTAGCAGCCTTGTCAGCTAATTCGTTACCGATGTTGCCAGAGTGCCCTCTCACCCACCTGAAGTTGATGTTGTATCCTGCTTTTTGTTAGTGGAGTAAAGTAAGTCTGGTTTCTTCAATCAGCGGTTCATGAATTTTGGAGTTTGTATAACGTACTTTGGCTGTCAGTTAGTATGCAAATAGATGTCCTGCGGAAATTAAATGTCTGTATATATTCTAGTGTTTTCAGTATAGCGTATTGTTCAGCTTGATTGTTTGTACAATTAGGTCCAAGTCTGTATTTCTTTACATCAGTCAGTACACCGCCTTCAAACAATACCGATGCACATCCCACATTTCCACAATCTTTGCTACCGTCTGTATAAATTTCTGCTTCAGCATAATCTTCTTTTGTAAGTTGTTTGATTTCTGGGAAATGTGCAGGATGCTTCCAATTTTTATAGTTAATAGGTCGTTCAACGTCATCGGCAAATATCCCGTCACAGTCTTGGTTAGTCCGAAGTAAGGTATATAATGTAGTGTACTGTTGAGCGATCAAGTCGATGGGAATTAGTTTTGCAAGTACACAGGCTGCCTCATAAGATAATGTCTTGAAACCTTTTACCATTTTGATTGCCATCAATCTCTGTACACGTCGAAGTTTCCGTAGATTGTATTTTCTCTGCAGTCCTGTGTGCCAGATGTTAATAGCGTACGTTAGTATTGGTAATATGGCTCCTTTGTACAGTATCCTTAATGCTTCAGTTTTTTATTGTCATTCCTAGCTGCTATCGTTAAGTTGTTGGTAAGTCTCAGTAGTTTAGTCTCCAGTAATTCAATATGTACGTTCCATCTTAATTTTGGGTCAAATGTTACTCCTAAATATTTTAGTTTATTTGTTTGTTGTAGAAGCTGTCCTTGAATTTTTACCTGTAAAGTTGGTGAATTCCTTGATCTGGTGAAAATCATGTATGTAGATTTTATAGTATTGAAAGTTAGTTTGTTTTCGTGTGCCCAGTTGTCAATTTTTTTGCGTGTATTGATCTACTAATTCTTGTAGTGTTCCAGCATTGTCAGCTTGTGTAAGTAAAATTATGTCATCCGCAAATGCCTGCACAACCACGCTCTCCGGATATTCTCTCATTAATAATCCATTTACGATTAAATTCCACTATAACGGAGATAGTGCAGACCCCTGCGGAGTTCCTAGAGTCGTTTAAAGTTGGGAAATATTTTAAAAGTATATTGAAATATTTCGGTGGTTATGCCGTCTAAACCTGGAGTTTTCCTTGTTTTTAAGTAAGTAAGAGGTAGATCATCTTGTGTTACTCCGTGAGATATAATCGACTGTCTAATTTCTGTCTGATACGGTGAATCTGTACTTATCAAGTCAGTTCTAATGAAGTTTTCAAGAATATATTGATATGTGTCAATAATGTTAGTTGTATATGTCCCATCTTCTTTCTGAACCGTCTTTAGAGTGTATTTGTCACATAGTTTGTCAGCAGCATACTTGTAAGGCCATTTCCAAGGGTTCGTAAGGTCAATGTTAGTACAGTAATCTCTCCAAGAAGTCAGTTTGCTCCGCCTGATGAGCCTCACATATTGCCTTCTAATTTCAAGGTATTGATTCTTCCTAGCAGTACGTAAGTCTTGTCATCCTTAGTCTTTTGGTAAATCTTTCGTAGCCGGTTAGTTTCTTTCCTGTATTGCGTCAGTTCGTCATTCCACCAGGGCTTAGGCATATGAATCCTAGTTGATTTAAAATTGCCACCTCGAGTTTTAAAAGATTTTTTACATGCTTTATTCAGACACGAGGAGAACTTTGCTAAAACTAATTGGATATTGTCAATGTTTAAAATATCTTTCATGCCAATATCGATATCACCTGTTACTCGAAATATTTTTTCTGTTTCTAATTTAAGTATATTACGTTATAAGTTAAGTATATTAGTTTAAAATAATTAAAAATATTTAGATCTCCCACATCACTCAGCAACTTAATATCCAGTTACGACAAGTTTAAACACAAATGTTTGTGTTTTCGTCGCAAACCGCACTGGAAGTCGAATCTGGCGACCCCGTCTGGAATATGTAGCAATTTGCTATTAACCCTAAATGTGAAGAATTTTGGGTTGCGCTGCGTCACTTCAAAAGGTTCATAGTAAGGTGGTCCTAGTGGTTTCTTCATTCGACCCACGCGGACAAACACATGAGATGATATTGCAAGATCCTTGTGAATGTAAATTTTGTATGATGACTGATGCTGAATATTCAGGGGTCGAGAAGAATGAAGGAGATTCATTTGAAGCATGATATTCGCCACAAACGAGTTTGTATCCTCTCGTATCTTCGATTCTTGGAAAAATTCTACAGGCAATCTAATGGATTTACCATAAGTCATTTTAGCGATGGAGTGGTTAGCATCTTCGCGGATTGCAGAACATAGTCCCAGAAGTGTCGTTGGCAGCGTTGAGGTCCAATTAATTAACTTTGCTGGTGGATGGTGTGCTGTGATAAGTTACGGAATAAGGAACCTTGATTCCATAAATTGCAGTAAGACCATGGAATAAATACTATTCAAATTTTCTTCCTTGTTCGTAATAATTCTGGGCAAAACGCCAACTTATGCGATCCAGTTTTGAAATAATGTCTTGGCTACTGTCTCAGCATTTATATTGCTTACTGGTATTACTCCCATCCATGAGGTGAATCGATCAATAATGGTGATACAGTAGGAGTTTCCTTCCGAAGGAGGTAATGGTCCAACTATATCAAGATGCAAAACATCAAATCTCTCATCTGGGTCCATGTACCTGCTGATTTCAGACTTGGTATGTTTATTGATTATGTTTCTTTGACAGCCGATACAAGCACGAGTACATTTTCTAACATAATTTTTAATATTAGGCCAAATAAATAGAGCTGTTACCTGTTGGTTGATTATATACCAGGATGAGCAAGATCATGGATTTGATTAAAGCAGACATTTGCTATATGTGACTCAAACTAGACCATCTGGAGTACCTAAACAAGTAGGGCAAGGGGACATGAGGTTCCTTCAGGTAGTTATGTTTCCCTTAGGGTTTATTACCTTTAGCCTCCAGATAAGGTCAGTTGTCGGGAAGCAGCAGTCAACTCAAGTTGAAGGAACTGGATGGAGCGATGGTCGAGAATCAGCAAGTCACATATGGCTTCCCCCTTTCTTTGTAAGTAGTTTATAAGTTTTCTTAAATCTTTGTAACCATGATCAGCACCAATAAATATAATGTTATTCAATAATCATTTTTCTTATTTAATTAACAACTTCTAGTCAGTCATTCACGTTAACCTTTGGAGAAGAGAGGGATATGCCTGTTATTCACATTAATGATATAGAATTACTATATATTAAGTAAAACGATCTCAGGGTGGCATGACATTTTAATATATTCAGATCAAAGGATCTGACTTTTCTCTGAGATCATAGCTTGGGCAGTGAAGTGAGATGTTTTATCATATTTTTTTTCTTGAACACGAACTTAAGTGGGTTATGATCTGTCAGTATCATGAAGTCTCGTCCTTCTAGCAAGTGTTTGAAATGTTTCACTGCAATATATACTCCTAACAATTCTCTATCGTAGGCACTGTACATTTTCTTCAGTTCCGAAAGAAACGAGTTTCCATCCATCTTCTTCGAATTGTTCCATTTCTACCCCAATGGCGGAAGTGTCAGTGCTTGTGTGGTGGTAGTAAGGAAATCTTGCGACTCAAGCTGCGATTGCTAGATGCAGTCAGCGCGGACTACAGGAGCCTGTTAAATGTTCGGAACTAGAAGCCCGCTACACTGGATAGGGAGGACCGACGGGAGCGTGTTGAGAAGGCTAAGGCTCATTAATTAACTTCTTTTTTAGAGCCACAATAGAAGAAGAAGAAGAGATATCTTGCAAATTTATACATTTACGAGGTGTGGCTAATAAATAACGAGACTGGCGTTGCAATAATATTTATTTTTATTTTATACATAATTACTTAGTATCACCTTCAACATACACCCCTTCTCTATCCCTACAATGCTCCATGCGAATTGCATTGTTGGAAACAGTGCTGGAAGTCGTCTCCTTCAGGATCCGTGCCGCTTTCTCTTTTACAGCTTCCATCGACTCAAATCTCGTCCCTTTTAATGAAGATTTCACCTTAGGGAACAGATATAAGTCACATGGTTCAAGATCTGGTGAATAAGGTGGATGTTCTAACACTGGGATGCTGTACTGGGCTAGGAACCTCTTGACAGATAACGCGGAATGAGCTGGCGCATTGTCTTGGCGAAGAACCCATGATGTGTCCTTCCACATTTCGGGTCGTTTTTTCCTTACTCTTTCACTTAGTTTTGCAAATACCTACTTATGATTAATAGTTTGACCTTCAGGAACCCAGTGAAGGTACACAATCCCATGAATATCAAAAAAAACAATCATCATTGCTTTAAATTTTGACTTGCTCGTTCAAGCTTTTTTGGCTCTCGGTGAAGTTGGGGTCTTCCAGTGCATGGATTGGCGCGTCGTTTCCGGATCATAAGTAAAAAACCACGTTTCATCACATATTATTACCCTTCCCAATAAATATGGGTCATTTTCAATGGCATCCAAAGCGCCAATACAAACATTTTTGCGAGCTGCTTGTTGTTCAAACGTGAGTATTTTAGACACCATTTTGGCACACACTTTTCGCATGTTAAAATTGTCATGTAAAATATACCGTACACATTCTTTATCAATGCCTACTACTTCAAAAATTCCACGAATACTTAATCGACGGCGTTGAGACAATCTCGTAAGTTCGGTTATAAATTTCTTAAAGGAAGTGCAGGTTTCGTTGAATCAATCTCGCTCTGGGTGTGGACTGTATGTTGTAATTTAAAAAGAGTTCGCAACAATAGAGAAATGATATGACGAAATCCAAAACATAGAAATAAAAGTTACTTACCCAAGACGCAGGCCGGGCAGCTTCGTTAATAAAACCTCCTTTGGCCCCTTGAGCGCCCGAAAGACCAGAAGAAATTTGTAGCGTCCTTCTAGATGGATTCCTATGATTTAGAAATCCTCCAGGGGAATTCACACTTAATTGCAGGTGAAACGGGCGTTAGTTATAAAAACATGAATAGAACGGAACCACGGAAAGTTGAGAACTGGTTATGGATTAGACTCGCTATAATTAAGCTGGATAGCTGGGGTAAACAAAAGAACAAATGACTGATTTGTGTGACTGCTCGCTCAAGACTAGATTAAAAACAAGTGCCACATGTGAAATAGTGAAACGTTGGTTGCCCCTAACAACCACTAGATCAGGTGTAATGTGCTATTTTAAGATTTTACCTATTTATCTTGCATGGAATTAATTCATTTACAAAAAGAACGCCAAATGGCGTGAACAGACGGTCAGACCGAATCAAATTACCAACTTTTTCAACATTGTCATAAGTTTTTGGCGTTGAAGGGCGACCTGGCCGCGAATCATCTTAAAGCTTAAACCATTCAAAAACACGTGCCCGCGATGAACATTCACTGCCGTACACTTCTTTCAGTAAATTATAAGTTTCAGTAGCGGTTTTTCCAAGTTTGAATTGAAATTTCACAATAATTGGTTGCTCTATTACACTAACTATTTTGTCCGGCAAAACAGAAAAACAACACTAACGCGACCTTTTGCTTTGACTAAATTATTTACAGAAGCGAGACTAACTGCATACTAAAGAGAAAGCTTCACACTAAACAGCTGTCAGTCAATGGCAGTTGGCGCATGCGTACTTGTTCCGCAGCAACGTCAGTCTCGTTATTTAATAGCCGCACCTCGTATACATACATATGTAAATTATATATATTGTAAATTTACAAGTGAATCTGAAATGATAAAACCCAGATTTACTTTTTATATGATATCTGCCTCTGCTGCGGCTACGATTACAGTTCTTAGTGATGTTCGCTCCTCTCCCATAAGATCTGCTTCGCGTTTGCATCTCTTCGTTAATTTGATGAGCAGCAGTGATCCCACACAGTGAAACAGAAAACCGATGGTAAGAAGAAATACCTCAAACATTTGAATTAAAAGAAGTTATAGTTAAACTGAAGAGAAATAAATCACCAGGCATGGACAATATAAATGCCGAGCTCTTCAAACACATGGGCCCTGACATGCTGAGAGAGCTGTACAGACTCCTAGAAAGGATATGGGAGGAAAAAATGGAATTTTGGAATAATCACAATGGTTCCCAAGAAAGGTCATTTAACGAAGTGCTGCAACTATAGAGGTATCACGCTGCTTAATGTTACATATAAAATTTTTGCAGCATTATTATACAATCGACTTGTACTATATCATGAAACGGCGAATATCAGTGCGGTTTACGAAGGAATCGATCAACCATTAGCCAAATCTTCACACTCAGGCAGATTGATGAAAAGATGTTGGAGTATAATGTGGCTACATGGCGATTGTTTATTGATTTTAGAGCGGCGTATGACACGACTTGGACAAGATCCATGGTTTATAAAGTTATGGAAGAAGCAAGAACCACCCCTAAACTAATAGTTTTAACGAAGATGACAATGAGGCACACCAAACTGTCAAGTAAGAGTGAATGGAGAACTTTCAAAGCCTTTGGAAATAAAGAATGGATTGAGAACTTAACTGTCGTGACACGGATAGTAATAAAAAAAAAGATTAAAAGGAACGAAATAACACACACTATTAGACTTCTGAAACGATACTGATTTATTCTGTCTCATAATCCTGCTTTTATATGTTTTACATTGTTTATATTTACAATTATGGTATTAACAATAATACTGTCCTAGTTGCGCTTGTAACTCCCCCTGCCAGTTTCCGAACAGTCCTCGGAAACTCTTACAAACAAACAAAAAAAATGACAAAAGAAAACAGAATCTTATAACTTAACACAACAACAGAAAATGACATACGAGAACTGTACACCTCACCAGTCTACCTATAATAAAATAAAATACAATAAAGAAAGTCTTTTACACATGTAATATATAGTATACAGCGTAGAACGCAATCATTGCTATACAAAATAGCCAGAAAGAAAAAAATAAAATCTTAACTCTACTATTATCACAATTACAAACTGAGATACAGCTCATACATGTCTCTGTATCTGTATGAACGGGAGGATACTCCAGTAACTACCCAACCGACGGTTCACGTGCTGGGATCTTCAATTGTTCGATATGGACCGTCCGTCTCCGATGTGGGGCATTCAAGCTCTCGTTGTGTTCCACATTGTGTTCCCGGATCACGGTCGCCCTGAATGGTCCCTCGTAACGCGACGGTTCTTTTCCTCTATTGGACCCTAGTTTCCGGTACACAATCGTCCCAATTGCCACCCTCCCTGTCGCGTCCCGCACGGCCAAACTCCCTCGCGCCACCCTATTTGCTTTCTCGGCTCGAATCTTACGATAAGTCTTTTTCCATAATGCTCTCATTTCCAAGCGGTTATTTACCATTTGTAGCTCGTCTTCCGTGGCCCCTCTAAAATCCCTCCGATGTACCCTCAAGCCGAAAAGTATCTCAAACGGCGAGAACCCCGTGACCGCATGGATAGAATGATTGTACGCAACAATGGCTTTGACCTTGGTATACCCGCAGATGCTCACTGAGGGTGCCGTGAAGCCGCTCAATACATCCCCTGCTTTAAGGATGTCCCGGCGTGTTGAGGTGCCATTTGACGTCTAAAACGCGCATCTCCTCCCGAATTGCTGCGTTGTCGAACTCTCGACCACTATCTGATGCGATCTGTTCTGGAACCCCGTAAAACTGAAACCAGCATCCTAATGCCGCTAACACCGCATCCGCCGATCGTTCCTGTACTGGATAGGCCATAGATAATACTAAATAGATCCACCATCGTCACCCATTTATATCCTCTCCAGGTAAATGTGTCGATTTGGATATCCATGAGCGGCGGCTCCGCTGTGGCTGTCTCGTCTTGTTTGACCTTCGGCGGATGGCGATCGTATTTCGTGCGGAGACATATTTCACAAGTCCCAATGATGTCACTCACCGTCTTCTTCATGTTTATCCAGAAATACCTCCGCCGCAATGCCATCAGAGTCTCTAAAATCACCCGGTGATTGGTTTTCCCTTGGTGGTCCGGTCCTGGACATGGCAGCATATCTCTATCTTCATCTAAGGATGAATCTTCTGTAATAGTTGAGGGTTCCCAACAGGCGACGAATACCCTTAACATCATGCGGCACCACCATCTTGCGAATCGCCTCCACCTTAGTTGCGTCAGGTTTAATCCATTCCCTGGAGATATTATGGCCTAAGAACGTGATTTGTTCTTGCCCCATAATCGATTTCTCCTGGAACAGCTTGAGGCCAAACTCTCTTATCTTCGTGAAAACCCTGCGCAAATGTTCCACGTGTTCCGTCTCCGTCTTACTAAAGATAAGGAGGTCGTCCATGTAGTCTTGACAGAAGGACTCTCCTAGGCCTCTGAGGAATTCATCCGTCAAGCGCTGGAAGGTGATTGGAGCGTTCTTTAGGCTGAACGGCATGCGCGTGAATTCGTAATGTCCCCTCTCGAAGCTAAACGCGGTTTTATGTTTATCGCGCGGGTGCATCTTAATCTGATGGTATCCCGCTTTAAGGTCGAGCGTACTGAAAATGGTCGCCTCGCTCAGCCTACCTAGAATATCCTCGAACCGCGAGATCGGATATCTCTCGTCAACAGTGTTATCGTTAAGCTTCCGATAGTCTACCACCACTCTGTACCGGTCGTTCCCATCCCTCGGTAAACTCTTCTTCTTAACCGCCCATAGAGGACTATTATACGGCGACGTACTGTTGACAATGATCCCCTGTTCCTTGAGAGAATTGAGTTCTTCACGTATATGGGACCGAAGTGCCTGGGGATATCTCCGTTCCTTAACATATGTGATCCTGTCTTGTTTCAGGGGAACCTCGTGCACCGTCCGGCTCGCAACCCCTAAAACATCCCCCTCGTGAAAAAAAATGTCCCGAAACTCTCTGCGAATGTCCCCCCTCCAGTCATCGATTTTGGTTACCGCCCCAATTTGCGTTTCCCTACCTCTTTCGATCCCTCTACCGCTGTACGAGCGCGTCCCGATCCTAATATCCCATTTCCCATGATGGATCCCCTTTCTCGATCCTACCTGATCCAACAGGTCGCACCCTATAATCATCTGGTACTGCCGAGACATTCCTCCCACTATATGGACGTTCAAATTTCCCTGCCCACCGATTAATCTCAATGTTTATTTCTCCCTCCACTTTGCAAGGCCCGCCCAGAATAATTAATTAGCATTTACACTCGCGTACCTGGAGTACCCTCTCGTTCCCGTACAACTTTTCCAACGCCCCTTTTGTCACAATAGTGTTGGAACTCCCCGTATCCACTAGACACTGCACTCCCCCTCTTATCCTAATAATTGGCAAGTCTAGTCGCTGTTCCTTCCGCTGCTCTCGTCCACTGCTACCTGGTTCTTCCTCCTCCGTTTCCGATACACCCGATGGCTCTGTTGTCTCATCCGCTGATCCAACTCTACGGCTCCGTCCAGTGTCCCTCCGTAACCTCTGCATATTCGACTCCATCGGTTCAGCCCGGTCTACTTCTCTTCGCTTTATATAGGGACATTCTCGTGCCATGTGCCTCTCGCTGTTGCACTCGAAGCACCGTCTGCGAGGGCATTGGGCCACCAGATAACCCGTCTTGCCGCACTCGTGGCACCTTCTATCTTCCCTTCTTCCACTCCTCTTATCTGTCCCCGGTCGCCTGTCTCTCGCGAAGGACCTCTCCTTCGTATACTTCTCGGGCTCTCTTCTTCTCCCAGCTTCTAATCTTGGCCGATTTCGATGTATCTCGGGTCTATGATAGGTAACCCTGCTCCATCCTGCTTCTACCTCTTCGCTGTGTCTGGCTTCCTCTTCTCTTGCGCTTGAGTCAACCATCTCCTGGGCGCATTCTAGAAATGATTTGTCTCGCGGTAACCCTTCTTTTCTGCCAGTATCTCTAGCGAGCTGGATGACAACATAGTTGTCGGCAACAACGGGAAATTAGGGTTTATATCTAAAACTGATTCCTGTGCTTCTAGCGGAGGGTTGTGGTTGAGGTTTTGCGTCCATCGTGAGCACGGCTGGTCTCAGGATATTGTTTCCTTCAGGCATTATTACCTTTTTCGTGATCAGAATAAAGGTGCTGAACAGAGAGAAAGAGAAAAAAAAATTCTTTAACCTGGTTTTTCTTTTCACAAGCTCCCGGGTTTCGGCACCACTTAAGTGTCGTGACACGGATAGTAATAAAAAAAAGATTAAAAGGAACGAAATAACACACACTGTTAGACTTCTGAAACGATACTGATTTATTCTGTCTCATAATCCTGCTTTTATATGTTTTACTATACATTGTTTATATTTACAATTGTGGTATTAACAATAATACTTTCCTAGTTGCACTTGTAACTGAGACAAGGAGATGCATTTGCCCCTTTGCTGTTCAACTTAGTTCTCGTTAAGGTTGTTAAGAAAGTAAGCATAGAGGGTAATAGTACAATCATCAATAGATCACTACAATTGATGGGCTATGCGGATGATGTAGTGATTTTGGGAAGAAGAAGGCAGGCAATTGAAGACGTATATATTACCTTGAAAATGGAGACAGGAAGAGCCGGCTTTGAAATAAATATAAACGAAACCAAACTGATGATTGTAAAGAGAATGAGGCAGCAACACCCACCTTATTGCAACTTAGACGGAGAAAACATTGAAATAGTGTCAACATTTCCGTACCTGGGATCATTAATGACTAAAGAGGCCAATGAAACAGAAGAGGTCAAAAGAAGGATTCTTGTAGGAAACAGGCCGTACTATGCTCTTCGGGACCTAATAAGAAGCAACTTAATCTCTCGCAAAAATACGTTCAGGATGTACAAAACCCTAATCAGACTGTTTGTTAGTAACGGCGTGAATGTTGGGTAATGAACTAGATAACCTGTGACAGGCTTGACAGTTTTGAGAGGTGGGTGCTGCGAGGAATGTTTGGTGGAGTTTTCGAGAACAGAGTGTGGCGAGCGTTCTTTGTAGAAAGAACAAAGAAATCTACAATGACCTGTCTTTGTCAAGCTTTATACGAATAAGCAGGCTGAAATGGCTTGGGCTTCTCAACCGAATCAACGAAGACAGACAGGTGATGAAGATATATAAAGGAAAGATCTTCACCACTGAAGCAAAGGGCCGACTAAGAGCTCGATGAAAGAAGGTGGAAGAGGACATGGGACAGAAGGGCATCCGTTAGGTGGATGACACAGCCCTGTGGCAACAAATGTTGAAGCAGTCCATGGACCACTTCGGTCTGAAGCTACAGAAGAAGAGAACCAATGGCCTTCATTGGTTAGTAATATTATGATACCCAGGGGTTCCCCTTCCCCTGGCTAAGGATACAATTAACAAACTAGCCAAGAGGAAGATAAAAGCACGTTGGGATAGAGCCAAGATAAGGCATACTACACTTTTTATAATGGACCCCAATGATAATCTGTCTGATAAAATCAAGAAAGAAGCCGCTTTCATGTCGAGAACCGGCCTCAAAAGTATGGTTGAAACCATCACTGGGCACTGTAAACTCAGGAAACACATGCATCGCTTGGGTATTGAACAAGAACCTCGGTGCAGATGGTGCACAGAGGAGGACGAAACCCCCTGGCACGTTCTCTTTGAATGTATAGCACTAAGTCGAAAGAGAACATTTGACCTTGGCCCTGGAGGACACAAGGAATTTCAAGAACTGAGATTCAAAGACTATCTAAAGTTTCTCAGAAGTCTAGACCTAGGTTTGGATCTTTAGGACTCGAGCACAATGGGCCTTTTAAGGCCGCAGTGCATAGTAATAAACAAGAGTCATACATAAATAATAATATGATACACAAGTAATCATACCATATTATGGAATAAAATTAAAGGTACTTTTCCAATCTGACGCCCATCGACCCCAGCACGCTCCTCTGGCACTTACCTCAACTATTTGGACCCTGTCAGGTTATGCTGCCTAAAATTTATTTGAAATAGTATTCTTTCATTATCATACAAGAGGATTATTAGGAAATGAAATAGGAGATGATATCTCACTAAAATATGATATTTTTTTTGTTATTGTTTTTATTTTTATCTATTTTTCTTTGCCCGGGCAAATCGTTTCTCTTTAAAATAAAAATAGATAAAAATAAAAACAATAACAAAAAAATATCATATTTTAGTTGTGTATCATCTCCTATTTCATTTCCTAATAATCCTCTTGTATGATAATGAAAGAATACTATCTCAAATAAATTTTAGGCAGCATAACCTGACAGGGTCCAAATAGTTGAGGTAAGTGCCGGAGGAGCGTGCTGGGGTCGATGGGCGTCAGATTGGAAAAGTACCTTATTTTCTTCTTCTATTTTTAAACTTGAAAACTAACATTTATTCATCAGTTAAGTTTTTCACTGCTATCCACAAAATCCTGGTATTGAATAAGCAAATGAAGAATTTTTGTCATTTGGACAAATCTATAGATATTATAACAAAGTCCTCGGTCGTGTTTGTTCGCGGTGAACTCAATAACTACTGCACGGATTTTCATGAGGTTTTCACCAATAGATGGAGTGATTCACCGGGAAGGTTTAGGTGTAAATGGGTTGGAATATCTATGGGTTTCACCGAAGACGCTGCTTGCCGAATCCCGTGTAATTATCTAACGTGCAAGATAAAAAATCCTTATATAGAGAAATATTTGGTTATGTTACTTTTATGATTTCTATACAATAAAGTACATTAGCTGAGATGGGAAGAAAGAAAATCTAGACTCCCAAAGAAGCCTAACCAATGATATTCATGTAGTCCTTAGTCGCCAGTACATGATAAAAAAAAAAAACATTACACAAACAAATTATGTAGGCATAATATGCTTTATTACCCGAGCAGAACTGGGGTGGTTTGCTAGTATAAGTTAAAATGGAAATTACAATTTATAATTAGCAAATTTTGAAAACAAAAATAGTTAATATGCTTTTACCGCAACAATTTAAAATTAAAGTTTTATTATTGTATTATACAGATAAAATTAGGGATACCATACATAAACAAAAACTGTGTATACAATATTTTTTATTCCTCACACATTATGTATTTACACATATGGTACATTATTTTGCGATTTAAAGCATTTTTTTTTCAAGCCTTAAAAAAAATAAATTCTAATAAAAAATAGGATAAAAAAAAATTAAGATGGTAACATAATTAGTCTATTTTGTAGAAATAAAAAAACAAAATATTTATTTCATAATCTAAAAATAAAAAGTTAACTGAAAGAAACTACTTAAAACTATACATAAAGAAAACCAAATACTTGATTCGAATATAGAAGAAACAAAAAACAAAAAAAAAAAGATAAAAGCTTAAAACATAAAGCAGGGGGGGGCATTTAAAAACTAGCTCCAGACTATGTACAATTTGTCTACTATTATAAAAAAAGTCCACAGAAGTCCATGTACGAGTGGCGCCCATTATCTTTGCTTCGTTGGATGAATATGTAAAGGCCTCTTTCCCCTGTGCTGGTTTCCACCTCCAAAACCAGCACAGGGGAAAGAGGCCTCCATTACTCCATCAAGAAAAACTCCATTACGTTTTCCTGGTCACATACCTTTAACACTTGACTGGTAACACTGGTTTCCACCTCCAAAACCAGCACAGGGGAAAGAGGCCTCCATTACTCCATCAAGAAAAACTCCATTACGTTTTCCTGGTCACATACCCTTAACACTTGACTGGTAACATTTATTTTATGCTCGTTGCAAGTAACATGCGTCTGTCAGACGTGTACAAAACAAAAATTGATTTTAGAGGTAAAATATTCATTAAATCTGTGAATATGTTAATTAAATAAGTAAATATGTTTTATTTGATTGTTTACAAATTACTTATTCAAGATAAACTACATAGGATTGTTAAAATGCATACAATTAAAAATTAAATTAAATGCAATTAAAATCGGCATCATATAAACAAAAATTACATTTTGACACTAGGAGCACAGGCATTGCATACTTTTTTAGAGGATAAAAAAACAAACAAATAAAATAGTAATAATAATGAAAATGAAAAACTTGATGTTCCTATTTATACCAAATTAGAAAAATAAATAAATATTGGGACAAGATTACGTCAAGAAACTTTTTGTACCTAAATATTTTTTCATAGATGGAAAGAAAAGAGAAAGGGAAAAATATGCATTCAACGAAGTATTTAAACAGTTTTGAATATAAATTCATGGGCCTAGAATGCAAAACATAAATCCATAAATGAGTTGAAAGTTTATTTGACTAGATGACACATTTAGTGTTCACGCCATTTGGCGTTCTTTTTGTAAATAAATTAATTATAATACTTAAAAAATAGGTAAAGTGTCAAATACATCTTGAAATAGCACACTACGCTCTCTAGCGGCTGTTTGGGGCAACTAACACTTCAATTAATTGACATAATCACAAACAGAGCGCGATTTACGGGTGCTCTCTTCACCTGTGGTACTGTTTTTAATCCTGTCTTCAGCCTGCAGCCACTAGCAGCAGTCTTTTCATACCTCCAGCTATCCAGCTAAAGCATTCGCGAGTCTTTAATCCAGCTATCCAGCTAAAGCATTCGCGAGTCTTTGATCCAGCTTAATTACAATTACCAGTTATTGATCAGTTTAATAATTTCCGTTTATTCATGTGTTACAATTATTTCACGATTCATCTGCAAATAAGTCTGGATTCCCCAGGAGTTTTTCAAAGGCACAGGAAATCATCAGGACTAAGGGACGCTGCCAGCCTCTTTTGGTCTTTGAGTACGCAGAGACCAAAGTTCCTGTCCGTATGCTGCCGGCCTACGTCTTGGGTGAGTCACCTTTTATTTTCTGTGGTTTTGATTTCTTCCTGTTACCTCTTTATAATATCGAACGCTTTTAAAATTACTTATACAGTCCACATCCAGAGCGAGATTTATTTAACTAAAATTACATTTTTAAGAAATTTATTACGAACTTTCGAGCTTGTCTCAACATTTAGTAATTACTTTTTTTTATTGGGAGAGGAACGTACCCCCGTGCGCCACCCCTATATCCGCGCTTGCTATAGCCTATGTGTTATTCTGATGTATAACCTATATTACTGTAAAGTTTCATCCAAATCCGTTCAGAAGTGTTTGCGTGAAAGAGAGACAAACATACAAACTTTCACATTTACAATATTAGTAAGATGTAATAGCAGCAACAAGTCAATAAAAAAATCATATTTATGATAATCATATTTATGATCATATAAGTAAATATGTTTTATTTGATTGTTTACAAATTATTTATTCAAGATAAAATACACAGGATTGTTAAAATACATACAACTAAAATTAAACGATTAAAATTAAAATTAACATACATACAATTAAAAATTAAAGTAAATGCAATTAAAATCGGCATCATATAAACAAAAATTACATTTTGACACCAGGAGCACAGGCATTGCATACTTTTTTCGAGAATAAAAAAACAAACAAATAAAATAGTAATAATAATGAAAATGAAAAACTTGATGTACCTATTTATACCAAATTAGAAAAATAAATAAATATTGGGACAAGATTACATTAAATTATCATCGCGAATTTTTTCAAGAACCCAGTTACTAAAATTCAATCTCTTGAGGTAATAAATTCTGAACTTTTTGAAGATGGTATGGGAGTAGATATAAACGACGGGTTGTAGAATTGAGAAGTGTGGACTTCCCCCTTACTAGGGCGAGAGGGAAAGTCATCGGCGGTCATAATGCCACATTTGGCAACGTCGCAAGGAATAATGTAGAATTGGCAACATCGCATTGTTTACATTCTAGCTGTGCTAGGGGTGCCAATGACCTTGATACGGGGTCATTGACCCTGATACATCAGAGTGTTCGCCATCTCCTACTTGCTCATTATTTTATCTTCGAGTTTTTATTTGATCGCTTTGTTTACATTTGAGCTGCATTAGGGGGTCATTGACCTTGTGACGTCAGTGTAGTTCGCGGGGCGTCTCCTCAGTCATCGCTTGGTTGTTTGTTTACATTTGATCGCTTTGGTTACATTCTAGCTGCGAATGTAAGCTATTGTTTCATATGTTATTGTTCATTATGTTAATTTGAAACAAGCACTAAATCTTGGCGTTAAATTAACCAAAATTCATAGGATTTTAAAATTTAAGCAAAAAAATTGGTTGTCACCATACATAAATTTAAATAGCAAACATAGATCTAAGTCATCTAATCCTTTTGAATCGTATTTTTTTAAACTCATGAACAACTCCTGTTTCGGTAAATTTATGAAAAACGTTAGAAAACGAATAGATTTAAAAATTGTTACAAATAAAAGATCATTGACCAAACTAGTTAAAAAGCCAAATTTCAAAGAGAGAATAATTCTTTTTTTAGGGTAAGAGAAACAACAAAAGCCACTTTCCAGTCATAGTTTATTCTCAAATTTCATTCTATTAGAGGCGTTTCGACACTATGGTGTCATTTTCAATCTTTTCTTCTCCTGCATCTTTTAAAATTTCTTCCTTGTGACGTCAGAGCAGTTCGCGGGGCGTCTCCTCAGAATCATCGCTTTGTTGTTTGTTTACATTTGATCGCTTTGTTTACATTCTAGCTGCATTAGGAGTGTGACCTTGTGACGTCAGAGTGTTCGCGGGGCACCTCGTTCTGACCCTTGCTCAGCGGTAGGCTTTATCTCCCGGATGATAAGGCGCTGGTAGTAGTGCATAAAAATGACCTCGTGACGTCACAGGGCATTGACCGTGTGACGTCAGAGCATGAGTCAGGTGTTGAGGTAATTATAAATTTGCTCCTTCGTCAATTGCCCATTATCATATCCCATTTTACCTTCATTTCTTGAAAACAATCTCAGGTATCTGTTCTGCAGGTTGTCACTGAGTTGAGCCACAGCAAGTTTTAACAGTTTATTCCTTTAATTTTTAATATTTTCCTAAAATACAAGTTACCATGAGCTTTAGAATGGAATAGAGGATGTAATTATGGGAAATGTGTATACTATGCTAATCATTTAATCTAGAAATGAACATTTCAACAACCATATATCATCTACACTTAGTTAATACTTTTATTTGTTGATGAAATGATTACCCGAATCAACCCATTTTAGTCATAATTACATTCTCTTTTCCATACTAAAACTCAAGAGAACTTGAGTTTTTGGAATATATTAAAAATGAAAAGAATAAACAGTTAAAACTTGTATTTCAACTCAAAGTGACAACCTGTGGAATCAATACCCAATCTTATGTTTATAATATATTATAGGACTAGCTTATGCCCGCGGCTTCGCTCGCATGGAATTTGGTCTCCCACTTAAAGTTTCATGAAAGATCAGTTAAAATAAATAATATAATTATTTTTTTTAAATATAAGTTACTCGTACATCCAAAATTTCAGATGTCTAACTTCAAAACTGACGGATTCTATACAACATTTGATCCCCTATTATATTAAAGGGGAAACCCTTGGGGGTGAAACTATCCAAATTTCTTTCTTAAACTATAAAAAGAACCTATCTACAAGATGCTAAGTTCATGATTTGCCTTTCATATTGCACTATAACGGGGGGGAGAGGGGCACATGCCCCCACATAAATCTTCCCTTGCTGTAGCCTATGATGCGTAACCCATTTTACTCAATAATTTTCATCCAAATCCGTCCAGTAGTTTTTGCTTGAAAGAGAGACAAACATACAAACTTTCACATTTATAATATTAGTAAGATTAGTAGGATATCAAAACAAATAGTTTCACACTCATGTTCTTTCTGTTATTTTAACAACTATAATCATGTGATTTACCTTTAATTATGTCCTATAATGGATTCTCCACAGTACCTAAAAAATAGTCGAGGGGTACATGCCCCTGTGCGCCCCCCTCTAAATCCGCGCTTGCTATAGCCTATGTGTTATTCTGATTTATAACCTATATTACTATAAAGTTTCATCCAAACCCGTCCAGTAGTTTTTGCGTAAAGAGAGACAAACATACAAACTTTCACATTTATAATATTAGTAAGATAATATAATAAAATATATCATTGGATATACTTTAATCAGATAAATCATTCACATTTTATTAGACGCTTTTATGATCATAATGCTTATATTCTGTGTGTCTCAAAACATTAGAACATGTTGAGACAAATGTTTTGAAATCAAGATTTGTAATAGAGAAAAACAAATAAAAGACGAAATTAGGAAGAATACATAATTACTTACATAGATGTGCTTATTTAGTTAATTGCTTAAAAATATTGGATAATTGGTATAAATAATAAAGTTAACAGTTTTTTCTCCAAATATATTCAAACATATCAAATGAAATTAACTGAAATGAAATTATATAAATGTAATAATTCAATAATTACTATAATATTACAATAATTAATGTAATAATATGTTAAATGTTGTTATTCATCTATTCAACTGATCATGAATGAGAATGATTACTTTGTTTGATTACAGCATTTGTTACATCATTCATGATTTTATTTTTCAGCTTTAATTTTTCAATTGGGTTTAGTTGTTTAATGGATGGGAACAAACTTTTAAAAAGGTTTAAATCATCATCTCCATCGGTTTTCTTATTTATAACTTGTTCCAAAAACGATTCGTTAGTGCACATTTTTTTTTCTAACTCGATTGCTTGGTCCTTAAAATTAATTTTTTTATTACTTTTTATCTCATCAAATTCATTTTGGCAATAAAGTTTTGGTATATCACTATTTGTGTCTGTTTTAAGACCATAATTGTTTTCAATGTCTGGAGTTGAATAATTTCTTCATTTGGAGTAAGTGTCTCGATCGGAGGTGGAATGTTACTACAGCTTGTTCTCGGTATCATATTATCCTTTAAAAATGTCAAACTGTTATAAAATGGCCATTTTTCATTCACGTGTGCCATTTGGCCACTCCTAGTTTCTGAATTTTCTTTCAATTTTCTTCTGTGCCTCTAAGATTATGCCATGTTTTATGGGCCAAGGTCACTAAAAGAGAAATGTATAACATTTATTACTTTTAAGAAAATTGCAAATTTAATTTAGTAATTATTTTAATCATCTTGTTTCTGGCACTGGAGTACATCTTTATTAGTCAATCATTCAAGTGAGTAAATTAAAACCTTTTTCCAGTCATATATTATTTTTCTTTATTTTAAAGGAAAATTTAGAAGCATTATACATCAATGACAAAATAGATATTATAGATATAGAAGGTGGTAAATGATAGGAAGGAATCTAACGAAATAAGTAAATTGTACTCATCAGTGATTTTAAAGTTAAAAATGAAATAAAGAAATATAGAAGTCTACACTTATTAGATAACATAACCTTCTCAGGAACCTCATAACATTGTTTTCATTTTTCCAATTTCTTAATTCATACAATTAACTTTAAAATAAATAAAAGATATAAAATAGATCATTATAGATCAAAAATCACTAATTTATATTAATTGACCATTCATGATGACTATATATTAAAGAAGAAAACAAATTAAAATACTATTTTAATAATAATAATCAAAAACAGTCCAAAGTACAAATTTCAAAAATTGTTAATTGACCATGGAGTACACTGTAACTCTAAGCTTTGTAAGAAATATTTAAAATTACATGACAATCAACCAAAAAGGTATCTATACTTTTTATTCAGTATTTTTGGGACATGTTTGTATGTAAAATTATGTATTTATTTGATTTATCTTTTATTTTAGGTTGAAAATGTACAAATTTATAAAAAATTTTTAGAGAATATTTTTAAAATTAAATAACGTTAAAGGACTTAAAAATAGTGTAAATTGAGAATGACATAATATTGTTGAAACGTTTTTAAATAAAGAAAAATAACATATGACTGGAAAAAGGTTTTAATTTACTCACTTGAATGATTGACTAATTTAGTAATTATTTAATGTTTATACATTAAATGTTAATTTAATGTTTTACTGTATTAATAGTTTGGATGTACTTTAGTTGATATTGTTTTTCTGTTTCAGATATTTAGCTACCGGGATGTCATTTCGTTCATTGGGTTTGACATTCCGATTAAATGATTACACTGTAGTTTTATGCATTTCAACAGTTGTGGAAGTGTTATGGAAAAAATTGTTTGAATTACACCTCCCTGTTCCTGGCCATAACATGTTAAAAAACATTGCTACAGGATTCCAGGAACGATGGAATTTTCCTCATGCTATTGGATGTTTAGATGGGAAGCATACAAGGATTAAATGTCCTAAAAGAAGTGGAACAATGTATTACAACCTAGGATTTTTTTTTCTATTATATTACAGGGTGTTGCCGACCACTGCTGTAGATTTATTTTTGTGGACATAGGAGGTTATGGGAAGCAGAGCGATGGAGGAACATTTTCTGCTTCTGCAGTGTCCTCATTTTTAAATGATTCTCATAATTTACCTCCTCCATCACATATTGATGGAATTGTAACGGATATGCCCTATGTGGTTCTGGCAGATGATGCATACCCATTAAGGACATATATAATGAAGCAATATTCCAAAAAGCTTCTGACCCTAGAAGAAAAAATATTCAACTATAGGATATCAAGGGCCAGAAGATGCATAGAATGCGCCTTTGGGATATTTTTTAACAAGCAAATAGCATTAGTTAAATCTATCGAGACAGGCGTGGACAAAGCTGTAAACATAGTTAAATGTGTGTGTTTACACCATAATATAATTATGGATGCAGAGGGTGATAACATTAACTTCAATAGCCATCCTTGCATGAATCAACCATATAGAATAGGCAATGTTTATAATAGATCGTCCCATGAAGCAAAAATAGTTAGGGACACATTTAGAATATATTATAGTAGTTCATATGTTGAATTTTCAAATTCTCCAGTATTTATAAGCTATTTCTATCTAACCTTACCCAGCTGGGGTCCAGTAACCTTCCTTATGATTCATTAGTTGCTTTTGAGCCTTGGAGGTGGTGGGATGCTTCTTTGGTGCATTATTCATGTTTTGTTCTGTTCTTTTTTTTTTTTTTTTTTTTTTCTCTATATACCCTGAGGATGCCTGAATGGGCGAAATATTGGACAGATAATTTCTATTTCTGTTTTAGTTTGGAGACTAAGGGCTTTTCGTTGCAATTTTTCCACGGTTAAAAAATAAAAATATTTTTCATAAAAATTAAATCACGTAAACAATACACATTTTTTTTTAAACATGGAATTAAATTTTATAGCAGAAAAATAAAATAAAGTGAATTTACATCTGTTTCCAAGAACTAAATTCTGAGGAGCTGAGTCTGCCCCTTCTAATCCTTCCTCTTGGATTAGGTTATCCGAGTTATTATTGTTGCTTTCCGAGGCATGATTGTTATCTGTTTTTTCTTTGTCTTCCTCATTCTTAATTTGGATACTGGCAGCCGACTTATTCTTTATCTCTAGAATAAATTAGAAATTTCTCATGTTAATCATGTTTTAAAAGTTATCTTTACTTTCAATTAAATAATCTTGAAAGTGAAAGGCTTATAAAAAAAACAAAAAAAAAAACACTGGTCCAATCACTAGCAAAAAGTATGACTTTGAGAAATATTAAAAGATTATATTGGTCTAATAATCACTTTAACTGGATCAACAAAGAGGAGTGACTCAAATTAGTCACGAGTGAAGAAAATTTCAATGAGTCTCCTCAGCGGTAGAGAAAATAACTAAAATCTAGGTATCTGTTCCACAGGTTGTCGCTTCGAATTCTGTTACAACAAGTTTTAACAATTTAATAATAATAATAATAAATTCTTTATTTATTCTGGGACAAGTCCCTTTAGAATAACGTAACTGTACATTCTTGTGGGCTTTAGAGCCTTAGAGTACAAAGAAAAAAAACAAGTAGAAACGTCAATCTATAAAGCTGATCAAATAATAATAAATAAAAAATAGCTTCTTATGATAATGAAAAAATGAAGTCATTAAAAATAAAAATAAAAATGAATGAACAAAATAAATAATATATGTTGAAGAAATTGGTCCGGGTAGAGGTCACTGAATGAAATTCTCAAGTAATTTAGAAGATATTTATTGTTAGCCAACGCTTCGACCTACGTTGTAGGTCTTCTTCAGGGCTGTGGGGGTGGGACGGGGGGTGGGTCCTCTCTGGCTATGAAACACTCAGTCAGTGTTTCATAGCCAGAGAGGACCCACCCCCCGTCCCACCCCCACAGCCCTGAAGAAGACCTACAACGTAGGTCGAAACGTTGGCTAACAATAAATATCTTCTAAATTACTTGAGAATTTCATTCAGTGACCTCTACCCGGACCAATTTCTTCAACATAAATTATCATAGGTCAACAATTATTATCAATAAAAATAAATAATAGTCTATCGATAATTTTATGTATGCACTTCGGGGAACTGGAGGGATAGAAAGTAATCAAATAAGCGGGATTTGAAGGTAGGAAGGGTCATGGAACAGAGGATGGAAGAAGGGATAGAATTCCAGAGGACCGAATCAGGAACGATCTGTCGAAAGCAGCGGTTTGATGGGCCTCTATATACAAATCGGAAGGGTGTGAACGGGTATCACGGGAATGGATGGAGGATTTAAATTTGATCCTTTTATGATAACATGTATTTTTCCCCAAAAAAGAGAAACAAATGAAAAGTTAATAATTGTTGTGACTCAACTACAAGCGACAACAACCTGCGGAATAATTACCGAAATCTAACCTAACATATAATCATAGTCAGGGCATGCCAACTTCAATGTGTGTCACTTTTGAACTAATAGGTGCCACTATAGGTACTTGTACTTTCAGTATTCCATGCATTCTAAATCTTACAAGATCTTAGACTACCCAACATGTAACCATAACACTTCTAAAAACAGAACCTAATTTATTGACACATATTCTTGATACTTGAGCCCTTCCCAAATAAACATGAGGGACAATGCATTATAAGAATCAAAATTACTATAAATTATTTCGAAATATCTTTTTCTAAACTCAAATGACCAATTAAATCATAATAACAAGTTTTCTGCAAACACTATATTAACATCAGGGAGATTTTACATTAGAATACCAACACAGTTGAAGTTTTTTTTCTTCAGAAGTTGCTGATTTTTTACCAATATTATCTTTTAACGGGGACTCAGTAAATTTTCTACCAGAAGATTCAGTGGTCTTACCTGAGAAAAAAAAGAAAAAGTTAGCAACATATTTAACATAACTCGCTTAACAAACAATTAAAGAGATTTCATAATGTTTATCATTCAAACTTTTATCTAGGTTTTCATCTTTTACAATATCTGCAACGAAATTAAAAAATAGCTTCATTAAACCAATGAAAATTTATAATATTATGTTAAAGCTTATTATATACCTTTAATAATACCCTTCTTTTTCAAAAGATTGAGTTTCTTCTGCTCTCGATTCTTAATTTTTTTTCTCTAGAAGACGTTCTTTAAAATGAACCATTTTAAATGAAAAACACTAAACAAGACACACTTCTTAAACTATTTTGATTACACGTGGATAGCCTAATGAGAAGGTTATAAAACTGATAATGGGAACAAAGAGATACTTGGCAAAGTGTTTCAACTATAAACTAATCTTTACATCCAACTAAGGATCATTTAGAGAATATCATTAAAGAAATTAATTAACATAGACGTGTTAATATATAAATTAATATAGATAAAGGGTACCTATTCCACAGGTTGTCCCTTCTAGTTGAGTTACTAGTTTTACCTGTTTATTTCTTTCATTTTTAATATTTTCCGAAAATACAATTTAGTATTATGGGAAAGATAATATAATTATGGGTAATTATTATAGATGAAGTATAGAACTTGTAACTCGGAGCGAACACCTGCGTAATAATAATAATAATAATAATAATAAACCCGACAAAGTTATAAATAGATTAATACAGACTTAAATACATATTTTTTTATTAATATCTTTATCTAAATAAATGTATACAATAATAAGTATGCATTAACTTATTTATTATATTAACCGTTAGTTACCATAGACTAACTACAAAAAATAATTAGTACCAATTCAACTAAATGTCTCATGTTTATTTCAAACCTGGCTATTTTTATTCTATGGACATTAATGTGTTGGATAATACTTCATTCTCCGTCTATTTAAAAGAAATGTTCTTAACTAAATTAAATACCATTAAGTGCTTGGTTCATTAGTTTCCTGAAAAAATTTTTTTTGCAACGGTTTGTTCAGATACTGTCGTTAAATCATACTGCAGAATTTCTACAAACGTTTCCAAAAGGGTATTACAAAAAGAAAATGTCAAATAAATTAACTCGTAAAAAAAGCAAACCCTGATTTTATAGCATTCTTAGTTTCATGTTTGATATTTTACAATTGGAATATTCGTATCTTCAGTATCAGGCATGTAAATATAAGAATAACGTACATATAACTACTACTGTGATCAAAAAGTAAGGAGAAATTGTCATTTAAAACTCTCGGGCATTAGGAAGGCAGGTAAATTTTTTTTTTTACAACCAAACTGTCAACAAAGAATTACAGAGTTATGCGTCGTTTGCGTGAAGCTGTTCGTCTGAAACGGCCGGAATTATGGGCGAACAACTCTCGGTTCCTTCATCACGATAATGCACCGGTTCACACTGCATTGGTTCTTCACGACTTTTTTGCCAAAAATTCGATTCATATCGTTCCGCAACCACTGTTCGCCTAATTTGGCTTCGTGCGACTTCTGGCTATTCATCAAACTCATAAGGCCAATGCGGGGACGCCGTTTTGTCACGATTGAGGAGATAAAAACCTAATCGAAAAAGGTCTTGAAGGCTTTACCGAAAAAAGACTATTCCGACTGTTTCGAAGACTAGAAAAAGTGCGTTTTATCAGACAGGGATTACTTTGAAGGGGGTGAAATTGATTTGGAAGAATAAATAAAGAATTTACATTTTATAAACGAATCCAACTTACTTTTTGATCACAGTAGTACATCTTTTTTCCCCAATATTTTGCTTATAACAAACGAAGTAATTTTTATAATGCGTAAATTAACGAACATAACACTATAGGCCAAGCTGTTTCTTTAAAACTAAATTTATTTAGTGGCTAAGTCGAGTCAAGCATATAAAAACTTTACTATTTTGAGTTAGAAAACATGTGGTTTAAAATAGTCCTTTTAAACAAAAAATGATTAATTCCAAAAATTATTATGATCGAATTATGCTGTGATTTATATTCACTTATTTGATTTTTTTCTCATTTGTAATAACCGATTTTCTGTTATTCAGCATAAGTGTAAAAGTCTACATAATATACTTTTGGGTTAAACTAGTAAATTTGCCTACGCTTTTCTCAAATATAATCTGACTCCAGATTATATTCACTGTAAGAAGTATTGAATAGATTTTTGGGGGGATGTACTGTTGTTTTCTTCTAAAGCAACGCTTTGTGTGCCTTTGAATTACTTATTTACAAAATAAAACTATTACATAAATGGAAAACAAAATTGTATACAAAAAGAACATAAATGATTCCTATTACTGTTACAGAGGAAAATAGTTGATCTGATGATATAATAGAGAATGTAGATAGTTGGGGGGGGTGCAGTCAAGAAAACACCAAATAAGTCAAGATTTATTTTTATTTGTGCCGACGTTTCCAAAAGGGTATTACAAAAAGAAAATGTCAACTAAATAAACTCGTAAAAAAATAAACCCTCATTTTATAGCACTCTCCCTCATTTTCATAAACTCTTTCTCTTAGTTACATTTTTGGCCGTTATAGATCGCTGCTAGCGCTTCCGCCTTGCTTTGTAACGTATTTTAATTGCCAGTTAGTAACTCACCGCTCATGGATGGCACTGCCGGTAGAACAACGTTAAGTTGTTGAGAATCATCATTTTATTTATTAATACAGACTACCGACTAGTTTTAATAGTAGACAGTGCTGCGAAAGTATAACGTTTAAATAGTGACCAAGCAATAGATGTTGACAAAGTGAAGCATAATATTAACTAAAATAAATACTACCCAATTTTTTATGGAATAACTGTTCATGATATTTTCAAACTATAAAAATGTGTTATCCTTTTTACGGGTTATAGTTTGTGGACGAGGAAATAACTAAAATTTAACAAGAACGCTATTCTTAACCATCTTTCCGCCAAAATTTAGATTTACCTCTTTGTAGTTGCCAGTCAATGAACCTCGTTGCCATCTTAATCAGTTGATAGAACCTTCCTCAGCCAAGGATTATCTTGAATTGGAAGTTATTGATTTCAAAAGAATGGATTTTGTTGGTAAGCAGTGTATTTATATTTCATAAAAAATTGCTCTTAAGTAGGGAGAACTGTTTATTGAAGAGCGAACGTTTAGTTTTAGTTTTGTGGGTTAGGGTTTTTATTTTCTTAGAATATTTTGCTGTACTTTAGTAATTTTTTTTTTTTTTGGACATCACATAATCTTAATCACACACTTTACATCACAAATTAAAAATGATTTCTTTATATTTCTATGCTTAAAGTACAATTTTCATGGATGGATCCATTTTTTTATGAAACAAAGAACAGAGATGATTGTCTAAGATAAAGTTGACACGCAAAGCATTAAACACTTACCTTACAAAGTTCATTCCATTTGAGTTAATACCTCCAAATTTCCTTACACATTTTTATTTTTTATTTTATAGTTGATGAACCATGCGTTAATCAGGTGAAACAAGAAGAGAATTTTATCTCAGATGAAGGTGAACAAAGTAATTTCGCTAACCATTAAATATATCCTATAAAATACAAAATATATTCTATAATAGTTAAATAGCTCCTAGTTCACTTGTATATTTATTTTTGTTTTTATAGTTGTTAAACCATGTGTCATTTATCTGAAAGAAGAAGAGATGTTAAGCTCAGATGGAGGTGAGAAACATTTCGGCAACCTTTAAACACTTATATTATAATGTAGAAACTTCATTCTATACAAATCAATATCTCTAAATTTGTTTAATTATTTGTTATTGTTTTTATAGTTGAAGAACCATGTATTGATCGTCTGAAACAAGAAGAGGTGCTTATCTCAGATGAAGGTGAGAAACATTTGTTTTATTAACCTTTAGACTTATTTAAAAAATTCAAATGTAACTCTTTATTAGCTAAGATTATGTTTTTCTCAAGCAATTGATATTCAATAAGTTTTATCAGTTGTGGTGCCTCGAAAGGTTGGGGATCGACCGTAACTTCGTCCATTGCACTCTAATAATAAAAATGGTACAACATGTTCTTCCAAACCTAATTGACCATGATTTTGTGCTTACATCACTTTTTACAGTTTTTACTTTTATTTTGGGTTCTTTATTGTTCTGAGGTGCTTTAAATGATTTTTTGAAGATTTGATGTTCAATGAAAATAATTTCAAGGTAAATTACTTTTTTTTTTATTACACTTCAAAATTATATTTAAAATTTAGATTCTAGTTTCTGTTCCTTGGATGTGTGATGGTAATTCCACATAGCTCCCCAAAAATGAGGCATAATGTTTATAAGGCAATTGTATTCCATTATCTTATTTCATCCAGGATTTGGACATAGTCCATTGTTGCACTATTCGCTAAAAAACAGTTCGCTTCTGCTTGTAATTCTTCTTGTATACAACACAAAAGAAGAAATAAACGATGAGGCTGAGATTACTGGTAAGTTGTGCCGTTTGAGATCTGTGAACTTTAGATATTGTGAGGGTTCAGAACTTTATGTTCGATTTGTCCTTTCATAATAAATTTATTCAACATTCTTAAAATGTGAAAAGTTGTTTATTGTTTCTGTTTCAAACATTTATTTCTTGTAACAACTTTTCAAGAAATGGTTCCCAATCTTTTCTGAAGGTCTACTAATATTTCTCCCTTTTCATCTTCATTGTTTACCTAATTTTAATTTGAAGGAAAGTGTAAATAATGAAGCAGTTTCATTAATTTGAACAATTTTATTACCGTTTATAAAAATAGCAAAAGCAATTTTGTGGTGTTGTTCTTAAATAAAACAGAAAACAATTAAAATGTATAATTTTTACTGTTTTTTTTTTTTTAAGAACAAAGAAGTGGAATAATTAACTAGGATCATTGGCGTTCATTTAATAACAAGAAATCACCTATTTATTAAAAATAGGATTCTGGAAAAATTAAGAAAGTTGGCCGCGGAATTTTGAAAAAATAATTGAAAGTTTCAAAACTTTGTTATAGTTTTAATGGCTGCCTTGTACTTAGTGGATTTCAGTTAAGCTTTGAAAATTAATTAAATTTAAATTGGAAAATTAATTTAATTATATTGGAATATTAATTTAATTATATTGGAATATTAATTTAATTAAATTGGAAAATTAAGCTTGGGAACCGGCTTAATGTTCGTCAAGTTCAGGCATTAGTCTTCTTTGAGGCAAACATCCAACTTATTTCTTTTTTGTGTGAGGAGCTGGACAGCAGAACTAATTCCTTTTTCAATGAATTGTGATGACAGGAACAAGATTAGGAGCTGTTTAGTTTTCCAGGTGTCCATTGTTCTGGCCAACTCTGTAATCTCTCTGGTTTGAAATGAAATATTATCTCACAGTCATACTTCAGATATATACTAGAAATCCCGTATGCAAAGAGTTGTCATGCTTATCCACAGCTTCAATTGTTCAAGCAAGAATGGATCTAGAATCCAATCCGGAATTCGTAACTTTATCAAATCTTCAATCCTTGATTCCATGCTACCTGGTGACTTATATGGGGCAGTACTATTTTAATTTGCCCTATTTGATTTCTCATCAATCCCTCTTATTTATAGTCCCCTTATAATCGAAATCCCTCCCAGATTGGGAGCCACTGGTCTGGAACCTCCCGAAGAAGCAACAGAGACCTCTCCTATGAAGCCCCTGAAAGATTTTTGCTCAGTTGTAAGAGAACACCCCCGACTACTAAAGTATTTTCGTGCACTAGTTTCATGCCAGCCTCAAACCTCTACTGCGTTTTCAAACAGTTAAAGATTTAAATTCTTATCCTACAAAATACCAAATTTATTCTATTTCAGTTATTACCTACCCCCATATTCTATATTAGTACCTTACTCCAAAAATAAAAAATTTGTTTATATATTTATTGTCGTTTTTATTTTTAGTTTTTAATATTTATAATTTTATATTTCTTGTGTCAATCATGTGAAACAAGAAGAGATGCTCACCTCAGATGAATTCTAGTTGTTCGGTCGGATTTTTTATGCGGTTTTAAAAATTGAAAATTAACAAAATTTCAGGTACATACTTGTAATTTAGCAATAGCCATGGACAGGTTATCCGCTATTGTTTATAACCTGAACACATGTAATTCTGATAACACTTATCTTCTTATTTATATTAATGTAAATTGTAATATACAAAATGTAACAATGAAATTCTACAACTACTTTATTCTACTTTCGACAAAAAAGTTAATAAAGGAAAGCAATTTATAGCACATACACAAATCTGTTTATCTGTATCTGTGGGATCTGCTAAATCACGTGTTGTCATCCCAGCACCCTTTTCCGTTTCTTTCCTTACCTGATCTCATTCCTATTTCATGTGACTTAACTGTAAAATCCTTTACTCCCAAAATCCCAAAAGATCCTAGTGAATTTAATTCATTGAATTGCTGAAAAAAATTTTGAATTTTGTAAGTAGGAATTTGAATTTGGAGAATTGTCCTTCACTTCATTTACTGTTCTGCATGATTTTCTGTATATTTAGGTTCCATTTAATAATTGTGTTATTTGGTTTCCCTATTGTACAATAATTACTTAATTATATTTTTAGATTGCAAATTATACATTAATCATATCTTAATTTAATTCTCAGATAACGCTGGTATTTATGTAAAAGAAGAAAGAAAAGATGAAACTGAGATTACTGGTGAGTCATGTCCTTTAAGATCTATGAACCTTAGTTACTATTGCAGGTTAAAACTTCATGTTCATTTTGCGATTTCATGGCCAATTTTATTGAAAATTCTTAAAATAAGGAAATTTTTTTATTGTTTCTGTTTTAATCATTGATTTCTTGCTGCAGATTTTCACTTTTATGAGCAAAATATTCAAACTATTCTGCTTGCTCAAGAAATAAAAAAAATTCCAAAGGATCATTTTGAGACTATATTACTAATTAACTTAATATTTTTTAATAACACAAATTTTAAAATGAAAGATTTATAATGGTAACAATTTAATAATTTATAATGGATTTAAAATGAAAGATATATAATGGCGTGAGGTAAAGGTAAGTAGAGTGACTACCCGCATGATGATGACAGATTTGATTGTGATATATCAACTCAATCTGTAGCACTCTTATCAAAAACTTTTAAAAAAATTTAGAAAAAATTGTTTTTTTTTTGTTTTTTTTTAAAGTGGGCATTATCTGTACTGCGACCATGACTGATCTATTGTGCGCCCCATCTATATGCGATTTATTAAAATCTTAGGTTAGTCGAACCCACAAATTTCAGTATGCTTGCTGGGTTGATAGTTTCGTGCTGCCTGGGATCGGTGACTCTATCCAGACCAAAGGTCTCAAATCTTAGGTCGGCAAACCTATCACATAGGCAGACAATGTGGTAGGGTGATTCGTCCGCTGCATGACAAAAGCGGCAAGAGGGGACACCCGCCAGTCCCAGCCTAAACATGTGGGCGTTGAGCCTGCTATGCCCTGTAATCACCGCTATGATTGTCTTTAATGCTTCCCTGCCCAGCTCCAGAGTGGCTTTGCTCAACTTCTCATTGAAGCTGTCAAGGAATAATTTAGGGTGTTTTAAGCCACCTAGTCTGCACCAATGCTGGTTCATTTTCCGAAGGTAGATGTCCTTTATTCTGCGCTTTGCATAGCTGAGACCAATGCCGCAAACCAGTTCAGGACTGCACGGAACTCTATCCGACCCTAGTCTAGCCAGCCTATCAGCCTCTTCATTGCCAGGGATACCATGGTGTCCAGGAACCCACTCAATGCTAACCCTGTTACTCTCAGCCAGTTTGTTAAGAGCTGCATAGCAGTCCCATACAATCCGTGAGTTGGTACTGTGTCCACTTATCACACCTATGGCAGCTTGGCTGTCAGGAATCCTTCTACCTGACATCCGCTCATCCAGCAGTGTCTGTGCACAGTAATTAATGGCCAGTACTTCAGATTGAAATACTGAGGAGTACCTCCCCAGGGAGATCCAAGTTCCTTCCCTGGGTTTGTCCCTCCTCCAGAACCCTGCTCCCGCACCAGAAGTCTATTATCAATAGATTGCCTGGAAATTGAAATTCAAAAACCAAATAAAGCCTTACATCAATCTCTAACTTGGTCAGAATATAAAAAGGCCAACACCATAAAATACCTGATTTCTAGTACACCAAATGGACTGGTCAATTATATTTCACGGGGTTATGGAGGGAGAATTAGTGATGTATGTCTGGTAGAAAATTGTGATTTTCTTATCTCTTTACCTAGTGAGTGGGTGACATGTAATAGCTGACAGAGGCTTTAAACATATTGAACCACTATTACTTGGGGTTGGATGTAAGCTAACAAGGACACCCAGCATAGACTCAAATAATTATCGAATAAGGAAGAATTATAAATATAATAATAATGTAATAAAATAATAATAATAATAAGGATAAAAATTATTATTATTATAATGATAATAATAATAATAATAAGTGCCAAGACTATATATGCCCAGAAAACATGGAGGTAGGCGGCTTATTAGTCTGTTGAAAGCCTGTCGTGAACAAGAAGCAAGGCTTAGAACCTATTTTTATGAGTAGCAGTTCACCGACGCTGTCGACAATTGCTGCCCTCGACTGCAACTCTACATCACTGAATTTGCTTCGGCAAGATCCAATAGTAATGCCAACTGAGGAGAGCCTTACAGAATTATGGAAATGTAAACCACTCCATGGAAGGTTTTACAGTTCTTTAAATACTCCAGGCATCAATTTAGAAGCGTCTGTTCATTGGTTGACCACAGAAAAAATGTTCCCTGAGACTGAAGGATTCCTTCTGGCAATATAGCAGCATGTCATGGCAACAAACACCGTCTGCACCAAGCAATCGAAGACAGATCTCGCCTATGCAAAGCAACGTACGAATCAATTCAACATGTCACCTCTGGCTGCCAAGCATTAGCAGGTAAAGAATATCTAACTAGGCACAATAATGCTGCAAAGATCGTACATCAGGCACTGGCTCAAAAATATAATTTAATAAACAGTCATCACCCGTTTTACAAATACCAGCCACAGCCAATATTAAAAAAAAATGGCATCAAACTATATTGGGATCAAACTATGATAACTTTTTTTTTTTTTTTTTTACACCCTTCCTGCTGGCATACGGGTTTCGGCAGTGGCGGGTTGATACGTTGGGTTTACGCACGCCCACCACTGCCAATAAACAACTCTTTATTAAATCTCTTATTATACAACACTTCTGGGGGGTTTGTATAATTAGGGGGGAACAATTTTATATAAAAATTATTCTGTGGTGCTGCCTAGTACACGGGTGTGCACCTTACTGATGGGGCAGCATCTTTTAAGCCTCCTGGCCGGTCTGCATCCGTTCGGATGCCGTCCAGTCCTCTCGGTCCGCCGCATCCGTCCGGTCATCCGGCCAG
The DNA here is from genome assembly GCA_037127475.1 of Arma custos. Lineage (NCBI taxonomy): Eukaryota > Metazoa > Arthropoda > Insecta > Hemiptera > Pentatomidae > Arma > Arma custos. The sequence continues at coordinate 227,033,868 of CM073759.1, forward strand.
TTCGTCCGGTCCTCCACATCCATCTCCTCCAGATCCATCATTGTATCCAGCAATGGTTTAATTCCTCAGGAAACGATTAGATCAATGAAGACCCTGGAAATATTTAGGGGACTGGAAGAAGTACAGAAAACGGTAATGCTGAGAACTGCATCGTTAGAAAATTTTTAAATATTCCAAATTAACTATAAAATGAGCCATACCCTTGACCTTGGTCCGGGTTGGTGAATTTATCCGGCATCCAAAATCCAATCCAAGAAAATCCAAAATGTAAATAATAATAACAACAACGATCATTGGAAAAATATATGGAGTACAGTTAAATCGTATAAGAAGGATGCAGAATGGCTTAAGGATGTGCAGGATAGCCTGAGTGATCTACCGATGATGCCAGTTATCACAATACAGGAAAATGACGTAGCTGAGGCTCTGAAAAAGATGCGAAATTGGAAAGCAACTGGGCCTGATAAACTGCATAATTATTGGCTGAAAAATTTTAAAAGTGCCTACCTAAGCAGAAACTCGAACCTAAGGATTTTTGACCAATTGTATGTCTAAATGGAACATACAAGTTGTTAACAACAGTGATCAATAATAAGCTAAAAGCTCATGTGACGGAACATAAATTAATAGCTGATGAACAGTTAGGATCCAGAGGAAATTCAAAGGGATGCTAAGAATTGTTTGTCATTGATAGTTTCATAGCTTCACAAGTAAAATGCAGACAGCGCAAGATATCCACAGCGTGGATTGACTACCAAAAAGTGTATGACTCAGTACCCCATGACTGGCTTCTAGAATGTCTAAATATCTATAAGGTAGACAAAACCATAATTGGTCTGTTAGAGCGCCTAATGAAGCTTTGGAAAGTGTCGCTTAACTTGCTTGGTAGTAAAGCACCATTATCTAGCGAAGAAATAACAATAAGTAGAGGAATTTTCCAAGGTGACTGTCTGAGTCCTCTCTGGATCTGCTTGGCGATCAACCCTTTAAGCTTCTTATTAAATTCATCAGGCAATGGTTATCATTTGTCCCAGGAAACAATAGTTTGCCATTCTCTTTACATGGACGATGTCAAATTGTATGCCAAGAATGAAAACGATTTGAGAAAGCTTCTTGAAACAGTCAGAGTCTTCAGTGAAGATATTCATATGAAAATGGGAGTAGACAAATGTGCATTACTCTATATAAACAAGGGTAAAATAAAAGAGTCAAGTAATTTAACAAAAATGATACATACAAATATTTAGGAATACACCAGCTTTTGGAAATTAAGAAGGACATAAAAAAGGTATTCCAGGATAAATTAAAACAGCGAGTAAAATCAGTGCTTGGAACATATCTTGGTAGAATATTATAAAAGCACTGAACACCTGGGCAATACAAGCATTGTCTTACTCCTTTGGAGTTATAAAATGGACCGATACAGACCTAGACGCTATGAACTCGTATCTAAGAGTACAATTAGTGCATTCAAGAAAACGGCACCCTAAATCATCGGTTGTTAGGATGTATCTTCCACGAAAAGTAGGAGGGCGAGGCTTATCAAACTTGCGAAAAGCATGCCGGCAAGAGGAAGAATAACTTCGTAACTATTTTAGAAGCAATGACTCTTCAAGAGTCATATCAACAATCGTGACATTGGACCACAAATACACTGCTCTAAACTTACGAAGTGAGAACTTTTCCACACCTGTTAATCAAGAAAACCTTCTCATTGAGTGGAAATCTAAAGAGCTCCACGGAAGGTTTTATCAAGGCGTTGACAAGGAAGCATCACTAATGTGGCTACATAAAGAGGAATTATTTCCTGAAACTGAAGGTTTTATTCTAGCCATTCAGGACCAGGTGATTGCTATGAAGACCTATAGGCGCCGCATATGTGGAGAAGTCATTTCAGATATGTGTCGACTGTTCGAAACAACCACAGAATCAATCCAGCATATTACATCCGGGTGTCAAGTTCTTGCTGGCAAGGAGTATTTGCTGAGACACAACAATGTGGCAAAAATTTTACACCAAGAATTGTCTATGAAATTTAATATTGTGGACAAGACCTACCCTTATTACAGATACATTCCTCAACCAATAATTGATAAAGGGCACGTCAAGCTGTATTGGGACCAGGCCATCATAACTGATCACACAGTTCCTCACAACAGGCCTGATATTCTGCTGATTCTAAAAGAAGAAAAATGTGTAAATATAATTGAAATAGGAATACCGGCAGATGGTAACCTCCACAAGATGATAACCTCCACGAGGCGGTCGCCGAAAAAATTAGGAAATATCAGGACCTGGCAGAGGAATTGAAGCAGTTATACAAGCTTGATAAAGCATAAGTGTTGCCATTGGTTATATCCACGAATGGACTTATTCCAGAAATGACACTAAGCAGCATAAAGGAATTGGACCTTAATTTCCAATATTCTGGATGAAATGCAAAAAGTGGTCTTGCTCGGAACTGCGAGTATTGTTCGAAAAGTTATGAATATTTGCAATGAATTCTCTAGCCTAACCAGATAGTTCTGTTTTTTCAAGCCAAATGCTTGCATAAACCATTATCTGGTAGGGAAACTTGATGACGCCATAGTTACAGCTTGCGGCTTAATAAATATACAAAATTCAATAATTAATAAGTGATGTAATTATGTGAAGATTGAAATAAAAGACTAAAAAGACAATCAGTATTTTTATTTAATATATTTTACTTACTATATTTCCATTGTTTTATACAATAATGGTTAGATATTTCTTTTCAAATATAATAATAAAGATTGTAATAAAGAATTAACATATTCTTCATCGAACTCCATTAATATAATATTAACTGTATTATTATTTTGAAAGTTAACATCTGCAACACAAAAGTAGCACTTTTTATATCCACATTACATTTGAATTTGCATTTGGTCATAACACTTTTTTGAGGGTTTCCCATTCTGAATGTAACTTTTTATAGTGTTTTCATTGAAAGGACATTTAATTTCTATGAGATGCCTATTCCATCTGGTGAGCCAGCAATCATGGGAAAGTCCTTATTTGTTTTCGTAGTGTGGTTTGTACTATCTGTCGTACTTTACATTCCAAAATACTGCCACGTTCCATTGCTGGAGTATCAGGAATGTTGCCACCCATAATCAAGGATACCAAGGTACCATGACTTGTTTTACAGTTTTTAACTTCATGAGCTTTGGCGAGCCGTTATTCTACCAAACTTTAATTTGTGCCACAGTTTGCTGCTCTGTTCACTGCCGGTCTGGTCTCTTTTGTTTTCTTCAACCTTCTTTAATAACTCTGTAGTAAATAATCCAGATATCTGCTTGATAAAGTCTTCACTGCATTGTTCTCTATAGTTTTGCACTAACTGGTACAGAGTGAGCCCTTCTGCCACATTAGTGATGTTTTGTACATAGCTTAATAATTCACAATTTCTCATACCTTGTGCTATAGTCTTTTCAACAAATTTGTTAAAAACACTGGCATTTGAAGAAGTTGAAACTTGTCCTTTGGCTAATTCTGTAGTTGTAAGAATTTTAACTTTTTTCTTTGACTTTTTTCAGTAGCATTCTACCTGAGTAAAAGATGGCTCTTCGCTTCTTCGATACAGCCACATCAAAATAGCCACTGTATGCTTGCAACCACCTGCTAATGCAACACAATCGTGGCATTTTGAACCGATAACAACACTGTTTTTTTCATCCACAATGGTAGTGACTGTATATCGTTTAGCATGCACTTTGTGTTCAGGGCACATTTCAATGTACAAATATCTTATTCTCTTTTCAACTGAACGTATCCTATTGCATCATCGCCATCATGAAGATCTGGAATAGACAAAATAGGACCATAATTATACTACTAAATCTTTGTACATAACCTAACTTTTTATTTGGTTGATATACACTGCCGGTCAAAAGTTTGAGACCACTTCAATTTGTTGGGAAAATTAGGATTAAATCAAACAAAATAAACCAAAACAAAGGAAACTTTAATAAAACTATATGGAAACACAATATAAAACTTTATGGAAACACAATTTAAAAATATAAGTACAATACAGCTATACTTTCTTCATGTCAAAAAATCCTCCCTTGCTTTTCAAAATAGCTGTGACCACTCGAGGCATTCTTTCTATTTGTCTTTCTATAGACTCAACAAACACAGTGTTTATTCTTATTTAATTTTAGCACATTTGTAGTCTCGGTGATAATTAGATTAAATCAACTTATTTTATTTTTATTTACCATAGTCCCAAACACCTAATTAGCAAATTTGTTTTATAAATACAAATAATAAGATACCACAGAACATTGAATAGACTAGAAGCGCTGCCCGGGGCTTGTCCTATGAGTGAGAATGGCACCAGCTCATCTACACTCCCCCCACTCCTTTGACCCCCTCATTCCGCCTCATGCCTTCGCCTTTATGTTATTAATCTTTTTATCGAGTAACAAACGATATCTATGGCACATTAAATTTATTTAGGTACAATAAAAACTAACATTTTTCTATTGCATAAGCATATTAATTCAACGTTTAATAAACAATATACTCTTCAAAAAAATTTAAGAGTCAAGTTGTTACATTATGTTTTTGTCAATAATGTATTTTCATATTTTTGGTTGTTTTCTATGGTGCTTTCCTATTTAGGAGAACAAGAGAACAAAAAAAATATGAAAATACATTATTGGCAAAAATAAATAATGTAACAACTCGATCCTTTAATTTTTTTGAGGAGCGCATAATGATTTTTAAGGTTTTATTTTAGTTGTAGTTCGTCATATAAGTTCATACGACAGTTTTAAATTGGGACTTTAATTATTTAGATAACGTAATTTATAACTATTCATTAGGTATTTTTTCTTACAAATATTATATCACAATTTTCATTGAACTTCATTTTCGTTTGGTACAATTAATTATTGGCCCTTAAATAAAACTAGCTTATTTGAAAAAAATCTAATTTTTTGAACGCTGTAATTATTTTTTTCGGCCAAGAAACTCTTTTTTTAAATTCTAATATGATTTTTTTCAAATCTCAATTTCTTCTGACGGTAAGCTAACCCGAAAGAATAAAATACAGAGGTCAAATTAAAAAGAAAAAAAACCTAATTTTATAAAAACAATTTTTTGTTAAGAAATATTCCGAAAACTTATTTTTTGATTCTTATAATTAAGTGTTTGCTTTGCAATTTTATTGAACCACAACAAAGATGTGGGTCGATCATTTAAATTCAACACGTATTGTTCTTTCTTTAGCATAATAACTAATAAGTAGTTGTTAATGAGATCTTTTAATGCTCTTTAAATTCTAAAAGAATATTATTTGAGAAAAAATTGTTTTAAATAATGAAAGGAATAATAAAGTTACGTGTGAAATGTTATTGGAGGTACTGCTTGTTTATCGGGCTTTTTTGTACAGCATCCGAAGGCGAAACAACAAGGCATATTGTAATTAAACTTATACAACAATAGTAACTCGAAAATAAATTACTAAGGAAGTAAAAAATATCGAAAGTGAATCAATAATAGCAACAAACAAGCCTACTAACAATAAGACGGCCTGATCGTGGCTAGAACTAACGTCATAACTCCGAATGAATAGGCAATAAGGGCTCATGGGGGTCAAAGGAGAGGGGGAACAGGCCTCAGAGCTGGTGCCATCCCACAGCTAGCGTTTGGCGCTTCTAGTCTATTTAATGTTCTGTGTAAGATACCTATATTTTGTAAATATGCATTGATAATTTGGTAAAATTGAGGTTTTGCACGATTAAAGTAGATTAATTGATGCAAACGACAGAGGTGGTCTCAAACTTTTGACGGGCAGTGTAGATGATAATAGTTCTGAATATGATTTAATAGAATATAGAATGGGTAAAGTGTCTCTTTCATTGGTAAATACAATTTATTAACAAAGACATTTTCACGTTTCTAAACTCCGCTGCACAAAAGTCCTTGTTTCTAGCAAAGAAGCTTGCCACCATCAAAGAATCAATCTTAGGTAAGTTACAACTACCTCCTTTGATGAATCCAGTCTCCATTGTGATAAAATCGTAAAATATTACCGTTGTTGTAACAAATTATCGAGACAAATAGTTCTCTGTAGACTGGTTATAAACTTGTTTATGCCAGCTGTCAACGACTTGAACCGTACCATGATGTCACATGCTCTGATTGGTGTTCGCAGTCATGTGATAATGATTAATAAATAACGCAATTTTAATAAATTTTATTTCATTTAAGACGAATAATTAATTTCTTAAAATGTCATTTTAGATTTCTAAAAATTGCCTTTAACACATCTCTCGCCAAGCCCCAAAATCGCGATTTACTCATTCGGGCCAAAATATTTTTCCATGATTTTTCATCAATTTTCCGTGTGTGCACCGGTGATCACGCGGCCCCAGTAAGTAATTTTGGTACTTATCCAATCTAAAGCCCACCTACCCCAGCACGCTCCTCTGGCACTTACCTCAACTATTTGGCAGCTGTCAGGTTATGATGCCTGAAATATATTTGAAATAGTAAACAGACAACAGGATTCTTAGGAAATGAAATAGGAGATGATATACAGCTAAAATATGATTTTTTTTTTGGTTTTCTTTCATTTTTACCTATTTCTCTTTCAAAGAAAAATAGGTAAAAATGAAAGAAAACCAAAAAAAAAATCCTATTTTAGCTGTATATCATATTTTCTCTTTAAATTTAAAATATATAAATAATACTGAATAAATAAGAACGAAAAAAATAACATTTATTATAAACAATATTCATTACAAATAAGAATATCACATCAAACAGTGTCGTATATACAGAACAATCAAAACAATTAACCATTAAACGTCACATTGTAGTTAAATCTAATTATTTATGTTCAATATTTAAATATTTAAATTACAAAATACAAATTAACATCTGATAAACATTTACTATAAACAATATTGATTAAACACAACGATATCTAGCAACAATTGTAAACAATATTAATTAAAAAGAACAATATGTTACAAAAATTATAAACAATGTTCATTAAAAAGAACAATATTCAGTTGCAGTTTCATATTATGTCCCTTTCTACAAGACATTTTCCGGGGAATGACGTTCCGCTCCTGTAGAAATACCACAGCTGACTTTTCATCAATCACCTCGCGAAAAATCTTCATCAAATTCCAACTCATATTGTATAATTAACATGAAAACAAATAAACGTCCACTAGACACAAACAATAACAAAGGGCTAAGGAAGGTTTTGCTAACAGTAGGAGGTAGTTAACGAAACTGCCACTTGGGGCACTTGGGTAGGTGGGCTTTAGATTGGAAAAGTACCGTAATTTTTAATTAAGGTTGCGTGTGGATATGTGAACACGCGGCCCAAACGAGTACTCAGGACGTGCGCACCGGTGCCGCACATGGCGCTAAATGAGTTAATGTGTAAAGCATAACTTTACATGAATTTGTAACATGTGTCCACATCCCTGTGTTTTTTGAATTAGCTGATAAGTTGATAAAGCACAGTAAACATTCTGATTTATTAAGAAGCAAACATATATATTTTTTTTTTTATTGTTATATGATATAATTTTTTAAATATTTTATTTGAAAAGAAAAGATATGACCAGGACCTGGACTCAAACCCTGGTCTCCCACCTCTCCGTGGTGGTGCCTTAACCATCTCGGCCATCCTGGTTCACTTCTTGGTCATTCATATCCCTTCTTTCCACTGATCCTATATCTTTTGCTCCTTGAGGAGCAAACAAGTCAGTTAAAAAAACTTACAATAGAAGATCACACATTAAAAGAAAAAAAACGTGCTGAGCAATCTCAGCTAAAAAAAAAAACCCTGAGAAAAATAATAAGAGGCATCCCAGAAAAGCAGGAAAGGACTGCTCTTTATCATTATATCTGTATATTATATATCAAAATTACTATGCTCTCGCATTCCAGCAATAAAACCTTTCTCACAGTTCTAGTATTTTCTTATTTTTTAAAGAGAAAAGATAGGCCCTCGGCCGGGATTTGAAACCGGAACCTTTGTCTCACCATGACATCGCTCTACCAGTTGAGCTACCCAAGGCCGCCTGCCGGCCGAGGACAAATCTTTTCTATCATACGATCCCATGTTCTCGTGCTCTCACCATTTTTGCGATGAATACACTAGATCACGGTGAGACAAAGGTTCCAGATTCAAATCCCGGCCGAGGGCCTATCTTTTCTCTTTAAAAAATAAAAATATTTAAAACTCAAAAAAATTACCAATAATTATTTTTAAAAAATATTTCTAGTATTTTCCCTCTACCTTTACCTCGCTCTTTATTCTTCTGCCCATCTGACCTATTTTTCGGTTATGTTTGGATCTTTCTTTTTCTTCATAAGCACGACAAACACACAAGGCGGTCCTTTGCCTGCTCAATCTGTCTTGTCGGTCTGTAGCAAGCCTCAGAGACACGTTAAGATTTCGGAGGTCCTCTGAGACGCTGTCCTTCCATCTGCCTCGTTGCCTTCCTCGAGCTCTCACTCCTGGACAATCCTTATACAGCCCTTTGACAGTTCTACTATAATCCATTCTATGGAGGTGACCCCACCACTTTAGACGTTGTATTCTGACATAGTCGGAAAGCTTCACATCGTCATATATGGAATACACTTCTCTATTCTTTCTAAGACGGTATGCCCCATTTTCTCTCATGTGTCCCATAATGCGCCTCAACATTTTGCATTGTTTGGATCTTTACTTCTCAAATTCACCTCTGAATATCATTTTGTCATCCCAGCATCCTTTTCCATTTTTTTCCTTACATAATCTCATTCAGATTTCATGTGACAACTGTAAAATCCTTTACCCCCAGGGTATCCTATACTGCATCCGAGAAAGGTCCCTCATTTATTGCTCTATATGATTTACTGTATATTCAGGTTCCATTTAATAATTGGGTTTCTTGGTTTCCCTATTGAACAAGAATTACTTAATACTAACGTTTTTAGATTGCAAATTATACCATTTTCATGTCTTATTTAATTTCTCAGATGATACTGGTATTTGTGTGAAAGAAGAAAGGAAAGATGAAACTGGGATTACTGGTGAGTTAAGCCCTTTGAGATCTGTAAGCCTTCAATGTTACCACAATTTAAAATTTCATATTCGATTTGCCATTTGATAGCCTAATTTAATTAAATTCTTAAAATTGGTAAAGATGTTTATTGTTTTTCTTTCAACCATTTATTTCTTGTAGCAGATTTTCATTTTTATGAGCAAATTATTCTGCTTGCTCAAGATATAAATATATTCCCAAATAATCATCCTGAGTTGATTATAATTAATTAAATTTATTTTTTTAATATTACAAATTTAAGATTCTTTCTTTATATTTCTATGTTTTATTAACTGTTTCTTTTTGGTGTAATAAAATTTATAACAATTTTGACAGAAGGACTCAGTCATGTGAAACGAGAAACAGAGATGCTCATCTCAGATAATGGTGAGAAACATTTATTTTGCCAACCTTTATACACTTATCCTTTAAAAGACAAACTTCATTCCATATTAGTACATGACTCCAAATTTGCTTATGTATTTGTTGTTTTTATAGTTGAAGAACTAAGTATCGATCATGTGAAACAAGAAGAGATGTTCGTCTCAGATGAAGGTGAGAAACATTTATTTTATTAACCTTTTTATTCTTATTTACAAAATACAAACGTAACACTTTATTAGTTAGTTGAGATTCTATTTGTCTCAAGCAATTGATATCTTTTTTTTGGATGTTAGTTGAGCTGCAATTTATAAATTATGAAAATAAGGTAATTCTTAGTTTATTTTTAATTTATTTATTCAGGTTTTTTACAATCAATTTATTCTGATACCCAAAATCTTTTCCTGTCATAGTTTATTATTAATCTTATTATGCTGGTGCTACAACCCTCAAGCGAGTCCTGGCCTTCTCAAACATCAATCTGCATGGCCCTTGTTATCCAACTGTTACACCCGCTCTCTTGGCATCATCAGCTACACAATTCTTCCTTTTCATGCCAAAGCCTACCTATCTCTCGACGTCCCCGCAACTGCTTTGTCATTAGTACCCTTAAAATGGCATTCATTTCCTTTCTGGCGGCATGACCTGTCCATTGATGATTGAGTTGCTAAAAAAGCAAGATTTATCCATTTTTTATTTTTATTGTGGTATTTAAATATTTTTATTTTGAATATAAAAGATTTGTCCTGGCCGGGATTCAAACCTGGATCTTCCACTTCTCTGGTGCGGGACTCTGCCTCTAAGCTACTAGGGCTTGTAACCAGGTCAGACAAGCCCTGGTAGCTTAGTGGCAGAATCCCGTGCTAGAGATGCGGAGGACCCAGATTCGAATCCCGGCCAGGACAAATCTTTATATTCAAAATAAAAAGATTTATAAATGTTTGATTGATATAAAGAAAGTTGTAATATTAGTTTGCTTCAGTATTGATGGCAGCTAAATCTCTCATTCTTTAATATAGTTATTTTATTTTTATTTATTTATTTAAAAACCCTATATTTTCTTATGGTAACATGGGTTTTATAAATATATCACATGTAATTGTAAGTATAAAGTTATGGATCTAAAAATCCAATTTTAGAGAAAATATTGCTATTTCTTCTCATCGGCCATGTCCGCAAATTAGAAAATTTCTTTTGCTCTTTGATTACATGATGCCTTGCTGAGTATTGTGTATTCGCTTTGTTAATATTGCCTCATCGACTAAGGTACTACTATAGCTCAACCATCATCACACTGTCTTATCCTTTTTTACAGCTCATCCTGAAAACAGATAGTTCTACTTTTACCATCCTCCGCTTCTCATAATTTTACCATATTTTGTAAAATATTTTCTTGAGAAGTTTGTTCTTTTAACTTCCAAATATTATATTGAGCGACACATAACGTTTTAAGGAAATAACACTTATTTAAGTAATCTTTGGAAGATATCATGTCTTTCTTATTCGGCATTGTCCTGTAATGATTGATAGGAAAACAGAGAAAAGATTAGTCTCTCCCAACTTGTAGATAATTTGAAAACTGAATATTTTGGGAGACTAAGTGGTTTCTTGAATATTTTAAGTCTAGTTCACAGTAATATACATATTGCTTGTTTAGTCTGTACATGATCTATGGACGTCCCTATTTTTCTCTGCCAGCATCCTCACTGCTATTTAAATTTCTTGTCTAGTCTTGTTCAATTCATCGTGGAGAGCATTGGTTTGTGTAGAATGTGTTCCTACTTAATGCTAATTACAAATGAAACGTAAACGTTGGTGGAAGTGGGAACTGCTGGCAGAAGAATCCACTTTTGGTAATATACTATTAATTTGAATTCTTATCTAATATACTGGACTCTATTTCTATGTAAATTTTATCTTCGAAAAAACCAGCTTCCAGTCAATTTATTTTATTCTTTCATAAACAAGACATTTCGGCAACTTAAATGCCATTTTCAATATTAAAATACATCAACTTCCTAAACATAACTTTAAAAAAAAGTTATAAGTCAAAATTCTGCAAAAAAAAAAACAACAATCATAAATACGTTATACAATCCAAAAACAAAAAGACTTGTCCCAAAAACAGTTAGCAAAACCAAGCATAGATACCTCAATAAAGAATACATAGTAATATTTAAAAATTGTTATTTCATTTTCCTGGGGATTCACTATCCTCCCATGGTCAATTGTCCACTACTGGCTTGAACTTTGATATGTAAGGTAATGTGAGTTATTATGATTATATTATTTGTACCTTACTGCTATTTAAAAATCTTATGTATTAAATTATTATTTTTTTATTTATTTTAAAACAACAAAATTGGAGAAATAAGCAAACTGTATTCATCCGTCGCTTTCAAATTAAAAAAGCAATAATATATAATAGGATTTTTAACTTGAAAGCAAGGCCAGTAATGAATACTTATAACCTGACCCAATAACCTACCAATATATTTCATATATCTTTTGACTGTTTCCATATAATATTTGTAAATTTTCATATTGTGATTAAACTATTTAAATCTAAAATAAATTAATTTAATAATTATGTATTTTAAATTTTGTTGTTGTTTTTAAAATAAAAGTTGCCGAAACGTCTTGTTTATGAAAGAATAAAATAAATTGACTGGAAGCTGGTTTTTTCGAAGATAAGATATACTATTAACTAAATTAAGATTGGAAGGCGCCTTGAGTTTTCAAAATTTTACCTGGCTGGTGCCAACTTACTTTTTACCACTGGTTTTTTGGTGAAGTGCCGTTCAAGGGGTTAATTTTTTCCCCTTTCGCTCCCGGTTCAAGTATGCTTTTAAATTATGAATTTTTTTTTCAATATCTGGCCCTGTCACTTTGTGTTTTACAGTCAGTGATTCAAGTGGCAGTCTTTTTTTTTAAACAATTCTTTGTAACCATTTTTTTGTTTGACCACATTGAAAAACATGTAAACACTGAACACTCTGTAGCTGGAGTGTTCAGTGTTTAACTAGTACAGAATGATCCGTTCCTCGTCTCACATTGCAGTGATGTCCACACAATTTTTTGTCTCACAATCGATTCATAGATGTCTTTTGGTCTATAGACAAGTTAACATAGACAATGCTAGACTATGGGACTCTGAGACCAAACTGTCCAATGCATCTAATAGTGTGTTCTAGCCTATATGATAGTATTATAATCTCTCTCTATTAATGTGATATATTTCTCAAAAATATATTGCTCAAATCTTTTCATTGTGTCAACTACATTTCATTTTTATTTTTGCTGTTCTCAAAATTCTAGAAACTAATCCTTACCCTCTTGTAATAAAGTAGCTCCAATCCCATTACAACTCGCATCACATTTAACATTAGCTGATTTATTTATCTTGAAGTATTGAAGAATTATAGCCAAGTCTTTCTATATCACAGGTAAGAGCCCATCTCCTTGCCTAATTCTCTTCTTAAATTCGAAAGAGTCTAAAATTTAAAATTATGCCTCTTAACTTGTTAAGGTCTGTTGAATGATAGTGCTGGTGTTATCGTGCAATCCTCTTGAATTTGAATAAGAACCAATTTGTCATTTGAGTCATAGGTTTTCTCGAAATCTATGAAGGTCAACACAAATTTCTTATTCCTTAGGTTTATATAATAAAGGATAATTTTAACATTCAGTGAGGTAATTTTCTGAAGATAATCTGAACCAATTTTAACACTTTGAAAAAGTACTCAAAATGTTGCATTTTTCTGGCCTCTTTATATATAATTTCACATGCCATAACTCATCTTTGAAATTGAGGGTATTAAATATTTTGATGTTTGTTTAAATGATGGGGTTCTTTAAGTACACATAATATTTTGTTTTCCTTTGTACACCTAGCTTATGCTCTTCTGTAACACAAGGGTATTATGCTAGTATCATATTCATATCTTGTGAAGTTCTATTTTCAAATACACTATCGTTAATCATTATATTTTAGAATAGAATAGAATAGAATAGAAAATAAACTTTATTCTGGGACCAAGTCACTTTAGAATAACAATAATGGACAAATTAAAAAAACATAACATTCATCTGGCCAGAAGGCTACATAATAACACAAATCATGAAATAATCAAGTGTGAACAAAAACATTGTAAAAATAGAAATAGATAAGAAAAAAAAAATAAGTAAAGTAGTTAATCATTTTAGTAGTTAATCAGGCCTAATTGTGTACAATCTCCATCTCCAGTAAAGAAATTAGTAACATTTTTAGTATGTCCAGGCTTCTTTTGTTCAAATGAAGTCCTCAATGTCTGATATCTGAACGTATATGTTGGTTGATTATCTGTTCGTATTGGCTGCGGATATCAAATTAATATATATTCATTTTCTCGGTTCCTCATCATTAATTGTGACCAATCCTTCATGGGTTAAGTGGTACAGGTTCTTTTATTTTTTTCTATCTCAAAAAAGTACTATCATAAAGGGTCATAGGGTTTAGTACATGGTTGAAACTGCTGTTTCTTAGGCATTTATTGTCCAAGGGAGAGAATCACTTGATCGACATCATACTCAACCCCTAGGTTTTTATCCCACTCAAGTTTGCCTACTTTATAGATTAGCCCCAGGAGGGTTTACTCATCCCACAGAGTCTATCTATGGTAGTTAGCATATTAAATAATTTGTCTGCCACAGCCAGATTTGTAATAGGTGATTGTTGGTTGAGATAATTGATTCAATAAGGATTTATTTCAGTGTTTGATAGATGGTTAATTTGTGCCATTGATGGCTGGCATATAAAAAAAGTCTTATTATATTTAAAAAATTTTGTATTATTGTCTCTTTTTTTGAGGCAAAAACAGATTTTTCTTTTTTATGAAACTCAAGTAGTTGTACTATTAGTATTGGGGACTACAGTCCTTGCAGGACCTGGGCCTCTGCGACCATTATCTCCATCCTCCCTGATCTCCAGCGAGGCTCCTTCAATTTCTTACCCCTCCTTCTTCTAGTGACACGACAGATACCTAAAGCGGTCCTTGGCCTGCTCAGCCATTTTGCCCCAGGATTGTCTATCTGCAGCTAAGGCTATGGTTATTTCTCCTTTTCTAAAGTCTGTTAGTACATTGTCCCTCCACCGAGATCTAGGTCTGGTCCCGACTGGAGTATTTGTGTACACCTCAGAGGGACACCTTCCATCCTCCATCCTAATAACGTGTCCGAGCCATTTTACTCTTAGCACTTTGACAAAGTTAGAATGGCTGTGATCCTGGTATTTCCTGTACAACTCCATATTCCAGCCTAGTTGCCAGGATCAATTTTCTTTGATAGGCCCTATTATTTGTCTTAGGATCTTTCTTGCAAAGCGGCTCACTGTCTGTGCATCGGACTTGATTAGAGATCACATCTCACACGCATTGGGTGCTACTGGCTGTTTGAGACATTTGTAAATCCTCATTTTCGTAGCACGGCTTAATAACATACTCCTTATAATTTTTGTGAGGGAGTAGTAAGCCAATCTCTTTGCTGCTGCCAGTCAGTTCTTAATTACAGCCTCCTCGTCTCTGTTTTTAGTTATACTAGATCCCAGATATTGAAAGCAAGGGACAACCTGGAAAGTGCAGTTTCCTAGCTGTACTTGTTCTGGGACCCTATCTTTTCTCCTGATGCACATCATCTTTGTTTTATTCTTATTGACCCTGAGGCCCATGTATTTAGCTTCTTGGTCTACCTTTATAAAAACCTCCTACGGTGGTCTATGTTAAACAGTAGTGGTGCCTATGTGTCACCATGCCTTAGCCTTGTGTTGACATTGAACGGTCCACTCATCTGTCCCCAGGATTTGTTATTTCTGAGTTTATCCACGATGTCAGCATATAAAGAATGAGACAAGACAATATCCTCTACTTCTGGGTATTTGTTCTTTATCAGTTTGATCAGACTGGTTGTCTTCGTCTATAGTACCTTTTTCACCATTATTATTACTGTGATTTAGTTCATAACTAAAGTACCTCTCCCATCTATTCAATTCTTCTTCCTCTATTAGTACTATTGTCCCATTCTCTTCTCTAATCATTGTTTCCCTTGACTTCCATCCTGTTTTTATTTCCTTAATCTCCTGGAAAAACTTTCTTGTCTCATTCTTGGCCCAAAATGTTTCTGGATTCCTAATTTTTTGTACCAATGCCAACCTCTTTTTCTTCTTGCAGATTTTCTTTGCCTGTCTCCGAGCTTCTGTGAATTCCTTCCTTGTTTTGTGAGTATCATTTATCAGAAGTATGACCCGTTTGTTATTACGCATTTTTACAACCTCCTCACATTCCGTGTCGAACCATCCGTTTCTGTGAGTGTGCTGATTACTGCTGCAATATTTGTCTGCCGTTGCTTTTATTCTGTGCTGCAGTATGCTCCTCTATTGCCTAACCACATTCATTAGCCGGCATATCAGATATTTTTTCCTCTTTGAACTTTTTTTAAACATCCGGAGTCTTTAGACTTTCTGTGCACCATTTCTTCTTTTTGATTCGTACATCATCACTATACTGGTGATACCTTAATTTCACTTTAACCCTATCAAAATTGATCGGAGACTACGTCTGGAAATTTATATGATCTCACGTCATTCACCCAATTTAAGTGTTGGGATGACATCAGAACATGGTGTATTTGACAATAGGCTCCAGTTGTGGCTCTTCATGTATGTTTGTGTTTATTCTTGTGAGGGAACATTGTACTCATTATGACTAATACATTGGATGTAGCGAAATTGATCATTCTTTCCCCCATTGTTGTTTGAAGTTTGATGGAGACTTAGACCGTTGGAGACGTTTCATTACCACCGTTCCAGCAATAAGCCTTTTCTTTACAGACCAGCAAGGCTTCTCCAATTTCTTACCACTATCCTTTTTAAATCTTCCTGCAAATCATCCATTCACCAACGCCTGAACCTGCCGCTTTTTATTTTTCCTCCCCAAGCACCATTTAGCATAATTTTAGGCAGCCTGTAGACTCCATTCTTTCCACATGCACTATCCATCTTAGCTTAGCCTGCTCTTCTTAATAGCACACAGGATATCAGACTCACCATACAATTTCATTAATTTGGTATTATGTATTTCTAATTCTCCACCTATGCAGAGTAGCAACACTACACTCACTAGGGGAGTTATGAAACTCAAGTATTTCCTAAAAATATTAGTCAGCCTCATAACTTTCTAACCATCAGAAACAATCCAAATACGTTTTTAAACATTATGGGATAAGTTTGTAAATTTCTATGTTGATGGTTAATTTTTTTTAAAAATGCTTCCTCTCCCACTCCCCCTCCCCCGCTCCCTCCTCATCACTCCCTTTTGCCCTCTCCCCTTCCCCTCGGTCCCTCCCCCTTTCTCTTCTCCCTCCCCCCTCTTACTCCCTCTCCCTTTCCCCCCTCCTCCCCCCTCTCTATCTTATTTTACATTTGTGTGTACCTATATTATGTGCACATAAAAATATTTTTCTGTTTATATATTTTGAAATATTGTTCACAGGTACCAAGGAATTATCCGACAATATAGATGATCAACATACTGCTAAAGCTCAGAGAACATACCTAATGAAACAAGTTAAAGAAGTTGAAAAGACTTATCAGTGCTATCATTTTGAACAAAATGGAACAGATATTTCTAAATCAAAAAAGCATATAGCCATTCATACAGTTGAGAAACCTCATCAATGTCCTCATTGCGAGTACAAGACAGTGAAGCAAAGTACTTTAAAATTTCATATAATGGCTTGTCACACAAAAGAGAAGCCTCATCAGTGTCCTCATTGTGACTATAAAACAGTCACACCAAGTCGATTGAAAATGCATATAATGGCTCGTCATACAAATGAGAGACCTCATCAATGTCATCATTGTGACTATAAAACAGTCTCACAAAGAGATTTAAGAAAACATACAATGGCTCGTCATACAAGAGAGAGGCCTCGTCAATGTCCTCATTGCGAGTACAAGACAGTCCAGCAATGTAATTTAAAATTTCATATAATGGCTCATCACACAAGTGAGAAGCTTCATCAATGTCCTCATTGTGAGTTCAAAACAGTCACACAAAGTCAATTGAAAATACATATAATGGCTTGTCATACAAATGAGAGACCTTATCAATGTCATCATTGTGACTATAAAACAGTCTCACAAAGTTATTTAAAAAAACATACAATGGCTCGTCATACAGGAGAGAGGCCTCATAAATGTCCTCATTGTGAATACAAGGCAGTCCAGCAAAGTAATTTAAGATTTCATATAATGGTTCATCATACAAAAGAGAAGCCTCATCAACGTCCTCCGTGTGACTTTAAAACAATCGAACAAAGTCATTTAAAATCTCATGCAATGGCTCTTCACACAAGTGAGAAGCCTCATCAATGTCCTCATTGCGAGTACAAGACAGTGAAGCAAAGTACTTTAAAATGTCATATAATGGCTCGTCACTCAAAAGAGAAGCCTCATCAGTGTCCTCATTGTGACTACAAAACAGTCACACCAAGTCGATTGAAAATGCATATAATGGCTCGTCATACAAATGAGAGACCTCATCAATGTCATCATTGTGACTATAAAACAGTCTCGCAAAGAGATTTAAAAAAACATATAATGGCTCGTCATACAAGAGAGAGGCCACGCCATTGCCCTCATTGTGAGTACAAGACAGTCCAGCAAAGTAATTTAAAATTTCATATAATGGCTCATCACACACAAGAGAAGCCTCATAGTGAGTTTAAAACAGTCGAGTAATGTATTTTAAAATCTCATGCAATGGCTCGTCGCACAAGTCAGAAACTTCATCTATGTCATCATTGTGACTATAAAACAGTCTCAAAAAGTTGTTTAAAAAAACATATAATGGCTCGTGATACAAATAGAGACCTCATCAATGTCATCATTGTGAGTTTAAAACAGCAAGAGGAGAATCTTTAAAAAAACATATAACGGCTCGTCATACAAGTGAGAGGCCGCATCAATGTACACATTGTGACTATAAAACAGCAATAGGAGAATCTTTAAAAAGACATATAATGGCTCGTCATACAAATAAGAGGCCTCATCAATGTCCTCATTGTGACTATAAAACAGTCAATCAAAGTCATTTAAAAAAACATATAATGGCTCATCATACAAGTGCAAGACCTCATCAATGTCATCATTGCGACTATGAAGCAGTTACTAAGCGGAAATTAAAAGCACACATAAAGGCACTGCATATTGGTGAAAAGCCTCATTATTTTTTGTAGAATGTACTTAACTTTTATAACTTGTATTCCATGGAAATCTACTGTACCTATCCAGGAAATTACAAGCTTAGGAATACTTTTGAAAATATATAAAAATATTGAATCCAAATCGTAAATTGGCAGGGACAATATCAATAAAAATATCAAAGAAGTCTGCGGCAAAGGCAGTAATTCGTTCTGCGAATTCTGGCAACAACATCATTACTGCATCACATTGTAACCAAGTTGAAGTACATCAGAAATTGGCAATAATAAGCCTTCTTTAGTCAATCGAAAGGGCCCCATTCTGTTGCATGACAACGCTCAGCCACATATCTCACAGTTGACTTTCCAAAAATTGTTGGAACTTGGCTATGAAAGGCTGCCACTCCCCCTCTACTCACTGGGCCTCTCGCCTACTGAGTACAATATTTCAGACACCTGGACTGCTATTTACAAAATAAAAAAATTATTCACCAAATAATATAATGTAAGGTAGATTATTTTAATTAGTAAACAGAGTTAAAATTTGTTGTTTTTGTTTTATTTTAAAACCATAATTCTTCATTATTTTACGAAACAACCCAATAATATGTGATGAAGCAGACAGCTCCTCTCTGTTACAACGCTCAACCACATGTCTCACAGTTGACTTCCCAAAAATTGTTGGAACTTGGCTATAAGAGTCTGCCACTCCCCCTCTACTCACTGGGCCTCTCGCATACTGAATACAATATTTCAGACACCTGGACTGCTATTTACAAAATAAAAAAAATTATTCATCAAATAATATAATGTAATGTAGATTATTTTAATTAGTAAAAAGAGTTAAAATTCGTTGGTTTTGTTTTATTTTAAAACCATAATTCTTTATTACTTTACGAAACAACCTTATAATATTTGATGAAGCAGACATAGCTGCTCTCTGTTACAACACTCAACCACATGTCTCACATTTGACTACCCAAAAATTGTTGGAACTTGGCTATGAGACTCTGCCACTCCCCCTCTACTCACTGGGCCTCTCGCCTACTGATTACAATATTTAAGAAACCTGGACTGCTATTTACAAAATAAAAAAAATTATTCATCAAATAATATAATGTAATGTAGATTATTTTAATTAGTAAAAGGAGTTAAAATTCGTTGGTTTTGTTTTTTTTTAAACCATAAATCTTTATTATTTTACGAAACAACCCAATAAAATATTTAATGAAGCAGACTTAGCTCCTCTCATTTACAACGCTCAACCACATGTCTCACATTTGACTTCCCAAAAATTGTTGGAACTTGGCTATGAAAGGCTGCCACTCCCCCTCTACTCACTGGGCCTCTCGCCTACTGAGTACAATATTTCAGACACCTGGACTGCTATTTACAAAATAAAAAAATTATTCACCAAATAATATAATGTAAGGTAGATTATTTTAATTAGTAAACAGAGTTAAAATTTGTTGTTTTTGTTTTATTTTAAAACCATAATTCTTCATTATTTTACGAAACAACCCAATAATATGTGATGAAGCAGACAGCTCCTCTCTGTTACAACGCTCAACCACATGTCTCACAGTTGACTTCCCAAAAATTGTTGGAACTTGGCTATAAGAGTCTGCCACTCCCCCTCTACTCACTGGGCCTCTCGCATACTGAATACAATATTTCAGACACCTGGACTGCTATTTACAAAATAAAAAAAATTATTCATCAAATAATATAATGTAATGTAGATTATTTTAATTAGTAAAAAGAGTTAAAATTCGTTGGTTTTGTTTTATTTTAAAACCATAATTCTTTATTACTTTACGAAACAACCTTATAATATTTGATGAAGCAGACATAGCTGCTCTCTGTTACAACACTCAACCACATGTCTCACATTTGACTACCCAAAAATTGTTGGAACTTGGCTATGAGACTCTGCCACTCCCCCTCTACTCACTGGGCCTCTCGCCTACTGATTACAATATTTAAGAAACCTGGACTGCTATTTACAAAATAAAAAAAATTATTCATCAAATAATATAATGTAATGTAGATTATTTTAATTAGTAAAAGGAGTTAAAATTCGTTGGTTTTGTTTTTTTTTAAACCATAAATCTTTATTATTTTACGAAACAACCCAATAAAATATTTAATGAAGCAGACTTAGCTCCTCTCATTTACAACGCTCAACCACATGTCTCACATTTGACTTCCCAAAAATTGTTAGAACTTGGCTATGAGACTCTGCCACTCCCCCTCTACTCACTGGGCCTCTCGCCTACTGAGTACAATATTTCAGACACCTGGACTGCTATTTACAAAATAAAAAAAAATCATTTATCAAATAATATAATGTAATGTAGATTATTTTAATTAGTAAAAAGAGTTAAAATTTGTTGGTTTTTTTTTTTTTTAAACCAAAATTCTTTATATTTTTACGAACCAACCCAATAATATTTGATGAAGCAGACATAGCTCCTCTCTGTTACAACGCTCAACCACATGTCTCACATTTGACTTCCCAAAAATTGTTGGAACTTGGCTATGAGACTCTGCCACTCCCCCTCTACTCACTGGGCCTCTCGCCTACTGATTACAATATTTCAGACACCTGGACTGCTATTTACAAAATAAAAAAAAATCATTTATCAAATAATATAATGTAATGTAGATTATTTTAATTAGTAAAAAGAGTTAAAATTTGTTGGTTTTTTTTTTTTTTAAACCAAAATTCTTTATATTTTTACGAACCAACCCAATAATATTTGATGAAGCAGACATAGCTCCTCTCTGTTACAACGCTCAACCACATGTCTCACATTTGACTTCCCAAAAATTGTTGGAACTTGGCTATGAGACTCTGCCACTCCCCCTCTACCCACTGGGCCTCTCTCGTACTGATTACAATATTTCAGACACCTGGACTGCTATTTACAAAATAAAAAAAATTATTCATCAAATAATATAATGTAATGTAGATTATTTTAATTAGTAAAAAGAGTTAAAATTTGTTGGTTTTTTTTTTTTTTAAACCAAAATTCTTTATATTTTTACGAACCAACCCAATAATATTTGATGAAGCAGACATAGCTCCTCTCTGTTACAACGCTCAACCACATGTCTCACATTTGACTTCCCAAAAATTGTTGGAACTTGGCTATGAGACTCTGCCACTCCCCCTCTACCCACTGGGCCTCTCTCGTACTGATTACAATATTTCAGACACCTGGACTGCTATTTACAAAATAAAAAAAATTATTCATCAAATAATATAATGTAATGTAGATTATTTTAATTAGTAAAAAGAGTTAAAATTCGTTGGTTTTGTTTTATTTTAAAACCATAATTCTTTATTACTTTACGAAACAACCTTATAATATTTGATGAAGCAGACATAGCTGCTCTCTGTTACAACACTCAACCACATGTCTCACATTTGACTACCCAAAAATTGTTGGAACTTGGCTATGAGACTCTGCCACTCCCCCTCTACTCACTGGGCCTCTCGCCTACTGAGTACAATATTTCAGACACCTGGATTGCTATTTACAAAATAAAAAAAATTATTCATCAAATAATATAATGTAATGTAGATTATTTTAATTAGTAAAAGGAGTTAAAATTCGTTGGTTTTGTTTTTTTTTAAACCATAAATCTTTATTATTTTACGAAACAACCCAATAAAATATTTAATGAAGCAGACTTAGCTCCTCTCATTTACAACGCTCAACCACATGTCTCACATTTGACTTCCCAAAAATTGTTGGAACTTGGCTATGAGGCTCTGGCACTCCCCCTCTACTCACTGGGCCTCTCGCCTACTGAGTACAATATTTCAGACACCTGGACTGCTATTTACAAAATAAAAAAAAATTATTCAGCAAATAATATAATGTAATGTAGATTATTTTAATTAGTAAAAAAGAGTTAAAATTCGTTGGTTTTTTTTTTTTTTAAACCAAAATTCTTTATATTTTTACGAACCAACCCAATAATATTTGATGAAGCAGACATAGCTCCTCTCTGTTACAACGCTCAACCACATGTCTCACATTTGACTTCCCAAAAATTGTTGGAACTTGGCTATGAGACTCTGCCACTCCCCCTCTACTCACTGGGCCTCTCGCATACTGATTACAATATTTCAGACACCTGGACTGCTATTTACAAAATAAAAAAAATTATTCATCAAATAATATAATGTAATGTAGATTATTTTAATTAGTAAAAAGAGTTAAAATTCGTTGGTTTTGTTTTATTTTAAAACCATAATTCTTTATTACTTTACGAAACAACCTTATAATATTTGATGAAGCAGACATAGCTGCTCTCTGTTACAACGCTCAACCACATGTCTCACAGTTGACTTCCCAAAAATTGTTGGAACTTGGCTATAAGAGTCTGCCACTCCCCCTCTACTCACTGGGCCTCTCGCATACTGAATACAATATTTCAGACACCTGGACTGCTATTTACAAAATAAAAAAAATTATTCATCAAATAATATAATGTAATGTAGATTATTTTAATTAGTAAAAAGAGTTAAAATTCGTTGGTTTTGTTTTATTTTAAAACCATAATTCTTTATTACTTTACGAAACAACCTTATAATATTTGATGAAGCAGACATAGCTGCTCTCTGTTACAACACTCAACCACATGTCTCACATTTGACTACCCAAAAATTGTTGGAACTTGGCTATGAGACTCTGCCACTCCCCCTCTACTCACTGGGCCTCTCGCCTACTGATTACAATATTTAAGAAACCTGGACTGCTATTTACAAAATAAAAAAAATTATTCATCAAATAATATAATGTAATGTAGATTATTTTAATTAGTAAAAGGAGTTAAAATTCGTTGGTTTTGTTTTTTTTTAAACCATAAATCTTTATTATTTTACGAAACAACCCAATAAAATATTTAATGAAGCAGACTTAGCTCCTCTCATTTACAACGCTCAACCACATGTCTCACATTTGACTTCCCAAAAATTGTTGGAACTTGGCTATGAAAGGCTGCCACTCCCCCTCTACTCACTGGGCCTCTCGCCTACTGAGTACAATATTTCAGACACCTGGACTGCTATTTACAAAATAAAAAAATTATTCACCAAATAATATAATGTAAGGTAGATTATTTTAATTAGTAAACAGAGTTAAAATTTGTTGTTTTTGTTTTATTTTAAAACCATAATTCTTCATTATTTTACGAAACAACCCAATAATATGTGATGAAGCAGACAGCTCCTCTCTGTTACAACGCTCAACCACATGTCTCACAGTTGACTTCCCAAAAATTGTTGGAACTTGGCTATAAGAGTCTGCCACTCCCCCTCTACTCACTGGGCCTCTCGCATACTGAATACAATATTTCAGACACCTGGACTGCTATTTACAAAATAAAAAAAATTATTCATCAAATAATATAATGTAATGTAGATTATTTTAATTAGTAAAAAGAGTTAAAATTCGTTGGTTTTGTTTTATTTTAAAACCATAATTCTTTATTACTTTACGAAACAACCTTATAATATTTGATGAAGCAGACATAGCTGCTCTCTGTTACAACACTCAACCACATGTCTCACATTTGACTACCCAAAAATTGTTGGAACTTGGCTATGAGACTCTGCCACTCCCCCTCTACTCACTGGGCCTCTCGCCTACTGATTACAATATTTAAGAAACCTGGACTGCTATTTACAAAATAAAAAAAATTATTCATCAAATAATATAATGTAATGTAGATTATTTTAATTAGTAAAAGGAGTTAAAATTCGTTGGTTTTGTTTTTTTTTAAACCATAAATCTTTATTATTTTACGAAACAACCCAATAAAATATTTAATGAAGCAGACTTAGCTCCTCTCATTTACAACGCTCAACCACATGTCTCACATTTGACTTCCCAAAAATTGTTAGAACTTGGCTATGAGACTCTGCCACTCCCCCTCTACTCACTGGGCCTCTCGCCTACTGAGTACAATATTTCAGACACCTGGACTGCTATTTACAAAATAAAAAAAAATCATTTATCAAATAATATAATGTAATGTAGATTATTTTAATTAGTAAAAAGAGTTAAAATTTGTTGGTTTTTTTTTTTTTTAAACCAAAATTCTTTATATTTTTACGAACCAACCCAATAATATTTGATGAAGCAGACATAGCTCCTCTCTGTTACAACGCTCAACCACATGTCTCACATTTGACTTCCCAAAAATTGTTGGAACTTGGCTATGAGACTCTGCCACTCCCCCTCTACCCACTGGGCCTCTCTCGTACTGATTACAATATTTCAGACACCTGGACTGCTATTTACAAAATAAAAAAAATTATTCATCAAATAATATAATGTAATGTAGATTATTTTAATTAGTAAAAAGAGTTAAAATTCGTTGGTTTTGTTTTATTTTAAAACCATAATTCTTTATTACTTTACGAAACAACCTTATAATATTTGATGAAGCAGACATAGCTGCTCTCTGTTACAACACTCAACCACATGTCTCACATTTGACTACCCAAAAATTGTTGGAACTTGGCTATGAGACTCTGCCACTCCCCCTCTACTCACTGGGCCTCTCGCCTACTGAGTACAATATTTCAGACACCTGGATTGCTATTTACAAAATAAAAAAAATTATTCATCAAATAATATAATGTAATGTAGATTATTTTAATTAGTAAAAGGAGTTAAAATTCGTTGGTTTTGTTTTTTTTTAAACCATAAATCTTTATTATTTTACGAAACAACCCAATAAAATATTTAATGAAGCAGACTTAGCTCCTCTCATTTACAACGCTCAACCACATGTCTCACATTTGACTTCCCAAAAATTGTTGGAACTTGGCTATGAGGCTCTGGCACTCCCCCTCTACTCACTGGGCCTCTCGCCTACTGAGTACAATATTTCAGACACCTGGACTGCTATTTACAAAATAAAAAAAAATTATTCAGCAAATAATATAATGTAATGTAGATTATTTTAATTAGTAAAAAAGAGTTAAAATTCGTTGGTTTTTTTTTTTTTTAAACCAAAATTCTTTATATTTTTACGAACCAACCCAATAATATTTGATGAAGCAGACATAGCTCCTCTCTGTTACAACGCTCAACCACATGTCTCACATTTGACTTCCCAAAAATTGTTGGAACTTGGCTATGAGACTCTGCCACTCCCCCTCTACTCACTGGGCCTCTCGCATACTGATTACAATATTTCAGACACCTGGACTGCTATTTACAAAATAAAAAAAATTATTCATCAAATAATATAATGTAATGTAGATTATTTTAATTAGTAAAAAGAGTTAAAATTCGTTGGTTTTGTTTTATTTTAAAACCATAATTCTTTATTACTTTACGAAACAACCTTATAATATTTGATGAAGCAGACATAGCTGCTCTCTGTTACAACACTCAACCACATGTCTCACATTTGACTACCCAAAAATTGTTGGAACTTGGCTATGAGACTCTGCCACTCCCCCTCTACTCACTGGGCCTCTCGCCTACTGAGTACAATATTTAAGAAACCTGGACTGCTATTTACAAAATAAAAAAAAATATTTATCAAATAATATAATGTAATGTAGATTATTTTAATTAGTAAAAAGAGTTAAAATTTGTTGGTTTTTTTTTTTTTTTTAACCAAAATTCTTTATATTTTTACGAACCAACCCAATAATATTTGATGAAGCAGACATAGCTCCTCTCTGTTACAACGCTCAACCACATGTCTCACATTTGACTTCCCAAAAATTGTTGGAACTTGGCTATGAGACTCTGCCACTTCCCCTCTACTTACTGGGCCTCTCGCATACTGATTACAATATTTCAGACACCTGGACTGCTATTTACAAAATAAAAAAAATTATTCATCAAATAATATAATGTAATGTAGATTATTTTAATTAGTAAAAGGAGTTAAAATTCGTTGGTTTTTTTTTTTTTTAAACCATAAATCTTTATTATTTTACGAAACAACCCAATAAAATATTTAATGAAGCAGACTTAGCTCCTCTCATTTACAACGCTCAACCACATGTCTCACATTTGACTTCCCAAAAATTGTTAGAACTTGGCTATGAGACTCTGCCACTCCCCCTCTACTCACTGGGCCTCTCGCCTACTGAGTACAATATTTCAGACACCTGGACTGCTATTTACAAAATAAAAAAAAATATTTATCAAATAATATAATGTAATGTAGATTATTTTAATTAGTAAAAAGAGTTAAAATTTATTGGTTTTGTTTTATTTTAAAACCATAATTCTTTATTATTTTACGAAACAACCCAATAATATTTGATGAAGCAGACATAGCTCCTCTCTGTTACAATGCTAAACCACATGTCTCACATTTGACTTCCCTAAAATTGTTGGAACTTGGCTATGAGGCTCTGGCACTCCCCCTCTACTCACTGGGCCTCTCGCCTACTGAGTACAATATTTCAGACACCTGGACTGCTATTTACAAAATAAAAAAAAATTATTCAGCAAATAATATAATGTAATGTAGATTATTTTAATTAGTAAAAAAGAGTTAAAATTCGTTGGTTTTGTTTTATTTTAAAACCATAATTCTTTATTATTTTACGAAACAACCTTATAATATTTGATGAAGCAGACATAGCTCCTCTCTGTTACAACGCTCAACCACATGTCTCACATTTGACTACCCAAAAATTGTTGCAACTTGGCTATGAGACTCTCCCACTCCCCCTCTACTCACTGGGCCTCTCGCCTACTGAGTACAATATTTCAGACACCTGGACTGCTATTTACAAAATAAAAAAAATTATTCATCAAATAATATAATGTAATGTAGATTATTTTAATTAGTAAAAAGAGTTAAAATTCGTTGGTTTTG
Source organism: Arma custos (assembly GCA_037127475.1). Classification (NCBI taxonomy): domain Eukaryota; kingdom Metazoa; phylum Arthropoda; class Insecta; order Hemiptera; family Pentatomidae; genus Arma; species Arma custos. Next base: position 227,061,446 of record CM073759.1, read on the forward strand.
TTTTATTTTAAAACCATAATTCTTTATTACTTTACGAAACAACCTTATAATATTTGATGAAGCAGACATAGCTCCTCTCTGTTACAACGCTCAACCACATGTCTCACATTTGACTTCCCAAAAATTGTTGGAACTTGGCTATGAGGCTCTGGCACTCCCCCTCTACTCACTGGGCCTCTCGCCTACTGAGTACAATATTTCAGACACCTGGACTGCTATTTACAAAATAAAAAAAAATTATTCAGCAAATAATATAATGTAATGTAGATTATTTTAATTAGTAAAAAAGAGTTAAAATTCGTTGGTTTTGTTTTATTTTAAAACCATACATCTTTATTATTTTATGAAACAACCCAATAATATTTGATGAATCAGACTTAGCTCCTCTCTGTTACAACGCTCAACCACATGTCTCACATTTGACTTCCCAAAAATTATTGGAACTTGGCGATGAGACTCTGCCTCTCCCCCTCTAATCACTGGGCCTCTCACTTACTGAGTACAATATATCAGACACCTGGACTGCTATTTACAAAAAAAAAAAAATTATTCATCAAATAATATATTGTAATGTAGATTATTTTAATTAGTAAAAAGAGTTAAAATTCGTTGGTTTTGTTTAATTTTAAAACCATAATTCTTTATTATTTTACGAAACAACCTTATAATATTTGATGAAGCAGACATAGCTCCTCTCTGTTACAACACTCAACCACATGTCTCACATTTGACTACCCAAAAATTGTTGCAACTTGGCTATGAGACTCTGCCACTCCCCCTCTACTCACTGGGCCTCTCGCCTACTGAGTACAATATTTCAGACACCTGGACTGCTATTTACAAAATAAAAAAAATTATTCATCAAATAATATAATGTAATGTAGATTATTTTAATTAGTAAAAAGAGTTAAAATTCGTTGGTTTTGTTTTATTTTAAAACCATAATTCTTTATTACTTTACGAAACAACCTTATAATATTTGATGAAGCAGACATAGCTGCTCTCTGTTACAACACTCAACCACATGTCTCACATTTGACTACCCAAAAATTGTTGGAACTTGGCTATGAGACTCTGCCACTCCCCCTCTACTCACTGGGCTTCTCGCCTACTGAGTACAATATTTAAGAAACCTGGACTGCTATTTACAAAATAAAAAAAAATCATTTATCAAATAATATAATGTAATGTAGATTATTTTAATTAGTAAAAAGAGTTAAAATTTGTTGGTTTTTTTTTTTTTTTAACCAAAATTCTTTATATTTTTACGAACCAACCCAATAATATTTGATGAAGCAGACATAGCTCCTCTCTGTTACAACGCTCAACCACATGTCTCACATTTGACTTCCCAAAAATTTTTGGAACTTGGCTATGAGACTCTGCCACTCCCCCTCTACTCACTGGGCCTCTCGCCTACTGAGTACAATATTTCAGACACCTGGACTGCTATTTACAAAATAAAAAAATATTATTCAGCAAATAATATAATGTAATGTAGATTATTTTAATTAGTAAAAAAGAGTTAAAATTCGTTGGTTTTGTTTTATTTTAAAACCATAATTCTTTATTATTTAATGAAACAACCCAATAATATTTGATGAATCAGACTTAGCTCCTCTCTGTTACAACGCTCAACCACACGTCTCACATTTGACTTCCCAAAAATTTTTGGAACTTGGCTATGAGACTCTGCCACTCCCCCTCTACTCACTGGGCCTCTCGCCTACTGAGTACAATATTTCAGACACCTGGACTGCTATTTACAAAAAAAAAAAAATTATTCATCAAATAATATATTGTAATGTAGATTATTTTAATTAGTAAAAAGAGTTAAAATTCGTTGGTTTTGTTTAATTTTAAAACCATAATTCTTTATTATTTTACGAAAGAACCCAATAATATTTGATGAAGCAGACATAGCTCCTCTCTGTTACAATGCTCAACCACATGTCTCACATTTGACTTCCCAAAAATTATTGGAACTTGGCGATGAGACTCTGCCTCTCCCCCTCTAATCACTGGGCCTCTCACTTACTGAGTACAATATATCAGACACCTGGACTGCTATTTACAAAATAAAAAAAATTATTCATCAAATAATATATTGTAATGTAGATTATTTTAATTAGTAAAAAGAGTTAAAATTCGTTGGTTTTGTTTAATTTTAAAACCATAATTCTTTATTATTTTACGAAACAACCTTATAATATTTGATGAAGCAGACATAGCTCCTCTCTGTTACAACGCTCAACCACATGTCTCACATTTGACTTCCCAAAAATTATTGGAACTTGGCGATGAGACTCTGCCTCTCCCCCTCTAATCACTGGGCCTCTCACTTACTGAGTACAATATATCAGACACCTGGACTGCTATTTACAAAATAAAAAAAATTATTCATCAAATAATATATTGTAATGTAGATTATTTTAATTAGTAAAAAGAGTTAAAATTCGTTGGTTTTGTTTAATTTTAAAACCATAATTCTTCATTATTTTACGAAACAACCTTATAATATTTGATGAAGCAGACATAGCTCCTCTCTGTTACAACGCTCAACCACATGTCTCACATTTGACTACCCAAAAATTGTTGCAACTTGGCTATGAGACTCTGCCACTCCCCCTCTACTCACTGGGCCTCTCGCCTACTGAGTACAATATTTCAGACACCTGGACTGCTATTTACAAAATAAAAAAAATTATTCATCAAATAATATAATGTAATGTAGATTATTTTAATTAGTAAAAAGAGTTAAAATTTGTTGGTTTTTTTTTTTTTTTAAACCAAAATTCTTTATATTTTTACGAACCAACCCAATAATATTTGATGAAGCGGACATAGTTCCTCTCTGTTACAACGCTCAACCACATGTCTCACATTTGACTTCCCAAAAATTGTCGGAACTTGGCTATGAGACTCTGCCACTCCCCCTCTACTCACTGGGCTTCTCGCCTACTGATTACAATATTTCAGACACCTGGACTGCTATTTACAAAATAAAAAAAATTATTCATCAAATAATATAATGTAATGTAGATTATTTTAATTAGTAAAAAAGAGTTAAAATTCGTTGGTTTTGTTTTATTTTAAAAACATAATTCTTTATTATTTAATGAAACAACCCAATAATATTTGATGAATCAGACTTAGCTCCTCTGTGTTACAACGCTCAACCACATGTCTCACATTTGACTTCCCAAAAATTATTGGAACTTGGCGATGAGACTCTGCCTCTCCCCCTCTAATCACTGGGCCTCTCACTTACTGAGTACAATATATCAGACACCTGGACTGCTATTTACAAAATAAAAAAAATTATTCATCAAATAATATATTGTAATGTAGATTATTTTAATTAGTAAAAAGAGTTAAAATTCGTTGGTTTTGTTCAATTTTAAAACCATAATTCTTTATTATATTACGAAACAACCTTATAATATTTGATGAAGCAGACATAGCTCCTCTCTGTTACAACGCTCAACCACATGTCTCACATTTGACTACCCAAAAATTGTTGCAACTTGGCTATGAGACTCTGCCACTCCCCCTCTACTCACTGGACCTCTCGCCTACTGAGTACAATATTTCAGACACCTGGACTGCTATTTACAAAATAAAAAAAATTATTCATCAAATCATATAATGTAATGTAGATTATTTTAATTAGTAAAAAGAGTTAAAATTCATTGGTTTTGTTTTATTTTAAAACCATAATTCTTTATTATTTTACGAAACAACCCAATAATATTTGATGAAGCAGACATAGCTCCTCTCTGTTACAACACTTAACCACATGTCTCTCATTTGACTTCCCAAAAATTGTTGGAACTTGGCTATGAGACTCTGCCACTCGCCCTCTAATCACTGGGCCTCTCATCTACTGAGTACAATATTTCAGACACCTGGACCGCTATTTACAAAATAAAAAAAATTATTCATCAAATAATATAATGTAATGTGGATTATTTTAATTAGTAAAAAGAGTTAAAATTTGTTGGTTTTGTTTTATTTTAAAACCATAATTCTTTATTATTTTACGAAACAACCAAATAATATTTGATGAAGCAGACATAGCTCCTCTCTGTTACAACGCTCAACCACATGTCTCACACTTGACTTCCCAAAAATTGTTGGAACTTGGCTATGAGACTCTGCCACTCCCCCTCTACTCACTGGGCCTCTCGCCTACTGATTATAATATTTCAGACACCTGGACTGCTATTTACAAAATAAAAAAAAATATTTATCAAATAAGATAATGTAATGTAGATTATTTTAATTAGTAAAAAGAGTTAAAATTTATTGGTTTTGTTTTATTTTAAAACCATAATTCTTTATTATTTTACGAAACAACCCAATAATATTTGATGAAGCAGACATAGCTCCTCTCTGTTACAATGCTAAACCACATGTCTCACATTTGACTTCCCTAAAATTGTTGGAACTTGGCTATGAGGCTCTGGCACTCCCCCTCTACTCACTGGGCCTCTCGCCTACTGAGTACAATATTTCAGACACCTGGACTGCTATTTACAAAATAAAAAAAAATTATTCATCAAATAATATATTGTAATGTAGATTATTTTAATTAGTAAAAAGAGTTAAAATTCGTTGGTTTTGTTTAATTTTAAAACCATAATTCTTCATTATTTTACGAAACAACCTTATAATATTTGATGAAGCAGACATAGCTCCTCTCTGTTACAACGCTCAACCACATGTCTCACATTTGACTACCCAAAAATTGTTGCAACTTGGCTATGAGACTCTGCCACTCCCCCACTACTCACTGGGCCTCTCGCCTACTGAGTACAATATTTCAGACACCTGGACTGCTATTTACAAAATAAAAAAAATTATTCATCAAATAATATAATGTAATGTAGATTATTTTAATTAGTAAAAAGAGTTAAAATTTGTTGGTTTTTTTTTTTTTTTAAACCAAAATTCTTTATATTTTTACGAACCAACCCAATAATATTTGATGAAGCGGACATAGTTCCTCTCTGTTACAACGCTCAACCACATGTCTCACATTTTACTTCCCAAAAATTGTCGGAACTTGGCTATGAGACTCTGCCACTCCCCCTCTACTCACTGGGCTTCTCGCCTACTGATTACAATATTTCAGACACCTGGACTGCTATTTACAAAATAAAAAAAATTATTCATCAAATAATATAATGTAATGTAGATTATTTTAATTAGTAAAAAAGAGTTAAAATTCGTTGGTTTTGTTTAATTTTAAAACCATAATTCTTTATTATTTTACGAAACAACCTTATAATATTTGATGAAGCAGACATAGCTCCTCTCTGTTACAACGCTCAACCACATGTCTCACATTTGACTTCCCAAAAATTATTGGAACTTGGCGATGAGACTCTGCCTCTCCCCCTCTAATCACTGGGCCTCTCACTTACTGAGTACAATATATCAGACACCTGGACTGCTATTTACAAAATAAAAAAAATTATTCATCAAATAATATATTGTAATGTAGATTATTTTAATTAGTAAAAAGAGTTAAAATTCGTTGGTTTTGTTTAATTTTAAAACCATAATTCTTCATTATTTTACGAAACAACCTTATAATATTTGATGAAGCAGACATAGCTCCTCTCTGTTACAACGCTCAACCACATGTCTCACATTTGACTACCCAAAAATTGTTGCAACTTGGCTATGAGACTCTGCCACTCCCCCTCTACTCACTGGGCCTCTCGCCTACTGAGTACAATATTTCAGACACCTGGACTGCTATTTACAAAATAAAAAAAATTATTTATCAAATAATATAATGTAATGTAGATTATTTTAATTAGTAAAAAGAGTTAAAATTTGTTGGTTTTTTTTTTTTTTTAAACCAAAATTCTTTATATTTTTACGAACCAACCCAATAATATTTGATGAAGCGGACATAGTTCCTCTCTGTTACAACGCTCAACCACATGTCTCACATTTGACTTCCCAAAAATTGTCGGAACTTGGCTATGAGACTCTGCCACTCCCCCTCTACTCACTGGGCTTCTCGCCTACTGATTACAATATTTCAGACACCTGGACTGCTATTTACAAAATAAAAAAAATTATTCATCAAATAATATAATGTAATGTAGATTATTTTAATTAGTAAAAAAGAATTAAAATTCGTTGGTTTTGTTTTATTTTAAAAACATAATTCTTTATTATTTAATGAAACAACCCAATAATATTTGATGAATCAGACTTAGCTCCTCTGTGTTACAACGCTCAACCACATGTCTCACATTTGACTTCCCAAAAATTATTGGAACTTGGCGATGAGACTCTGCCTCTCCCCCTCTAATCACTGGGCCTCTCACTTACTGAGTACAATATATCAGACACCTGGACTGCTATTTACAAAATAAAAAAAATTATTCATCAAATAATATATTGTAATGTAGATTATTTTAATTAGTAAAAAGAGTTAAAATTCGTTGGTTTTGTTCAATTTTAAAACCATAATTCTTTATTATATTACGAAACAACCTTATAATATTTGATGAAGCAGACATAGCTCCTCTCTGTTACAACGCTCAACCACATGTCTCACATTTGACTACCCAAAAATTGTTGCAACTTGGCTATGAGACTCTGCCACTCCCCCTCTACTCACTGGACCTCTCGCCTACTGAGTACAATATTTCAGACACCTGGACTGCTATTTACAAAATAAAAAAAATTATTCATCAAATCATATAATGTAATGTAGATTATTTTAATTAGTAAAAAGAGTTAAAATTCATTGGTTTTGTTTTATTTTAAAACCATAATTCTTTATTATTTTACGAAACAACCCAATAATATTTGATGAAGCAGACATAGCTCCTCTCTGTTACAACACTTAACCACATGTCTCTCATTTGACTTCCCAAAAATTGTTGGAACTTGGCTATGAGACTCTGCCACTCGCCCTCTAATCACTGGGCCTCTCATCTACTGAGTACAATATTTCAGACACCTGGACCGCTATTTACAAAATAAAAAAAATTATTCATCAAATAATATAATGTAATGTGGATTATTTTAATTAGTAAAAAGAGTTAAAATTTGTTGGTTTTGTTTTATTTTAAAACCATAATTCTTTATTATTTTACGAAACAACCAAATAATATTTGATGAAGCAGACATAGCTCCTCTCTGTTACAACGCTCAACCACATGTCTCACACTTGACTTCCCAAAAATTGTTGGAACTTGGCTATGAGACTCTGCCACTCCCCCTCTACTCACTGGGCCTCTCGCCTACTGATTATAATATTTCAGACACCTGGACTGCTATTTACAAAATAAAAAAAAATATTTATCAAATAAGATAATGTAATGTAGATTATTTTAATTAGTAAAAAGAGTTAAAATTTATTGGTTTTGTTTTATTTTAAAACCATAATTCTTTATTATTTTACGAAACAACCCAATAATATTTGATGAAGCAGACATAGCTCCTCTCTGTTACAATGCTAAACCACATGTCTCACATTTGACTTCCCTAAAATTGTTGGAACTTGGCTATGAGGCTCTGGCACTCCCCCTCTACTCACTGGGCCTCTCGCCTACTGAGTACAATATTTCAGACACCTGGACTGCTATTTACAAAATAAAAAAAAATTATTCATCAAATAATATATTGTAATGTAGATTATTTTAATTAGTAAAAAGAGTTAAAATTCGTTGGTTTTGTTTAATTTTAAAACCATAATTCTTCATTATTTTACGAAACAACCTTATAATATTTGATGAAGCAGACATAGCTCCTCTCTGTTACAACGCTCAACCACATGTCTCACATTTGACTACCCAAAAATTGTTGCAACTTGGCTATGAGACTCTGCCACTCCCCCACTACTCACTGGGCCTCTCGCCTACTGAGTACAATATTTCAGACACCTGGACTGCTATTTACAAAATAAAAAAAATTATTCATCAAATAATATAATGTAATGTAGATTATTTTAATTAGTAAAAAGAGTTAAAATTTGTTGGTTTTTTTTTTTTTTTAAACCAAAATTCTTTATATTTTTACGAACCAACCCAATAATATTTGATGAAGCGGACATAGTTCCTCTCTGTTACAACGCTCAACCACATGTCTCACATTTTACTTCCCAAAAATTGTCGGAACTTGGCTATGAGACTCTGCCACTCCCCCTCTACTCACTGGGCTTCTCGCCTACTGATTACAATATTTCAGACACCTGGACTGCTATTTACAAAATAAAAAAAATTATTCATCAAATAATATAATGTAATGTAGATTATTTTAATTAGTAAAAAAGAGTTAAAATTCGTTGGTTTTGTTTTATTTTAAAACCATAATTCTTTATTATTTAATGAAACAACCCAATAATATTTGATGAATCAGACTTAGCTCCTCTGTGTTACAACGCTCAACCACATGTCTCACATTTGACTTCCCAAAAATTATTGGAACTTGGCGATGAGACTCTGCCTCTCCCCCTCTAATCACTGGGCCTCTCACTTACTGAGTACAATATATCAGACACCTGGACTGCTATTTACAAAATAAAAAAAATTATTCATCAAATAATATATTGTAATGTAGATTATTTTAATTAGTAAAAAGAGTTAAAATTCGTTGGTTTTGTTCAATTTTAAAACCATAATTCTTTATTATATTACGAAACAACCTTATAATATTTGATGAAGCAGACATAGCTCCTCTCTGTTACAACGCTCAACCACATGTCTCACATTTGACTACCCAAAAATTGTTGCAACTTGGCTATGAGACTCTGCCACTCCCCCTCTACTCACTGGGCCTCTCGCCTACTGAGTACAATATTTCAGACACCTGGACTGCTATTTACAAAATAAAAAAAATTATTCATCAAATCATATAATGTAATGTAGATTATTTTAATTAGTAAAAAGAGTTAAAATTCATTGGTTTTGTTTTATTTTAAAACCATAATTCTTTATTATTTTACGAAACAACCCAATAATATTTGATGAAGCAGACATAGCTCCTCTCTGTTACAACACTTAACCACATGTCTCTCATTTGACTTCCCAAAAATTGTTGGAACTTGGCTATGAGACTCTGCCACTCGCCCTCTAATCACTGGGCCTCTCATCTACTGAGTACAATATTTCAGACACCTGGACCGCTATTTACAAAATAAAAAAAATTATTCATCAAATAATATAATGTAATGTGGATTATTTTAATTAGTAAAAAGAGTTAAAATTTGTTGGTTTTGTTTTATTTTAAAACCATAATTCTTTATTATTTTACGAAACAACCCAATAATATTTGATGAAGCAGACATAGCTCCTCTCTGTTACAATGCTAAACCACATGTCTCACATTTGACTTCCCTAAAATTGTTGGAACTTGGCTATGAGGCTCTGGCACTCCCCCTCTACTCACTGGGCCTCTCGCCTACTGATTATAATATTTCAGACACCTGGACTGCTATTTACAAAATAAAAAAAAATATTTATCAAATAATATAATGTAATGTAGATTATTTTAATTAGAAAAAGAGTTAAAATTTATTGGTTTTGTTTTATTTTAAAACCATAATTCTTTATTTTTTTACGAAACAACCCAATAATATTTGATGAAGCAGACATAGCTCCTCTCTGTTACAATGCTAAACCACATGTCTCACATTTGACTTCCCTAAAATTGTTGGAACTTGGCTATGAGGCTCTGGCACTCCCCCTCTACTCACTGGGCCTCTCGCCTACTGAGTACAATATTTCAGACACCTGGACCGCTATTTACAAAATAAAAAAAAATTATTCATCAAATAATATATTGTAATGTAGATTATTTTAATTAGTAAAAAGAGTTAAAATTCGTTGGTTTTGTTTAATTTTAAAACCATAATTCTTTATTATTTTACGAAACAACCCAATAATATTTGATGAAGCAGACATAGCTCCTCTCTGTTACAATGCTAAACCACATGTCTCACATTTGACTTCCCAAAAATTGTTGGAACTTGGCTATGAGACTCTGCCACTCCCCCTCTACTCACTGGGCCTCTCGCCTACTGATTATAATATTTCAGACACCTGGACTGCTATTTACAAAATAAAAAAAAATATTTATCAAATAATATAATGTAATGTAGATTATTTTAATTAGTAAAAAGAGTTAAAATTTATTGGTTTTGTTTTATTTTAAAACCATAATTCTTTATTATTTTACGAAACAACCCAATAATATTTGATGAAGCAGACATAGCTCCTCTCTGTTACAATGCTAAACCACATGTCTCACATTTGACTTCCCTAAAATTGTTGGAACTTGGCTATGAGGCTCTGGCACTCCCCCTCTACTCACTGGGCCTCTCGCCTACTGAGTACAATATTTCAGACACCTGGACTGCTATTTACAAAATAAAAAAAAATTATTCAGCAAATAATATAATGTAATGTAGATTATTTTAATTAGTAAAAAAGAGTTAAAATTCGTTGGTTTTGTTTTATTTTAAAACCATAATTCTTTATTACTTTACGAAACAACCTTATAATATTTGATGAAGCAGACATAGCTGCTCTCTGTTACAACACTCAACCACATGTCTCACATTTGACTACCCAAAAATTGTTGGAACTTGGCTATGAGACTCTGCCACTCCCCCTCTACTCACTGGGCTTCTCGCCTACTGAGTACAATATTTAAGAAACCTGGACTGCTATTTACAAAATAAAAAAAATTATTCATCAAATAATATATTGTAATGTAGATTATTTTAATTAGTAAAAAGAGTTAAAATTCGTTGGTTTTGTTTAATTTTAAAACCATAATTCTTTATTATTTTACGAAACAACCTTATAATATTTGATGAAGCAGACATAGCTCCTCTCTGTTACAACGCTCAACCACATGTCTCACATTTGACTACCCAAAAATTGTTGCAACTTGGCTATGAGACTCTGCCACTCCCCCTCTACTCACTGGGCCTCTCGCCTACTGAGTACAATATTTCAGACACCTGGACTGCTATTTACAAAATAAAAAAAATTATTCATCAAATAATATAATGTAATGTAGATTATTTTAATTAGTAAAAAGAGTTAAAATTTGTTGGTTTTTTTTTTTTTTTAAACCAAAATTCTTTATATTTTTACGAACCAACCCAATAATATTTGATGAAGCGGACATAGTTCCTCTCTGTTACAACGCTCAACCACATGTCTCACATTTGACTTCCCAAAAATTGTCGGAACTTGGCTATGAGACTCTGCCACTCCCACTCTACTCACTGGGCTTCTCGCCTACTGATTACAATATTTCAGACACCTGGACTGCTATTTACAAAATAAAAAAAATTATTCATCAAATAATATAATGTAATGTAGATTATTTTAATTAGTAAAAAAGAGTTAAAATTCGTTGGTTTTGTTTTATTTTAAAACCATAATTCTTTATTATTTAATGAAACAACCCAATAATATTTGATGAATCAGACTTAGCTCCTCTCTGTTACAACGCTCAACCACATGTCTCACATTTGACTACCCAAAAATTGTTGCAACTTGGCTATGAGACTCTGCCACTCCCCCTCTACTCACTGGGCCTCTCGCCTACTGAGTACAATATTTCAGACACCTGGACTGCTATTTACAAAATAAAAAAAATTATTCATCAAATCATATAATGTAATGTAGATTATTTTAATTAGTAAAAAGAGTTAAAATTCATTGGTTTTGTTTTATTTTAAAACCATAATTCTTTATTATTTTACGAAACAACCCAATAATATTTGATGAAGCAGACATAGCTCCTCTCTGTTACAACACTTAACCACATGTCTCTCATTTGACTTTCCAAAAATTGTTGGAACTTGGCTATGAGACTCTGCCACTCCCCCTCTAATCACTGGGCCTCTCATCTACTGAGTACAATATTTCAGACACCTGGACCGCTATTTACAAAATAAAAAAAATTATTCATCAAATAATATAATGTAATGTGGATTATTTTAATTAGTAAAAAGAGTTAAAATTTGTTGGTTTTGTTTTATTTTAAAACCATAATTCTTTATTATTTTACGAAACAACCAAATAATATTTGATGAAGCAGACATAGCTCCTCTCTGTTACAACGCTCAACCACATGTCTCACACTTGACTTCCCAAAAATTGTTGGAACTTGGCTATGAGACTCTGCCACTCCCCCTCTACTCACTGGGCCTCTCGCCTACTGATTATAATATTTCAGACACCTGGACTGCTATTTACAAAATAAAAAAAAATATTTATCAAATAATATAATGTAATGTAGATTATTTTAATTAGTAAAAAGAGTTAAAATTTATTGGTTTTGTTTTATTTTAAAACCATAATTCTTTATTATTTTACGAAACAACCCAATAATATTTGATGAAGCAGACATAGCTCCTCTCTGTTACAATGCTAAACCACATGTCTCACATTTGACTTCCCTAAAATTGTTGGAACTTGGCTATGAGGCTCTGGCACTCCCCCTCTACTCACTGGGCCTCTCGCCTACTGAGTACAATATTTCAGACACCTGGACTGCTATTTACAAAATAAAAAAAAATTATTCAGCAAATAATATAATGTAATGTAGATTATTTTAATTAGTAAAAAAGAGTTAAAATTCGTTGGTTTTGTTTTATTTTAAAACCATAATTCTTTATTACTTTACGAAACAACCTTATAATATTTGATGAAGCAGACATAGCTGCTCTCTGTTACAACACTCAACCACATGTCTCACATTTGACTACCCAAAAATTGTTGGAACTTGGCTATGAGACTCTGCCACTCCCCCTCTACTCACTGGGCTTCTCGCCTACTGAGTACAATATTTAAGAAACCTGGACTGCTATTTACAAAATAAAAAAAATTATTCATCAAATAATATATTGTAATGTAGATTATTTTAATTAGTAAAAAGAGTTAAAATTCGTTGGTTTTGTTTAATTTTAAAACCATAATTCTTTATTATTTTACGAAACAACCTTATAATATTTGATGAAGCAGACATAGCTCCTCTGTGTTACAACGCTCAACCACATGTCTCACATTTGACTACCCAAAAATTGTTGCAACTTGGCTATGAGACTCTGCCACTCCCCCTCTACTCACTGGGCCTCTCGCCTACTGAGTACAATATTTCAGACACCTGGACTGCTATTTACAAAATAAAAAAAATTATTCATCAAATAATATAATGTAATGTAGATTATTTTAATTAGTAAAAAGAGTTAAAATTTGTTGGTTTTTTTTTTTTTTTAAACCAAAATTCTTTATATTTTTACGAACCAACCCAATAATATTTGATGAAGCGGACATAGTTCCTCTCTGTTACAACGCTCAACCACATGTCTCACATTTGACTTCCCAAAAATTGTCGGAACTTGGCTATGAGACTCTGCCACTCCCCCTCTACTCACTGGGCTTCTCGCCTACTGATTACAATATTTCAGACACCTGGACTGCTATTTACAAAATAAAAAAAATTATTCATCAAATAATATAATGTAATGTAGATTATTTTAATTAGTAAAAAAGAGTTAAAATTCGTTGGTTTTGTTTTATTTTAAAACCATAATTCTTTATTATTTAATGAAACAACCCAATAATATTTGATGAATCAGACTTAGCTCCTCTGTGTTACAACGCTCAACCACATGTCTCACATTTGACTTCCCAAAAATTATTGGAACTTGGCGATGAGACTCTGCCTCTCCCCCTCTAATCACTGGGCCTCTCACTTACTGAGTACAATATATCAGACACCTGGACTGCTATTTACAAAATAAAAAAAATTATTCATCAAATAATATATTGTAATGTAGATTATTTTAATTAGTAAAAAGAGTTAAAATTCGTTGGTTTTGTTCAATTTTAAAACCATAATTCTTTATTATATTACGAAACAACCTTATAATATTTGATGAAGCAGACATAGCTCCTCTCTGTTACAACGCTCAACCACATGTCTCACATTTGACTACCCAAAAATTGTTGCAACTTGGCTATGAGACTCTGCCACTCCCCCTCTACTCACTGGGCCTCTCATCTACTGAGTACAATATTTCAGACACCTGGACCGCTATTTACAAAATAAAAAAAATTATTCATCAAATAATATAATGTAATGTGGATTATTTTAATTAGTAAAAAGAGTTAAAATTTGTTGGTTTTGTTTTATTTTAAAACCATAATTCTTTATTATTTTACGAAACAACCAAATAATATTTGATGAAGCAGACATAGCTCCTCTCTGTTACAACGCTCAACCACATGTCTCACACTTGACTTCCCAAAAATTGTTGGAACTTGGCTATGAGACTCTGCCACTCCCCCTCTACTCACTGGGCCTCTCGCCTACTGATTATAATATTTCAGACACCTGGACTGCTATTTACAAAATAAAAAAAAATATTTATCAAATAATATAATGTAATGTAGATTATTTTAATTAGTAAAAAGAGTTAAAATTTATTGGTTTTGTTTTATTTTAAAACCATAATTCTTTATTATTTTACGAAACAACCAAATAATATTTGATGAAGCAGACATAGCTCCTCTCTGTTACAACGCTCAACCACATGTCTCACACTTGACTTCCCAAAAATTGTTGGAACTTGGCTATGAGACTCTGCCACTCCCCCTCTACTCACTGGGCCTCTCGCCTACTGATTATAATATTTCAGACACCTGGACTGCTATTTACAAAATAAAAAAAAATATTTATCAAATAATATAATGTAATGTAGATTATTTTAATTAGTAAAAAGAGTTAAAATTTATTGGTTTTGTTTTATTTTAAAACCATAATTCTTTATTATTTTACGAAACAACCCAATAATATTTGATGAAGCAGACATAGCTCCTCTCTGTTACAATGCTAAACCACATGTCTCACATTTGACTTCCCTAAAATTGTTGGAACTTGGCTATGAGGCTCTGGCACTCCCCCTCTACTCACTGGGCCTCTCGCCTACTGAGTACAATATTTCAGACACCTGGACTGCTATTTACAAAATAAAAAAAAATTATTCATCAAATAATATATTGTAATGTAGATTATTTTAATTAGTAAAAAGAGTTAAAATTCGTTGGTTTTGTTTAATTTTAAAACCATAATTCTTCATTATTCTACGAAACAACCTTATAATATTTGATGAAGCAGACATAGCTCCTCTCTGTTACAACGCTCAACCACATGTCTCACATTTGACTACCCAAAAATTGTTGCAACTTGGCTATGAGACTCTGCCACTCCCCCTCTACTCACTGGGCCTCTCGCCTACTGAGTACAATATTTCAGACACCTGGACTGCTATTTACAAAATAAAAAAAATTATTCATCAAATAATATAATGTAATGTAGATTATTTTAATTAGTAAAAAGAGTTAAAATTTGTTGGTTTTTTTTTTTTTTTAAACCAAAATTCTTTATATTTTTACGAACCAACCCAATAATATTTGATGAAGCGGACATAGTTCCTCTCTGTTACAACGCTCAACCACATGTCTCACATTTGACTTCCCAAAAATTGTCGGAACTTGGCTATGAGACTCTGCCACTCCCCCTCTACTCACTGGGCTTCTCGCCTACTGATTACAATATTTCAGACACCTGGACTGCTATTTACAAAATAAAAAAAATTATTCATCAAATAATATAATGTAATGTAGATTATTTTAATTAGTAAAAAAGAGTTAAAATTCGTTGGTTTTGTTTTATTTTAAAACCATAATTCTTTATTATTTAATGAAACAACCCAATAATATTTGATGAATCAGACTTAGCTCCTCTGTGTTACAACGCTCAACCACATGTCTCACATTTGACTTCCCAAAAATTATTGGAACTTGGCGATGAGACTCTGCCTCTCCCCCTCTAATCACTGGGCCTCTCACTTACTGAGTACAATATATCAGACACCTGGACTGCTATTTACAAAATAAAAAAAATTATTCATCAAATAATATATTGTAATGTAGATTATTTTAATTAGTAAAAAGAGTTAAAATTCGTTGGTTTTGTTCAATTTTAAAACCATAATTCTTTATTATATTACGAAACAACCTTATAATATTTGATGAAGCAGACATAGCTCCTCTCTGTTACAACGCTCAACCACATGTCTCACATTTGACTACCCAAAAATTGTTGCAACTTGGCTATGAGACTCTGCCACTCCCCCTCTACTCACTGGGCCTCTCGCCTACTGAGTACAATATTTCAGACACCTGGACTGCTATTTACAAAATAAAAAAAATTATTCATCAAATCATATAATGTAATGTAGATTATTTTAATTAGTAAAAAGAGTTAAAATTCATTGGTTTTGTTTTATTTTAAAACCATAATTCTTTATTATTTTACGAAACAACCCAATAATATTTGATGAAGCAGACATAGCTCCTCTCTGTTACAACACTTAACCACATGTCTCTCATTTGACTTCCCAAAAATTGTTGGAACTTGGCTATGAGACTCTGCCACTCCCCCTCTAATCACTGGGCCTCTCATCTACTGAGTACAATATTTCAGACACCTGGACCGCTATTTACAAAATAAAAAAAATTATTCATCAAATAATATAATGTAATGTGGATTATTTTAATTAGTAAAAAGAGTTAAAATTTGTTGGTTTTGTTTTATTTTAAAACCATAATTCTTTATTATTTTACGAAACAACCAAATAATATTTGATGAAGCAGACATAGCTCCTCTCTGTTACAATGCTCAACCACATGTCTCACACTTGACTTCCCAAAAATTGTTGGAACTTGGCTATGAGACTCTGCCACTCCCCCTCTACTCACTGGGCCTCTCGCCTACTGATTATAATATTTCAGACACCTGGACTGCTATTTACAAAATAAAAAAAAATATTTATCAAATAATATAATGTAATGTAGATTATTTTAATTAGTAAAAAGAGTTAAAATTTATTGGTTTTGTTTTATTTTAAAACCATAATTCTTTATTATTTTACGAAACAACCCAATAATATTTGATGAAGCAGACATAGCTCCTCTCTGTTACAATGCTAAACCACATGTCTCACATTTGACTTCCCTAAAATTGTTGGAACTTGGCTATGAGGCTCTGGCACTCCCCCTCTACTCACTGGGCCTCTCGCCTACTGAGTACAATATTTCAGACACCTGGACTGCTATTTACAAAATAAAAAAAAATTATTCATCAAATAATATATTGTAATGTAGATTATTTTAATTAGTAAAAAGAGTTAAAATTCGTTGGTTTTGTTTAATTTTAAAACCATAATTCTTCATTATTTTACGAAACAACCTTATAATATTTGATGAAGCAGACATAGCTCCTCTCTGTTACAACGCTCAACCACATGTCTCACATTTGACTACCCAAAAATTGTTGCAACTTGGCTATGAGACTCTGCCACTCCCCCTCTACTCACTGGGCCTCTCGCCTACTGAGTACAATATTTCAGACACCTGGACTGCTATTTACAAAATAAAAAAAATTATTCATCAAATAATATAATGTAATGTAGATTATTTTAATTAGTAAAAAGAGTTAAAATTTGTTGGTTTTTTTTTTTTTTTAAACCAAAATTCTTTATATTTTTACGAACCAACCCAATAATATTTGATGAAGCGGACATAGTTCCTCTCTGTTACAACGCTCAACCACATGTCTCACATTTGACTTCCCAAAAATTGTCGGAACTTGGCTATGAGACTCTGCCACTCCCCCTCTACTCACTGGGCTTCTCGCCTACTGATTACAATATTTCAGACACCTGGACTGCTATTTACAAAATAAAAAAAATTATTCATCAAATAATATAATGTAATGTAGATTATTTTAATTAGTAAAAAAGAGTTAAAATTCGTTGGTTTTGTTTTATTTTAAAACCATAATTCTTTATTATTTAATGAAACAACCCAATAATATTTGATGAATCAGACTTAGCTCCTCTGTGTTACAACGCTCAACCACATGTCTCACATTTGACTTCCCAAAAATTATTGGAACTTGGCGATGAGACTCTGCCTCTCCCCCTCTAATCACTGGGCCTCTCACTTACTGAGTACAATATATCAGACACCTGGACTGCTATTTACAAAATAAAAAAAATTATTCATCAAATAATATATTGTAATGTAGATTATTTTAATTAGTAAAAAGAGTTAAAATTCGTTGGTTTTGTTCAATTTTAAAACCATAATTCTTTATTATATTACGAAACAACCTTATAATATTTGATGAAGCAGACATAGCTCCTCTCTGTTACAACGCTCAACCACATGTCTCACATTTGACTACCCAAAAATTGTTGCAACTTGGCTATGAGACTCTGCCACTCCCCCTCTACTCACTGGGCCTCTCGCCTACTGAGTACAATATTTCAGACACCTGGACTGCTATTTACAAAATAAATAAAATTATTCATCAAATCATATAATGTAATGTAGATTATTTTAATTAGTAAAAAGAGTTAAAATTCATTGGTTTTGTTTTATTTTAAAACCATAATTCTTTATTATTTTACGAAACAACCCAATAATATTTGATGAAGCAGACATAGCTCCTCTCTGTTACAACACTTAACCACATGTCTCTCATTTGACTTCCCAAAAATTGTTGGAACTTGGCTATGAGACTCTGCCACTCCCCCTCTAATCACTGGGCCTCTCATCTACTGAGTACAATATTTCAGACACCTGGACCGCTATTTACAAAATAAAAAAAATTATTCATCAAATAATATAATGTAATGTGGATTATTTTAATTAGTAAAAAGAGTTAAAATTTGTTGGTTTTGTTTTATTTTAAAACCATAATTCTTTATTATTTTACGAAACAACCAAATAATATTTGATGAAGCAGACATAGCTCCTCTCTGTTACAACGCTCAACCACATGTCTCACACTTGACTTCCCAAAAATTGTTGGAACTTGGCTATGAGACTCTGCCACTCCCCCTCTACTCACTGGGCCTCTCGCCTACTGATTATAATATTTCAGACACCTGGACTGCTATTTACAAAATAAAAAAAAATATTTATCAAATAATATAATGTAATGTAGATTATTTTAATTAGTAAAAAGAGTTAAAATTTATTGGTTTTGTTTTATTTTAAAACCATAATTCTTTATTATTTTACGAAACAACCCAATAATATTTGATGAAGCAGACATAGCTCCTCTCTGTTACAATGCTAAACCACATGTCTCACATTTGACTTCCCTAAAATTGTTGGAACTTGGCTATGAGGCTCTGGCACTCCCCCTCTACTCACTGGGCCTCTCGCCTACTGAGTACAATATTTCAGACACCTGGACTGCTATTTACAAAATAAAAAAAAATTATTCAGCAAATAATATAATGTAATGTAGATTATTTTAATTAGTAAAAAAGAGTTAAAATTCGTTGGTTTTGTTTTATTTTAAAACCATAATTCTTTATTACTTTACGAAACAACCTTATAATATTTGATGAAGCAG
This sequence comes from Arma custos, assembly GCA_037127475.1. Taxonomy (NCBI): domain Eukaryota; kingdom Metazoa; phylum Arthropoda; class Insecta; order Hemiptera; family Pentatomidae; genus Arma; species Arma custos. The sequence continues at coordinate 227,080,937 of CM073759.1, forward strand.
ACATAGCTGCTCTCTGTTACAACACTCAACCACATGTCTCACATTTGACTACCCAAAAATTGTTGGAACTTGGCTATGAGACTCTGCCACTCCCCCTCTACTCACTGGGCCTCTCGCATACTGAGTACAATATTTCAGACACCTGGACTGCTATTTACAAAATAAAAAAAAATTATTCAGCAAATAATATAATGTAATGTAGATTATTTTAATTAGTAAAAAAGAGTTAAAATTCGTTGGTTTTGTTTTATTTTAAAACCATACATCTTTATTATTTTATGAAACAACCCAATAATATTTGATGAATCAGACTTAGCTCCTCTGTGTTACAACGCTCAACCACATGTCTCACATTTGACTTCCCAAAAATTATTGGAACTTGGCGATGAGACTCTGCCTCTCCCCCTCTAATCACTGGGCCTCTCACTTACTGAGTACAATATATCAGACACCTGGACTGCTATTTACAAAAAAAAAAAAATTATTCATCAAATAATATATTGTAATGTAGATTATTTTAATTAGTAAAAAGAGTTAAAATTCGTTGGTTTTGTTTAATTTTAAAACCATAATTCTTTATTATTTTACGAAACAACCTTATAATATTTGATGAAGCAGACATAGCTCCTCTCTGTTACAACACTCAACCACATGTCTCACATTTGACTACCCAAAAATTGTTGCAACTTGGCTATGAGACTCTGCCACTCCCCCTCTACTCACTGGGCCTCTCGCCTACTGAGTACAATATTTCAGACACCTGGACTGCTATTTACAAAATAAAAAAAATTATTCATCAAATAATATAATGTAATGTAGATTATTTTAATTAGTAAAAAGAGTTAAAATTCGTTGGTTTTGTTTTATTTTAAAACCATAATTCTTTATTACTTTACGAAACAACCTTATAATATTTGATGAAGCAGACATAGCTGCTCTCTGTTACAACACTCAACCACATGTCTCACATTTGACTACCCAAAAATTGTTGGAACTTGGCTATGAGACTCTGCCACTCCCCCTCTACTCACTGGGCTTCTCGCCTACTGAGTACAATATTTAAGAAACCTGGACTGCTATTTACAAAATAAAAAAAAATCATTTATCAAATAATATAATGTAATGTAGATTATTTTAATTAGTAAAAAGAGTTAAAATTTGTTGTTTTTTTTTTTTTTTTAAACCAAAATTCTTTATATTTTTACGAACCAACCCAATAATATTTGATGAAGCAGACATAGCTCCTCTCTGTTACAACGCTCAACCACATGTCTCACATTTGACTTCCCAAAAATTTTTGGAACTTGGCTATGAGACTCTGCCACTCCCCCTCTACTCACTGGGCCTCTCGCCTACTGAGTACAATATTTCAGACACCTGGACTGCTATTTACAAAATAAAAAAATATTATTCAGCAAATAATATAATGTAATGTAGATTATTTTAATTAGTAAAAAAGAGTTAAAATTCGTTGGTTTTGTTTTATTTTAAAACCATAATTCTTTATTATTTAATGAAACAACCCAATAATATTTGATGAATCAGACTTAGCTCCTCTCTGTTACAACGCTCAACCACATGTCTCACATTTGACTTCTCAAAAATTTTTGGAACTTGGCTATGAGACTCTGCCACTCCCCCTCTACTCACTGGGCCTCTCGCCTACTGAGTACAATATTTCAGACACCTGGACTGCTATTTACAAAAAAAAAAAAATTATTCATCAAATAATATATTGTAATGTAGATTATTTTAATTAGTAAAAAGAGTTAAAATTCGTTGGTTTTGTTTAATTTTAAAACCATAATTCTTTATTATTTTACGAAAGAACCCAATAATATTTGATGAAGCAGACATAGCTCCTCTCTGTTACAATGCTCAACCACATGTCTCACATTTGACTTCCCTAAAATTGTTGGAACTTGGCTATGAGGCTCTGGCACTCCCCCTCTTCTCACTGGGCCTCTCATCTACTGAGTACAATATTTCAGACACCTGGACTGCTATTTACAAAATTAAAAAAATTATTCATCAAATAATATATTGTAATGTAGATTATTTTAATTAGTAAAAAGAGTTAAAATTCGTTGGTTTTGTTTAATTTTAAAACCATAATTCTTTATTATTTTACGAAACAACCTTATAATATTTGATGAAGCAGACATAGCTCCTCTCTGTTACAACGCTCAACCACATGTCTCACATTTGACTTCCCAAAAATTATTGGAACTTGGCGATGAGACTCTGCCTCTCCCCCTCTAATCACTGGGCCTCTCACTTACTGAGTACAATATATCAGACACCTGGACTGCTATTTACAAAATAAAAAAAATTATTCATCAAATAATATATTGTAATGTAGATTATTTTAATTAGTAAAAAGAGTTAAAATTCGTTGGTTTTGTTTAATTTTAAAACCATAATTCTTTATTATTTTACGAAACAACCTTATAATATTTGATGAAGCAGACATAGCTCCTCTCTGTTACAATGCTCAACCACATGTCTCACATTTGACTACCCAAAAATTGTTGCAACTTGGCTATGAGACTCTGCCACTCCCCCTCTACTCACTGGGCCTCTCGCCTACTGAGTACAATATTTCAGACACCTGGACTGCTATTTACAAAATAAAAAAAATTATTCATCAAATAATATAATGTAATGTAGATTATTTTAATTAGTAAAAAGAGTTAAAATTCGTTGGTTTTGTTTTATTTTAAAACCATAATTCTTTATTACTTTACGAAACAACCTTATAATATTTGATGAAGCAGACATAGCTGCTCTCTGTTACAACACTCAACCACATGTCTCACATTTGACTACCCAAAAATTGTTGGAACTTGGCTATGAGACTCTGCCACTCCCCCTCTACTCACTGGGCTTCTCGCCTACTGAGTACAATATTTAAGAAACCTGGACTGCTATTTACAAAATAAAAAAAAATCATTTATCAAATAATGTAATGTAATGTAGATTATTTTAATTAGTAAAAAGAGTTAAAATTTGTTGGTTTTTTTTTTAAACCAAAATTCTTTATATTTTTACGAACCAACCCAATAATATTTGATGAAGCAGACATAGCTCCTCTCTGTTACAACGCTTAACCACATGTCTCACATTTGACTTCCCAAAAATTGTTGGAACTTGGCTATGAGACTCTGCCACTCCCCCTCTACTCACTGGGCCTCTCGCCTACTGAGTACAATATTTCAGACACCTGGACTGCTATTTACAAAATAAAAAAAATCATTCATCAAATAATATAATGTAATGTAGATTATTTTAATTAGTAAAAAGAGTTAAAATTTGTTGGTTTTGTTTTTTTTTTTAAACCAAAATTCTTTATATTTTTATGAACCAACCCAATAATATTTGATGAAGCAGACATTGCTCCTCTCTGTTACAACACTCAACCACATGTCTCACATTTGACTTCCCAAAAATTGTTGGAACTTGGCTATGAGACTCTGCCACTCCCCCTCTACTCACTGGGCTTCTCGCCTACTGAGTACAATATTTAAGAAACCTGGACTGCTATTTACAAAATAAAAAAAAATCATTTATCAAATAATATAATGTAATGTAGATTATTTTAATTAGTAAAAAGAGTTAAAATTTGTTGGTTTTTTTTTTTTTTTAAACCAAAATTCTTTATATTTTTACGAACCAACCCAATAATATTTGATGAAGCAGACATAGCTCCTCTCTGTTACAACGCTTAACCACATGTCTCACATTTGACTTCCCAAAAATTGTTGGAACTTGGCTATGAGACTCTGCCACTCCCCCTCTACTCACTGGGCCTCTCGCCTACTGAGTACAATATTTCAGACACCTGGACTGCTATTTACAAAATAAAAAAATTATTCATCAAATAATATAATGTAATGTAGATTATTTTAATTAGTAAAAATAGTTAAAATTCTTTGGTTTTGTTTTATTTTAAAACTATAATTCTTTATTATTTTACGAAACAACCCAATAATGTTTGATGAAGCAGACATAGCTCCTCTCTGTTACAACTCTCAACCACATGTCTCACATTTGACTTCCCAAAAATTGTTGGAACTTGGCTATGAGACTCTGCCACTCCCCCTCTACTCACTGGGCCTCTCGCCTACTGATTACAATATTTCAGACACCTGGACTGCTATTTACAAAATAAAAAAAATCATTCATCAAATAATATAATGTAATGTAGATTATTTTAATTAGTAAAAAGAGTTAAAATTTGTTGGTTTTGTTTTTTTTTTAAACCAAAATTCTTTATATTTTTATGAACCAACCCAATAATATTTGATGAAGCAGACATTGCTCCTCTCTGTTACAACACTCAACCACATGTCTCACATTTGACTTCCCAACAAATTCAAATGCTACACACATTACATAAGGGACAAATTACCAACAAAAAAAATTTCCAGGAAGTGCTTATACAATGTAGGGCTATGTTTCTAGTGAATTGAATCCTTCAAATAAGAAAAATTCCAGTAAAATTTATCTATTTTTAGAAACAGTTCCTAGTAAAAATTCGTTTAATTGTGGCTATGGATTTTTTAAATAACTGAGGAGAAAACATAAAAATGTGATGTCGGATACCACGGGAGTCCCGGAAGGACCCCAGCCACATTTTTGAGAGAATGAAAATTTGTGAAAATTCGAAAAGGCTCTCTAATACTTTCGTTTCAGTTCCTAATTATTCCAGACAGTTTTGCGTTAAAATTCATTGAATGTGATCAATCGATTTCTTCAAACATAGTTTCAAAAATTGGAAACATGTGGGACCTAAATTGACCCCATGGTACTTGGAGGGTTAAGTGAACTATGAAAATATTATATTTTATGGTACATTTGATTATTATATATAGTTAACAGTTAGGTTTCGGATTTACAGGTGAAAGGTGAGAGGAGGATTGAAAGACTTGTCGGCATTATTTACTATTATTATGTACTGCACATTACGTTATGTACTGTGCCGTATTATGTACGGCATTATGCATCCAAATGCAACACAACAAGACATTTTGCTAAATACACGTTCAGTGATCAGATCAAAAAGTATACAAAACTCAAAGACACCACGAGATAACACAATGTTGAATAATATTTAAGTAAACAGAAGTACACGAGCTAAGTAAGAGAAGTAAACTGAGCGATGCACCACTTGGTTGGGGCGGGAAGAGTGGGGGGGGGTCCAGTGGGGGGCTTCCTTCACTCGCTGTATCTGGCATGCCGCTTCTAGTTGGTTCTAAGTTCTGTGGCTGTACCAGAGTGGTTTCGTCTCAAGTATGCTCATAATCACTTGGGAAAAAAGACAAAACACTACATGTATTTATATACTCCATTGCACCCCATGATCATTTCACACCACTCGAAGAATTACCAGCTAAAGTTAGGTTAGCTACAGTGGCTAGATACACATGGACATTGATGGGAATATTTGAGTAAATAAATAGTTCAAATTATATTACATTAAAAAGGATATTTTACTATAATCACTAAACATCCTAGTAATACATTCTTTGTGTATAAACATATAAAAATAAACAAGGATTTAATAATACATTTTTTTTTTTAGAATAATTTATTAATAATTACAAATGTAATTATATTACATCAAGTAAATTGCTGTATGAACAAAGGACATGAAAAAAAAACACTTGTGGAGAAATTATCCATTGATAGCACTTCAATAAAGTTCTATTGTAGAAGGTCTCGAGGCCATCTTCTTTTCAGACGCCTCGGAGCGTTATCAGGAATATTATGGGAAGCAAGTTGAGGGACTAGCGGATTTAAGTGTGTGTGGAGCTTGTCATGGAAGGATAGGTATCTAGTTTGGGCCAAATCAGCAACATATGGGATATTAAGATCATGATGGATGAGTTTGTTTGTGACATAATAAGGAGCATTGAGGATTTTACGAAGGATTTTGGATTGTAAGGAGTGGTTACGAGATGAATTGGATGGTTCAGTAGAGCCCCAAATAATAAAAATAAAACTCATTTATTTATTTTTACTAATCTCACAATGAAAATGATAAATCTTCTCTAACAAAAATGATAAATCTTTGTTTTTCCCAATATTTGTTTATCTTCTTTTAGCAAAACTCTTGTGTCGAATGTGTTGGGTTGTTTTCAAATCCAGTTCCACAAAATCTACCGCATATTGAAACTTTTTTCAATAATGGAGTACACGCAACGTTTAAAGAAGGTGAATTTGTCATTCAACATGTTAATGATAGGAATCCTCTGAATCAAGTAGTCGAAATCATTTTTAAAAAACTGCTCAACTGTCAAGCATGTAGTGGAGAAACTCGAAAAGGAAAATAAAAACAGCCAGCAAAAAAGTTAAAAATGTAAGAAAAGTGATAGGGGAGAGATTTGAACCGTCAGAGAAATAAAAAAAAATCCACGTTTGAGAGCACACAACAAAGTACAACCTGCAAAGTGCCAAAGAAATATTAAACTAAATTAATAGTTAACAAAATAAAATGTTTATAAGCTAATATTACTCAGAATCTAATAAGAAGTGAGGTACATCATTTTGACTGTGAGATGAAATTATTTATTCATTTTTTGTTTGTTAATTTTTTAAATAATCAAAGTTGGATATTTTAAATTTAATTTTTTGTATATACTTAAATCTATGTTCTAAATAAATGACTTGAAGAGTTTCTGTTTTTGTTCCTTGTAACCATTTAAATTTTTCTTTTTTTTTTCTTCTTTTTCCAGGGTGTATCAGTTTCACTGCGAGCCACTGAATATGCCACATATATAAAAAATTAGTTGTACTTATGATAGTTATCTACACATAACGACTTTCCAGTCTTACTTTTCAATATTATTCCTTGCTATTCCTGATTAATCTAGCATTGCTGCGTTCAAGTCTGTTAAGTTAAATAATGTTTATAAAAGTAAAACTTCTCCCAACGAACACCTCTTGCCAACGGATAATTTATAATTGCGTTGTCCGGGAAGTCTACTTTATATCCATTAGGTCGTCAAGAAATTAAAAATAAAATAAAGATTTATTATTCTGTTAAAAGAAATTTATAGGCTGAGATCTGCATGACTCCGATGGCAATAAATACAAGTCGACCATGACCTCCTTCTGCATTTCCATTTCAGCCTTCCACTTCAAATAATCACCGGCTGCTTGGCATAGCTTCAACAGCCCATCTCGCCTTTACCATATTAAGGATATCGCACATAGTGCCCTTTTAAATTATCTTAAGGGGTGGAGAATACGAGGCATTCCAAAATAGTTCAATAATTCTTTTAACTAAGTTTTTTTGTAAAACAAAACCAAATTTTTTTTTTGTAATCTTCCATGTTTCGCCTCTAAGCCAATTAAAAATGATGAAATATTTTGTGCTGAAGTTTCAGCCAACTACTTGGGCCAACATAAAGTCTTTACTCTACAAGAATGTAAAGTCGAGGAGTAACTTCGTAAAATAATACACTTTTATAATTAATTACGACGGTTACATAATAAATATTTTATAAACATATAAAACAGGTGTTCTAGGATAAATCACCTCCCTGCAGAACCGTTGTCCTAGAAACAGTAGAGACTCTACCATCTACTGAATAGTGGTGGGGCCTAAATAACGTAAGTCTAAAATAACGTAATGTTGGAAAATAACGGTTACTATGATAACGTGTATCAGAACGAGCTCGTTATTGGAATAACTCCTTCATCGTTTCACTCGCCAATAACCAAATAGCACTTCGACATGATTTTAATAAGAGCTGAAGGTCGAGGCCTTCCTTTTCATTCACAATTACTGATTGAAAATTTAACAAGAAAATCAAACTTTGCTAATTCGTAAAAAAAAAATGGAAAAAATGTCAAGTAAATATGTTTTATTACCATAAAACTGCTTTAGACATTATTGAAACAGCGACCCCTAAGTTATTGCTAGCCGTTATCGGAACTATTGAAACGTGATTGACTTCGTTGCCTCTTTTTTTTGCGAATAGAGAAGGATTTCATTCACAATTACTGATTGAAAATTTAACAAAAAAATCAAACTTTGCTAATTCGCACAAAAAAAATATCAAGTAAATATGTTTTAAAACCATAAAACTGCCTTAGACGTTATTGAAGCAGCGACATCTACGTTATTAGACGTTATCGGAACTATTAAAGCGTTATTGGCTTCGTTGCCTCTTTTTTTTGCGAATATAGAAGGATTTCATTCACAATTACTGATTGAAAAATTAACAAAAAAATCAAACTTTGCTAATTCGCACAAAAAAATGGAAAAAATATCAAGTAAATATGTTTTAAAACCGTAAAACTGCCTTAGACGTTATTCAAGTGGCGACCCCTACGTTATCTAAACGTTATCGGAACTATTATACCAATATGAAATGTAAAATATATCTGGAACTATTCCATGGAGTTATGGAAAAGGATTGACAATGCTAATAGACCCCATAGATTTGTTTAAGAGGGTGACACAAAGTTGGAAAATACTGTAAAAGAGATTACTGTACAACAATAAATTATAAAAGGTAATTGATGAAGAAAGGGTATAATGAAATTAAAGTACTAATATAATGATAAGCTTTTATTAGATATTGAAGTACAAAAAGGATGAAAAATTACTACAGATTATTAATTAATAACATAGCCTAAATAATTTTACTATAAAAAAAAAATAAACAGTTTCTCCAAATTAAAAATAATAAATATGTGTATTATGAAGTTCGTTATGAACATCCAAAAATTTAATAAACTAAATAAAAAACAGAAACAAAATATAAAATCTTTAATATTAATCAATAATGCATAAATTTGTTTTATGTTAACATGGATATATATTTATTTAATGTAGCAATTGTATTGATTGATTCATAATTCAGAAAGAGCATATCTGATATTCCGTTTCCAACATTTTTAATAAAGTCATATTCTGAGTTGTATTATGAATATGACTTTATTATGGGAATATTGGCATTGAAAGAAAAAGTTTCAAGCTTTTAAAAATGTTCTAGTGGTTAATAAAAGAATTTTGTATCAATAACCAAATTTTTTATTTTTTTAACTCACATGTAACTTTCAAATATCTCCATTGCAATATTAGGTTTTTTGAGTAATGACACCGTTCTTTTGAAGGAATGATATGTGAGGAATAAATTTAAAAATGTATTCATAAAAAAAAAGGTGAAAAAATTACAGGCATTTAACTTGTACATACGACTCTTCGTAAAAATAATTACTTATATTTTTAAATATTCTAAATAAAAAAACAACGATTGTCTCTTTTTAACAGAAACCTTTTTCTGTTTCACAAGGTTTCTTATTATTATCTTTTGGCTAATATTAAATAAGTAAATCAATTAAAATAAACAATAATTTAACACCTCTAGCTTTAACTGGTTACATAAATAGTAGAAGGTAGCATAAGAGGCACTGTAATCTAAATACATATATTCACTTCGAAAGAACCGACCTCAAAAGTATGGTCGAAGCCATTACTGGGAACTCTAAACTCAGGAAGAATCTTCAGGGTTTGGTACTAGGCTAGGATCTTTACAGTTTCTAAAACAAGCAAAAGAAGTTTTATTCGGCCATTAGATTAGTAGTTAATAAATAGATTTTAAAAAAATAAATTAAGCTTATTAATTTAACGATATTACCATTTTAGCCACTCTACTCTCAAAAACCTAACTAATTTTTAAGTAATTACAAAGTTTATCTTTATGTGCTTTTCACTTTCTCTTAACCAGATTATTATAACTAGGGCTGTGAATTATATGCATTTGCATATTTTTCTTGGTTAACTGAAAAATCCTGTATTAACAAACTGCATATGTTTTGAACTATTTGGAACCAATTTAAGCTATATTTATTTTGCACATTTCTACATATTTTATCATAAATGCATATTTTTGCATATTTGGTTTTAAGTTACATATTTTTATACATCTTCGGCATTTAGCATTAAAAAAAAATTAAACTTTAAATTAAAATTCTGTGCTTTTCACCACTACTTTCTACGATCTTTATATTATATTCGCTAGAAGTAGAAAGGAATATTGTGTTAGTGCCACTATCAATGTTTTCGTCGAATTTAGATATTTTGGTATAAATCTTCTTTCCTCCTCTCTAACATATTTCTCAGATTCTCCTTCCTTTGACATCCGATCTTTTATGACAGAATTTCACGGGTTTTTCACAGTGAAACATTATTTCTGTTTTGTTAACTGTTTGCATCTCTAATGCCGAAAGTCACGGAAAAGACAAAAGTTCTTGTGCAGAAGTAAATACGTGAATTTTCAAGTGAGACTTTTAAGGGGGATGGATCTATACTGTGTTAGTTGTGAAAAACCTGTCTCAATTGTGTCACGTTTTTTGGTAACACAACACATAAAGACGGCAAAACATCAGGATAACAAAGATAAGAAATCAAAATTTCAATCAACTTTTTTGACGCAAGCTTCTACCAGTGGGCCTGGAGAATCCGATCTCGTTACCGATTTATGTCGAGCTTTACCTAGAGCTGATATACCATTCCATAAAATAAGCCACCGTGAATTAAAGGTTTTTTGGAGAAGTACATAGGGAAAAGCATACCTCACGAAAGTACCCTCAGGAAATCTCATCTGGATCTTATATACAATGAAACACTCCATAAAATCAGAGACTGGATAAAAAATGGTCCGATCTGGGTCTCGATGGACGAGACAACAGATGTTGAAGGCAGATATGTTGTCAACTTAACCGTCGGAAAACTCTCTGTGGATTCACCATCACAACCTTTTTTGCTGAACTGTGAGGTACTTGAAAAATGTAATCATGCTAACATTGCCAGGTATTTCAAATTATTAGTTGTTACAAATTTTAGTATTACAAAAAGCCTCCACGTACTGGCCTACAATGGGAGCTCTAAATTATGCCTATCCAGGTTTAATTAGGATAGTTACTTTAACGAGCACAGGAACGGAACCTCCATATTAACCTTTTAAAATGCCCTAGGGCCATCTGCCGGGCTGCGAAATCGCGATATCATTGCTATGCTAACCACTAGGCCACAGGTGACACTTTTACTCTTTAAGATAACTTTATCTTTTCGTTTAAATTTAATTGCATTTTATTATTATTCTATTTTAATTATTATTATTATTTATTTTTTACTTTATTTTATTATCATTTTCGCATTAATTTCTTTTTATTACCATACGTATATATTTTTCCGCATGTATATATTTATTTATTTTATTTTGTTTATATTATTGTTTTGTTATGGAATGACTGTAAGCTACATAGCACCACTACTTATTGCCCACAAGTGGCAGATTGTAATGCTCAATAAAGTGTATAAAAAAAAAAGACACTTAGACTTAGGAAATATCAGTAGGAGTGTAGGATTAAGTTTTGTTGTTAGTGTATAATAAGCCTATAATAGACTATATATAGAACAGCATAATAAGAGAAATAAAGTTAGCTGTTATCTATATGCGTGTCGTCATTCTGCCCCAATACCCCCTTTTTTTTAAGATATTCATTCAGTCTAATCGTATCTTATATGTAATGCTGTATCCTATGTTTATCATATTTTACTTCATTTTTATTATATTTTTCTTTATTTCAGTTGTAATGTTTTTTTTTTGTATTTTGTCTATCCATTACTGAAGAAGACCTACTGGGTGACTTCTTCAAAGTGTCTTCGCCGATGGACACTCCTCATAAGGAGGGGGTATGACCTGTATACTTCAAAGGGTGAACATTCGTGAAAGTTTTGCAGGGTCGTGGGAATGAGGAGTCTTCTTTCAAGTTAAATTTAAATAGAGAGCTTTGTTGAAAATGTACCTTGTTGGTAACGGGGTGAAATGTGCCCTTCCTAAACATTGTTGAATATTTACAAAGGAAAAGCCGGCTTTTTGCTTTACATATTCATCACACAACCTTGTTTTGTAATATCTTTAGAATAAAAAGAGATAGGAATAAACTTAAATGTCAGGAAATTATTATATTTTTATTATTCTTAACTAGCCAATTATATCTAGATTATATACATATTATAATATGATATAAAAATAATAGCAAAAAGGTTTCTAGTTACTTTTAAATATATAAATTGAATATATTTAATAATGCATGTACATGTTTATGTAATAATAAAGATACCAGTTTGGTGGTAAATAAGGCCACTTTGAAGGAGTAGAAAGTTTGTTTCTACATATTTGAATCACATTTGTGCCTCAAAATTTGGCTAATACTCAAGTTTAAATTTAGTTTTGATTTTGAAATCATCAACCTTTCATTTCAACAAAGTTGCAGCTCACCTTTACCGACTATCCCCAGATCTGCCACCCATGTGCCGGCTCCCCTAGTATAAATATTCCTAATATTATTCTTTCAAAATTTGTTAAGCGAATAACAATGAAATAAAGATTATTCTGTTGTTATGATACTTGAGTGTATTTATGTAGATAAAAGAAAGAACGATATTTTTTTCTCATTTATCAATTGAGTTTCTGATGGAATATTCAATGTAAAACAAGAAAATTAGTATAAGCGAATTTTGGGAAGTATCAAAGAATTCTTAGCGCCAATGGTTGAAGAGTCTTATAGAGTTTAAAGATTGCGGAAGAAGTTACAACTCCATCACGAAGCTACTAATTCACGTAAGTAAAAAAATATTTTTATGTATAAATCTTTAAGCATTTTCTCTAACTAATCTTTTAATCTGCTCCTCAGTTAATAACTTGACTATTAACATAACTACAAAATTTTTGATAAGATAATTAAGATAATAATTAAGAGTAAGACACTATCATCTGTGATCACAAGTGTCTATAACACAGGCCAACAAAAAAAACCTTTTTGAAAACTTTTTTAATTTTAATAGCTGATCTTGATAGATTTTTATGTGCTGAATCCAAATCTGCTCGTAGTTTTTATGTATCACCCTTAGTTTCCAAGCAAAATGTATTTTATTATATAGTCTAATACCCATTTACAGTATATAGGGAAATCAATGAAACACTGTAGAATCGTAAAAATGGTTTGTATTTACAGTAAAATACTTGGAATAGTAATTTTATGTGATGATACAAGGTTCACTTGTCAACTGGAATTGGTTTATATTTTCTTTCCCTTTTTTCCTTGAAGCTTCTTGTGTAGCTTTTCCTGCGATGAATAGCTTGCTGAACTTCCCGGTGAAGTGACCAACAGTAATCCCCCATCATGTTGGTATTCCAGCGGCCCTGGTAACGTTTTTCCATCACTTTAACGTCCTGGTGAAAACGCTCACCTTGCTCCTCACTAACATCTCCTAAATTTTCCGGGAAGTAATCGAGGTGGCTGCTCAAAAAGTGAACTTTCAGGCTCATCAAACATCCTAACTGTTCAAATTTTTTTAACATGTTAGCAACAATAGCCTTATATTCTGGGTCTTTTTCATTTCCCAAAAACTTGGTGACAACTTGCTTGAATGAAACCCATGCTTCCTTTTCATTTGAGGTCATTGTGGATTCAAAGTTAACGTCAAACATCATTTTTCTAATATCAGGCCCGGTAAAGACGCCTTCTTTCAGTTTAGCTTCTGAAAGGTGTGGAAACTTCTGACAGAGATATTTGAAACAAAGCCCATCTTTAGGCAAAGCCTTTACAAACTGTTTCATGAGACCTAACTTAATATGTAGTGGTGGTAGGAGCACGTTTTTTGGATCTACAAGGTTTTTGCGTAAAATGTTCTTCTCGCCAGGCTTTAAAGACTCCCTAGCAGGCCAGTTCTTTCTGCACCAATGTTGATTCCGAGCTCTACTGTCCCATTCACACAAGAAACATGGAAATTTGGTAAAACCCCCTTGCTGACCAAGGAGCATGCACGTAACTTTCAAATCACCACATATCATCCAACCGTGTGCAGAATAACCTATTTTATTTAACACTATTTCTAGATTTTCGTAACTCTCTTTCATATGTACAGAATGACCGACAGGTACAGAGGCATACATGTTACCGTTGTGTGCTAAAACTGCCTTCAAACTATTTTTGGATGAATCAATAAACAACCTCCAATCTTCTGTTTTGTATTCAATTCCAAACTCATTCATTAAACCATGAATGTCTGAGCAGTACACCAAATCACCCTCTTGTTCAAAATACTTCGAAAATTGTTGTTCTCTCTTCCTATACACATGAATGCTGGTTCCAGCCGCCAGCAAGTTCTTTTCTTTTAGCCTAGAGCCAAGCAGTTCAGCTTTTTCTTTTGTTAAGCCCAGATCCCTAACTAAGTCATTAAGCTCGACCTGAGTGAACAATTTAGGCTCTACATTTTCTGTAACACATTGGAATTCTTCATCGTGTTCATCTAACTCCGACTGTACATCAGAAAATACTTCTGTTTCAATAGAATTTAAGTCCTCTGGTGGTTCCGGGATTGGCAAATCTACACCGTGCCCTACTGGTCGGATGGCGGACGGAAGGTTAGGGTAGCTTATTACCTTCTTGTTCTTTATTTCATGAATTTAACTATAAAATGTGAATAAATGGTGGGTGATACAACTTTTTAAGCATCATATTTGGATTCAGCAACCTAAACAACATAAGAATAAGGTATTTTCATTAAAAAAGTTTTTTCATCGTTGGCCTGTGTAATCAACAAATTTTATGTCGATCAACAAATCATGTTTATTTCTCATTTTATTCTTTTAGATCACTTTTATTTACATTTTATTTTCCTAGGTTTTTGTACAACTTAAGGAGTCATAAAATCTTAAGGAGTCTAAAATACAAACTAAAATCTTTAATTACATAAATTTAATTAAATGCTTTATTCCAAAAATATAAATAAAACACACAATGAAATGAATGAAACACGTCGGAAGCCAGACAGTATTTGATGAATCACAAGTCCAAGATAACGTAAAGTTTTCTTACTTAATCATTGGGAGTAGAGTTCTTTTAAAAAACGAGTTTTAATATTTTATTTATTTGGGAAAATAAATTATTTAGTTTTCTCCTCATTTAGGTCTCAGTTATTTTAGATTATTCGAAAGAACCCTGGCCTAGAATAAAGTACTATATCACAACTCTTTAATTATAATAAGTTCTTAATGAAACAATAATATTTAGGTTCAATATTTATATGTATATATATATATGTATATATAAGTTATTCCAATATTGGAAGGATTATTATTTGCGTTTATGTTTAGGATTAAGTTATCTTTCTTTTATCATATGTAAACTAATGTACCTATAAATACTGTAGCTAGTTGGAAATAAAGTTAGTCTTTTACTATCAGCGCGAGTATCTCTATGCCCCTTTCTCACTTTTTTTTACTATACGTGTTCAGTCTAATCCTAACTGGTGCCGAAACCCGGGACCCTTTTTATACGTGCACGTGTTTCGGTCGTAAACGTAACGGTCGTTGTTATTGTTAGTGTTTTTACAACCTGGAAGTCGAAAGTATGACTCAATCAGAAGAATTGAAAAAACTGGAATACCAGCTAGCACAGGCAGCTGTAGAGAGGGCAGGTTTGGAAGAACAACTGAAGAAAGCAACAGAAACGACCCAGTTTGAACTAGTAAAAATCCGGTTACAAAGTTCGGCTTTCATTCACGAAGTGATTAGCCAACTTGAACCCTTTACGGGAGTCATAGGAGATCTGGACCACTTTATAAAAGGAGCAGATCAGATCCAAGGACTTAGAGCTTATACAAGGAAAGAAAATGACATGCTTCAGGAGTCAGATGTAACGCTCTTAGAGGCAGCGCTCGTAGGACGTATCTCGAGGCGCATCCTTAATACAATCCAAGGAGATACAGCACATCCGTGGAAGGTGCTGAAGGCCCGCCTAAAAAAATTATATGGTGGAGGAAGGTGGACTCCCGAAGAAGATATATTCTACATACTAAAAGAGAGCAGGAAGCGAGACCAATCGGAGGGAGAATTCGCAGAGAAACTCCTCTTGCTGTATAATAGGTTGGTGGAAAAGATGGTGGAGTCAGTGGGTCAAGCTGAAGGGAATCAACGAATGACATTCATACGAGGAATTTTAAAGGTCCAGCTGAACCACTACTTGGATCGTCCGGGCTCATTATCCCGGGATCGTGACTTCGTGGAATGCGCTCACGAGATTATCGACACATACGAACGAAATGAAGCGCGGCCCGAGAGAACAGAGGTAGAATGGACGGAGGTAAAATCACCCAGGAAGAGTCCGAGGAGAACATCTAACAGGGACACCGACAACAGGGCGTTTCAAAGACAAACGACTGGAAGGCATGAGGACAAAAGGAGGAAGCAGGAACGCCGCTGCTACGAATGTAATAAAAGCGGACATATAGCAGCTCAATGCAATCTCATAAGGTGCTATGAGTGTGGAAGGAGAGAGCACGTCGCCAGGGAATGCCCGAGACGTAATCCTAGGGCGAACAGAAAGGACCAGCAGTACGAACCAATGGAGGTCAATAATCAGCGATAGAGAGGTCAGCCGAATCCCAGGAGGACCGGAGGACACGACTCCAGCAGTGACTCATCCGAAGAAGGAAGTGTAAGGTCTGAGCGCAGCACTCTGACGGTGAGGAGACAGGAGGTAAGAGGGGAAAAAAACGTGGAAAAGGGGGGCACTGGGGCAGACACATTCCCGAGACAATCGCGAGCAGAATGAGGATGCGGTAATTGGGGGGGGGCAACCAACACAGAGAGATTTTTGTTAACAATAGCATTGCGAGGGAATTATGGACAAGGTTGCCCGTGGCGATGTTAGAGGTGTCGGGAGTAAAATTTCTAGTCGATACGGGAAGTACCAATTCCTTGATTAGTCGACAGGGAGCGATTCAAATGAGTATTTGGGGACGGAAGCGACAGTGTAGTTGCACAATAACCACGGTGAGCGGGTCGTGTAAAACGTTGGGGAAAGTATTGCTTAACTTGAAAGAGTTGGCCGGGACGGAAACAGAAATTAACATACATGTGGTCGATAAACTAATGCCGGGGTACGACCTCATTATAGGGTGTGACGTTTTACGAGAGGCGGGGCTAATAGTGAGCGTAAGCCGAAGGATTTGGCGATATCGGATAGGAGACCGTAAGTACAAACCCCTTTCTGTTAAGCGTTCGAATATAGAAATTGGGGCCGCGGAGTATTGTACAAACGGAATAGAACGGGTTCTCCAGAGGAATATAGACTTGTTCTATAGAGAGGGGGAATTCTTGCCGACTACGGGAAAAACCGAACACAGCATTGCGCTGAAGCAGGAAACCCCGATATATGTCAAGGATAGGCGATATCCTCAGGCATTGCGAGATATCATACGGGAACAATTGGGGGAACTTCTTCGCCAAGGAATTATTCGACACAGCAGCTCTCCTTTTAATAGTCCTTTGCGGGTAGTGGAAAAGAAAGGCGGGGTTTCCAAACAATATCGGGTCGTTTTTGACTTCAGAAAGTCGAATGAGGCGACAAAGGATGAACGTTATCCCCTCCCGCGCATTGACGATATATTAGACCGTCTATCGGGTGCCACTATATTCAGCACTATGGATTTGAAAAGTGAGTACCACCAGGTCAGAATGGCTGAGGCGGACATTCCAAAAACCGCGTTCTCGTGGGAAAGAGGTCATTTCGAATTCGTCCGGATGTCGTTCGGGTTGAAGGGGGCGCCTCTCACTTTCCAGCGGTTGATGGACGAGTTTAAGAGAGGATTAGGGGAACACTTTTCCCAGGTGTATATGGATGACCTCATTGTTTTCAGCAGAAGCGAGACAGATCATGTGCAGCACCTCACTCAGGTCATGGATAGGGTGCGAGAGTTCGGCCTCAAACTGTCTAAAGACAAGTCACAATTCGGTTTGAGGGAAATTAAATTTTTAGGCCACATCGTTTCCCGGGAAGGGGTACAACCAGATCCTGCTAGAATCAGGGCGATCCAAGAGGCACCTCTCCCTACTAACGTTCGTGAGGTCCGTAGATTTTTGGGGATGATCAATTATTATCGGAAATTTATTCCAAATATAGCGGTACTGACGCACATATAACGGACATCCTTAGGAAGGGCAAGCGGTTAAAGTTAGGGTCGGAACAACTGGCCAGCTTCGAAAGATGCAAGGAGATTTTAACCACAGGACCATTATTGGCATTCCCCGACTTCCGGAGAACATTTAAAGTCACGACGGACGCTAGTGAGGTTGCGATCGGTGCCGTGTTATCCCAAAACTTCGAGGGTGGGGAAAAGCCATTGGCGTTCACGAGTCGCAAGTTACATGACGCCGAGCGTCGTTATAGCGCGATTGAGCGGGAACTATTTGCAGTGGTCTGGGCGGTCGAACATTTTCGGCCTTACATCTATGGGCGTCGATTTGACCTATTTACCGATCACAAACCGTTGATCCACTTGGGAACATTAAAGGAGTCCTCAGCGCGGATTCCCCGTAGGAAAGAACGGCTAGCGGTCTACGATTTTCAAGTGGTCCACAAGAAAGGCGCGGAAAATGCGGTCGCAGATTGGCTATCGAGGGCGTTGGTGATCATTGCGGTGGAGGACGAAACGACACCCGCCGAACCGTTCGCGTTACGCTACCTGTGGGACTGGGCGGAAAGCGGTCCGGAAATTCCCTTAGTGCGGCAAGTTTCAGAGGACAGTGCGGTATCTACTGAGCATCCAGTGGACCTCCGAGAGTCCGATGAGATCATAAAAGACAAAAAACGCCAGTTGATTCTTCGAACGAAACAGGATCGAGGGATTGAGACTCAGGCTAGTGAGTACGAGGGGCTTTCTAGTGTTTTAGTGCGCATGCCCGCGACAACGGATGAGGTCGAACAGGAACGGATCTTTCAGGAGTTCAGTATTCCGGGTCGTGCACTGCATATCTACGTGAGGAACCGCGTTATTTTGGACAAGTTACAGCGATTGTGGCGTCAGGAAAGGATTGGAGTGGATTATCCGATCATTCGCTGCTTACGACAGGTAGAGACGATCACTACTGCTGCGGCTCAACAGCAAGTCGTGGCCGATCATCACGAGGGGAAAACTAATCACCGGGAGGTAGAAGAAACGTTCAGAGCGTTGTACTTCTGGCGGAAGATGGGGCACACTGTTAGAGAATACATCGCGCGGTGCTCAGTATGTCAGCGGGCTAAGTACGACTGCCAACCCCCTATATGAGAAAAAGTAGTTACTCCAACGTCTATTGAACCTCTTCGGTCGATACAGGCAGACCTATATTCGAGTGATGGGCAATCTTGGGTGACCATGATCGACACTTTCAGTAAATTAGCGATGGCGTATCCGGTCGCGGAGAAGACACCAGAGGCAATTTGGGAAGCGATAGTACAATGGTGTGCGTGCTAAGGAGTGCCTGAGGTAATTGTGTCCGATGGGGGGAGGGAGTTCAATAATCCGTTAATTCGTGACGAGAGTAAGGGGCTGGGGATTAATTGGCGTTTGAACACTCCTCACCACGTTAAGGGCAGGGGCGCCGTGGAACGGTTGCACAACACCTTGGGGGAACATCTCCGGTTACTGAAACTAGGCCGTGACTTGGACTCGTACACAGCAATGCCGCGCGCTTTTATTGCCTATAATAATACTATCCATACTGCAACAGGATTAACACCTGTAGAAATTGTTTTCGGACAACAACGCCGGGACCGGGAGGATTTGCTTACGATCAATCATACTGAATTGAGCACGGAGATCCGCCGAGTGCGCGAGTTACAGAAAAAGCGTTGGACTACAGTTAGGGATAAACTGGTTCGCGGAAAACAAATGAGAATTGCCAAGGCCAATCAGAGGTCCGCTGTATTTAGGAAGGGGCCGCTAGCATTGGGGACGGTAGTATATCGCCGACTGCGAACAGCGCGCAATAAGACCGACGCACGATATGAAGGACCCTACAAAATAGTTACTATCCGTGAACGCAATTTGTTCACGATTCGCGCTGTTGATTATCCCTTCAAACAGCGGACAGTTCATTCGAGGAATTAAGGATACCTCAACTCCGGTCAAATTCACAGTCAGAGTGCGACGTTCAGGAGTGAGATAGGTTGTGTGTTATCCTCATTCTTTTGTGCTTTGTAGGTCTATGATATTGTATATTGGTGTAAACTTTCTAATATCAGATGTTTTTTATTTGCTGTAACATGTTCTGTATTTAATCTTAAGTTTTTTTTTCTTTTTGTAGATTTTCCTTTGTATCTTGTAGTTCTGTTTTATTATTTTTTTATTTTATTTTTGTATAGTTCCTCCTGTCGAAGGAACTGGAGGGGGGCAGTTATGCCAATATTGGAAGGATTATTATTTGCGTTTATGTTTAGGATTAAGTTATCTTTCTTTTATCATATGTAAACTAATGTAGCTATAAATACTGAAGCTAGTTGGAAATAAAGTTAGTCTTTTACTATCAGCGCGAGTATCTCTATGCCCCTTTATCCTTTTTTTTTACTATACGTGTTCAGTCTAATCCTAACTTATATATATATATATATATATATATATATATATATATATATATATATATATATATATATATATATAGGTTTAGTGGTTTCATAGGGCTACACTGATTGCATTAGCAGGCAGCCGGTCCTGCTACTGCATTCAGTGCGGCGAACCATCCACTATAAAAAATGGGTAACGTAACCACGGCAGAACCTCAAGGGTGGTTATGGAATTCTGCTTTCTTCTTTTACTTCCTCCAAGTTCCATTCTGCTTCGAGTTCCTCTACACTAGGATCTGTAATTTTCTCTGTCCCTCCCCATCTTTGTCGTCCCCTGGGGTCTTCCCAATAGCCAATCGATACACTTGATGTTTTTCTCTTACATATTTATTTTTTATATTCATGATGAAGAGCAGATTGTCTCCTTTGCCCAGCGAGAAGTATGCTGTCACTTTTAAAATTGTCTTACTTAAATAAGCTATTAAATACTTGTTTTTAATTTATAAATAAATATATTTTTTATAATTTTAACTAGCTTATGCCCGCGGATTCGCTCGCGTGGAATTTGGTCTGCCACATAAAGCTTCGTGAAAGGCCATTTTAAATAAATAATTTAATTATTTTTTAAAAATATAAGTTACTCGTATATCCAAAATTTCAAAATGTCTAACTTCAAAACTGACGGATTCTAAACTACTTTTGAACTCCTATTATATTAAAGGGGAAACTCATGAGGTGGAATTATCCAAATTTCTTTCTTAAACTATACAAAGAACCTATCTACAAATTTCAAGATGCTAAGTGCCTGATTTATTTATTATGTACTATAACGGGGGGGGGGGAGGCACATGCCCCCACATAAATGATGTGGGATGTGTATAGGGATGTGTTACCTATTTTACTCAATAAATTTCATCCAAATCCGTTCAGTAGTTTTTGCGAGAATACAAACTTTCACATTTATAAAATTAGTAAGATTAGTTGGATATCAAAACAAATAGTTTCACTCATGTTATTTCTGTTATTTTAACAACTATGATCATGATGTGATTTGTCTTTAATTATGTACAATCATGGATTCTCCTCAGTACCTATAAAACTGTCGGGGAGGTACGTGCCCCCGTGCACTCAAATAAAGGAAAGAAAGAAAAAGAAAGGAAAAGGTGTGGGAAAAAATAATTTAAAAGTATTATATGTTGAAGAAATTTGTCCGGGTAGAGAGAGGTCACTGAATGAATTTCTCGTGTAATTTGAGAAAATCTTTATTGAGAGCCAAATTACACGAGAAATTCATCCAGTGACCTCTACCCGGACCAATTTCTTCAACATACATTATCAAGGTCAACAATTATCATTCAATAAAAAAGCATTATAATTTTAGAATGGAAAAACTTCGCTTCCTTCTTCTTACATAACAGTTAATAAGCTAATAGATAAGTTATTTCTATTATTACATTGTTAAAAAAGACAATGGATGCAATGAATAATTAAATAAATACTCGTACCCACTGTTCAATTTTCAGTATAAATTTAAATCTTCCTATAAAAAAAACTGCAACTGAGCTACAAGAGAATTAACAATTTATATAATCAAATTTCCCTCGGGTACAACCCCCAGCCAACCCTCCTTTGCCCATTAATTATCCCTATCAAAGACCTTCAAGAGACTATCAAGCTTCTCATCAACCTACTCACGAGAATCCTTACCGAAGTCCCACTTAATTACCCACGATGAGCATAAAGCCCTTAGCTATCGTTCTGTGGAACGCTAATGGACTGCTTAATCACCGTGATGAACTTGACATATTTCTACACGACAACCAAATAGATATTGCTTTACTTACTGAAACACTCATCGCGCACATTTCTACATACGGGACTACATCACTTACAGATCAGACCACCCAGATAACACTTCACATGCCGGATCTTGTATTCTCATTCACAAAAACTTATCTCATTCCCTTATTCCTTCCATTCCAACTGATGCTATCCAATCAACCTCAATAACCATAACAACTCATCCTTTCCATATCACATTTTCAGCTGTATACTGTCCTCCTGGAATTTCTGTTTCCTATAATCTTCTTGAATCCTTATTCCAATCTCTTGGTTCACGCTTCATTGCTGGAGGAGACTACAACGCTAAACACCAACGATGGGGTTGTCGAACATCCAACTCCCGAGGAAATATCCTGTCTGCTGTAACATCCAAAAAGAGTTATTCCATTCTGGCGCCAAACAACCCCACCTATTGGCCTACATCCACCAAAAAACGTCCCGATATCCTCGACATATTTATCACATCCCAAATTTCCCCCGCACAAGTCAATATTGAATCCTTGGACGACCTTTCATCAGATAGCCCAGTCCTCCTTTTCTTGCACTCAAGCTTCGCTCCCAAGCCTTCCCCTCCCACATTGATTACAGGACGTGTAACTGGGACGATTTTTGTTATGACTTGGAGGACAAACTGGACTTAAAAATTTCACTAAAGACAAAACAAGACATTGATACAGCCATAGAAAAACATCAATCAGAAACAGTTTACATGACAATATCACAAATAATAACTATCAACAGACTGATTTTCCACAGCATATTCGTATCTTATTAAGAGAAAATCGCAGAGCAAGATCGAAGTGGCATAGAACTGGATATCCAGCAGATAAATCTATCTATACAAAATTAACTAACAAACTAAAAGCAGAAATCAATAAGTTCAAAATTCAAAATTTAATTACCTGGACTGAAAATCTTACAACCACCGACAAAACATTATGGATGAACACCAAAAATCTCCTAAAGTTCAAAGAAATCAATCATCCACTCCTTACTGAATCAAATAACTGGACAAGATCTGACGGAGAAAAATCACAGTTATTTGGCCAATACCTTTCCAAAATCTTTCATCCCCATCCTGATATCATTAACCCAACTCAAATTGAATATATAAAAGAAGCGTTAGATGTTCCCCTCCAAATGTCCCTTCCACCCAAAGCATCCTTCAGAAATATCCAACATTATTCACAGATTCCCTTCCCGCAAAGCTCCTGGGCACGACCTCATCACAATTCACATCTTAAAACACCTACCTAGAAAAGCCATTCTATTCCTTACCTATATATATATATATATATATATATATATATATATAATGCTGTACTCCGCTCCACATATTTTCCTGACCTCTGGAAAGTTTCCATTGTAAAAATGATACCCAAACCTAAAAAAAAACCAGAATGCCCATCCTCGTACCGTCCTATCTCTCTTTTACCTTGTGTTAAGGACCTTAACATTAAAATATTAGTTATTTTTAAGTTTACTTAAATTCCCTTGTTTTGTTTTTCATTACGATTTAATTAACCATTCTTGAAGTAAATTTTTTTTCTTTCTTTTGTTTATTTCGTATATTAATTATTGAAAGCAAAAAGTATTGTATTTATTTCAAAAGATAATTATCAGTTAACCCAAGCAGGGGCAGGCAATTTCAAATATTATTGTAGAAAAAAAATTCAAATCAAATAAAATTGAAAGGCACAATTGAAATTTTCTTTATGGTTTTCAATAGAGTCCAACTTATTCTTAATTATGCTATTTTAAATTGCTATCTTTTTAATAATTATAATGTAGCATTTGATTTGATTTTCTTCAAATGCCACATACCGAATCATTATTTTAAGGATCAAAATAATCAAAGTATTCTAAAGTCAAATTGAGAATCATTGATGAACCTTATTTATCACCATAATGTATCTTACTAATATTATAAATGTGAAAGTATATTATAATGAAATAGATTATAATGATTATAATGTATAGATTATAATATAATAGATATAGATTATAATGAAATAGAAAGTATATGAAAGTATAATATATAAAACTGTCAGGGGGGTGGGGGGCACCTGCCCCCATGCGCCCCCCCTAAATCCACACTTGCTATAGCCTATGTGTACATCCATAATTTCAGATGTCTAACTTCAAAACGGACGGATTCTCTACAACCATTGAACCCCCATTATATTAAAAGGGAAACCCTTGGGGATGGAATTATCCAAATTTCTTTCTTAAACTATACAAAGAACCTTTCTACAAATTTCAAGAGGCTATGTTCCTGATTTGTCTTTAATTA
This sequence comes from Arma custos, assembly GCA_037127475.1. NCBI lineage: Eukaryota > Metazoa > Arthropoda > Insecta > Hemiptera > Pentatomidae > Arma > Arma custos. The sequence goes on from CM073759.1 coordinate 227,105,484, forward strand.
TGTACTATAACGGGGGAGGCATGCCCACGTGACCACACATAAATTTGCCCTTGATGTAGCCTATGATGTATAACCTATTTTATTCAATAAGTTTCATCCAAATCCGTTCAGTAATTTTTGCGTGAATGAGTAACAAACATTCGCATTTATAATATTCGTAGGATATCAAAACAAATAGTTTCATTCTTGTTCTTTCTGATATTTTAACAACTATGATCATGTTATTTTCCTTTAATTATGTATTATAATGGATTCTCCACAGTGCCTAGAAAACTGTCGGAGGGGGGAGCACGTGCCCCCTCCCTCCTAAATCCGCGATTGCTATAGCCTATGTGTTATTCTGCTGTATAACCTATATTACTGTAAAGTTTCATCCAAATCCATTCAGTAGTTTTTGCGTGAAAGAGAGACAAACATACAAACTTTCACATTTATAATATTAGTAAGATTAGTAGGATACCAAAACAAATAGTTTCACTCCTGTCCTTTCTGTTATTTTAACCACAATTATCATGTGATTTTCCTTTATTTATGTACTATAATGGAATCTCCACAGTACCTAATGAACTGTCGGGGGGGAGGGAGGCACGTGCCCTCGTGCCCCCTTCCCCCTAAATCCGCGCTTGTTATAGCCCATGTGTTATTCTGCTGTATAACCTATATTACTGTAAAGTTTCATCCAAATCCATTCAGTAGTTTTTGCGTGAAAGAGAGACAAACATACAAACTTTCACATTTATAATATTAGTAAGATACATTATGGTGATAAATAAGGTTCATCAATGATTCTCAATTTGACTTTAGAATACTTTGATTATTTTGATCCTTAAAATAATGATTCTGTATGTGGCATTTGAAGAAAATAAAATCAAATGCTACATTATAATTATTAAAAAGATAGCAATTTAAAATAGCATAATTAAGAATAAGTTGGACTCTATTGAAAACCATAAAGAAAATTTCAGTTGTGCCTTTCAATTTTATTTGATTTGATTTTTTTTTCTACAATAATATTTGAAATTGCCTGAAAACATATCAGCAACGATTAATAAGGTAAAAATATCAATTTTCAATTGTTATCCTGATTTGATCTAAACAAATACAATCTACGAATAACACATTCAAAACAATGTAAATGTGTTTAATAGCTCTTATTACTATGGTCAGTAGTCTAGTCTCTCTGAGTCTTGTAAATTCAATAGTAAATTAACTGATATAAATATAATATGTCAAAGAATGAAAGTCAGTTGCAATTTAAATTTGATAAAACATTATACCACTTCTAATTTAAAAGTTGCAAAAACATGAAATTGAATACTTTTGGTGTGGAAATCATCCATATCTCTTGAAAAGCTACATTCTCTAGAAAAATTTAGTCAATCAGTAATGAATTTAAATAAAAGATAGCTGGACCATATTAAAATATTAAATAGCGCTATTAGATACAAACATATTCAATTTTCATGATATTGTGATTGCATTGTTGGCACATTGCCTCAATAATTTAAAAAAAACATATTGTATCTTTTAGGTTTATTTTTTTTGGCAAATAAACGTAATGGACTTTTCCTGTGTCTACTTTAAAAGAATAAGGTATTCCCAATTTCGCACCATTTAACTTTATTAAAGATACTATTGTTTGATTCTTCAAATAAGGTTTAAAAGGATTTGAGTTGTTTAAATATTGTGATGATGTAATTTCTAGTTGAGAAGTCGAAAGATATCCTATTACTTCATGGTAACCTCTCCATGAAGCTGCATAGTTTAAAGCTGTGAAGCCCCATTTGTCTTCCTTGTCCTTATTCAAAAGGGCTTCTCGAAGAAGTTTCACTATTTCCAAGTGACCCCTGCTCGCACTGCGGTGCAGGGCAGTCCTTCCATTGATATCAAGAGATCACAGCAGAAAGCTCTTGAAGCTAAAAACAAGGGAGTTTTACGTTTGAAATTCACTGATACACTTTGGCTTTTTTCTACATCATTCTCAAGCAACTTAAGTATAATAGAATAATGTCCGTTCAGTGCAGCATGATGAAAGGTTGATTAAACAATGCATCCCTACTAGATATGTCTGCTTGAAAACGCAGAAGATTGTCTATAATATTTGAGGAATTGTCTCTAGATGCAATATGCAGAGGGGTCATTTGATTATGGTCCATTGCTTCAATATCTGCTCCGTTTGCTAGCAGACTGCTGACGATCCACCCACGTACATCTTTTGTTAATTTGTTCCCTGTTTCAGATAGAACGTGAAGTGGTGTGCTCCCGTTTTTGTTTTTGCTATTGACAAAAGCTCCAAAATTGAGCAACAATTCAACAACATTTGTATAGCCTTCTCTGGCGGCGAAATGTAACGGAGTAATACCATCGATGTCGGAAGCGTCCCTGTCTGCTCCTGCTTTCAATAATGTGTAAGTTATTTCCTCGTGGCCCTGAAGGGTAGCTAAATGCAATGGAGTTTTAAGATCGCTTGTCTTTGCTTCTTTATCAGCATTAGTGTCCAGAAGCACCTTGACTGTTTCTAGAGAACCGCGCATTGCTGGAAAATGAAGCGGTGCGTATCCAATTTTGTCCGTTATATTTATGGAAGCGGGTGGATCGAAAAGCAACGATTCAATAATGGCTATCAAGCCTTTTGCGCAGGCAATATGTAGAGGAGTCGTGCCGTTAATATCGTGAGAGTCTTTATTGGAACCAGAATTTAAAAGCTGTTTCACTATTTCAACATGGCCGTTCTCACAAGCGTAGTAGGGGGGGGGGAATAGCCCTGCTTATCTCGAATATCTAATGAAGCGTTGTATGTTATCAACAATCCAACAATATCCGAGAGCCCGTGGTAAGAAGCAATATGCAGCGCCGTTACGTTATGTATCTCTGGTACATTGTTCTTTGACGTAAGAAGGTTTACATCACAATCTGCATCTATAAATCTTTTAAATTTCTTCTTAACTATTCTACTCGCTCCGGTTTTTAATATTAATTTAACGAAATCAGCATTTCTCGACATAACGGCTGAAGTAAGAGACAGATTTCCATGGACGTCTTTTCGCAAAATGTTTGCTCCGTGAGAGATAAGCAGTTCGATTCCTTCAGAAAAATTGCTCCCAATGGCGTGATTAAGAATAATTGTAGGGTAAGAACCTAAATTTTCAGCCCTACTCAACAGAAGCCTCACTATATCTACTAATTTATTTGAAACCGCATCGAAGAGAATTTTTGATCCAATCAAACTGTTATCTTCTACTTCGGCTCCATGACCAATCAGTAGTTTTTTTTTTTTTTTCTATCCCTCCAATAATAATAATTTATTTATTTATTTACAATTACAACTTAATATAATGCTATTATACAAAAAATCCTTCTTTTACCTTGCGGTATTTTAAGGCATTTACATGGGGCTGAGCCCGCTGATGGCGGTTTATACTCTAACCGGCACGTGGCCGCTGGCGTTATACAATACAAAACGGGGAGGGACGGTTATGCGGGATTAGGAATAGTAGGAAGAAGAAAGAGGAAGAAGGAAGAAGGAAAAGGAAATAAGGATAAGGACAAGGGAGTCCTCACCCCATCCCTAGATCATTGAGAGCACATCGACCAAGGGGACACTGCCCTGCCATTTCCCGGGTATGGGAGGTGGTTTAATATCCCTAAAGAGGGGGTTCGCACAGGCCTTCAGCCCATCAAAGAATTTGATGTGCCGCCGACCTATGTACTCAGGCACCGAGGGGAGCCGAAGCTCTTCCCGGATCGTGGTGTTACGTGCCCTCTCGAGCGATGTGCCTCGTACTATTTTCGTAAGGATGGAGTTCTGTAATGCTTGGAGCTTGGTCATCGTGGTTTTGAAGAGGTGCCTCATGAGCGGAGCACCATAGAGCATCGTCGGTCTAATAATGGATTTATAGATCTGAAGTTTTAATCGGAGAGAGAGCTGCGGCGATACTAGCAAATGGTAGAGCCTATACGATTTTAGTCGGGCTAACTTCAATCTCTCCAGGGCGTGCTTTGAGAAGGTTAATCAGTAGTTTCATAATATCTACGCTTAAATGATTGAATGCTAAGTCTAGAGGAGTTCGTCCATCTTCGCTCATCACATTAGGGTCAGCATTCTTAGAAAAGAAAAGAAATTTGATTAACTCAGTGTCATTCCTTCTGATTGGTAAATGCAATGCTGTTAAATCATTACAACCTTTTCTATTGACGTCATCCCCGTACTTTAGCAATGTTCTTATCACATCTACTTTTCCATTATTGGCTCCCCACTGGATTGGAGTAAAGCAGACATAATCTTCGATACTGTAACTGACGTTCTGGGATAGGAGATAGTCAGTGATTCGAGCATATCCGATGGCAGCAGCTTCATGCAGCACTGTCAGATCGAGAAGATTTTTTGAATCTATTTCGGCCCCATGAATTACTAGAATCTTCATTGCAGCAACTATTTCATTTTCTAGGATATCATATATTGTGCTACTAATTATTGGTTCTTGATGGTTCCTGATGCCTGATTCAAGAATTTTTTGTAACTGGTAACTATTTTTCCGAATTGCAAAATTTAGAGGTGATTTACCATTCTCTCCTTTATCATTAACATCTGCACCTGGGTCAATAATCGTTTTTATCACTTTTTTGTTCCCACTCAACGCCGCAAAGTGTATTACAGCATTACCAGTTTTGTCTCTAAAATTTAAAGAAGCATTTCTTGAAATTAGAAGGTTTAAAATCTCTTCATCACCATTCGAAGCAGCGACCATGAGAGCGGTCATTCCATTATTTCTCTGGTTATTTACGTTTGCTCCATATTTAATGAGAATATCCGTTAGGTTCAAGTACTTTTGATTTACTGCTAAATACAAAGGAGTGATACCAATCTCATCCCTTTCATCTACAATAGCATTCCTGTTTAACATCAAATTCACCAACGACTCGTATCCCTTATCAACAGCGATGTGTAGCGGCGTAATGTCCTTTCTTCCTTTGATGTTGATATCAGCACCGTGGCTTATAAGTGTCTCGGTAACATTGAGGTGACCGTTTCGCAGTGCAAGATGTATAGGAGTTTCATTCGAATCGTCCCGTATGTTTACACTTGCATTCATATACAAAAGCCATTTTACAAAAGATTCGTTGCCATTATCAGCAGCGATATTTAAAGGCGTAAGTCCATTGTGTCCTTTAACATTAACGTCAGTAGTGAGGTTCAGAAGAATCTTAAATATATTGAGATTCTCTTCGAATACAGCTTTATGTAGTGGAGTGTCGCCGCTTTCATCTCTTATATTTACAGATGCGTTTCTTGATAACAGCGAATGGACAATGGATTCGCTTCCGTCCCAAGCAGCGATATGTAAAGGCGTAAGCCCATTGTATCCTTTCACATTAACGTCAGTAGTGAGGTTCAGAAGAATCTTAAATATATTAAGATTCTCTTCGAATGCAGCTTTATGTAGTGGAGTGTCGCCGCTTTCATCTCTTATATTTACAGATGCGTTTCTTGATAACAGCGATCGGACAATGGAATCGTGCCCCTCTCCAGCAGCGATATGTAAAGGAGTACGACCATCGGCTCTTTTGATATTAACATCAGCTGTCAGCTCCAATATGATGTTAAATATATCGATGTTACCGCTGGCCACAGCAGTATGTATCGCGGTCTGTTTGTCATCATCTCTTATGTTTACACTTGCATTTTTTGATAAGAGCAAATCCACGATAGGTTCCTTCCTATCCTCAACTGCGGCATGTAAATATTTGAGACCTTTATAGCCTTTGGTATTAATATCATCAGCAAAGTCGATAAGTTTGTAAAAGGCATCATAACTTCTATGCAAGAGTGAAATATGTATTGGATTGCCATTACTATCGTCTTTTAAATTGACATTTGCCTTTCTAGACAGTAGCTTATCTATCATAGATTCGGAATTTACCTTAGCCGCTATATGTAACAGAGTTTGGCCATCGTATCCTCTAATGTCGATGTCACTAGCACGGTCAAGCAGAATGTTAAATGTATTGGAACCATCATATAACGCTGCTAAATGTATCGGAGTGTAACTTGAATTATCTCTTAATGTTACACTTGCATTTTTTGCCAAGAGCGTATTCACAATGGATTCGTAACCCTTTTCGGCAGAGATGTGTAATGGCGTCAGACCGCTAAATCCTATAATGTTAATGTCATATGTGTGATTGAGAAGTATTTCGCTTATTTTGACCTCACCAACTTGTAGAGCAATATGGAGTGCTGTGTCGTTATTGAAGTCTGTTATACCTACGTTTGCATTTTTGGACAATAGTAATTTCAAAGCGGCTTCGTGTCCTCCCAGAGCAGCCATGTGCAAAGGTGTTTGGCCATCGGATCCTTGAATATCAACATCATTAGTATATTTGAGAATAGCATTAATGACTTTGGGATTCCCACCGGCTGCTGCTTGATGTATTGCCGTGTTATTCAAATAGTCTCTTATGTTTATACTTACATTTTTGGATAACAATGTATTCACAATGGAATAGTAGCCGTCCTCAGCAGCGATATGTAAAGGTGTACGACCATCAAAACCTATAATATCCACATCGTTGTATTGTTTGAGAAGCATCTTAGCAATTTTGGAATATTTATATGCAGTGTGTAGTGTGTAGTAGCCATCATCTTTTATACGTCACTTGCGTTTTTGGATAAGAGCAAATTCACGAAAGATTCATTACCTTCTTTAGTAGCAACATGTAAAGGTGTATAACCTCCCTCCCCTTGCGTATTAACATCAGAACATTTCTCAAGATTTTTTTTTATTTCGACTTGATCGCCATTTCTTATAGCGTTGTTCAGTGGAATGTCATTTAATTTCGGGTCCCAACTACAGGTATTGACATCATGAGCAACCGCCTTAGACGATACAACGAATTGTTCCTTCTGTGCACTGTTCACCTGAAAAACATAAAATGTTTCATAAATTATTTTATGGGAACAGCACGAGCGTACATCATATGATATTGTAAATAAGATAATTCAATACATGATTCTATGATGTCTGAGATATCCTTTAAGTACGCGACTTCGAAAGAAATTATTTAATCAGTTATCTAATGGTTTTAAAATAACTATGGGTGAAACCTACTCAGATATGCTTATTACACCACAACCAAGGAGTTGATATCGAGCTAGTGAGGAGTGAAGAACTGCGGATTAACGGAGCAAAGACCAACTTGCTCATACAGTTAAGTCGAGATATAATTTCTTTTTTTTGTTTTAATCTTCCTTAGAAGTTTATTAATTTTGTTTAATATCTAATATTTTATGAAAATTATTACCATTTTTATTTAATTTCTGTTCTCAATTAAGACGGCAGTTGCGTCTTTAGTTATAAAAAGAAAAATCATTAATTTAATCAAGTATAACGTTTTTACTTTCGATTGATTTTATTTCATTCGTAATATTTGTTCAGGCATGATAGTTTTTAGCATTAAAAATCTGAATCTGTCCTGAGAAGATGCGCCAGTTATTTATAGTTTAAAAAAAAAATGAGTATGTCGGAGGCAGCGGGTTAGGGTATTTGTGAAATAAGAACATTGGTTTTAAAAAAACGTAAAATTCCTGAATAATGCAAATATAACACTGAAAAAAGTTATGGTTACCAATGGGAGAGTCAGCACTAGTGAAGTGAGTCTTCATCTCGCCCTTGTGTCCCCTCTCATGGTACATGGTACATGGTACAGAGCCGTAAGCCGAGAAGAAGCTCAGGAAGGAAGCAACGATTGCACTGAGCAATATGAAGCGACTACTTCCGTCTGACCACACTTCACTAGCCCTCGTAACTGACTGGCTTGAAGGTCAGTCACTACGAGGCACGTGAAATAAGCGATAACATACGAGTGCCCAGGCCGAACATTTACGAACATAGTGGGTTAACTGCTTGTAACATTACAAATGAATAAAAAATTATCAATATAAATTGTAACAAAGAAAATCAAAATGTATATAAAATATTAAAATGAATTAATTATAAAAATTAAATTATTCTTAGGTACCTCCGTATATATAAGAAACAAAACAGTGAATATCAATTATATTTTAAAGTGTCGGCGTCGACAATATTAACCTAACTAAATCAAACTTATCTTAAATTGACTGAACTTATTAAAGGAATAACAAATCGGTAAAAATTAATAAACCACCTGATATTCGTTCAGGTGAAACGAGTGATAAATGGCCGGTGAAAACAAGAAGTCAGTAATAACAAAAAACAAAAAAAATATGTTTGTGTTTAACTTTATAGATAGTTTAGGTTGGTTTGTTTTATTTAACATCAGTTTTTTCTGCTAGGACTAATCGGGCGATGCTTCAGTAGGAATCTATCCTCTCCAAGTATAACAGACATAGGGATTTATCCTACCCTATCCGAAGTACCGACTACTAAGGGTTTTTTAATGCATTTTAAAAAAGCCCAAGACTACTAACCGGGCTGCGAATCCGCGATCTTGGGCGTAGTAGGAAGTTATGCTAGCCATTACACTAAAAGTGACCCTATGATACATATTAGATTGCTAGTTTCAAATTTACACATAAAAAAGAGTTTTATTAGTTGTGTGTTATAGCAAGTTGATGTTATACAGCAGCGTATTAATTTATATGAAATACAGAGGCTAATATGATTTTTTTTTATCAATGTTGAAACGAGCATCGTTTAGCTGACTCTACAACACAAACGGCTTGTTTATTATTAAACTCGAGTTACTTTGTAATCGGAGTTCTATAGCCAACGAGAAAATGTGTTTTCACCAAACTTAAAAAGAGTTATAAGAAGTTGGAAAAATATAAATGATTACAATGAAATAGATGATAATAAAAATAAAAACCAATTTTAGTAATAGAAAGAGATGAAGGAGACCTTAAAACCGTCTCACCATTTTTAATATATAAGGCAATAAATAACCAATGTGGGGATAATTAAAAATTAAAAAAAAAAACTAAGAAACGGGACTATTTTAATGAAAACAATTAATAGAGAACAGCCCGAGAAATTGCTGAAGCTAAATAATTTTGGTTCAATAATGAAAATAAAAATGAGTCCTCACGAAAAATTAAATTTAAGCGAGGGAGTAATATTTTGTCTAGACTTTTGAAAGAAATATTGGAAGAATTAGCTAAATTTAACCTAAAAGAAATAAAAAAAATAATAACCAAAAAGACGAAAAATAGAAAAAGCACGATGCTCATGAACAGGTTTGTTCCAAGATGTTGACGGATTAGGAATAGGCCCCGAAATTGGTATTAAAAGAGATTCAATATCTGCATAAACTACGATTGGAATGGATTGTGTATATTCCACATGTTTAAATTCAATTTTTTCTTCTTTCGGAAAGTCAGATCGAATTGGTTTGTGATCACGGCAAAATAATTCGTGTTCGTCTTTTCGCTCATCACCTTTTTTCCCATACTTGTTTACGTACGTCCTTGGAAATACGGTCAGACATCTACGACAGATTGAATATGCACGTTATGACAAAGATATTTGAGAACTTACTAATAGTGAAAGATTTGTGATCAAACAATAGTGAAAATTTTCTCCATTTTGTAAATACAACAGATCAAACGTTTTATCATAATTATCCTTTTTACTGATTCTAATTGGATAAACATTATTTTTATCATCTAAGCCATAAACATTTATAGACAGGTTATTTAAATTTTCGAATCGATTGATATCGCTAATTGGAATCGAGAACGATATAGAATCAAAAGAATATGGAGTATGAATATTTTTGTACGCGTTAAAGTCATTTGATCTAATATTATCACTAAGTGAAGCTAAACGAAAGCAATCGTTAGTATTATTTTTTACTTTGATAACACAACGTTTGTCTCGTATTTTTTAGGTAATTCAATATATTGAGATCCTTCGAAAGGCTTAAATTTAGTTAAATGTAGGCAGATATAGTTTGCAGAGGTATACATCCAACCGGAACCTTTTTTTTCAAACTCGTCCTGTTCCTCTAAAATTTTATCAAAAATTGTTTCAATGTAATTTTCGAGGTTTATAGAAACATCTATCTTACTAACTTTCGATTTAAAATTAAAATCTGTTCTTTCACTAATAGTATTTTCGTTTTTCTTAATATATGTACATTCTAACATTATGTTTAATTTTAGATTTTACCATTCATCACTATTTATTCATAACTATTTGGTAACTTTACTAAAACCTCTTTTTTCTTATTAAAAAATTCTGAAGCTAATAATTTTTTATTATCGTTAGGAATGTAAACATTTTCAACCGCATTTCCTAAGGAAGCTTTAATAATCCCATTTTCTTGAGGGACCGTCTTCCCTCGCATCTGTCTACTAAACATGCTACATTTTCTTTTTTTCATTGGTATCTCCATTGTGTTCACGTCGGGTGTATTATTACTACTAACCCCAAATTGACAAGTTAATTTATGCCGTTCAAAGTTAAACTATTTGCTACATTCTTTCCTACAGCCTCGACAATAGTAAAACAACGATTGACATCTATGTCGCCAGTTTGTAAGCAATAATCCACAATGAGCACATAAATAATTATTGCCGTTACTTTTATTATTCATTTTTAATCTAAAAACATACTTGGTCAAACGATACAAAAATATATATACACTACCCCCTAAAAGTAATATTAAAAAAAAAACAATTGTAGCCTAACCTGATTCAACCTTTTTTTTGTTTACATAAACTTTATGTCGTAAGCATTTTTCTTCTTCCCCATATATTGAAATTTTAGCTGTCCTAAAACAGAAAATAATCACTTGGCTAAGTAAAAAAAAATATATATATATGTATATTTTTTTATATGTTTAAAATGTAAGAATGTACCTTCATAGTTGGATATTTCTTTTTCTGTAAATGCGTAGACATATCTTTTAGGTAGAAAGATTCTTATTTTTTATTTTTCTCCTTCATCTAATAATATTGCTTCAATTGATGGGCCATTCTCCGTCTCCTTCTTCGAAAGTTGTAGAATTTGATACGTCCGTCCTATAATTAATTCTCCAATATCTTTATATGCGGGTTTCATTTCATTTAATTTTTTCAGGAGGGACATCTAAAAAAAAATTAAAATCATATACTTAGTTAGTAAACAGATATTCGAGTAAAATAAAATTAAAAAAAAAAAACTTACTTTACTGCAGTTGTAATGATAACTGAAGACGTTGAGACTACGAACTTATACTAACATAGTGACTGAATGATTGACTGTGAGGAGAGAGAAAAGGCGGGGGCTTATAAGTAAGATAAGGAGCTGAGTCAGATGCTGATCAGGTCAGTCGGTCTCTGAGCTCGCTTTCAGTAAAGTGATAAATCCTATTCCAGACATGTCCTCAGCAGTTCTTGATTTCCAGGGTTATCGCTTGGAGACGAACAAGCTGATAGTGAAAGAACTGTCAGTAGTTAGCGTAAATTACGAGCACTCTAGTCATTGGATTTTTAAACCGCCTCAAGAAGCCGAAAATGCTGTTCGGCTAAAGACAAATCTCTGGGTAAAAAAACATCTTCATGGTCTGGAATGGGACTATGGGACGATGTAAATTATGAATCTTCGAAAAATGTTTTACTATCCGTTGCAGAAAACTATGACGTATTATGGGGAAAAGGAATAGAAAGGTGTAAGTTTATAGAAGACCTTATTGATAAACCTGTTTATGATTTGCACGACTTTGGATGCCCCAATCTGAAGCAGTTGGAATATGATAAGATAGCATGTCATTATCATTTAGACACTTCATTCGTTTGCTCTTTAAATCAAGCTCATCGTCTGGCTGCATGGGTAAATAAAAATAGTGAGGCTGTAGATTTCACTGAAAGAGACGTTCGTAAACGAACGTATAGAGACAATTCTTCTTCTCCTCATTATATGCTGTCATTTGCTGGATTTATACGTGGAGTCGAAAATAGTGTTAAATGTGTATACTGTGGACTGTTGTATGACAGCGATTCGTTAATAAACCCTCTCAATTACCACAGGGCGTGTTTGAGGTTTATTTCAATTCAGTTCAGAGTTAAATTCAGTTCTGTAATTTGAAAGTATGGAATACTGACGTTTCAATGTAATTTTATGACTTCATAAGTTAAAAAAAGACTTGAGATATCTACATAAGACATTAGTAGAAAATTTCTTACCAATAAGTTTTAAGTCTATAACCAAAAAGATAGAATAAAAATTATATACGACGTAATAGTAAGTGATAAATTCAAGTAGAGAAAGCTGCCCTCAGGTAGTACTCAAATAAAACATTCAACTTCAGGTGGCGATGCCATCTTCTTTTCGATGGCTTCGGAGGATTATTCTAGTGGGTTTGACTGAGAATAATGTTTGTCATGAAAAGATTAAATTCCGGGTTCAGGCCGACTCAGCAACAAATGGCACATTGAGCTCATTATGGACGCTTTAATTCGTAAAAATTTAAGGAGCAATGAGGATTTCGAGGAGGATTTTGGAGTGTAAGTATTGAATAAAAGGGGAATTTTATGGCTTAGTGGAGCTTCTAATCTCTTCTCTGCAGTCCAAATGACTCTTATAATAGTCTTGTAGTTGAGTCTTCTGTAATTGATTAGAAACCTGTAAATGTTGAAGTAGAATGTTATAGCTATACTAAATTTTTAACGAATATGTTAAATTAGAATCTCTTTTCATCGTTTCTTTGGAATTACAGGAAGTAGAGGAAATGGAGTTTTACAATAGTATATCAATATTATGTTAGAGAAAATAGTTGACTGGAAGATATAATGGAGGATGGAAATAGTTGAAATACTACAATTTCCATTTCCACAACTATTTACATGCTCCATTATATCATATGGTTTGAGGAGGAGTCTTTTTAATTAAAATTTGTTAAATATTGTATTTACTAAATCAGTATTTCATTTAGATTTATTTTGTAATATGTTTTTCTTATAATTGCTGCATATTGATGTAGATGATTTTTAATTAAATTTTTCATTTATAAAAAAAAAATTAAATGTTTTCAGTCAATTTGTTTTTTTTCTTATTCCTCTTTTTTCAAGGGACAAATAAAATACGTCGCACTTACTTAAATTAATAAATAGGTTAGAAAATTAGACCAGTGAACAGATTATTAGATTTTATTTTTTCAAGAAAAGTAGCAATAATTAACAAAAATTTTTAAGAATATGATGTATGTATAAAATAAATGTCTAGTATAAGAGCATATGTTTTTCTTCTTCTTCTTTTCTTTAGCAACATTATACGATATCCTTTTTATTAACCCAGCTGCATTCATTAACACCGAACCATTTAACATTTAATTAATTGCCTTTTCTTTTCAAAACTTTTTCTACCAGGTATATATTTGAATATTTAGCCTGTTGTAGCTCTTCTTCATAAAATGCACCACTGATCGATTGCCCTTTTAGATCTTCTAGCAAATATGTGTAAGGATATGTCTTCTGAATCTTGGCTACCTTAAAAATTTCACTTGACCAATTAGGCTTATAGCCTTTTGAAAAACTTGTTTTTTGTTTAGATATTCTTACAAAATAAATTTCTGCTTTCGTACTTTCGATTTAGTCACTGTAGAATACACATTTTTTTAGCAAGTATCTCTCCATCTTTTTATGCCGAGCATCGATTGGTTTCATACCTATAGTCCTATGAAATGATGAATTATACTCCTGTAGAATTTGGGGTAATATATCTAAAAATTTATAATTTCCTCGCAGGCTGAATGCTCTCCAAATTTTTTTTTTTAATGTTCTATTGAACCTCTCTTCAATGGAAGCTTTTATATTAGAAAAAGTTGAATAATGATTAACATTGTATTGTTTCATTAGATAATTAAACTTTGAATTGTAAAATTCTTTTCCTTGATCACTTTGAATAGGTTTTGGAGTCTATTTACTCAATAAAAACACACTCTCCATTGCTTTGCTCACGTTGTCCGCTAATTTCTGTTTTAGTAGCACAGCCCAAGCAAATTTCGAAAAGCAGTCTATGACCGTTAACAAATATTTATTTCCTTTTAGAGAAGAATTGGTCGACTGTATCTTCTAATTTAAGGAAGAAATAGTTGGGGGTGCAGTCAATCAAAACACCAAAATAAGCATAACTTATTTATTATGTGCCGACGTTTCGGCCTACAATGTAGGCCATCTTCAGGGCTAAGAGAGAGAAACAAACAGAAATATATAAAAACGTAGCAGAAACAAGAATATATAAAGTGGTACAGGAGTGGAAATAAAAATAGTGACTAGATATGATGAAATAGTGAATAGATATATGATAAATAAGAAAGAATAAAAGTCTTATGTTTTTTAAAATTTCGCTAGTTTTTATAATCTCACGGGCGACTTTAGGGTCCATGACTGAGCCCCATCAACGACTGGAAACCCTTCATATATATCTACGATAAATGTATCGATTCCTTTTCTAAAACGACCATTGTTTAAATCCCTACTTTTGTCAATAACGAGATAACCGAAAGGCTCTTTCCAACATAATGAACACATGTCTTTGAAAAGTTGAAAACCGATATGAGGAGTGCTCACCTGTTCATCGTAAATATGTTTTAAACTCAATTCGTCCTGAGGAAATATTATTAAAAAGTTAAAATTACACCTGATCAGATGTCTAGGAATGCAAACATAACTTTGTGTTAAGTAAAAACAATCTAGGTTCATATGTCTTCCATAACTGAAATATCGCATAGTTATATCTTGATCCTCCATCGTAACATCATCGAATATACAGACTGAATTAGATTCAACTTGGTGAGCCATTTCTTTTGCATCTTAAAAATCGTAAAATCTTATTTCAGGAACCATATTTACAACATTTTTTAAATACTGGTATTTGGGCTGGGTGTAAAGTTTTTCCGAAAATATACATTTTTAAATTTTAAACCATTTGGATTTAATAAAAGTCAATTCGTCTTTTCACATCCGCTTGATCCGCATATCGACGCTCGTATGGTCCTTGGTAATAATGTGCTGTGTTTCACCTCAGTAGATTCGTCAGGCAAACACTTCAAAGTAGAAAAACGTTGTTCTTGTTGGGATTAATTTTTTTTAAATCTGTCCATATCTTAATTTTATTATATTCTGTCACTTTTTTAATATTCGTTATCTTTAATTTTCATATCTGTCACTATTTTAATTTTCTACATTACTTGTCACCATATTATTGTTACTGTACATTTTTATATTTTTTGTTCTGTTTGTTTCTCTCTCATAGCCCTGAAGATGACCTACACTGTAGGTCGAAATGTCGGCACATAATTATAAGTTTATTACTTATTCGGTGTTTTTTTTTTTTTACTGCACCCCCCAACTATCTCCTTTACATTAGATCATCCAGTCAACTATTTTCATCTCACACTTTAATAATAGTAATGACTATGACATAAAAAACGCAATTGAACTAAAAAACATTAATCTAAAACCAGACCATATGATGTGTAGTCTTGACATCATATCTATGTTCCCTAATATACCACTAAAAACAGCATATAAGATCATAAACGAAAACTGGGACCAAATAGAACCACACACCGAAATTACAAGTAAAACTATATTCATAGAAGGTATAAAGTTGTGTACTGAAAATGGATTTTTTTCCTTCCAAAACCAAATATACAAACAAACCACAGGTTTACCTAAGGGAGGTAGACTCTCAGTTAATCTATCAGGCATTGTACTAAATTTTATGTTAGAGAAGAATTGGTCGACTGTATCTTCTAATTTAAGGAAGAAATAGTTGGGGGTGCAGTCAAAGAAAACACCAAAATAAGAAAAACTTATTTATTATGTGCCGACGTTTCGGCCTACAATGTAGGCCATCTTCAGGGCTAAGAGAGAGAAACAAACAAAAATATATAAAAACGTAGCAGTAACTTTTTATATATTCTTGTTACTGCTACGTTTTTATATATTTTTGTTTGTTTCTCTCTCTTAGCCCTGAAGATGGCCTACATTGTAGGCCGAAACGTCGGCACATAATAAATAAGTTTTTCTTATTTTGGTGTTTTCTTTGACTGCACCCCCAACTATGTACTAAATTTTATTTTGAGAGAGAGTCTACAAAAAATAAACAACCCATCAATATTTATAACAAAATACATTGACGACCTACTAATTATAACTAATAAATATGCTTTAGAACAACTCACAAAAGTACTCAATGAACAAAACAAAAATATTAAATTTACACAGGAACTCGAAAATAATAATCACACATTAAACTATCTAGACATTACAATAATAAGAAATCCCCAAAACAACACCCTCACCACAAAATGGTATAAAAAAGATATATCCTCACAACAACTGTTAAACTTCTACTCAAATCACCCAAAGCACCAAATCAAAAACACAGCACAAAACCTTATAAATAAAGCACTTAAACTAACCGATACAGAATACTTAAAAGAAACTAAAACAAAAATTTTCGACATCCTAGAAAGTAATACTTTCCTTAAAAAGTTCATCAATAATTTATGGTATAAACAAATTATATTAATAAATAATGTAAATGAATGTGAAAATGAACATATGAAGATAACTGATAACAGACCTAATAACAATAAATATAACCCAAAACCAATATTAAATAATCTAAACAAAAACAACAGTAACAGCATCTTAACAACTAAACCTACTCAAAATAAAATTACAAAATTTTTCCAAATAGAAAACAAACATACACAGCCAATAAATAATACAACAACACATAATACGGATGAAACCACAATATCAGAAATAGTACCGGACAAAAAAATATATAAAACATTGACATACATAAAAGGACTGTCAGAAACAATAGCACCGACCTTTAGAATGTACGATATTCCTGAAATCAAATTCGCACACAAAACAACAAACCCTATTAAAACATAATCAATAACCAAAAGGACAGAATCCCACTACTAGAAAACAAAAATGTAGTTTATAACATAAATTGTGAAAATTGTAACAAAAACTACATAGGACATACTAGTACACACCTTAAAAATAGATTTTATTACCACAAAAACAGCTTAAAACCAACATATAAAAATAACACATCACTATCTAACCACAGTAAAACACAACTACATACTTTTAATTTTAACAGACCTAAAATACTGCATAGGGAAAGTAATACAACAAAACGTAAATACTTAGAAGCACTTTATATAACAGATAATTTAACTAATATAGTGAATGATAAAAAGGAGGGAGGAGATTTGTCAAAATACTACTCCTCCATTTTTTAAAAATTAAATGAACATAAAAAAAAAATAAACATTAATTCTACAGATTATTAATTTACTTATATAAATAAAATAAACTCAACCTTTTAACACATCCATTTCTACTTGTTTATATTTTTACCTATCGGATTAGCAGCTTTATAATAACAATAATTAACAAATTTTAAGATATCTATAAAATAGAATAAAAAATAGTTTTCAATATATATTAATAGTAAGAATATGCTTAAATTATAATAGTTTTACCTTTGACATAGAAATAATAATTAATGTGAGACATAAAACAAAACAAACTATTGTTACTTAGAGAATCTAGAACGGACAAAGTCCTAGTTTTGCTTATTAGTTGCAATGACTGACTATGGATGACCCCACCCAGCTTTCCTCCTCTTTCTGCATTTTAATATCAGTCTACAAGGAAAAAAATAAGGTATGTCTATCTGTGTACTATTGTGAGGATAGCAGTAATGTAATATTTGTAATTTATATGCAGTGAATTTTTTGATGATGCCATGTATGATAGTGTGGCTGTAGGATAATTTTTAAGAAGATTAATGTATTCCATATATATTAATGAAAACATTTTTATAATGTTAAATTTTATAATGTCAATATTTTGCTTTTTTGAATGTTATATAGATTTTTATGGATTGAATTCAACTGCTGAATGATGATAAAATATAAAAAATAAAAAACAAGTATTGAGAATGACCACAAAGGGTCGAAACGTATACTTGTTAAAGAAATAAATAATAAAAGATAACTTGGACAAATAAAAGGGTTTTGTATATATAAAACAAAATAAAATTAAATTTCAAGTCCAGTACCTAAAACCATGAATATTAAATGAGTACAATATTTCATACACCTGGACTGCTATTTACAAAATAAACAATATTATTCATCACATAACATAATGTAATGTAGATTATTTGAATTAGTAAAAAGAGTTAAAATTCGTTGGTTTTGTTTTATTTTAAAACCATTATCCTTTATTATTTTACGAAACAACCCAATAATATTTGATGAAGCAGACATAGCTCCTCTCTGTTACAACGCTCAACCACATGTCTCACATTTGCCTTCCCAAAAATTGTTGGAACTTGGCTATGAGACTCTGCCACTCCCCCTCTACTCACTGGGCCTCTCGCCTACTGAGTATAACATTTCTAGACACCTGGACTGCTATTTACAAAATAAACAATATTATTCATCACATAACATAATGTAATGTAGATTATTTGAATTAGTAAAAAGAGTTAAAATTCGTTGGTTTTGTTTTATTTTAAAACCATTATCCTTTATTATTTTACGAAACAACCCAATAATATTTGATGCAGACATAGCTCCTCTCTGTTACAACGCTCAACCACATGTCTCACATTTGACTTCCCAAAAATTGTTGGAACTTGGCTATGAGACTCTGCCACTCCCCCTGTACTCACTGGGCCTCTCGCCTACTAATTCAATATTTCAGACACCTGGACTGCTATTTACAAAATAAAAAAAATTATTCATCAGATAATATAATGTAATGTAGATAATTTAATTAGTAAAAAGAGTTAAAATTCTTTGGTTTTGTTTTATTTTAAAACCATAATTCTTTATTTTTTTACGAAACAACCCAATAATATTTGATGAAGCAGACATAGCTCCTCTCTGTTACAACGCTCAACCACATGTCTCACATTTGACTTCCCAAAAATTGTTGGAACTTGGCTATGAGACTCTGCCAATCCCCCTCTAATCACTGGGCCTCTCGCCTACTGAGTATAATATTTCTAGACACCTGGACTGCTATTTACAAAATAAACAATATTATTCATCACATAACATAATGTAATGTAGATTATTTGAATTAGTAAAAAGAGTTAAAATTCGTTGGTTTTGTTTTATTTTAAAACCATTATCCTTTATTATTTTACGAAACAACCCAATAATATTTGATGAAGCAGACATAGCTCCTCTCTGTTACAACGCTCAACCACATGTCTCACATTTGACTTCCCAAAAATTGTTGGAACTTGGCTATGAGACTCTGCCACTCCCCCTCTACTCACTGGGCCTCTCGCCTACTGATTCAATATTTCAGACACCTGGACTGCTATTTACAAAATAAAAAAAATTATTCATCAAATAATATAATGTAATGTAGATTATTTTAATTAGTAAAAATATTTAAAATTCGTTGGTTTTGTTTTATTTTAAAACTATAATTCTTTATTATTTTACAAAACAACCCAATAATATTTGATGAAGCAGACATAGCTCCGTGTGGCTGTAGGATAATTTTTAAGAAGATTAATGTATTCCATATATATTAATGAAAACATTTTTATAATGTTAAATTTTATAATGTCAATATTTTGCTTTTTTGAATGTTATATAGATTTTTATGGATTGAATTCAACTGCTGAATGATGATAAAATATAAAAAATAAAAAACAAGTATTGAGAATGACCACAAAGGGTCGAAACGTATACTTGTTAAAGAAATAAATAATAAAAGATAACTTGGACAAATAAAAGGGTTTTGTATATATAAAACAAAATAAAATTAAATTTCAAGTCCAGTACCTAAAACCATGAATATTAAATGAGTACAATATTTCATACACCTGGACTGCTATTTACAAAATAAACAATATTATTCATCACATAACATAATGTAATGTAGATTATTTGAATTAGTAAAAAGAGTTAAAATTCGTTGGTTTTGTTTTATTTTAAAACCATTATCCTTTATTATTTTACGAAACAACCCAATAATATTTGATGAAGCAGACATAGCTCCTCTCTGTTACAACGCTCAACCACATGTCTCACATTTGCCTTCCCAAAAATTGTTGGAACTTGGCTATGAGACTCTGCCACTCCCCCTCTAATCACTGGGCCTCTCGCCTACTGAGTATAACATTTCTAGACACCTGGACTGCTATTTACAAAATAAACAATATTATTCATCACATAACATAATGTAATGTAGATTATTTGAATTAGTAAAAAGAGTTAAAATTCGTTGGTTTTGTTTTATTTTAAAACCATTATCCTTTATTATTTTACGAAACAACCCAATAATATTTGATGAAGCAGACATAGCTCCTCTCTGTTACAACGCTCAACCACATGTCTCACATTTGACTTCCCAAAAATTGTTGGAACTTGGCTATGAGACTCTGCCACTCCCCCTCTACTCACTGGGCCTCTCGCCTACTGATTACAATATTTCAGACACCTGGACTGCTATTTACAAAATAAAAAAAATTATTCATCAAATAATATAATGTAATGTAGATTATTTGAATTAGTAAAAAGAATTAAAATTCGTTGGTTTTGTTTTATTTTAAAACCATTATCCTTTATTATTTTACGAAACAACCCAATAATATTTGATGAAGCAGACATAGCTCCTCTCTGTTACAACGCTCAACCACATGTCTCACATTTGACTTCCCAAAAATTGTTGGAACTTGGCTATGAGACTCTGCCACTCCCCCTGTACTCACTGGGCCTCTCGCCTACTGATTCAATATTTCAGACACCTGGACTGCTATTTACAAAATAAAAAAAATTATTCATCAGATAATATAATGTAATGTAGATAATTTAATTAGTAAAAAGAGTTAAAATTCTTTGGTTTTGTTTTATTTTAAAACCATAATTCTTTATTATTTTACGAAACAACCCAATAATATTTGATGAAGCAGACATAGCTCCTCTCTGTTACAACGCTCAACCACATGTCTCACATTTGACTTCCCAAAAATTGTTGGAACTTGGCTATGAGACTCTGCCACTCCCCCTCTAATCACTGGGCCTCTCGCCTACTGAGTATAATATTTCTAGACACCTGGACTGCTATTTACAAAATAAACAATATTATTCATCACATAACATAATGTAATGTAGATTATTTGAATTAGTAAAAAGAGTTAAAATTCGTTGGTTTTGTTTTATTTTAAAACCATTATCCTTTATTATTTTACGAAACAACCCAATAATATTTGATGAAGCAGACATAGCTCCTCTCTGTTACAACGCTCAACCACATGTCTCACATTTGACTTCCCAAAAATTGTTGGAACTTGGCTATGAGACTCTGCCACTCCCCCTCTAATCACTGGGCCTCTCGCCTACTGAGTATAATATTTCTAGACACCTGGACTGCTATTTACAAAATAAACAATATTATTCATCACATAACATAATGTAATGTAGATTATTTGAATTAGTAAAAAGAGTTAAAATTCGTTGGTTTTGTTTTATTTTAAAACCATTATCCTTTATTATTTTACGAAACAACCCAATAATATTTGATGAAGCAGACATAGCTCCTCTCTGTTACAACGCTCAACCACATGTCTCACATTTGACTTCCCAAAAATTGTTGGAACTTGGCTATGAGACTCTGCCACTCCCCCTCTACTCACTGGGCCTCTCGCCTACTGATTCAATATTTCAGACACCTGGACTGCTATTTACAAAATAAAAAAAATTATTCATCAAATAATATAATGTAATGTAGATTATTTTAATTAGTAAAAATATTTAAAATTCGTTGGTTTTGTTTTATTTTAAAACTATAATTCTTTATTATTTTACAAAACAACCCAATAATATTTGATGAAGCAGACATAGCTCCGTGTGGCTGTAGGATAATTTTTAAGAAGATTAATGTATTCCATATATATTAATGAAAACATTTTTATAATGTTAAATTTTATAATGTCAATATTTTGCTTTTTTGAATGTTATATAGATTTTTATGGATTGAATTCAACTGCTGAATGATGATAAAATATAAAAAATAAAAAACAAGTATTGAGAATGACCACAAAGGGTCGAAACGTATACTTGTTAAAGAAATAAATAATAAAAGATAACTTGGACAAATAAAAGGGTTTTGTATATATAAAACAAAATAAAATTAAATTTCAAGTCCAGTACCTAAAACCATGAATATTAAATGAGTACAATATTTCATACACCTGGACTGCTATTTACAAAATAAACAATATTATTCATCACATAACATAATGTAATGTAGATTATTTGAATTAGTAAAAAGAGTTAAAATTCGTTGGTTTTGTTTTATTTTAAAACCATTATCCTTTATTATTTTACGAAACAACCCAATAATATTTGATGAAGCAGACATAGCTCCTCTCTGTTACAACGCTCAACCACATGTCTCACATTTGCCTTCCCAAAAATTGTTGGAACTTGGCTATGAGACTCTGCCACTCCCCCTCTAATCACTGGGCCTCTCGCCTACTGAGTATAACATTTCTAGACACCTGGACTGCTATTTACAAAATAAACAATATTATTCATCACATAACATAATGTAATGTAGATTATTTGAATTAGTAAAAAGAGTTAAAATTCGTTGGTTTTGTTTTATTTTAAAACCATTATCCTTTATTATTTTACGAAACAACCCAATAATATTTGATGAAGCAGACATAGCTCCTCTCTGTTACAACGCTCAACCACATGTCTCACATTTGACTTCCCAAAAATTGTTGGAACTTGGCTATGAGACTCTGCCACTCCCCCTCTACTCACTGGGCCTCTCGCCTACTGATTACAATATTTCAGACACCTGGACTGCTATTTACAAAATAAAAAAAATTATTCATCAAATAATATAATGTAATGTAGATTATTTGAATTAGTAAAAAGAATTAAAATTCGTTGGTTTTGTTTTATTTTAAAACCATTATCCTTTATTATTTTACGAAACAACCCAATAATATTTGATGAAGCAGACATAGCTCCTCTCTGTTACAACGCTCAACCACATGTCTCACATTTGACTTCCCAAAAATTGTTGGAACTTGGCTATGAGACTCTGCCACTCCCCCTGTACTCACTGGGCCTCTCGCCTACTGATTCAATATTTCAGACACCTGGACTGCTATTTACAAAATAAAAAAAATTATTCATCAGATAATATAATGTAATGTAGATAATTTAATTAGTAAAAAGAGTTAAAATTCTTTGGTTTTGTTTTATTTTAAAACCATAATTCTTTATTATTTTACGAAACAACCCAATAATATTTGATGAAGCAGACATAGCTCCTCTCTGTTACAACGCTCAACCACATGTCTCACATTTGACTTCCCAAAAATTGTTGGAACTTGGCTATGAGACTCTGCCACTCCCCCTCTAATCACTGGGCCTCTCGCCTACTGAGTATAATATTTCTAGACACCTGGACTGCTATTTACAAAATAAACAATATTATTCATCACATAACATAATGTAATGTAGATTATTTGAATTAGTAAAAAGAGTTAAAATTCGTTGGTTTTGTTTTATTTTAAAACCATTATCCTTTATTATTTTACGAAACAACCCAATAATATTTGATGAAGCAGACATAGCTCCTCTCTGTTACAACGCTCAACCACATGTCTCACATTTGACTTCCCAAAAATTGTTGGAACTTGGCTATGAGACTCTGCCACTCCCCCTCTAATCACTGGGCCTCTCGCCTACTGAGTATAATATTTCTAGACACCTGGACTGCTATTTACAAAATAAACAATATTATTCATCACATAACATAATGTAATGTAGATTATTTGAATTAGTAAAAAGAGTTAAAATTCGTTGGTTTTGTTTTATTTTAAAACCATTATCCTTTATTATTTTACGAAACAACCCAATAATATTTGATGAAGCAGACATAGCTCCTCTCTGTTACAACGCTCAACCACATGTCTCACATTTGACTTCCCAAAAATTGTTGGAACTTGGCTATGAGACTCTGCCACTCCCCCTGTACTCACTGGGCCTCTCGCCTACTAATTCAATATTTCAGACACCTGGACTGCTATTTACAAAATAAAAAAAATTATTCATCAGATAATATAATGTAATGTAGATAATTTAATTAGTAAAAAGAGTTAAAATTCTTTGGTTTTGTTTTATTTTAAAACCATAATTCTTTATTTTTTTACGAAACAACCCAATAATATTTGATGAAGCAGACATAGCTCCTCTCTGTTACAACGCTCAACCACATGTCTCACATTTGACTTCCCAAAAATTGTTGGAACTTGGCTATGAGACTCTGCCACTCCCCCTGTACTCACTGGGCCTCTCGCCTACTGATTCAATATTTCAGACACCTGGACTGCTATTTACAAAATAAAAAAAATTATTCATCAGATAATATAATGTAATGTAGATAATTTAATTAGTAAAAAGAGTTAAAATTCTTTGGTTTTGTTTTATTTTAAAACCATAATTCTTTATTATTTTACGAAACAACCCAATAATATTTGATGAAGCAGACATAGCTCCTCTCTGTTACAACGCTCAACCACATGTCTCACATTTGACTTCCCAAAAATTGTTGGAACTTGGCTATGAGACTCTGCCACTCCCCCTCTAATCACTGGGCCTCTCGCCTACTGAGTATAATATTTCTAGACACCTGGACTGCTATTTACAAAATAAACAATATTATTCATCACATAACATAATGTAATGTAGATTATTTGAATTAGTAAAAAGAGTTAAAATTCGTTGGTTTTGTTTTATTTTAAAACCATTATCCTTTATTATTTTACGAAACAACCCAATAATATTTGATGAAGCAGACATAGCTCCTCTCTGTTACAACGCTCAACCACATGTCTCACATTTGACTTCCCAAAAATTGTTGGAACTTGGCTATGAGACTCTGCCACTCCCCCTCTAATCACTGGGCCTCTCGCCTACTGAGTATAATATTTCTAGACACCTGGACTGCTATTTACAAAATAAACAATATTATTCATCACATAACATAATGTAATGTAGATTATTTGAATTAGTAAAAAGAGTTAAAATTCGTTGGTTTTGTTTTATTTTAAAACCATTATCCTTTATTATTTTACGAAACAACCCAATAATATTTGATGAAGCAGACATAGCTCCTCTCTGTTACAACGCTCAACCACATGTCTCACATTTGACTTCCCAAAAATTGTTGGAACTTAGCTATGAGAGTCTGCCACTCCCCCTGTACTCACTGGGCCTCTCGCCTACTAATTCAATATTTCAGACACCTGGACTGCTATTTACAAAATAAAAAAAATTATTCATCAGATAATATAATGTAATGTAGATAATTTAATTAGTAAAAAGAGTTAAAATTCTTTGGTTTTGTTTTATTTTAAAACCATAATTCTTTATTTTTTTACGAAACAACCCAATAATATTTGATGAAGCAGACATAGCTCCTCTCTGTTACAACGCTCAACCACATGTCTCACATTTGACTTCCCAAAAATTGTTGGAACTTGGCTATGAGACTCTGCCAATCCCCCTCTAATCACTGGGCCTCTCGCCTACTGAGTATAATATTTCCAGACACCTGGACTGCTAGTTACAAAATAAAAAAAATTATTCATCACATAACATAATGTAATGTAGATTATTTGAATTAGTAAAAAGAGTTAAAATTCGTTGGTTTTGTTTTATTTTAAAACCATTATCCTTTATTATTTTACGAAACAACCCAATAATATTTGATGAAGCAGACATAGCTCCTCTCTGTTACAACGCTCAACCACGTGTCTCACATTTGACTTCCAAAAAATTGTTGGAACTTGGCTATGAGACTCTGCCACTCCCCCTCTACTCACTGGGCCTCTCGCCTACTGATTCAATATTTCAGACACCTGGACTGCTATTTACAAAATAAAAAAAATTATTCATCAAATAATATAATGTAATGTAGATTATTTTAATTAGTAAAAATATTTAAAATTCGTTGGTTTATTTTTATTTTAAAACTATAATTCTTTATTATTTTACAAAACAACCCAATAATATTTGATGAAGCAGACATAGCTCCTCTCTGTTACAACGCTCAACCACATGTCTCACATTTGACTTCCCAAATATTGTTGGAACTTGGCTATGAGACTCTGCCACTCCCCCTCTACTCACTGGGCCTCTCGCCTACTGAGTACAATATTTCTAGACACCTGGACTGCTATTTACAAAATAAACAATATTATTCATCACATAACATAATGTAATGTAGATTATTTGAATTAGTAAAAAGAGTTAAAATTCGTTGGTTTTGTTTTATTTTAAAACCATTATCCTTTATTATTTTACGAAACAACCCAATAATATTTGATGAAGCAGACATAGCTCCTCTCTGTTACAACGCTCAACCACATGTGTCACATTTGACTTCCCAAAAATTGTTGGAACTTGGCTATGAGACTCTGCCACTCCCCCTCTACTCACTGGGCCTCTCGCCTACTGATTACAATATTTCAGACACCTGGACTGCTATTTACAAAATAAAAAAAATTATTCATCAGATAATATAATGTAATGTAGATAATTTAATTAGTAAAAAGAGTTAAAATTCTTTGGTTTTGTTTTATTTTAAAACTATAATTCTTTATTATTTTACGAAACAACACAATAATATTTGATGAAGCAGACATAGCTCCTCTCTGTTACAACGCTCAACCACATGTCTCACATTTGACTTCCCAAAAATTGTGGGAACTTGGCTATGAGACTCTGCCACTCCCCCTCTACTCACTGGGCCTCTCGCCTACTGATTCAATATGTCAGACACCTGGACTGCTATTTACAAAATAAAAAAAATTATTCATCAAATAATATAATGTAATGTAGATTATTTTAATTAGTAAAAAGAGTTAAAATTCTTTGGTTTTGTTTTATTTTAAAACCATAATTCTTTATTATTTTACGAAACAACCCAATAATATTTGATGAACAGACATAGCTCCTCTCTGTTACAACGCTCAACCACATGTCTCACATTTGACTTCCCAAAAATAGTTGGAACTTGGCTATGAGACTCTGCCACTCCCCCTCTACTCACTGGGCCTCTCGCCGACTGATTATAATATTTCAGACACCTGGACTGCTATTTACAAAATAAAAAAAAATTATTCCTCACATAATATAATGTAATGTAGATAATTTAATTAGTAAAAAGAGTTAAAATTCTTTGGTTTTGTTTTATTTTAAAACCATAATTCTTTATTATTTTACAAAACAACCCAATAATATTTGATGAAGCAGACATAGCTCCTCTCTGTTACAACGCTGAACCACATGTCTCACATTTGACTTCCAAAAAATTGTTGGAACTTGGCTATGAGACTCTGCCACTCCCCCTCTACTCACTGGGCCTCTCGCCTACTGATGCAATATTTCAGACACCTGGACTGCTATTTACAAAATAAAAAAAATTATTCATCAAATAATATAATGTAATGTAGATTATTTTAATTAGTAAAAATATTTAAAATTCGTTGGTTTTGTTTTATTTTAAAATTATAATTCTTTATTATTTTACGAAACAACCCAATAATATTTGATGAAGCAGACATAGCTCCTCTCTGTTACAACGCTCAACCACATGTGTCACATTTGACTTCCCAAAAATTGTTGGAACTTGGCTATGAGACTCATCCACTCCCCCTCTACTCACTGGGCCTCTCGCCTACTGATTACAATATTTCAGACACCTGGACTGCTATTTACAAAATAAAAAAAAATATTCATCAGATAATATAATGTAATGTAGATAATTTAATTAGTAAAAAGAGTTAAAATTCTTTGGTTTTGTTTTATTTTAAAACCATAATTCTTTATTATTTTACGAAACAACCCAATAATATTTGATGAAGCAGACATAGCTCCTCCCTGTTACAACGCTCAACCACATGTCTCACATTTGACTTCCCAAAAATTGTTGGAACTTGGCTATGAGACTCTGCCACTCCCCCTCTACTCACTGGGCCTCTCGCCTACTGATTCAATATTTCAGACACCTGGACTGCTATTTACAAAATAAAAAAAATTATTCATCAAATAATATAATGTAATGTAGATTATTTTAATTAGTAAAAAGACTTAAAATTCATTGGTTTAGTTTTATTTTAAAACCATAATTCTTTATTATTTTACGAAACAGCCAAATAATATTTGATGAAGCAGACATAGCTCCTCTCTGTTACAACGCTCAACCACATGTCTCACATTTGACTTCCCAAATATTGTTGGAACTTGGCTATGAGGCTCTGCCACTCCCCCTCTTCTCACTGGGCCTCTCGCCTAATGATTACAATATTTCAGACACCTGGACTGCTATTTACAAAATAAAAAAAATTATTCATCAAATAATATAATGTAATGTAGATTATTTTAATTAGTAAAAAAAGTTAAAATTCTTTGGTTTTGTTTTATTTTAAAACCATAATTCTTTATTATTCTAGGAAACAACCCAATAATATTTGATGAAGCAGACATAGCTCCTCTCTGTTACAACGCTCAACCACCTGTCTTACATTTGAGTTCCCAAAAATTGTTGGAACTTGGCTATGAGACTCTGCCACTCCCCCTCTACTCACTGGGCCTCTCGCCGACTGATTATAATATTTCAGACACCTGGACTGCTATTTACAAAATAAAAAAAATTATTCATCAGATAATATAATGTAATGTAGATAATTTAATTAGTAAAAAGAGTTAAAATTCTTTGGTTTTGTTTTATTTTAAAACCATAATTCTTTATTATTTTACGAAACAACCCAATAATATTTGATGAAGCAGACATAGCTCCTCTCTGTTACAACGCTCAACCACATGTCTCACATTTGACTTCCCAAAAATTGTTGGAACTTGGCTATGAGACTCTGCCACTCCCCCTCTACTCACTGGGCCTCTCGCCTACTGATTCAATATTTCAGACACCTGGACTGCTATTTACAAAAAAAAAAAAACTTATTCATCAAATAATATAATGTAATGTAGATTATTTTAATTAGTAAAAAGAGTTAAAATTCTTTGGTTTTGTTTTATTTTAAAACCATAATTCTTTATTATTTTACAAAACAACCCAATAATATTTGATGAAGCAGACATAGCTCCTCTCTGTTACAACGCTGAACCACATGTCTCACATTTGACTTCCAAAAAATTGTTGGAACTTGGCTATGAGACTCTGCCACTCCCCCTCTACTCACTGGGCCTCTCGCCTACTGATGCAATATTTCAGACACCTGGACTGCTATTTACAAAATAAAAAAAATTATTCATCAAATAATATAATGTAATGTAGATTATTTTAATTAGTAAAAATATTTAAAATTCGTTGGTTTATTTTATTTTAAAATTATAATTCTTTATTATTTTACGAAACAACCCAATAATATTTGATGAAGCAGACATAGCTCCTCTCTGTTACAACGCTCAACCACATGTCTCACATTTGACTTCCCAAATATTGTTGGAACTTGGCTATGAGACTCTGCCGTTCCCCCTCTACTCACTGGGCCTCTCGCCTACTGATTATAATATTTCAGACACCTAGACTGCTATTTACAAAATAAAAAAAATTATTTATCAAATAATATAATGTAATGTAGATTATTTTAATTAGTAAAAAGAGTTAAAATTCGTTGGTTTTGTTTTATTTTAAAACTATAATTCTTTATTATTTTACGAAACAACCCAATAATATTTGATGAAGCAGATATAGCTCCTCTCTGTTACAATGCTCAACCATAAGTCTCACATTTGACTTCCCTAAAATTGTTGGAACTTGGCTATGAGACTCATCCACTCCCCCTCTACTCACTGGGCCTCTCGCCTACTAATTCAATATTTCAGACACCTGGACTGCTATTTACAAAATAAAAAAAATTATTCATCAGATAATATAATGTAATGTAGATAATTTAATTAGTAAAAAGAGTTAAAATTCTTTGGTTTTGTTTTATTTTAAAACCATAATTCTTTATTTTTTTACGAAACAACCGAATAATATTTGATGAAGCAGACATAGCTCCTCTCTGTTACAACGCTCAACCACATGTCTCACATTTTGGACTGCTATTTACAAAATAAACAATATTATTCATCACATAACATAATGTAATGTAGATTATTTGAATTAGTAAAAAGAGTTAAAATTCGTTGGTTTTGTTTTATTTTAAAACTATAATTCTTTATTATTTTACGAAACAACCCAATAATATTTGATGAAGCAGATATAGCTCCTCTCTGTTACAATGCTCAACCATAAGTCTCACATTTGACTTCCCTAAAATTGTTGGAACTTGGCTATGAGACTCATCCACTCCCCCTCTACTCACTGGGCCTCTCGCCGACTGATTATAATATTTCAGACACCTGGACTGCTATTTACAAAATAAAAAAAAATTATTCCTCAAATAATATAATGTAATGCAGATAATTTTAATTAGTAAAAAGAGTTAAAATTCGTTGGTTTTAATTTATTTTAAAACTATAATTCTTTATTATTTTACGAAACAACCCAATAATATTTGATGAAGCAGATATAGCTCCTCTCTGTTACAATGCTCAACCATAAGTCTCACATTTGACTTCCCTAAAATTGTTGGAACTTGGCTATGAGACTCATCCACTCCCCCTCTACTCACTGGGCCTCTCGCCTACTGATTACAATATTTCAGACACCTGGACTGCTATTTACAAAATAAAAAAAATTATTCATCAGATAATATAATGTAATGTAGATAATTTAATTAGTAAAAAGAGTTAAAATTCTTTGGTTTTGTTTTATTTTAAAACCATAATTCTTTATTATTTTACGAAACAACCCAATAATATTTGATGAAGCAGACATAGCTCCTCTCTGTTACAACGCTCAACCACATGTCTCACATTTGAATTCCCAAAAATAGTTGGAACTTGGCTATGAGGCTCTGCCACTCCCCCTCTTCTCACTGGGCCTCTCGCCTAATGATTACAATATTTCAGACACCTGGACTGCTTTTTACAAAATAAAAAAAATTATTCATCAAATAATATAATGTAATGTAGATTATTTTAATTAGTAAAAAAAGTTAAAATTCGTTGGTTTTGTTTTATTTTAAAACCATAATTCTTTATTATTCTAGGAAACAACCCAATAATATTTGATGAAGCAGACATAGCTCCTCTCTGTTACAACGCTCAACCACCTGTCTTACATTTGAGTTCCCAAAAATTGTTGGAACTTGGCTATGAGACTCTGCCACTCCCCCTGTACTCACTGGGCCTCTCGCCGACTGATTATAATATTTCAGACACCTGGACTGCTATTTACAAAATAAAAAAAAAATATTCCTCAAATAATATAATGTAATGCAGATAATTTTAATTAGTAAAAAGAGTTAAAATTCGTTGGTTTTGTTTTATTTTAAAACTATAATTCTTTATTATTTTACGAAACAACCCAATAATATTTGATGAACAGACATAGCTCCTCTCTGTTACAACGCTCAACCACATGTCTCACATTTGACTTCCCAAAAATTGTTGGAACTTGGCTATGAGACTCTGCCACTCCCCCTCTAATCACTGGGCCTCTCGCCTACTGATTACAATATTTCAGACACCTGGACTGCTATTTACAAAATAAAAAAAATTATTCATCAGATAATATAATGTAATGTAGATAATTTAATTAGTAAAAAGAGTTAAAATTCTTTGGTTTTGTTTTATTTTAAAACCATAATTCTTTATTATTTTACAAAACAACCCAATAATATTTGATGAAGCAGACATAGCTCCTCTCTGTTACAACGCTGAACCACATGTCTCACATTTGACTTCCAAAAAATTGTTGGAACTTGGCTATGAGACTCTGCCACTCCCCCTCTACTCACTGGGCCTCTCGCCTACTGATGCAATATTTCAGACACCTGGACTGCTATTTACAAAATAAAAAAAATTATTCATCAAATAATATAATGTAATGTAGATTATTTTAATTAGTAAAAATATTTAAAATTCGTTGGTTTATTTTATTTTAAAATTATAATTCTTTATTATTTTACGAAACAACCCAATAATATTTGATGAAGCAGACATAGCTCCTCTCTGTTACAACGCTCAACCACATGTCTCACATTTGACTTCCCAAATATTGTTGGAACTTGGCTATGAGACTCTGCCGTTCCCCCTCTACTCACTGGGCCTCTCGCCTACTGATTATAATATTTCAGACACCTGGACTGCTATTTACAAAATAAAAAAAAATTATTCCTCAAATAATATAATGTAATGCAGATAATTTTAATTAGTAAAAAGAGTTAAAATTCGTTGGTTTTAATTTATTTTAAAACTATAATTCTTTATTATTTTACGAAACAACCCAATAATATTTGATGAAGCAGATATAGCTCCTCTCTGTTACAATGCTCAACCACAAGTCTCACATTTGACTTCCCTAAAATTGTTGGAACTTGGCTATGAGACTCATCCACTCCCCCTCTACTCACTGGGCCTCTCGCCTACTGATTACAATATTTCAGACACCTGGACTGCTATTTACAAAATAAAAAAAATTATTCATCAGATAATATAATGTAATGTAGATAATTTAATTAGTAAAAAGAGTTAAAATTCTTTGGTTTTGTTTTATTTTAAAACCATAATTCTTTATTATTTTACGAAACAACCCAATAATATTTGATGAAGCAGACATAGCTCCTCTCTGTTACAACGCTCAACCACATGTCTCACATTTGACTTCCCAAAAATAGTTGGAACTTGGCTATGAGGCTCTGCCACTCCCCCTCTTCTCACTGGGCCTCTCGCCTAATGATTACAATATTTCAGACACCTGGACTGCTATTTACAAAATAAAAAAAATTATTCATCAAATAATATAATGTAATGTAGATTATTTTAATTAGTAAAAAAAGTTAAAATTCGTTGGTTTTGTTTTATTTTAAAACCATAATTCTTTATTATTCTAGGAAACAACCCAATAATATTTGATGAAGCAGACATAGCTCCTCTCTGTTACAACGC
This sequence comes from Arma custos, assembly GCA_037127475.1. Classification (NCBI taxonomy): domain Eukaryota; kingdom Metazoa; phylum Arthropoda; class Insecta; order Hemiptera; family Pentatomidae; genus Arma; species Arma custos. Next base: position 227,138,562 of record CM073759.1, read on the forward strand.
TCAACCACCTGTCTTACATTTGAGTTCCCAAAAATTGTTGGAACTTGGCTATGAGACTCTGCCACTCCCCCTCTACTCACTGGGCCTCTCGCCGACTGATTATAATATTTCAGACACCTGGACTGCTATTTACAAAATAAAAAAAAAATATTCCTCAAATAATATAATGTAATGCAAATAATTTTAATTAGTAAAAAGAGTTAAAATTCGTTGGTTTTGTTTTATTTTAAAACTATAATTCTTTATTATTTTACGAAACAACCCAATAATATTTGATGAAGCAGATATAGCTCCTCTCTGTTACAATGCTCAACCACAAGTCTCACATTTGACTTCCCTAAAATTGTTGGAACTTGGCTATGAGACTCATCCACTCCCCCTCTACTCACTGGGCCTCTCGCCTACTGATTACAATATTTCAGACACCTGGACTGCTATTTACAAAATAAAAAAAATTATTCATCAGATAATATAATGTAATGTAGATAATTTAATTAGTAAAAAGAGTTAAAATTCTTTGGTTTTGTTTTATTTTAAAACCATAATTCTTTATTATTTTACGAAACAACCCAATAATATTTGATGAAGCAGACATAGCTCCTCTCTGTTACAACGCTCAACCACATGTCTCACATTTGACTTCCCAAAAATAGTTGGAACTTGGCTATGAGACTCTGCCACTCCCCCTCTAATCACTGGGCCTCTCGCCTACTGAGTACAATATTTCTAGACACCTGGACAGCTATTTACAAAATAAACAATATTATTCATCACATAACATAATGTAATGTAGATTATTTGAATTAGTAAAAAGAGTTAAAATTCGTTGGTTTTGTTTTATTTTAAAACCATTATCCTTTATTATTTTACGAAACAACCCAATAATATTTGATGAAGCAGACATAGCTCCTCTCTGTTACAACGCTCAACCACATGTCTCACATTTGACTTCCCAAAAATTGTTGGAACTTGGCTATGAGACTCTGCCACTCCCGCTCTACTCACTGGGCCTCTCGCCTACTGAGTACAATATTTCAGACACCTGGACTGCTATTTACAAAATAAAAAAAATTATTCATCAGATAATATAATGTAATGTAGATAATTTAATTAGTAAAAATATTTAAAATTCTTTGGTTTTGCTTTATTTTAAAACCATAATTCTTTATTATTTTACGAAACAACCCAATAATATTTGATGAAGCAGACATAGCTCCTCTCTGTTACAACGCTGAACCACATGTCTCACATTTGACTTCCCAAAAATTGTTGGAACTTGGCTATTAGGCTCTGCCACTCCCCCTCTACTCACTGGGCCTCTCGCTTACTGATTATAATATTTCAGACACCTGGACTGCTATTTACAAAATAAAAAAAAATATTTATCAAATAATATAATGTAATGTAGATTATTTTAATTAGAAAAAAGAGTTAAAATTCATTGGTTTTGTTTTATTTTAAAACCATAAATCTTTATTATTTTACGAAACAACCCAATAATATTTGATGAAACAGACATAGCTCCTCTCTGTTACAACGCTCAACCACATGTCTCACATTTGACTTCACGAAAATTGTTGGAACTTGGCTATGAGACTCTGCCACTCCCCCTCTAATCACTGGGCCTCTCGCCTACTGAGTACAATATTTCAGACACCTGGACTGCTATTTACAAAATAAAAAAAATTATTCATCAGATAATATAATGTAATGTAGATAATTTAATTAGTAAAAATATTTAAAATTCTTTGGTTTTGTTTTATTTTAAAACCATAATTCTTTATTATTTTACGAAACAACCCAATAATATTTGATGAACAGACATAGCTCCTCTCTGTTACAACGCTCAACCACATGTCTCACATTTGACTTCCCAAAAATAGTTGGAACTTGGCTATGAGACTCTGCCACTCCCCCTCTACTCACTGGGCCTCTCGCCGACTGATTATAATATTTCAGACACCTGGACTGCTATTTACAAAATAAAAAAAAATTATTCCTCACATAATATAATGTAATGTAGATAATTTAATTTGTAAAAAGAGTTAAAATTCTTTGGTTTTGTTTTATTTTAAAACCATAATTCTTTATTATTTTACAAAACAACCCAATAATATTTGATGAAGCAGACATAGCTCCTCTCTGTTACAACGCTGAACCACATGTCTCACATTTGACTTCCAAAAAATTGTTGGAACTTGGCTATGAGACTCTGCCACTCCCCCTCTACTCACTGGGCCTCTCGCCTACTGATGCAATATTTCAGACACCTGGACTGCTATTTACAAAATAAAAAAAATTATTCATCAAATAATATAATGTAATGTAGATTATTTTAATTAGTAAAAATATTTAAAATTCGTTGGTTTTGTTTTATTTTAAAATTATAATTCTTTATTATTTTACGAAACAACCCAATAATATTTGATGAAGCAGACATAGCTCCTCTCTGTTACAACGCTCAACCACATGTGTCACATTTGACTTCCCAAAAATTGTTGGAACTTGGCTATGAGACTCATCCACTCCCCCTCTACTCACTGGGCCTCTCGCCTACTGATTACAATATTTCAGACACCTGGACTGCTATTTACAAAATAAAAAAAAATATTCATCAGATAATATAATGTAATGTAGATAATTTAATTAGTAAAAAGAGTTAAAATTCTTTGGTTTTGTTTTATTTTAAAACCATAATTCTTTATTATTTTACGAAACAACCCAATAATATTTGATGAAGCAGACATAGCTCCTCCCTGTTACAACGCTCAACCACATGTCTCACATTTGACTTCCCAAAAATTGTTGGAACTTGGCTATGAGACTCTGCCACTCCCCCTCTACTCACTGGGCCTCTCGCCTACTGATTCAATATTTCAGACACCTGGACTGCTATTTACAAAATAAAAAAAATTATTCATCAAATAATATAATGTAATGTAGATTATTTTAATTAGTAAAAAGACTTAAAATTCATTGGTTTAGTTTTATTTTAAAACCATAATTCTTTATTATTTTACGAAACAGCCAAATAATATTTGATGAAGCAGACATAGCTCCTCTCTGTTACAACGCTCAACCACATGTCTCACATTTGACTTCCCAAATATTGTTGGAACTTGGCTATGAGGCTCTGCCACTCCCCCTCTTCTCACTGGGCCTCTCGCCTAATGATTACAATATTTCAGACACCTGGACTGCTATTTACAAAATAAAAAAAATTATTCATCAAATAATATAATGTAATGTAGATTATTTTAATTAGTAAAAAAAGTTAAAATTCGTTGGTTTTGTTTTATTTTAAAACCATAATTCTTTATTATTCTAGGAAACAACCCAATAATATTTGATGAAGCAGACATAGCTCCTCTCTGTTACAACGCTCAACCACCTGTCTTACATTTGAGTTCCGAAAAATTGTTGGAACTTGGCTATGAGACTCTGCCACTCCCCCTCTACTCACTGGGCCTCTCGCCGACTGATTATAATATTTCAGACACCTGGACTGCTATTTACAAAATAAAAAAAATTATTCATCAGATAATATAATGTAATGTAGATAATTTAATTAGTAAAAAGAGTTAAAATTCTTTGGTTTTGTTTTATTTTAAAACCATAATTCTTTATTATTTTACGAAACAACCCAATAATATTTGATGAAGCAGACATAGCTCCTCTCTGTTACAACGCTCAACCACATGTCTCACATTTGACTTCCCAAAAATTGTTGGAACTTGGCTATGAGACTCTGCCACTCCCCCTCTACTCACTGGGCCTCTCGCCTACTGATTCAATATTTCAGACACCTGGACTGCTATTTACAAAAAAAAAAAAACTTATTCATCAAATAATATAATGTAATGTAGATTATTTTAATTAGTAAAAAGAGTTAAAATTCTTTGGTTTTGTTTTATTTTAAAACCATAATTCTTTATTATTTTACAAAACAACCCAATAATATTTGATGAAGCAGACATAGCTCCTCTCTGTTACAACGCTGAACCACATGTCTCACATTTGACTTCCAAAAAATTGTTGGAACTTGGCTATGAGACTCTGCCACTCCCCCTCTACTCACTGGGCCTCTCGCCTACTGATGCAATATTTCAGACACCTGGACTGCTATTTACAAAATAAAAAAAATTATTCATCAAATAATATAATGTAATGTAGATTATTTTAATTAGTAAAAATATTTAAAATTCGTTGGTTTATTTTATTTTAAAATTATAATTCTTTATTATTTTACGAAACAACCCAATAATATTTGATGAAGCAGACATAGCTCCTCTCTGTTACAACGCTCAACCACATGTCTCACATTTGACTTCCCAAATATTGTTGGAACTTGGCTATGAGACTCTGCCGTTCCCCCTCTACTCACTGGGCCTCTCGCCTACTGATTATAATATTTCAGACACCTAGACTGCTATTTACAAAATAAAAAAAATTATTTATCAAATAATATAATGTAATGTAGATTATTTTAATTAGTAAAAAGAGTTAAAATTCGTTGGTTTTGTTTTATTTTAAAACTATAATTCTTTATTATTTTACGAAACAACCCAATAATATTTGATGAAGCAGATATAGCTCCTCTCTGTTACAATGCTCAACCATAAGTCTCACATTTGACTTCCCTAAAATTGTTGGAACTTGGCTATGAGACTCATCCACTCCCCCTCTACTCACTGGGCCTCTCGCCTACTAATTCAATATTTCAGACACCTGGACTGCTATTTACAAAATAAAAAAAATTATTCATCAGATAATATAATGTAATGTAGATAATTTAATTAGTAAAAAGAGTTAAAATTCTTTGGTTTTGTTTTATTTTAAAACCATAATTCTTTATTTTTTTACGAAACAACCCAATAATATTTGATGAAGCAGACATAGCTCCTCTCTGTTACAACGCTCAACCACATGTCTCACATTTTGGACTGCTATTTACAAAATAAACAATATTATTCATCACATAACATAATGTAATGTAGATTATTTGAATTAGTAAAAAGAGTTAAAATTCGTTGGTTTTGTTTTATTTTAAAACTATAATTCTTTATTATTTTACGAAACAACCCAATAATATTTGATGAAGCAGACATAGCTCCTCTCTGTTACAACGCTGAACCACATGTCTCACATTTGACTTCCAAAAAATTGTTGGAACTTGGCTATGAGACTCTGCCACTCCCCCTCTACTCACTGGGCCTCTCGCCTACTGATGCAATATTTCAGACACCTGGACTGCTATTTACAAAATAAAAAAAATTATTCATCAAATAATATAATGTAATGTAGATTATTTTAATTAGTAAAAATATTTAAAATTCGTTGGTTTATTTTATTTTAAAATTATAATTCTTTATTATTTTACGAAACAACCCAATAATATTTGATGAAGCAGACATAGCTCCTCTCTGTTACAACGCTCAACCACATGTCTCACATTTGACTTCCCAAATATTGTTGGAACTTGGCTATGAGACTCTGCCGTTCCCCCTCTACTCACTGGGCCTCTCGCCTACTGATTATAATATTTCAGACACCTGGACTGCTATTTACAAAATAAAAAAAAATTATTCCTCAAATAATATAATGTAATGCAGATAATTTTAATTAGTAAAAAGAGTTAAAATTCGTTGGTTTTAATTTATTTTAAAACTATAATTCTTTATTATTTTACGAAACAACCCAATAATATTTGATGAAGCAGATATAGCTCCTCTCTGTTACAATGCTCAACCACAAGTCTCACATTTGACTTCCCTAAAATTGTTGGAACTTGGCTATGAGACTCATCCACACCCCCTCTACTCACTGGGCCTCTCGCCTACTGATTACAATATTTCAGACACCTGGACTGCTATTTACAAAATAAAAAAAATTATTCATCAGATAATATAATGTAATGTAGATAATTTAATTAGTAAAAAGAGTTAAAATTCTTTGGTTTTGTTTTATTTTAAAACCATAATTCTTTATTATTTTACGAAACAACCCAATAATATTTGATGAAGCAGACATAGCTCCTCTCTGTTACAACGCTCAACCACATGTCTCACATTTGACTTCCCAAAAATAGTTGGAACTTGGCTATGAGGCTCTGCCACTCCCCCTCTTCTCACTGGGCCTCTCGCCTAATGATTACAATATTTCAGACACCTGGACTGCTATTTACAAAATAAAAAAAATTATTCATCAAATAATATAATGTAATGTAGATTATTTTAATTAGTAAAAAAAGTTAAAATTCGTTGGTTTTGTTTTATTTTAAAACCATAATTCTTTATTATTCTAGGAAACAACCCAATAATATTTGATGAAGCAGACATAGCTCCTCTCTGTTACAACGCTCAACCACCTGTCTTACATTTGAGTTCCCAAAAATTGTTGGAACTTGGCTATGAGACTCTGCCACTCCCCCTCTACTCACTGGGCCTCTCGCCGACTGATTATAATATTTCAGACACCTGGACTGCTATTTACAAAATAAAAAAAAAATATTCCTCAAATAATATAATGTAATGCAAATAATTTTAATTAGTAAAAAGAGTTAAAATTCGTTGGTTTTGTTTTATTTTAAAACTATAATTCTTTATTATTTTACCAAACAACCCAATAATATTTGATGAAGCAGATATAGCTCCTCTCTGTTACAATGCTCAACCACAAGTCTCACATTTGACTTCCCTAAAATTGTTGGAACTTGGCTATGAGACTCATCCACTCCCCCTCTACTCACTGGGCCTCTCGCCTACTGATTACAATATTTCAGACACCTGGACTGCTATTTACAAAATAAAAAAAATTATTCATCAGATAATATAATGTAATGTAGATAATTTAATTAGTAAAAAGAGTTAAAATTCTTTGGTTTTGTTTTATTTTAAAACCATAATTCTTTATTATTTTACGAAACAACCCAATAATATTTGATGAAGCAGACATAGCTCCTCTCTGTTACAACGCTCAACCACATGTCTCACATTTGACTTCCCAAAAATAGTTGGAACTTGGCTATGAGACTCTGCCACTCCCCCTCTAATCACTGGGCCTCTCGCCTACTGAGTACAATATTTCTAGACACCTGGACAGCTATTTACAAAATAAACAATATTATTCATCACATAACATAATGTAATGTAGATTATTTGAATTAGTAAAAAGAGTTAAAATTCGTTGGTTTTGTTTTATTTTAAAACCATTATCCTTTATTATTTTACGAAACAACCCAATAATATTTGATGAAGCAGACATAGCTCCTCTCTGTTACAACGCTCAACCACATGTCTCACATTTGACTTCCCAAAAATTGTTGGAACTTGGCTATGAGACTCTGCCACTCCCGCTCTACTCACTGGGCCTCTCGCCTACTGAGTACAATATTTCAGACACCTGGACTGCTATTTACAAAATAAAAAAAATTATTCATCAGATAATATAATGTAATGTAGATAATTTAATTAGTAAAAATATTTAAAATTCTTTGGTTTTGCTTTATTTTAAAACCATAATTCTTTATTATTTTACGAAACAACCCAATAATATTTGATGAAGCAGACATAGCTCCTCTCTGTTACAACGCTGAACCACATGTCTCACATTTGACTTCCCAAAAATTGTTGGAACTTGGCTATTAGGCTCTGCCACTCCCCCTCTACTCACTGGGCCTCTCGCTTACTGATTATAATATTTCAGACACCTGGACTGCTATTTACAAAATAAAAAAAAATATTTATCAAATAATATAATGTAATGTAGATTATTTTAATTAGAAAAAAGAGTTAAAATTCATTGGTTTTGTTTTATTTTAAAACCATAATTCTTTATTATTTTACGAAACAACCCAATAATATTTGATGAAACAGACATAGCTCCTCTCTGTTACAACGCTCAACCACATGTCTCACATTTGACTTCACGAAAATTGTTGGAACTTGGCTATGAGACTCTGCCACTCCCCCTCTAATCACTGGGCCTCTCGCCTACTGAGTACAATATTTCAGACACCTGGACTGCTATTTACAAAATAAAAAAAATTATTCATCAGATAATATAATGTAATGTAGATAATTTAATTAGTAAAAATATTTAAAATTCTTTGGTTTTGTTTTATTTTAAAACTATAATTCTTTATTATTTTACGAAACAACCCAATAATATTTGATGAAGCAGACTTAGCTCCTCTCTGTTACAATGCTCAACCACAAGTCTCACATTTGACTTCCCAAAAATTGTTGGAACTTGGCTATGAGACTCTGCCACTCCCCCTCTACTCACTCGGCCTCTCGCCTACTGATTATAATATTTCAGACACCTGGACTGCTATTTACAAAATAAAAAAAATTATTCATCAAATAATATAATGTAATGTAGATTATTTTAATTAGTAAAAAGAGTTAAAATTCGTTGGTTTTGTTTTATTTTAAAACCATAATTCTTTATTATTTTACGAAAAAACCAAATAATATTTGATGAAGCAGACATAGCTCCTCTCTGTTACAACGCTCAACCACATGTCTCACATTTGACTTCCCAAAAATTGTTGGAACTTGGCTATGAGACTCTGCCACTCCCCCTCTACTCACTGGGCCTCTCCCCTACTGATTATAATACTTCAGACACCTGGACTGCTATTAACAAAATAAAAAAAATTATTCATCAAATAATATAATGTAATGTAGATTATTTTAATTAGTAAAAATATTTAAAATTCGTTGGTTTTGTTTTATTTTAAAACTATAATTCTTTATTATTTTACGAAACAACCCAATAATATTTGATGAAGCAGACATAGCTCCTCTCTGTTACAATGCTCAACCACATGTCTCACATTTGACTTCCCAAATATTGTTGGAACTTGGCTATGAGGCTCTGCCACTCCCCCTCTTCTCACTGGGCCTCTAGCCTACTGATTATAATATTTCAGACACCTGGACTGCTATTTACAAAATAAAAAAAATTATTTATCAAATAATATAATGTAATGTAGATTATTTTAATTAGTAAAAAGAAATAAAATTCATTGATTTTGTTTTATTTTAAAACCACAATTCTTTATTATTTTACGAAACAACCCAATAATATTTGATGAAGCAGACATAGCTCCTCTCTGTTACAACGCTCAACCACATGTCTCACATTTGACTTCCCAAATATTGTTGGAACTTGGCTATGAGACTCTGCCACTCCCCCTCTACTCACTGGGCCTCTCGCTAACTGATTATAATATTTCAGACACCTGGACCGCTATTTACAAAATAAAAAAAATTATTCATCAAATAATATAATGTAATGTGGATTATTTTAATTAGTAAAAAGAGTTAAAATTCGTTGGTTTTGTTTTATTTTAAAACCATAATTCTTTATTTTTTTACGAAACAACCAAATAATATTTGATGAAGCAGACATAGTTCCTCTTTGTTACAACGCTCAACCACACTTCTCACATTTGACTTCCCAAATATTGTTGGAACTTGGCTATGAGACTCTGCCACTCCCCCTCTACTCACTGGGCCTCTCGCTTACTGATTATAATATTTCAGACACCTGGACTGCTATTTACAAAATAAAAAAAATTATTTATCAAATAATATAATGTAATGTAGATTATTTTAATTAGTAAAAAGAGTTAAAATTCATTGGTTTTGTTTTATTTTAAAACCATAATTCTTTATTATTTTACGAAACAACCCAATAATATTTGATGAAGCAGACATAGCTCCTCTCTGTTAAAATGCTCAATCACATGTCTCACATTTGACTTCCCAAAAATTGTTGGAACTTTGCTATGAGACTCTGCCACTCCCCCTCTAATCACTGGGCCTCTCATCTACGGAGTACAATATTTCAGACACCTGGACCGCTATTTACAAAATAAAAAAAATTATACATCAAATAATATATTGTAATGTGGATTATTTTAATTAGTAAAAAGAGTTAAAATTCGTTGGTTTTGTTTTATTTTAAAACCATAATTCTTTATTATTTTACGAAACAACCAAATAATATTTGATGAAGCAGACATAGTTCCTCTCTGTTACAAAGCTCAACCACATGTCTCACATTTGACTTCCCAAATATTGTTGGAACTTGGCTATGAGACTCTGCCACTCCCCCTCTACTCACTGGGCCTCTCGCTTACTGATTATAATATTTCAGACACCTGGACTGCTATTTACAAAATAAAAAAAAATTTTTATCAAATAATATAATGTAATGTAGATTATTTTTATTAGTAAAAAGAGTTAAAATTCGTTGGTTTTGTTTTATTTTAAAACCGTAATTCTTTATAATTTTACGAAACAATCCTATAATATTTGATGAAGCAGACATAGCTCCTCTCTGTTACAACGCTCAACCACATGTCTTACATTTGAGTTCCCAAAAATTGTTGGAACTTGGCTATGAGACTCTGCCACTCCCCCTCTACTCACTGGGCCTCTCGCCTACTGATCATAAAATTTCAGACACCTGGACTGCTATTTACAAAATAAAAAAAAATTATTCCTCAAATAATATAATGTAATGCAGATTATTTTAATTAGTAAAAAGAGTTAAAATTCGTTGGTTTTGTTTTATTTTAAAACTATAATTCTTTATTATTTTACGAAACAACCCAATAATATTTGATGAAGCAGACATAGCTCCTCTCTGTTACAATGCTCAACCACAAGTCTCACATTTGACTTCCCTAAAATTGTTGGAACTTGGCTATTAGGCTCTGCCACTCCCCCTCTACTCACTGGGCCTCTCGCCTACTGATTACAATATTTCAGACACCTGGACTGCTATTTACAAAATAAAAAAAATTATTCATCAAATAATTTAATGTAATGTAGATTATTTTAATTAGTAAAAAAAGTTGAAATTCGTTGGTTTTGTTTTATTTTAAAACCATAATTCTTTATTATTTTACGAAACAACCCAATAATATTTGATGAAGCAGACATAGCTCCTCTCTGTTAAAATGCTCAATCACATGTCTCACATTTGACTTCCCAAAAATTGTTGGAACTTTGCTATGAGACTCTGCCACTCCCCCTCTAATCACTGGGCCTCTCATCTACGGAGTACAATATTTCAGACACCTGGACCGCTATTTACAAAATAAAAAAAATTATACATCAAATAATATATTGTAATGTGGATTATTTTAATTAGTAAAAAGAGTTAAAATTCGTTGGTTTTGTTTTATTTTAAAACCATAATTCTTTATTATTTTACGAAACAACCAAATAATATTTGATGAAGCAGACATAGTTCCTCTCTGTTACAACGCTCAACCACATGTCTCACATTTGACTTCCCAAATATTGTTGGAACTTGGCTATGAGACTCTGCCACTCCCCCTCTACTCACTGGGCCTCTCGCTTACTGATTATAATATTTCAGACACCTGGACTGCTATTTACAAAATAAAAAAAAATTTTTATCAAATAATATAATGTAATGTAGATTATTTTAATTAGTAAAAAGAGTTAAAATTCATTGGTTTTGTTTTATTTTAAAACCATAATTCTTTATTATTTTACGAAACAACCCAATAATATTTGATGAAGCAGACATAGCTCCTCTCTGTTACAATGCTAAACCACATGTCTCACATTTGACTTCCCTAAAATTGTTGGAACTTGGCTATGAGACTCTGCCACTCCCCCTCTACTCACTGGGCCTCTCGCCTACTGATTACAATATTTCAGACACCTGGACTGCTATTTACAAAATAAAAAAAATTATTCATCAAATATTATAATGTAATGTAGATTATTTTAATTAGTAAAAAGAGTTAAAATTCGTTGGTTTTGTTTTATTTTAAAACCATTATCCTTTATTATTTTACGAAACAACCCAATAATATTTGATGAAGCAGACATAGCTCCTCTCTGTTACAACGCTCAACCACATGTCTCACATTTGCCTTCCCAAAAATTGTTGGAACTTGGCTATGAGACTCTGCCACTCCCCCTCTAATCACTGGGCCTCTCGCCTACTGAGTATAACATTTCTAGACACCTGGACTGCTATTTACAAAATAAACAATATTATTCATCACATAACATAATGTAATGTAGATTATTTGAATTAGTAAAAAGAGTTAAAATTCGTTGGTTTTGTTTTATTTTAAAACCATTATCCTTTATTATTTTACGAAACAACCCAATAATATTTGATGAAGCAGACATAGCTCCTCTCTGTTACAACGCTCAACCACATGTCTCACATTTGACTTCCCAAAAATTGTTGGAACTTGGCTATGAGACTCTGCCACTCCCCCTGTACTCACTGGGCCTCTCGCCTACTGATTCAATATTTCAGACACCTGGACTGCTATTTACAAAATAAAAAAAATTATTCATCAGATAATATAATGTAATGTAGATAATTTAATTAGTAAAAAGAGTTAAAATTCTTTGGTTTTGTTTTATTTTAAAACCATAATTCTTTATTATTTTACGAAACAACCCAATAATATTTGATGAAGCAGACATAGCTCCTCTCTGTTACAACGCTCAACCACATGTCTCACATTTGACTTCCCAAAAATTGTTGGAACTTGGCTATGAGACTCTGCCACTCCCCCTCTAATCACTGGGCCTCTCGCCTACTGAGTATAATATTTCTAGACACCTGGACTGCTATTTACAAAATAAACAATATTATTCATCACATAACATAATGTAATGTAGATTATTTGAATTAGTAAAAAGAGTTGAAATTCGTTGGTTTTGTTTTATTTTAAAACCATTATCCTTTATTATTTTACGAAACAACCCAATAATATTTGATGAAGCAGACATAGCTCCTCTCTGTTACAACGCTCAACCACATGTCTCACATTTGACTTCCCAAAAATTGTTGGAACTTGGCTATGAGACTCTGCCACTCCCCCTCTAATCACTGGGCCTCTCGCCTACTGAGTATAATATTTCTAGACACCTGGACTGCTATTTACAAAATAAACAATATTATTCATCACATAACATAATGTAATGTAGATTATTTGAATTAGTAAAAAGAGTTAAAATTCGTTGGTTTTGTTTTATTTTAAAACCATTATCCTTTATTATTTTACGAAACAACCCAATAATATTTGATGAAGCAGACATAGCTCCTCTCTGTTACAACGCTCAACCACATGTCTCACATTTGACTTCCCAAAAATTGTTGGAACTTGGCTATGAGACTCTGCCACTCCCCCTGTACTCACTGGGCCTCTCGCCTACTAATTCAATATTTCAGACACCTGGACTGCTATTTACAAAATAAAAAAAATTATTCATCAGATAATATAATGTAATGTAGATAATTTAATTAGTAAAAAGAGTTAAAATTCTTTGGTTTTGTTTTATTTTAAAACTATAATTCTTTATTATTTTACGAAACAACCCAATAATATTTGATGAAGCAGACATAGCTCCTCTCTGTTACAACGCTCAACCACATGTCTCACATTTGACTTCCCAAAAATTGTTGGAACTTGGCTATGAGACTCTGCCACTCCCCCTCTACTCACTGGGCCTCTCGCCTACTGATTCAATATGTCAGACACCTGGACTGCTTTTTACAAAATAAAAAAAATTATTCATCAAATAATATAATGTAATGTAGATTATTTTAATTAGTAAAAAGAGTTAAAATTCTTTGGTTTTGTTTTATTTTAAAACCATAATTCTTTATTATTTTACGAAACAACCCAATAATATTTGATGAACAGACATAGCTCCTCTCTGTTACAACGCTCAACCACATGTCTCACATTTGACTTCCCAAAAATTGTTGGAACTTGGCTATGAGACTCTGCCACTCCCCCTCTAATCACTGGGCCTCTCGCCTACTGATTACAATATTTCAGACACCTGGACTGCTATTTACAAAATAAAAAAAATTATTCATCAGATAATATAATGTAATGTAGATAATTTAATTAGTAAAAAGAGTTAAAATTCTTTGGTTTTGTTTTATTTTAAAACCATAATTCTTTATTATTTTACAAAACAACCCAATAATATTTGATGAAGCAGACATAGCTCCTCTCTGTTACAACGCTGAACCACATGTCTCACATTTGACTTCCAAAAAATTGTTGGAACTTGGCTATGAGACTCTGCCACTCCCCCTCTACTCACTGGGCCTCTCGCCTACTGATGCAATATTTCAGACACCTGGACTGCTATTTACAAAATAAAAAAAATTATTCATCAAATAATATAATGTAATGTAGATTATTTTAATTAGTAAAAATATTTAAAATTCGTTGGTTTTGTTTTATTTTAAAATTATAATTCTTTATTATTTTACGAAACAACCCAATAATATTTGATGAAGCAGACATAGCTCCTCTCTGTTACAACGCTCAACCACATGTGTCACATTTGACTTCCCAAAAATTGTTGGAACTTGGCTATGAGACTCATCCACTCCCCCTCTACTCACTGGGCCTCTCGCCTACTGATTCAATATTTCAGACACCTGGACTGCTTTTTACAAAATAAAAAAAATTATTCATCAAATAATATAATGTAATGTAGATTATTTTAATTAGTAAAAAGACTTAAAATTCATTGGTTTAGTTTTATTTTAAAACCATAATTCTTTATTATTTTACGAAACAACCAAATAATATTTGATGAAGCAGACATAGCTCCTCTCTGTTACAACGCTCAACCACATGTCTCACATTTGACTTCCCAAATATTGTTGGAACTTGGCTATGAGGCTCTGCCACTCCCCCTCTTCTCACTGGGCCTCTCGCCTAATGATTACAATATTTCAGACACCTGGACTGCTATTTACAAAATAAAAAAAATTATTCATCAAATAATATAATGTAATGTAGATTATTTTAATTAGTAAAAAAAGTTAAAATTCGTTGGTTTTGTTTTATTTTAAAACCATAATTCTTTATTATTCTAGGAAACAACCCAATAATATTTGATGAAGCAGACATAGCTCCTCTCTGTTACAACGCTCAACCACCTGTCTTACATTTGAGTTCCCAAAAATTGTTGGAACTTGGCTATGAGACTCTGCCACTCCCCCTCTACTCACTGGGCCTCTCGCCGACTGATTATAATATTTCAGACACCTGGACTGCTATTTACAAAATAAAAAAAATTATTCATCAGATAATATAATGTAATGTAGATAATTTAATTAGTAAAAAGAGTTAAAATTCTTTGGTTTTGTTTTATTTTAAAACCATAATTCTTTATTATTTTACGAAACAACCCAATAATATTTGATGAAGCAGACATAGCTCCTCTCTGTTACAACGCTCAACCACATGTCTCACATTTGACTTCCCAAAAATTGTTGGAACTTGGCTATGAGACTCTGCCACTCCCCCTCTACTCACTGGGCCTCTCGCCTACTGATTCAATATTTCAGACACCTGGACTGCTATTTACAAAAAAAAAAAAACTTATTCATCAAATAATATAATGTAATGTAGATTATTTTAATTAGTAAAAAGAGTTAAAATTCTTTGGTTTTGTTTTATTTTAAAACCATAATTCTTTATTATTTTACAAAACAACCCAATAATATTTGATGAAGCAGACATAGCTCCTCTCTGTTACAACGCTGAACCACATGTCTCACATTTGACTTCCAAAAAATTGTTGGAACTTGGCTATGAGACTCTGCCACTCCCCCTCTACTCACTGGGCCTCTCGCCTACTGATGCAATATTTCAGACACCTGGACTGCTATTTACAAAATAAAAAAAATTATTCATCAAATAATATAATGTAATGTAGATTATTTTAATTAGTAAAAATATTTAAAATTCGTTGGTTTATTTTATTTTAAAATTATAATTCTTTATTATTTTACGAAACAACCCAATAATATTTGATGAAGCAGACATAGCTCCTCTCTGTTACAACGCTCAACCACATGTCTCACATTTGACTTCCCAAATATTGTTGGAACTTGGCTATGAGACTCTGCCGTTCCCCCTCTACTCACTGGGCCTCTCGCCTACTGATTATAATATTTCAGACACCTAGACTGCTATTTACAAAATAAAAAAAATTATTTATCAAATAATATAATGTAATGTAGATTATTTTAATTAGTAAAAAGAGTTAAAATTCGTTGGTTTTGTTTTATTTTAAAACTATAATTCTTTATTATTTTACGAAACAACCCAATAATATTTGATGAAGCAGATATAGCTCCTCTCTGTTACAATGCTCAACCATAAGTCTCACATTTGACTTCCCTAAAATTGTTGGAACTTGGCTATGAGACTCATCCACTCCCCCTCTACTCACTGGGCCTCTCGCCTACTAATTCAATATTTCAGACACCTGGACTGCTATTTACAAAATAAAAAAAATTATTCATCAGATAATATAATGTAATGTAGATAATTTAATTAGTAAAAAGAGTTAAAATTCTTTGGTTTTGTTTTATTTTAAAACCATAATTCTTTATTTTTTTACGAAACAACCCAATAATATTTGATGAAGCAGACATAGCTCCTCTCTGTTACAACGCTCAACCACATGTCTCACATTTTGGACTGCTATTTACAAAATAAACAATATTATTCATCACATAACATAATGTAATGTAGATTATTTGAATTAGTAAAAAGAGTTAAAATTCTTTGGTTTTGTTTTATTTTAAAACCATAATTCTTTATTATTTTACGAAACAACCCAATAATATTTGATGAAGCAGACATAGCTCCTCTCTGTTACAACGCTCAACCACATGTCTCACATTGGAATTCCCAAAAATAGTTGGAACTTGGCTATGAGGCTCTGCCACTCCCCCTCTTCTCACTGGGCCTCTCGCCTAATGATTACAATATTTCAGACACCTGGACTGCTATTTACAAAATAAAAAAAATTATTCATCAAATAATATAATGTAATGTAGATTATTTTAATTAGTAAAAAAAGTTAAAATTCGTTGGTTTTGTTTTATTTTAAAACCATAATTCTTTATTATTCTAGGAAATAACCCAATAATATTTGATGAAGCAGACATAGCTCCTCTCTGTTACAACGCTCAACCACCTGTCTTACATTTGAGTTCCCAAAAATTGCTGGAACTTGGCTATGAGACTCTGCCACTCCCCCTCTACTCACTGGGCCTCTCGCCGACTGATTATAATATTTCAGACACCTGGACTGCTATTTACAAAATAAAAAAAAAATATTCCTCAAATAATATAATGTAATGCAGATAATTTTAATTAGTAAAAAGAGTTAAAATTCGTTGGTTTTGTTTTATTTTAAAACTATAATTCTTTATTATTTTACGAAACAACCCAATAATATTTGATGAACAGACATAGCTCCTCTCTGTTACAACGCTCAACCACATGTCTCACATTTGACTTCCCAAAAATTGTTGGAACTTGGCTATGAGACTCTGCCACTCCCCCTCTAATCACTGGGCCTCTCGCCTACTGATTACAATATTTCAGACACCTGGACTGCTATTTACAAAATAAAAAAAATTATTCATCAGATAATATAATGTAATGTAGATAATTTAATTAGTAAAAAGAGTTAAAATTCTTTGGTTTTGTTTTATTTTAAAACCATAATTCTTTATTATTTTACAAAACAACCCAATAATATTTGATGAAGCAGACATAGCTCCTCTCTGTTACAACGCTGAACCACATGTCTCACATTTGACTTCCAAAAAATTGTTGGAACTTGGCTATGAGACTCTGCCACTCCCCCTCTACTCACTGGGCCTCTCGCCTACTGATGCAATATTTCAGACACCTGGACTGCTATTTACAAAATAAAAAAAATTATTCATCAAATAATATAATGTAATGTAGATTATTTTAATTAGTAAAAATATTTAAAATTCGTTGGTTTATTTTATTTTAAAATTATAATTCTTTATTATTTTACGAAACAACCCAATAATATTTGATGAAGCAGACATAGCTCCTCTCTGTTACAACGCTCAACCACATGTCTCACATTTGACTTCCCAAATATTGTTGGAACTTGGCTATGAGACTCTGCCGTTCCCCCTCTACTCACTGGGCCTCTCGCCTACTGATTATAATATTTCAGACACCTGGACTGCTATTTACAAAATAAAAAAAAATTATTCCTCAAATAATATAATGTAATGCAGATAATTTTAATTAGTAAAAAGAGTTAAAATTCGTTGGTTTTAATTTATTTTAAAACTATAATTCTTTATTATTTTACGAAACAACCCAATAATATTTGATGAAGCAGATATAGCTCCTCTCTGTTACAATGCTCAACCACAAGTCTCACATTTGACTTCCCTAAAATTGTTGGAACTTGGCTATGAGACTCATCCACTCCCCCTCTACTCACTGGGCCTCTCGCCTACTGATTACAATATTTCAGACACCTGGACTGCTATTTACAAAATAAAAAAAATTATTCATCAGATAATATAATGTAATGTAGATAATTTAATTAGTAAAAAGAGTTAAAATTCTTTGGTTTTGTTTTATTTTAAAACCATAATTCTTTATTATTTTACGAAACAACCCAATAATATTTGATGAAGCAGACATAGCTCCTCTCTGTTACAACGCTCAACCACATGTCTCACATTTGACTTCCCAAAAATAGTTGGAACTTGGCTATGAGGCTCTGCCACTCCCCCTCTTCTCACTGGGCCTCTCGCCTAATGATTACAATATTTCAGACACCTGGACTGCTATTTACAAAATAAAAAAAATTATTCATCAAATAATATAATGTAATGTAGATTATTTTAATTAGTAAAAAAAGTTAAAATTCGTTGGTTTTGTTTTATTTTAAAACCATAATTCTTTATTATTCTAGGAAACAACCCAATAATATTTGATGAAGCAGACATAGCTCCTCTCTGTTACAACGCTCAACCACCTGTCTTACATTTGAGTTCCCAAAAATAGTTGGAACTTGGCTATGAGACTCTGCCACTCCCCCTCTACTCACTGGGCCTCTCGCCGACTGATTATAATATTTCAGACACCTGGACTGCTATTTACAAAATAAAAAAAAAATATTCCTCAAATAATATAATGTAATGCAGATAATTTTAATTAGTAAAAAGAGTTAAAATTCGTTGGTTTTGTTTTATTTTAAAACTATAATTCTTTATTATTTTACGAAACAACCCAATAATATTTGATGAAGCAGATATAGCTCCTCTCTGTTACAATGCTCAACCACAAGTCTCACATTTGACTTCCCTAAAATTGTTGGAACTTGGCTATGAGACTCATCCACTCCCCCTCTACTCACTGGGCCTCTCGCCTACTGATTACAATATTTCAGACACCTGGACTGCTATTTACAAAATAAAAAAAATTATTCATCAGATAATATAATGTAATGTAGATAATTTAATTAGTAAAAAGAGTTAAAATTCTTTGGTTTTGTTTTATTTTAAAACCATAATTCTTTATTATTTTACGAAACAACCCAATAATATTTGATGAAGCAGACATAGCTCCTCTCTGTTACAACGCTCAACCACATGTCTCACATTTGACTTCCCAAAAATAGTTGGAACTTGGCTATGAGACTCTGCCACTCCCCCTCTAATCACTGGGCCTCTCGCCTACTGAGTACAATATTTCTAGACACCTGGACAGCTATTTACAAAATAAACAATATTATTCATCACATAACATAATGTAATGTAGATTATTTGAATTAGTAAAAAGAGTTAAAATTCGTTGGTTTTGTTTTATTTTAAAACCATTATCCTTTATTATTTTACGAAACAACCCAATAATATTTGATGAAGCAGACATAGCTCCTCTCTGTTACAACGCTCAACCACATGTCTCACATTTGACTTCCCAAAAATTGTTGGAACTTGGCTATGAGACTCTGCCACTCCCGCTCTACTCACTGGGCCTCTCGCCTACTGAGTACAATATTTCAGACACCTGGACTGCTATTTACAAAATAAAAAAAATTATTCATCAGATAATATAATGTAATGTAGATAATTTAATTAGTAAAAATATTTAAAATTCTTTGGTTTTGTTTTATTTTAAAACCATAATTCTTTATTATTTTACGAAACAACCCAATAATATTTGATGAAGCAGACATAGCTCCTCTCTGTTACAACGCTGAACCACATGTCTCACATTTGACTTCCCAAAAATTGTTGGAACTTGGCTATTAGGCTCTGCCACTCCCCCTCTACTCACTGGGCCTCTCGCTTACTGATTATAATATTTCAGACACCTGGACTGCTATTTACAAAATAAAAAAAAATATTTATCAAATAATATAATGTAATGTAGATTATTTTAATTAGAAAAAAGAGTTAAAATTCATTGGTTTTGTTTTATTTTAAAACCATAATTCTTTATTATTTTACGAAACAACCCAATAATATTTGATGAAACAGACATAGCTCCTCTCTGTTACAACGCTCAACCACATGTCTCACATTTGACTTCACGAAAATTGTTGGAACTTGGCTATGAGACTCTGCCACTCCCCCTCTAATCACTGGGCCTCTCGCCTACTGAGTACAATATTTCAGACACCTGGACTGCTATTTACAAAATAAAAAAAATTATTCATCAGATAATATAATGTAATGTAGATAATTTAATTAGTAAAAATATTTAAAATTCTTTGGTTTTGTTTTATTTTAAAACTATAATTCTTTATTATTTTACGAAACAACCCAATAATATTTGATGAAGCAGACTTAGCTCCTCTCTGTTACAATGCTCAACCACAAGTCTCACATTTGACTTCCCAAAAATTGTTGGAACTTGGCTATGAGACTCTGCCACTCCCCCTCTACTCACTCGGCCTCTCGCCTACTGATTATAATATTTCAGACACCTGGACTGCTATTTACAAAATAAAAAAAATTATTCATCAAATAATATAATGTAATGTAGATTATTTTAATTAGTAAAAAGAGTTAAAATTCGTTGGTTTTGTTTTATTTTAAAACCATAATTCTTTATTATTTTACGAAAAAACCAAATAATATTTGATGAAGCAGACATAGCTCCTCTCTGTTACAACGCTCAACCACATGTCTCACATTTGACTTCCCAAAAATTGTTGGAACTTGGCTATGAGACTCTGCCACTCCCCCTCTACTCACTGGGCCTCTCCCCTACTGAGTACAATATTTCAGACACCTGGACTGCTATTTACAAAATAAAAAAAATTATTCATCAGATAATATAATGTAATGTAGATAATTTAATTAGTAAAAATATTTAAAATTCTTTGGTTTTGTTTTATTTTAAAACCATAATTCTTTATTATTTTACGAAACAACCCAATAATATTTGATGAAGCAGACATAGCTCCTCTCTGTTACAACGCTGAACCACATGTCTCACATTTGACTTCCCAAAAATTGTTGGAACTTGGCTATTAGGCTCTGCCACTCCCCCTCTACTCACTGGGCCTCTCGCTTACTGATTATAATATTTCAGACACCTGGACTGCTATTTACAAAATAAAAAAAAATATTTATCAAATAATATAATGTAATGTAGATTATTTTAATTAGAAAAAAGAGTTAAAATTCATTGGTTTTGTTTTATTTTAAAACCATAATTCTTTATTATTTTACGAAACAACCCAATAATATTTGATGAAACAGACATAGCTCCTCTCTGTTACAACGCTCAACCACATGTCTCACATTTGACTTCACGAAAATTGTTGGAACTTGGCTATGAGACTCTGCCACTCCCCCTCTAATCACTGGGCCTCTCGCCTACTGAGTACAATATTTCAGACACCTGGACTGCTATTTACAAAATAAAAAAAATTATTCATCAGATAATATAATGTAATGTAGATAATTTAATTAGTAAAAATATTTAAAATTCTTTGGTTTTGTTTTATTTTAAAACTATAATTCTTTATTATTTTACGAAACAACCCAATAATATTTGATGAAGCAGACTTAGCTCCTCTCTGTTACAATGCTCAACCACAAGTCTCACATTTGACTTCCCAAAAATTGTTGGAACTTGGCTATGAGACTCTGCCACTCCCCCTCTACTCACTCGGCCTCTCGCCTACTGATTATAATATTTCAGACACCTGGACTGCTATTTACAAAATAAAAAAAATTATTCATCAAATAATATAATGTAATGTAGATTATTTTAATTAGTAAAAAGAGTTAAAATTCGTTGGTTTTGTTTTATTTTAAAACCATAATTCTTTATTATTTTACGAAAAAACCAAATAATATTTGATGAAGCAGACATAGCTCCTCTCTGTTACAACGCTCAACCACATGTCTCACATTTGACTTTCCAAAAATTGTTGGAACTTGGCTATGAGACTCTGCCACTCCCCCTCTACTCACTGGGCCTCTCCCCTACTGATTATAATACTTCAGACACCTGGACTGCTATTAACAAAATAAAAAAAATTATTCATCAAATAATATAATGTAATGTAGATTATTTTAATTAGTAAAAATATTTAAAATTCGTTGGTTTTGTTTTATTTTAAAACCATAATTCTTTATTTTTTTACGAAACAACCAAATAATATTTGATGAAGCAGACATAGTTCCTCTCTGTTACAACGCTCAACCACACTTCTCACATTTGACTTCCCAAATATTGTTGGAACTTGGCTATGAGACTCTGCCACTCCCCCTCTACTCACTGGGCCTCTCGCTTACTGATTATAATATTTCAGACACCTGGACTGCTATTTACAAAATAAAAAAAATTATTTATCAAATAATATAATGTAATGTAGATTATTTTAATAAGTAAAAAGAGTTAAAATTCATTGGTTTTGTTTTATTTTAAAACCATAATTCTTTATTATTTTACGAAACAACCCAATAATATTTGATGAAGCAGACATAGCTCCTCTCTGTTACAATGCTAAACCACATGTCTCACATTTGACTTCCCTAAAATTGTTGGAACTTGGCTATGAGACTCTGCCACTCCCCCTCTACTCACTGGGCCTCTCGCCTACTGATTACAATATTCCAGACACCTGGACTGCTATTTACAAAATAAAAAAAATTATTCATCAAATAATATAATGTAATGTAGATTATTTTAATTAGTAAAAAAAGTTAAAATTCGTTGGTTTTGTTTTATTTTAAAACCATAATTCTTTATTATTTTACGAAACAACCCAATAATATTTGATGAAGCAGACATAGCTCCTCTCTGTTAAAATGCTCAATCACATGTCTCACATTTGACTTCCCAAAAATTGTTGGAACTTTGCTATGAGACTCTGCCACTCCCCCTCTAATCACTGGGCCTCTCATCTACGGAGTACAATATTTCAGACACCTGGACCGCTATTTACAAAATAAAAAAAATTATACATCAAATAATATATTGTAATGTGGATTATTTTAATTAGTAAAAAGAGTTAAAATTCGTTGGTTTTGTTTTATTTTAAAACCATAATTCTTTATTATTTTACGAAACAACCAAATAATATTTGATGAAGCAGACATAGTTCCTCTCTGTTACAAAGCTCAACCACATGTCTCACATTTGACTTCCCAAATATTGTTGGAACTTGGCTATGAGACTCTGCCACTCCCCCTCTACTCACTGGGCCTCTCGCTTACTGATTATAATATTTCAGACACCTGGACTGCTATTTACAAAATAAAAAAAAATTTTTATCAAATAATATAATGTAATGTAGATTATTTTTATTAGTAAAAAGAGTTAAAATTCGTTGGTTTTGTTTTATTTTAAAACCGTAATTCTTTATAATTTTACGAAACAATCCTATAATATTTGATGAAGCAGACATAGCTCCTCTCTGTTACAACGCTCAACCACATGTCTTACATTTGAGTTCCCAAAAATTGTTGGAACTTGGCTATGAGACTCTGCCACTCCCCCTCTACTCACTGGGCCTCTCGCCTACTGATCATAAAATTTCAGACACCTGGACTGCTATTTACAAAATAAAAAAAAATTATTCCTCAAATAATATAATGTAATGCAGATTATTTTAATTAGTAAAAAGAGTTAAAATTCGTTGGTTTTGTTTTATTTTAAAACTATAATTCTTTATTATTTTACGAAACAACCCAATAATATTTGATGAAGCAGACATAGCTCCTCTCTGTTACAATGCTCAACCACAAGTCTCACATTTGACTTCCCTAAAATTGTTGGAACTTGGCTATTAGGCTCTGCCACTCCCCCTCTACTCACTGGGCCTCTCGCCTACTGATTACAATATTTCAGACACCTGGACTGCTATTTACAAAATAAAAAAAATTATTCATCAAATAATTTAATGTAATGTAGATTATTTTAATTAGTAAAAAAAGTTGAAATTCGTTGGTTTTGTTTTATTTTAAAACCATAATTCTTTATTATTTTACGAAACAACCCAATAATATTTGATGAAGCAGACATAGCTCCTCTCTGTTAAAATGCTCAATCACATGTCTCACATTTGACTTCCCAAAAATTGTTGGAACTTTGCTATGAGACTCTGCCACTCCCCCTCTAATCACTGGGCCTCTCATCTACGGAGTACAATATTTCAGACACCTGGACCGCTATTTACAAAATAAAAAAAATTATACATCAAATAATATATTGTAATGTGGATTATTTTAATTAGTAAAAAGAGTTAAAATTCGTTGGTTTTGTTTTATTTTAAAACCATAATTCTTTATTATTTTACGAAACAACCAAATAATATTTGATGAAGCAGACATAGTTCCTCTCTGTTACAACGCTCAACCACATGTCTCACATTTGACTTCCCAAATATTGTTGGAACTTGGCTATGAGACTCTGCCACTCCCCCTCTACTCACTGGGCCTCTCGCTTACTGATTATAATATTTCAGACACCTGGACTGCTATTTACAAAATAAAAAAAAATTTTTATCAAATAATATAATGTAATGTAGATTATTTTAATTAGTAAAAAGAGTTAAAATTCATTGGTTTTGTTTTATTTTAAAACCATAATTCTTTATTATTTTACGAAACAACCCAATAATATTTGATGAAGCAGACATAGCTCCTCTCTGTTACAATGCTAAACCACATGTCTCACATTTGACTTCCCTAAAATTGTTGGAACTTGGCTATGAGACTCTGCCACTCCCCCTCTACTCACTGGGCCTCTCGCCTACTGATTACAATATTTCAGACACCTGGACTGCTATTTACAAAATAAAAAAAATTATTCATCAAATATTATAATGTAATGTAGATTATTTTAATTAGTAAAAAGAGTTAAAATTCGTTGGTTTTGTTTTATTTTAAAACCGTAATTCTTTATAATTTTACGAAACAATCCTATAATATTTGATGAAGCAGACATAGCTCCTCTCTGTTACAACGCTCAACCACATGTCTTACATTTGAGTTCCCAAAAATTGTTGGAACTTGGCTATGAGACTCTGCCACTCCCCCTCTACTCACTGGGCCTCTCGCCTACTGATTATAAAATTTCAGACACCTGGACTGCTATTTACAAAATAAAAAAAAATTATTCCTCAAATAATATAATGTAATGCAGATTATTTTAATTAGTAAAAAGAGTTAAAATTCGTTGGTTTTGTTTTATTTTAAAACTATAATTCTTTATTATTTTACGAAACAACCCAATAATATTTGATGAAGCAGACATAGCTCCTCTCTGTTACAATGCTAAACCACATGTCTCACATTTGACTTCCCTAAAATTGTTGGAACTTGGCTATGAGACTCTGCCACTCCCCCTCTACTCACTGGGCCTCTCGCCTACTGATTACAATATTCCAGACACCTGGACTGCTATTTACAAAATAAAAAAAATTATTCATCAAATAATATAATGTAATGTAGATTATTTTAATTAGTAAAAAAAGTTAAAATTCGTTGGTTTTGTTTTATTTTAAAACCATAATTCTTTATTATTTTACGAAACAACCCAATAATATTTGATGAAGCAGACATAGCTCCTCTCTGTTAAAATGCTCAATCACATGTCTCACATTTGACTTCCCAAAAATTGTTGGAACTTTGCTATGAGACTCTGCCACTCCCCCTCTAATAACTGGGCCTCTCATCTACGGAGTACAATATTTCAGACACCTGGACCGCTATTTACAAAATAAAAAAAATTATACATCAAATAATATATTGTAATGTGGATTATTTTAATTAGTAAAAAGAGTTAAAATTCGTTGGTTTTGTTTTATTTTAAAACCATAATTCTTTATTATTTTACGAAACAACCAAATAATATTTGATGAAGCAGACATAGTTCCTCTCTGTTACAACGCTCAACCACATGTCTCACATTTGACTTCCCTAAAATTGTTGGAACTTGGCTATGAGACTCTGCCACTCCCCCTCTACTCACTGGGCCTCTCGCTTACTGATTATAATATTTCAGACACCTGGACCGCTATTTACAAAATAAAAAAAATTATTCATCAAATAATATAATGTAATGTGGATTATTTTAATTAGTAAAAAGAGTTAAAATTCATTGGTTTTGTTTTATTTTAAAACCATAATTCTTTATTATTTTACGAAACAACCCAATAATATTTGATGAAGCAGACATAGCTCCTCTCTGTTACAATGCTAAACCACATGTCTCACATTTGACTTCCCTAAAATTGTTGGAACTTGGCTATGAGACTCTGCCACTCCCCCTCTACTCACTGGGCCTCTCGCCTACTGATTACAATATTCCAGACACCTGGACTGCTATTTACAAAATAAAAAAAATTATTCATCAAATAATATAATGTAATGTAGATTATTTTAATTAGTAAAAAAAGTTAAAATTCGTTGGTTTTGTTTTATTTTAAAACCATAATTCTTTATTATTTTACGAAACAACCCAATAATATTTGATGAAGCAGACATAGCTCCTCTCTGTTAAAATGCTCAATCACATGTCTCACATTTGACTTCCCAAAAATTGTTGGAACTTTGCTATGAGACTCTGCCACTCCCCCTCTAATCACTGGGCCTCTCATCTACGGAGTACAATATTTCAGACACCTGGACCGCTATTTACAAAATAAAAAAAATTATACATCAAATAATATATTGTAATGTGGATTATTTTAATTAGTAAAAAGAGTTAAAATTCGTTGGTTTTGTTTTATTTTAAAACCATAATTCTTTATTATTTTACGAAACAACCAAATAATATTTGATGAAGCAGACATAGTTCCTCTCTGTTACAAAGCTCAACCACATGTCTCACATTTGACTTCCCAAATATTGTTGGAACTTGGCTATGAGACTCTGCCACTCCCCCTCTACTCACTGGGCCTCTCGCTTACTGATTATAATATTTCAGACACCTGGACTGCTATTTACAAAATAAAAAAAATTTTTTATCAAATAATATAATGTAATGTAGATTATTTTTATTAGTAAAAAGAGTTAAAATTCGTTGGTTTTGTTTTATTTTAAAACCGTAATTCTTTATAATTTTACGAAACAATCCTATAATATTTGATGAAGCAGACATAGCTCCTCTCTGTTACAACGCTCAACCACATGTCTTACATTTGAGTTCCCAAAAATTGTTGGAACTTGGCTATGAGACTCTGCCACTCCCCCTCTACTCACTGGGCCTCTCGCCTACTGATCATAAAATTTCAGACACCTGGACTGCTATTTACAAAATAAAAAAAAATTATTCCTCAAATAATATAATGTAATGCAGATTATTTTAATTAGTAAAAAGAGTTAAAATTCGTTGGTTTTGTTTTATTTTAAAACTATAATTCTTTATTATTTTACGAAACAACCCAATAATATTTGATGAAGCAGACATAGCTCCTCTCTGTTACAATGCTCAACCACAAGTCTCACATTTGACTTCCCTAAAATTGTTGGAACTTGGCTATTAGGCTCTGCCACTCCCCCTCTACTCACTGGGCCTCTCCCCTACTGATTACAATATTTCAGACACCTGGACTGCTATTTACAAAATAAAAAAAATTATACATCAAATAATATATTGTAATGTGGATTATTTTAATTAGTAAAAAGAGTTAAAATTCGTTGGTTTTGTTTTATTTTAAAACCATAATTCTTTATTATTTTACGAAACAACCAAATAATATTTGATGAAGCAGACATAGTTCCTCTCTGTTACAACGCTCAACCACATGTCTCACATTTGACTTCCCAAATATTGTTGGAACTTGGCTATGAGACTCTGCCACTCCCCCTCTACTCACTGGGCCTCTCGCTTACTGATTATAATATTTCAGACACCTGGACTGCTATTTACAAAATAAAAAAAAATTTTTATCAAATAATATAATGTAATGTAGATTATTTTAATTAGTAAAAAGAGTTAAAATTCATTGGTTTTGTTTTATTTTAAAACCATAATTCTTTATTATTTTACGAAACAACCCAATAATATTTGATGAAGCAGACATAGCTCCTCTCTGTTACAATGCTAAACCACATGTCTCACATTTGACTTCCCTAAAATTGTTGGAACTTGGCTATGAGACTCTGCCACTCCCCCTCTACTCACTGGGCCTCTCGCCTACTGATTACAATATTTCAGACACCTGGACTGCTATTTACAAAATAAAAAAAATTATTCATCAAATATTATAATGTAATGTAGATTATTTTAATTAGTAAAAAGAGTTAAAATTCGTTGGTTTTGTTTTATTTTAAAACCGTAATTCTTTATAATTTTACGAAACAATCCTATAATATTTGATGAAGCAGACATAGCTCCTCTCTGTTACAACGCTCAACCACATGTCTTACATTTGAGTTCCCAAAAATTGTTGGAACTTGGCTATGAGACTCTGCCACTCCCCCTCTACTCACTGGGCCTCTCGCCTACTGATTATAAAATTTCAGACACCTGGACTGCTATTTACAAAATAAAAAAAAATTATTCCTCAAATAATATAATGTAATGCAGATTATTTTAATTAGTAAAAAGAGTTAAAATTCGTTGGTTTTGTTTTATTTTAAAACTATAATTCTTTATTATTTTACGAAACAACCCAATAATATTTGATGAAGCAGACATAGCTCCTCTCTGTTACAATGCTAAACCACATGTCTCACATTTGACTTCCCTAAAATTGTTGGAACTTGGCTATGAGACTCTGCCACTCCCCCTCTACTCACTGGGCCTCTCGCCTACTGATTACAATATTCCAGACACCTGGACTGCTATTTACAAAATAAAAAAAATTATTCATCAAACAATATAATGTAATGTAGATTATTTTAATTAGTAAAAAAAGTTAAAATTCGTTGGTTTTGTTTTATTTTAAAACCATAATTCTTTATTATTTTACGAAACAACCCAATAATATTTGATGAAGCAGACATAGCTCCTCTCTGTTAAAATGCTCAATCACATGTCTCACATTTGACTTCCCAAAAATTGTTGGAACTTTGCTATGAGACTCTGCCACTCCCCCTCTAATCACTGGGCCTCTCATCTACGGAGTACAATATTTCAGACACCTGGACCGCTATTTACAAAATAAAAAAAATTATACATCAAATAATATATTGCAATGTGGATTATTTTAATTAGTAAAAAGAGTTAAAATTCGTTGGTTTTGTTTTATTTTAAAACCATAATTCTTTATTATTTTACGAAACAACCAAATAATATTTGATGAAGCAGACATAGTTCCTCTCTGTTACAACGCTCAACCACATGTCTCACATTTGACTTCCCAAATATTGTTGGAACTTGGCTATGAGACTCTGCCACTCCCCCTCTACTCACTGGGCCTCTCGCTTACTGATTATAATATTTCAGACACCTGGACTGCTATTTACAAAATAAAAAAAAATTTTTATCAAATAATATAATGTAATGTAGATTATTTTAATTAGTAAAAAGAGTTAAAATTCATTGGTTTTGTTTTATTTTAAAACCATAATTCTTTATTATTTTACGAAACAACCCAATAATATTTGATGAAGCAGACATAGCTCCTCTCTGTTACAATGCTAAACCACATGTCTCACATTTGACTTCCCTAAAATTGTTGGAACTTGGCTATGAGACTCTGCCACTCCCCCTCTAATCACTGGGCCTCTCATCTACGGAGTACAATATTTCAGACACCTGGACCGCTATTTACAAAATAAAAAAAATTATACATCAAATAATATATTGTAATGTGGATTATTTTAATTAGTAAAAAGAGTTAAAATTCGTTGGTTTTGTTTTATTTTAAAACCATAATTCTTTATTATTTTACGAAACAACCAAATAATATTTGATGAAGCAGACATAGTTCCTCTCTGTTACAAAGCTCAACCACATGTCTCACATTTGACTTCCCAAATATTGTTGGAACTTGGCTATGAGACTCTGCCACTCCCCCTCTACTCACTGGGCCTCTCGCTTACTGATTATAATATTTCAGACACCTGGACTGCTATTTACAAAATAAAAAAAAATTTTTATCAAATAATATAATGTAATGTAGATTATTTTTATTAGTAAAAAGAGTTAAAATTCGTTGGTTTTGTTTTATTTTAAAACCGTAATTCTTTATAATTTTACGAAACAATCCTATAATATTTGATGAAGCAGACATAGCTCCTCTCTGTTACAACGCTCAACCACATGTCTTACATTTGAGTTCCCAAAAATTGTTGGAACTTGGCTATGAGACTCTGCCACTCCCCCTCTACTCACTGGGCCTCTCGCCTACTGATTATAAAATTTCAGACACCTGGACTGCTATTTACAAAATAAAAAAAAATTATTCCTCAAATAATATAATGTAATGCAGATTATTTTAATTAGTAAAAAGAGTTAAAATTCGTTGGTTTTGTTTTATTTTAAAACTATAATTCTTTATTATTTTACGAAACAACCCAATAATATTTGATGAAGCAGACATAGCTCCTCTCTGTTACAATGCTCAACCACAAGTCTCACATTTGACTTCCCTAAAATTGTTGGAACTTGGCTATTAGGCTCTGCCACTCCCCCTCTACTCACTGGGCCTCTCGCCTACTGATTACAATATTTCAGACACCTGGACTGCTATTTACAAAATAAAAAAAATTATTCATCAAATAATTTAATGTAATGTAGATTATTTTAATTAGTAAAAAAAGTTGAAATTCGTTGGTTTTGTTTTATTTTAAAACCATAATTCTTTATTATTTTACGAAACAACCCAATAATATTTGATGAAGCAGACATAGCTCCTCTCTGTTACAATGCTAAACCACATGTCTCACATTTGACTTCCCTAAAATTGTTGGAACTTGGCTATGAGACTCTGCCACTCCCCCTCTACTCACTGGGCCTCTCGCCTACTGATTACAATATTCCAGACACCTGGACTGCTATTTACAAAATAAAAAAAATTATTCATCAAACAATATAATGTAATGTAGATTATTTTAATTAGTAAAAAAAGTTAAAATTCGTTGGTTTTGTTTTATTTTAAAACCATAATTCTTTATTATTTTACGAAACAACCCAATAATATTTGATGAAGCAGACATAGCTCCTCTCTGTTAAAATGCTCAATCACATGTCTCACATTTGACTTCCCAAATATTGTTGGAACTTGGCTATGAGACTCTGCCACTCCCCCTCTACTCACTGGGCCTCTCGCTTACTGATTATAATATTTCAGACACCTGGACTGCTATTTACAAAATAAAAAAAAATTTTTATCAAATAATATAATGTAATGTAGATTATTTTTATTAGTAAAAAGAGTTAAAATTCGTTGGTTTTGTTTTATTTTAAAACCGTAATTCTTTATAATTTTACGAAACAATCCTATAATATTTGATGAAGCAGACATAGCTCCTCTCTGTTACAACGCTCAACCACATGTCTTACATTTGAGTTCCCAAAAATTGTTGGAACTTGGCTATGAGACTCTGCCACTCCCCCTCTACTCACTGGGCCTCTCGCCTACTGATTATAAAATTTCAGACACCTGGACTGCTATTTACAAAATAAAAAAAAATTATTCCTCAAATAATATAATGTAATGCAGATTATTTTAATTAGTAAAAAGAGTTAAAATTCGTTGGTTTTGTTTTATTTTAAAACTATAATTCTTTATTATTTTACGAAACAACCCAATAATATTTGATGAAGCAGACATAGCTCCTCTCTGTTACAATGCTCAACCACAAGTCTCACATTTGACTTCCCTAAAATTGTTGGAACTTGGCTATTAGGCTCTGCCACTCCCCCTCTACTCACTGGGCCTCTCGCCTACTGATTACAATATTTCAGACACCTGGACTGCTATTTACAAAATAAAAAAAATTATTCATCAAATAATTTAATGTAATGTAGATTATTTTAATTAGTAAAAAAAGTTGAAATTCGTTGGTTTTGTTTTATTTTAAAACCATAATTCTTTATTATTTTACGAAACAACCCAATAATATTTGATGAAGCAGACATAGCTCCTCTCTGTTACAATGCTCAACCACATGTCTCACATTTGACTTCCCAAAAATTGTTGGAACTTGGCTATGAGACTCTGCCACTCCCCCTCTAATCACTGGGCCTCTTGCCGACTGAGTACAATATTTCAGACACCTGGACTGCTAGTTACAAAATAAAAAAAATTATTCATCAAATAATATAATGTAATGTAGATTATTTTAATTAGTAATAAGAGTTAAAATTCGTTGGTTTTGTTTTATTTTAAAACCATAATTCTTTATTATTTTACGAAACAATCCAATAGTATTTGATGAAGCATACATAGCTCCTCTCGGTTACAGAGCCTCGAAAGGTCTGTAAAACACATCATGGCTGGCCGTGAAGTGTAGCCAGGATAGCGTAGGTGGATAAGGCGTCACCATGGAGAGGTGAAGGTCCCGGTCCTGGCCATATTTTTCTTTTCTTTTCAAATAAAATATTAAAAAAATTATATAATATAAAGATAAAATAAATTATGAAAAAGAAAATTGTTAGCTAAAGATACATTAAAACAATCAAATTACGGACACTAGCTTTTGACATTTTCGGCGCGAACCGCACTGGAAGTCGGAAGCACATCAAAGAATGTGCAAACACAGTTATTTTAATGAATAAAAGGTACAGTAAAATGAACCTAATAAAATATAAAAATTAAAACAGGAAGGAGTAGAATGCAATAGTCCCATAAAGTGTGTCAACTGCCAAGATCAACACGACTCTTTCGAAAAATTGGCCTTCTTTCTGAAAGGAAAAAGAAATTAAAGGCGTACAAGAGAGTGAAAAAATTACATACCTAACCGGGAAAAAAATATGGGTAATTTTTTAGATGATTTACGACTTTGATAATAGCTGATTTTGTGACATAGCGATAACCAGCGCCGTCTACACACCGCTCATATTGCGGCCGCTCATGGCACTGCCGGTAGAACAACGTAAAGTTGTTGAGAATCATCATTTTATTTATTAATACAAACTACCGACTAGTTTTAATAATAGAGAGCACTGTGAAAGCATAACGTTTAAGTAGTGACCAAGCAATAGATGTTGACAAATTGAAGAATAATATTAACTAAAACAAATACTACCCAATTTTTTTATCGAATAACTGTTCATGATATTTTCAAAATATAAAAAAGTGTTATCCTTTTTACGGGTTACAGTTTATTGACGAGGAAATAACTAAAATTTAACAAAAACGTTATTCTTAACCGACATTCGGCCAAAATTTAGGATTTACCTCTTTGGAGTTGTCAGCTAATGAACCTCGTTGTTATCTTAATCAGTTGATAGAACCTTCTTTAGCCAACGATTGTCTTAAATTTGAAGAGCTATTGATTTCATAATAATGGATTTTGTTGGTAAGCAGTGTATTTATATTTCATATATCTGGTGTGATTGTCATTTTAGTATAACTGCCCTGGAAATGTAATTAGATCGGCAAAGAGCGATTGGAGTTGTTGGGTTTTTTATGTGGACGAAAATGGTCTGGGTGGTGGTCAAAAATTGCTCTTAAGTAGGGAGAACTGTTTGTTGAAGAGCCAACGTTTAGTTTAGTTTTGTGGGTTAGGTTTTTTATTTTCTTAGAATATTTTTCTGAACATTAGTAATTTTTGTTTTTGACATTTCACAATAATCTTGATCTCACATCACATCACAAATTAAAATGATTTCTTTATATTTCTATGGTTGAAGTACAATTTTAATGAAACTAATTATATGAAACAAGGAACAGAGATGATTATCTAAAATAAAGTTGACACACATCCATTTCAATAATCATTAAACACTTACCATACAAAGTACCAACTTCTTTCCATATGAGCTAATAATTAGATTATTAGCAAATGATTTACC
Source organism: Arma custos (assembly GCA_037127475.1). NCBI lineage: Eukaryota > Metazoa > Arthropoda > Insecta > Hemiptera > Pentatomidae > Arma > Arma custos. The sequence goes on from CM073759.1 coordinate 227,172,850, forward strand.
AATTGCAAATGATTTACTTAAGATCACTAATTATATATTTTTCATGTATCTTTTTTTTAATTTCTCAGATAACGCTGGAATTTATATTAAAGAGGAAATGAACGATGAGGCTGAGATTACTGGTAAGTTGTGCCGTTTGAGATCTGTGAACTTTAGATATTGTGAGGGTTCAGAACTTCATGTCTATTCGTAATAAGTTTATTCAAAATTCTTATAATGTTACAAGTTGTTTATTGTTTCTGTTTCAAATATTTATTTCTTGCAACATATTTTCATTTTAATGAGCGAATTATTCTGGTTGCTCAAAAAATTATTATATTCCCAAAGGAATATTTTCAGTTGATATACCTAATTAAATTAATTTCTTTTAACATCACAGATTAAAAATGCTTTCTTTATATTTCTATGCTTAAATTACAATTTTGATGGATGGACCCAATTATGTGAATGAAGGATCAGAGATGATTATCTAAGTTGACACACATCTATTTTGCTAAGCATTAAACACTTACCTTATTAAGTACCAACTTCATTCCATTTGAGTTTATACCTCCAAATTTTCTTATACATTTATTTTTGTTTTTGTAGTCGATGAACCATGCGTTAATCATGTGAAACAAGAACAGAATTCTATCTCAGATGAAGGTGAACCAAGTAATTTCGCTAACCATTAAATATATCCTATAAAATACAAAATATATTCTGTAGTAGTTAAATAGCTCCTAGTTCACTTGTATATTTATTTTTGTTTTTATAGTTGTTAAACCCTGCATCATTTATGTGAAACAAGAAGAGGTGTTTAGCTCAGATGAAGGTGAGAAACATTTCGGCAACCTTTAAACACTTATACTATAATGTACAAACTTCATTCTATACAAATCAATATCTCTAAATTTGTTTATATATTTGTTGTTGTTTTTATAGTTAAAGAACCATGTATCGACCGTCTGAAACAAGAAGAGGTGCTCATCTCAGATGAAGGTGAGAAACATTAGTTAAGATTATATTTTTCTCAAGCAATTGATATTCAATAAGGTTTAGCAGTTGTGGTGGCTCAAAAGGTTCGGGATCGACAGCAACTTCGTCCATTGCACTCTAATGGTGGAAACGGGACGAGATGTTCTTCCAAGCCTAATTGACCATGATTTTGTACTTACATCACCTTTTACTTTTGTTGTGGGTTCTTTATTGTTCTGAGGTGCTTTAATTGATTTTTTTGAAGATTTAATGTTCAATGAAAATAATTTCAAAGTAAATTACATTTTTTTATTTTTTTTATTACACTTCAAAATTATATTTAAAATTTAGGTTTAGTTTCTGTTCCTTGGATGTGTGATGGTAATTCCACACAGCTCCCCAAAAATGAGGCATAATGTTTATAAGGCAATTGTATTCCATTATCTTATTTCATCCAGGATTTGGACATAGTCCATTGTTGCACTATTTGCAAAAAAACAGTTCGCTTCTGCTTGTAATTCTTCTTGTTTGCAACACAAAAGAAGAAATAAACGATGAGGTTGAGATTACTGGTAAGTTGTGCCGTTTGAGATCTGTGAACTTTAGATATTGTGAGGGTTCAGAACTTTATGTTCGATTTTTCCTTTCATAATAAATTTATTCAAAATTCTTAAAATGTGACAAGTTGTTTATTGTTTCTGTTTCAAATATTTATTTCTTGCAATAGCTTTTCACTTTCATAACACAAAATATTGAGTGACTTTTTTCAATTTTTTAAGAAATTGTCTCTGTAATGCAATCTAGAGCAATGGTTCCCAATCTTTTCTGAAGGTCTACTAATATCTATTTCTCCCTTTTCATTTTCGTTGTTTACATAATTTTAATTTGAAGTAAAGTGTAAATAATGAAGCAGTTTTATTAATTTGAACAATCTTATTACCGTGTATAAAAACAGTGAAAGCAACTTTGGGGTGATGTTCTTAAATAAAACAGAAAACAATTAAAATGTGTAATTTCTACTGTTTTTTTTTTTTTTAAAGAACAAAGAAGTGGAATAATTAACTAGGATCATTGGCGTTCATTTAATAACAGAAAATCATGGTTTTATTAAAAATAGGAATCTGGAAAAATTAAGAAAGTTGGCCGTTGAAGTTTTAAAAAATAATTGAAAGTTTCATAACTTTGTTATTGTTTTATTTTACCTTTTCAATGGCTGCCTTGTGATTAGTGGACTTCAGTTAAGCTTGGAAAATTAATAAAATTTAAATTCTTATATTTTTTTTTTCTTTTTTTTAAACTGGATTTAACTCTTCATTTATTTAGGGTAAGAGAAATAAAACCGTTTTCCAGTTGTTGATTATTCAATAATTTTCAATCTTTTGAGACGTTTCGACACTATGGTGTCATTCTCAATCTTTTCTTCTCCTGCATCTTTAAACTTTAATAAATAAATTAACAATAATTACATTACTATAAATAATTTAACAAAAATGTCCAAAAATAACAACACTATAAGTATAGGTACCTGGAAAGTCATACTTTTAAAAATTCTTGGGAGATCACTAGTCCTCCATGGTCAATAAATAATATTGCATTAAAAGACCAAAATTTTGATCTCTGAACTATTAGATCCTTTTTTAGTTCTATGAATCATTTGACTTTAGTATAAGATAACAAAATATGTTCTAACAGCACATCAACAAAATAATACAAAGTAAAAAAATTAATTTTTTTTTTAACTATAAACATTTATTTATTATTATTTTTATTATATATATATATATATATATATATATATATATATATATATATAATTTTAAAAAATATTTTATCAAATAAATTAATTAATTATGAAATATATGGATTTTTTTTTTTTGTTTAAAGATCTATTAGTAGGTTACATGGTCAGGTTATTTTAATTATTATCTGATTTGTTTTCAAAGTATAAGGCATCTTATGATCTATTATTTTTTAATTTCAAAATTATGGAAGAATATTATTTACTGATTTCTCCTGCTTCTTTTCTATCATTTACAGTATTTTCTGATTTATCATTTATGAATAAAGCTTCTAAATTTTTTCTTTTAATAGTATTATTTTCTCTATGCAAAATTTTAGGCTTATCAAAATCAAAAGTGTATAATTCTTTTTTACAGTGTGCAGATAATGCGGTACTTGTTTTAGCTTTAGGTTTAAGGTTATTTTGATGGTGATAAATTCTGTTTTTTAAATGTGAACTTGTTTGTCCAGTGTATATTCCATCACAATTATTACAAGTAAGTTGGTATATTAAATTTTTGTTTTCCAGAATTGGTATCTTATCCTTTTGACTTGCTATTATGTTTTTTATTGGGTTTCTTGTTTTGTGTGCTATCCTCATTTCTGGTATGTCATAATTTTTAAAAGTTGGTTCGATTTTTTCTGATAAGCCTCTGATATAGGTTATACTATTATATTTAATTTTATTATGTTTTAATTCTATATCCTGTGCTTCTGTTACTGTATGAATGTTATCATTGTCTAAAAGTGGATCTATGTTATTGGTTTCTTTTATAAAACAATTAGTTATTTTAGATTGAGAATGTTTAATTTTTATTGCATTATTTTGGCTATCTATTTTTGAAATATTAGTAGATTCTTTTGTATTTAATTTATTTTTTATATTTATAGGTAAGTGATTGTCTTTTTTATTATTAATTAAATTGATTTGTTTATGCCATGAATCTTTTATTAGTTTGATTGGAAAAGCGTTGTTTAGAAGGATTTTGAAAATTTTGTTTTTAGTTTCTTTCAAATATTCTACACCTATTAATTTTATTGATCTATTAATTAGATTTAATGCTGTGTTTTTGATTTGATGCCTCGGTATTAATTAGAGTAATAATTAAGTAATTTACTTGAGGTAATATCCTTTTTATACCATTTTGTTTTAAGGTTATTATTTTGGTTTCTTATTATAGTAAGGTCTAAAAAATTTATTGCGTTATTATTTTCCAATTCTTGTGTAAATTTTATGTTTTTATTTTGTTCATTTAGGATTTTACTAAAATTTTCTAAATTATTTTTATTTGTGATAATTAAAAGGTCATCTATGTACTTTACTAAGAACATAGCGGGGTTGTTTAATTTTTGTAAGCTATCTTTAATAATGTAATTTAGCACTATACCAGATAAATTTACGGAAAGTCTGCCTCCCATTGGTAATCCTTTTGTTTGTTTAAAAAATTGGTTTTCAAAAGTAAAATATCCATTTTCTGTACATAGTTTTATACCTTCCAAATAAATGGATTTACATTTTATACCAGTATATGGTTCGATGTTTTCCCAATTATCATTTATAAGTTTGCAAGTTAATTTTAATGGTATATTTGGAAACATAGATACCACATCTAAACTACTTATTATCTGTTCTGGCTCTAATTTCCTATTGTCTAATTTTTAGTTTTTTAATTCTATTGCGTTTTTAATGTCATATTCGTTATTATTATTTAAATGATCTAGGGATTTATTTAAAAATTTTGAAAGGTTATCTGTTGGATTATTTGTTCCATCTACAATAGGTCTGCAAGGATATCCTTCCTTATGTAATTTGATTAAACCGTGAATTCTTGTGTTGTTATCTTTAGACATTTATGTTAAATTATTTATAGTAATGTAATTATTGTTAATTTATTTGTTAAAGTTAAAAGATGCAGGAGAAGAAAAGATTGAGAATGACACCATAGTGTCGAAACGTCTCTAAAGAGTGAAAATTATTGAATAAACAACAACTGGAAATCGGTTTTATTTCTCTTACCCTAATTAAATTTAAATTAAAAATTAATTAAATTAAATTGGAATATTAATTTAATTAAATCGGGAAATTATGCTTCGGAACGGGCTTAATGTTCGTCAAGTTCAGGCGCTAGTCTTCTTTGAGGCAAACATCCAACTTATTTCTTTGTGTTGTGAAGAGCTGGACAACAGAACTAATTCTTTTTTCAATGAAATGTGATGACGGGAACAAGATTAGGAGCGGTTTAGTTTTCAAGGTGTCCATAACCATTGTCCAGGCCAACTCCGTAATCTCTCTGGTTTGAAATGAAATATTACCTCACAGTCATACTTCAGATATATACTAGAAATCCCGTATGCAAAGAGTTGTCAAGCTTATCCACAGCTTCAATTGTTCAAGCAAGAATGGATCTAGAATCCAATCCGGAATTCGTAACTTTTTCAAATCTTCAATCCTTGATTTCATGCTACCTGGAGACTTATATGGTGCAGTACTATTTTAATTTGCCCCATTTGATTTATCATCAACCCCTCTTATTTATAGCCACCTTATAATCGAAATCCCTCCCAGATTGGGAACCATTGGTCTGAAACCTCCTGAAGAAGCAACAGAGACCTCTCCTATGAAGCTCCTGAAAGATTTTTGCTCAGTTGTAAGAGAACACCCCCGACTACTAAAGTATTTTCGTGCACTAGTTTCATGCCAGTCACAAAACCCCACTGCGTTTTCAAACAGTTAAAGATTTAAATTCTTATCCTACAAAATACCAAATTTATTATATGTATGAGATGAAAATAGTTGACTGGATGATCTAATATAAAGGAGATAGTTGGTGGGTGCAGTCAATAAGAACACAGAATAAGTAATAAACTTATATTATGTGCCGACGTTTCGACCTACAGTGTAGGTCATCTTCAGGGCTAACAGAGAAACAGACAGAACAATAAGTGGTTGTTCTGTTGGTTTCTCTGTTAGCCCTGAAGATGACCTACACTGTAGGTCGAAACGTCGGCACATAATATAAGTTTATTACTTATTCTGTGTTCTTATTGACTGCACTCCCCAACTATCTCCTTTACATCAAATTAATTATATTTCAATTATTACCTACCCCCAAATTCTGTATTAGTACCTTACTCCAAATTTGTTTATAAATTTATTGTCGTTTTTATAGTTTATGAACCCTGCATCAATCATGTGATAAGAAGAGATACTCACCTCAGATGAATTCTAGATGTTCGATTGGATTTTTTTATGCAATTTTAAAAATTGAAAATTAATAAAATTTCAGGTACATCTTGTAATTTAGCAGTAACCATGGACAGGTTAATGTTAAATAAATTAAGACTGATCATTTTAATTATATTATAATTAACATAATTGAATAGTAATAATTTTAATTATATACATAATAATTATGATCGATAAATACAATAATTAATAGGTTGGGGAAAAAGAAAGCGATTATTTATGCGTGAAATTCAAAACTTTATTTAAGATGCTTTGGATTGTCCGCTTTCAGTCAAATATGTACCATTTTTTTTTTATAATTTGCTGCCATTTTAAAGGTAGCTTCATAATGCCTCTCTCACAGAAGTCTTGGTCCTTATTGCGGATAAACTCTAGTAATTGATTTTCACAATCTTCTCTTGATCCCAATTTTTTATCTCTAAGGAAGTTTTGTAATGCAAGAAAAAGGTGATAATCTCTTGGTTTCATGTCCGGACTATATGGTGGATGCATTAAAACTTCCCAACCAAGCTCCTGGAGTTTCTGGCAAGTCACTACAGACGTGTGTGACCTTGCGTTGTCCAGATGGAACACAACACCTCTTCAGTTGGCCAATTCTGGCCGTTTCTGGTCAATCGCTAACTTTAAATGGTCCAGTTGTTGACAGTAGAGATCTGAATTTAGTGTTTGGCCATACAGAAGCAACTCATAATAAATGATTCCTTTCAAGTCCCACCAAATACACCGTAAAACCTTCCTGGCCGTTAGTCATTGTTTGGCCCGTTTGAGTTGCTTCACCACGATCGTTTTCGCACAAGATTGTCGTATGTGACCCATTTCTCATCCCCAGTCACTATCCGTTTAAGAAATGGGTATATTTCATTCTGTTTGGCCAAGGTTTCGCAGATGGAAATTTAATCCATCATGCTTTTTGGTTTTAATTGGTGTGGCACCCAAACATCGAGCTTCTTGAATCCAGCTTTGTGCAAATGGTTTAAAATTGTTTTATGGTCGATCTTTACCTCCTAGGCGATACTACGACTACTAACATGCTAGTCAACTTCGATTATTTCTTTGATTTCGACGACGGGCCTGCTTGTGCGAGGTGCATCTTTAACATCTAAAATGCCTGAACGGAATCAACAAAACCAAAATTGCACATAATTAGCTGTTATAGTATCGGCACCATAAACACCAATCACAATTTCAGCTGCCTGGCGTCCATTTTTGCCTTTATCTAATGAAAAGCTTAAAATGTACCGAATTTTCTCTTTGTTAACTTCCATAGTAACACCCTTTAACTCTCAACTGAATGGAACAAACAAAAACAGCTAAAGAATTTTTTTAGTGTGTGTTTAGTTTACAAAGAATCAATACCTGTAATTAATAGATATTTTACAAAACACTCTTTTATTACAATGCAAAAACATCTGTTCTAGCTCAGGCTAATTGAATCATATTAATAAATCCAAACAGTTCCCCCCCTGAGATGGTCCTTCATCCTCCCTTACTTTCCTCCCTCCTGCTTGATGTTTCGGAAGCTGTCGTAGGCTCTTCTTTAAACTTCCTTATGTGAATGGAGTTTCTTCTAATCAATCTTCTTCCTAGAATCTCTATCTGTTAAGACCTTGGTTGAGGTAACTTCTGCTGAATCACGCCCTGAGTCCATTCTTTGTTTCCCATATCTTGAATCAGAACATTTTCTCAGGTGAATAAGCGTTGATTCTCTTTAATGAACCCACCAATAAAACTGAATCCATACTCACCGAGGAATCACTCTCAACGTCCTCTGATTCCATGTTGTAAGCTTTACTACTTTTGGACTGACAACACGATGCAAAATGATTTTGATTCCCGCAGTTCCTGCAAATTCGTCCAAAAGCCGGACAGCGACCCTGTTCATGCTTTCGGGAACATCTGCTACAGGCTTTCATTCTGGTTTGCACTTTGATTCCCCAAGGAGTCTAGCGTGTGCGCTATTGGGTGTAAAACCTAAAGGCGCAATGAAAGTGTCAGGGGTGTCTCCTTTAGGAGTGCATCCCGTTGGGAGGATGAGCCGCCGTTCAATAACTCGTCGTAGCCCCGCACTCGCGGGGCACATCTCGTTCTCATCACAAGTGGAGACGCACCAGGAGCGCACAATACCCGAAAGATGGTGAACTATGCCTGGCCAGGATGAAGCCAGAGGAACCCCTGGTGGAGGTCCGAAGCGATTCTGACGTGAAAATCGATCGTCTGAGCTGGGTATAGGGGTGAAAGACCAATCGAACCAAGTATACCAAGGATACCATCTAGTAGCTGGTTCCCTACGGAGTTTCCCTCAGGATAGCTGGCTCTCGGGAAGAGGCGAGTAGAGCGATTGATTAGAGGTGATGGGGTCGAAACGACTTGGAAAGTAAGGTAGGATGAAGGACCATCTCAGGGGGGGGGGGACTGTTTGGATTTATTAATATGATTCAATTAGCCTGGGCTAGAACAGATGTTTTTGTATTGTAATAAATGAGTGTTTTGTGTAATATCTATTAATTATACGCATTGATTCTTTGTAAACTAAACATGGCGCAGTTGTGAATAAGTTGTGAGTGTAAACATCCAATAAGAGTCTAAAAGCTATTATCATGGAATTTCATAGACCTGAACCTTTAGTTTTGACCGGTAATGTGGCAGAAAATTTCAAAACATTCAGAGAAGATGTTACAAATTATTTTCTGGCTACAGAAACAAATAAGAAATCCAATGCTGTACAAGTGGCGTGCTTGAAAAATCTTCTGGGAAAAGAAGGTCTGAAATTATATAAGTCGCATAAACAAGACGATTCATATGAATCTAATCTAAGTATCCTAGATCTTTTAGAGAAAGTATGCATTCCGAAACGCAACATTACAATGGAAATATTCAAATTTCTAAATCGGAAGCAATATGATGGTGAATCATTTGAGCATTCTTATACTGACTAAAGTCTTTGGTCCAATCATGTGAATTTGAAGAACAGGAAAAAAAACTGCTGACGGCCCAGATAAATAGGGATCAATTCGAAAAATTTTCAAAATTATCAATCTTATCAATCCTTTTTAGCAACTCCACACATGTTTTCAAACCTAATAGTGCAATGTTCTCATTTTTATCTACTATAAATTTATTTGAAATAATTTTAGAATTCGTTTCAACATCTAAATCAACACAGCCATATGGTTCAATTTCAAAGCCACCATATGCTATAAGTTTAGTTGAACATTTTATAATTTTTTTACCTAATTTATTGTTTTTCAACCAACTATATGGTAAAATATCAATTATGGATTCAGTTTTATTGGTAGGTTCATTAAAGAGAAACAAAGCTTGGTATAAGACTTTGATGGTTGGAGGGATTGACTTGAATTTCAAATTAGATACTGGGAATGAAGTTGATATTTTACCATATACTTGGTTGAAAAACAATAAATTATGTAAAAAAATAATAAAATGTTCAAATAACTTGTAGCATATGGTGGCTTTGAAATTGAACCATATTAATTAAATAATAATGAATCATAATAAAAAAAAAAATAATAATAATGTTGAACACTGCTCAGACTGCGTCGTTCCTCCTTTTGTTGCATGAAGTCTACCATTCTGATGGGGAGACCTTAGACCACGTCTCTTAGGAGTTTGTAAAGCAGCTCCGGGTGCCAGACTAAATATCACAAAGTTAAAATTACACTACATTATTGGCGCGACAGACTCATAAAGAAGTCCTTGGCCTGCTCAACCGCTCTTCCCCATTCGTCCCGATTGCCTGCTCGAGTGATGGAGACCTTGCTCAGCTTCAGATCTTCACAGATGGCATCCTTCTATCTAGCTTTGGGCCTTCCTCAAAGTCTTACTCCATCTGGATTTCCTGCTTTTTAGCTGTCCTTTCTTCCTCCATCCTATATATACGTGGCCCAATCATTTAATGCGTTGAATCCTTATGAAGCTCGATATTGTTAGGTCTCCATATAAATCACTCTGCTCCTTGTTCCTTCTGATCCTGTATTGGTCGTTTTCTCGCACTGGGCCGAAATTTGCCATAGAACTCTCCTTTCAAATCTATTCAGCTTTTCCATGCTGGATTTATTCAGTGTGAGGGTTTCACCAGCGTATGCCGCTACTGGCCTAATGATGGTTCTATATATCAGGAGCTTACTTCTTTGAGATCCCAAAACATGCTTTATTAGCTGATACTTTCCTGGCTCTAATTTCCTCCTCCTCATCCAAATTCTCGTTTATAAGGCTTCCTAAATACTGGAAACTTGACATGCGTTGGAAAGTGTATTTTCGAAACGCGTAGCTACGAGGTGGTCGGTTTTGTTTCCTATTCTTTATTACCATGACCTTGGTTTTCTCCTCATTCACATGTAACCGCAGCTTCCACTTCCAGCCTCTCAAAAGCTTCTTTTAAAACAAGCTTCACCGATCTTCCTATTAAAACAAGGTCATCAGCTTATGCAAGAATACCCACACTACATTTGAAGATGGTTCCCTCCATCAGTAATCCTGCCCTTGTAATGACACTTTGCATTATAATATTGAATAGTAGAGGTGCCAGCGAGTCTCCTTACCTAAGTCCTGTACTAATCTTAAATTTTTCTGTGGTTGAGCCATTTACCCTTACGCTGCAAACTGTTTTCCATCGTGCCCATTACCAAGCGCACCAATTTGGATGAATTTTCATTTTGCTCATAGCTCTGAAGAGCTCACACCTGGATATTGTATATAATTTTGTGTAAGCCGTCCTGAAATCTATGAACACCATCCACAATCTATTGTTAAACTCACATATGCTTGAAGGAAAAAATCTGATCTATAGTGGGTCTGTTAGGTCTAAAGCCTCCTTGGTATTCTCCAAGATTTCTCTCAACATAGGGCAGTAGGCGGTTATACAGAGTTATCGAGAATATCTTATAGGCAGTATTGAGTAGGCTTATCCCTCTGTAATTTTTACATTCTGTAGAGTCTCCTTTGTTCTTGTAGATAGGCACTATAATAGACTCTTTCCAGTCTTTCGGGATCTGTTCCTCTTCCCATATTTGAGCAATTAGTTCCTGCAGCTCTTTAGTTAGAGCATTGCCAGCTGCCTTCAGGAACTCAGCAGGGATACCAACTAATCCTGGTGACGTCATTTCTCAGCTTCATAACAATATCGTCTATATCCTCCCAATCCGGTGGTACTGTTTCGTCTTGGCTGTCATAGGAGTCAGATTCCAATACACTGTTCTTCTGTCTGGCTTAGTAGTCCTTGGAAATAATTCCTCCATCTCACTTGGACGTCCGTCTCCAGCACAATGTTAAAATGTTTTTTTAATATTTCCATGTTTTATTAACTGTTTCTTTTTTAGTGTAATAAAATTAATTATGATTTTGACACAGATGGATCCAATTATGTGAAACAAGAAACAGAGTTGCTCATCTCAGATGAAGGTGAGACACACTAATTTCACTAACCTTATGATATATCATATGAAATACAAAGTTTATTATATAGTAGTTATTAGCTCCAAATTTGCTTGTATATTTATTTTATTGTTTTAATAGTTGATAAACCATACTGCGTCCATAATGTGAAACGAGAAGAGGTGCTCGTCCCAGATGAAGGTGAGAAACATTAATTTTGCCAATCTTTAAACACTTATCCCATAATGTACAAACTTCATTCTATATTATTGCATGACATATATTTGTTGTTGGTTTTATAGTTGATAAACCATGTTCAAATCATTTCAAACGAGAAGAGATGTTCAATATTTATTTCCAGTAATGTCTTAAAATTATGAGTTTGTAAATTTCTATGTTGATGGTTCATTTTTTAAAAAAATGCTCCCTCCCTCCTTTTCTCTCGCTCCCTCTTCCTCACCCTCTCCCCCTCTTCCACCCTATCACTCCCTCTTGCCCTGTCCCCTTCCCATCAGTCCCCCCTCTCTCTACTCCCTTCCCCCCTCTTACTTCCTCTCCCGCTCCCCTCTCCCCTCTCTCTCTTGATCTACATTTGTGTTTATTTTATTTGCATATAAACATATTTTTCTGTTTGTATATTTTGAAATATTGTTCATAGGCACCATGGAATTATCGGACAGTATAGATGTTCAACATACTGCTAAAGTTCAGAGAACATACCTGATAAAACAAATTAAGGAAGTTGAAAAGACTTATCAGAGTTACCATTTTGAACAAAATGGAACAAATAATTTGAAATTTAAAAGACATTTAACGACCCTTAATTCACTTGGAAAGCCTCATCAATGTCCTCATTGTGAGTTTAAAACAGCAAGAGGAGAATCTTTAAAAAAACATGTAATGGCTCGTCATACAAGTGAGAGGCCTCATCAATGTCATCATTGTGACCATAAAACAGTCTCAAAAAGATGTTTAAAAAATCATATAATGGCTCGTCACACAAGTGAGAGGCCTCATCAATGTCATCATTGTGACTATAAAACAGTCTCACAAAGTTATTTAAAAAAACATATAATGGCTCGTCATACAAGCGAGAAGCCTCATCAATGTCATCATTGTGACTATAAAACAGTCTCACAAAGTCATTTAAAAAAACATATAATGGCTCGTCATACAAGCGAGAAGCCTCATCAATGTCCTCATTGTGACTTTAAAACAGCAAGAGGAGAATATTTAAAAATACATATAACGGCTCGTCATACAAATGAGAGACCTCATCAATGTCCTCTTTGTCACTATAAAACAGTCACACAAAGTGATTTAAAAAAACATATAATGGCTCATCATACAAGTGAGAAGCCTCATCAATGTCCTCATTGTGACTATAAAACTGCAAGAGGAGATTCTTTAAAAGTACACATAACGGCTCATCATACAAATGAGAGACCTCATCAATGTCCTCATTGTGACTATAAAACAGTCTCACAAAGTTATTTAAAAGCACATATAATGGCTCGTCATACAAACAAGAGACCTTCTAACGAACAAGAGACTCATCATTGTCCTCATTGTGACCATAAAACTGTCCATAAAAAAGCACTTAAACGTCATATAATAACTCAGCATACAAATGAGAGACCTCATCAATGTCATCATTGCGACTATAAAACAGTCTCACAAAGTTATTTAAAAATACATATAGCGGCTCATCATACAAATGAGAGGCCTCATCAATGTCCTCATTGCGAGTACAAGACAGTCATGCAATGTAGTTTAAAATTTCATATAATGGCTCGTCACACAAAAGAGAAGACTCATCAATGTCCTCATTGTGAGTTTAAAACAGTCACGCAAAGTTATTTAAATAGACATATAATGGCTCGTCATACAAGTGAGCGACTTCATCAATGTCCTCATTGCGAGTACAAGACAATCAAACAAAGTGATTTAAAAAAACATATAATGTTACGTCATACAAATGAGAGACCTTATCAATGTCCTCATTGTAACTATAAAACAGTCACACCAAGTCCATTGAAAATGCATATAATGGCTCGTCATACAAATGAGAGACCTCATCAATGTCATCATTGTGACTATAAAACAGTCTCACAAAGTGATTTAAAAAAACATACAATGGCTCGTCATACAGGAGAGAGGCCTCGCCATTGTCCTCATTGCGAGTACAAGACAGTCCAGCAAAATAATTTAAAATTTCATATAATGGCTCATCACACACAAGAGAAGCCTATTAGTGAGTTTAAAACAGTCGAGTAATGTATTTTAAAATCTCATACAATGGCTCGTCACACAAGTGAGAAACTTCATCAATATCCTCATTGTGAGTTGAAAACAGTCACACAAAGTCATTTAAATATACATATAATGGCTCGTCATACAAATAGAGCTTATCAATGTCCTCATTGTGAGTTTAAAACAGCAAGAGGAGAATCTTTAAAAAAACAGTAAACGGCTTGTCATACAAGTGAGAGGCCTCATCAATGTCCTCATTGTGATTATAAAGCAGTTACTAAGTGGAATTTAAAAGCCCACATAAAGGCACTGCACATTGGTGAAAAGCCTCATTTTGTTTTGTAGAATGTACTTTTTTTATAACTTATATTCCATGGAAATCTACTATACCTATACAACGCTCAACCAGATGTCTCACATTTGACTTCCCAAAAATTGTTGGAACTTGGCTATGAGACTCTGCCATTCCCCCTCTACTCACTGGGCCTCTCACCTACTGAGTACAATATTTCAGACACCTGGACAGCTCTTTACAAAATAAAAAAAATTATTCATCAAATAATATAATGTAATGTAGATTATTTTAATTAGTAAAAACAGTTGAAATTCGTTGGTTTTGTTTTATTTTAAAACCATAATTCTTTATTAAAAAAAACACAGCCTTTATTTACAGTTTTTACATATGCAAGCAGCAATAAGTGTAAATACATGTTTCGGACTTCCTTTACATGTTTAAAGAACAGTAATTTTAATTAATTAAAATTGTCTTTTATAAATAAGTTTACAATAGCAGGAAAAATTTAGAAAAAATCCGCTTAAAAAAAAAAAAATGAGAAAGAAAAATGAACCATAATAATAATTGTAATTTATAAATAAATAAAAATAATACTAATAAAGTAAGTAAATATAATAATAATAATAATAATTAAATAGAAAATAAATACACAATTAAAAATAAATATAAAATAAATACAGATAACTAGATTATGATACCTACGAATAGTGATTTGTTCTTTTGTGCGTGTACCGTCGTAGTGAATGTTTATCATAGTTACCGATTTCTCGGATTAATGGGTTTTCGGAAGCTGGAGTTTTTTCGAAGTATGCTTTTGTTTGGGCTGAAACATATTGTTTTACAGTGGGAAGCTCAAGATCTCTGAGCGTAGTCGATATTTTCGTGTAACGGGGATAATTATTAATAATTCTCATGCATAGGTTTTGTACCCTTTCAAACTTTCTATAATTTGCGCAGGTTGAACTCCATACAGGTGAGGCATAGGTCAGCACTGAGCGGATTACTGTTTTATAAAGGATTAGCTTGTTTTTGAGACTTAGTCTGGATTTTTATTAAAATAGGGAAACATTTTGTAGATGTTTTTTTTCGCTTTTTCTGTTTTTCTGTTGATGTGCTCAGTGAATGTTAAGGACCTATCTAGAATTAATCCGAGGTATGTTACGGATTTAGACCAGGGGATGTGCTCGGAATTTAAGATGATGTGCTGATCTATGTTGGGTCTGCGTTTTGTGAAGATTATGGCGGCCGATTTTGTTGGATTGATTTTTAGTTTAACACTTTTGACAGAATTTGTGGATTTTATTAAAAGCTTGTTGTAATCGGTTTACTATTGTATCGATTCGGTATGATGCTGTATACAAAGCGGTGTCATCTGTGTAAAGTGGTGTGGTTACTTTTGGGTGTTTTGGGAGATCTGATATGAACAGATTGAATAGAATTGGGGTTAGGCAGGAGCCTTGAGGAAGTCCAGCGGGTAGGGGAAGTGTTTTGGAGCTAGCAGTGTTTATTTGAACTTAGAATTGTCTATTGGAGAGGAAGGAATGTATGACATGTATTAGGTATG
Organism: Arma custos; assembly: GCA_037127475.1. Classification (NCBI taxonomy): domain Eukaryota; kingdom Metazoa; phylum Arthropoda; class Insecta; order Hemiptera; family Pentatomidae; genus Arma; species Arma custos. Next base: position 227,188,336 of record CM073759.1, read on the forward strand.
GAGTAATTCTTTATTATTTTACGAAACAACCCAATAATATTTGATGAAGCAGACATAGCTCGGTTACAGAGCCTCGATCTATAGGTCTGTAAAACATATGGGAAAGACGATTAATGTCATGAGGAGCAAAGTGAGTTGAGGGCATCAAGCAGAGCTTGTTGTTTTAAATTCAAATTTTCTATTTAATTAAACCTCTATAAATAATACTTACAATTGTATTCTTTCTTTCTTATTCAGACATCTCTTCAAAAGTGTGGTGAAGAGATTTGGCATTAGGAGCGTCACCTGTCTCTGCCAAGATCTGCTCTCCTGGCTGTCACCCAAACAATCCCGTTTTCTTTAATGATATTTTGGAGGTTATTCTTCCAGGTCACTCTCGATCTTTCCGTTGGTTTAACCTCCATAGCTTTCTTCACTGTCCGGCAGTCATCCATCCTCATTACATGTCCGAACCATCAAAGCTGTCCTTTCTTCAAATTTTGTTCAATTTTGAGTGCAATCCTTATCGTCTTATTTTGTAGCCATCTCAGTCAGTTTACCTCTATTACCTCGTTGGCTGGTTTAACTTTTAGGTTCAATTTAATAGTTGTGTTACGGACTCTGTATTCTGGATTGTTGCTTCTTTGTCAGTGTCCATGATTATGAAGAGTATGTAGGAATTGGGAGGAATGTTGACTTAAATACAGCTACTTTCGTTTCCACTTCTACTTTTCTTCCGTTAAGAAATCCTCTCTTAATCGCTTCAAACATCCTGCCCGCAGTACCGATTCGCCAATCTATGCCGGATTCCAATGGTGGTCTTAATTTCCTGCGAATCACAGTTGGCAAATCTTACTACCCTCCTCGTTTTTTATATTAACTTTAAACCGTAATCATATGACCTTTATCAATCCATTTTTCCTAAGGGCTTGCAAGATTAACCGTACATAACCAGATATAATTTACATGTTAATGTTTTATTATTTTTAAATCATTTTTTACCTTATAATCATGTATTTATTTAGTTTAATGACCAGTATTTGGATTTGGAAAAACATGATTAATACATTGACTGCAGAGAGCTTTATAACAGTTCTGGATTAAACAGCCTGCTTACTTCCTCCTATTTTGTTTTTATTGGATATATCTATGAATCTCTTTTGTGTCAGTTTCGCAATCACTGTTGGTACCATTTCAACAGAATCACGAATCACAGTTAGTACTAGTTAAGAAATCAAAGATAACAAACACAGTAACCATTGGAGCTATGAAATGGAGCATACGGTAACAGGATTCTATCCTAAATATTTATTAGAAATTAAAGAAACAAAAAATACTGTAATTATTTTTAAAATAAGTGTGTGTGTGTGTATATATATATATATATATATATATATATATATATATATGCATATGATATATACTACCGGATACAAGTCATTGCCTTGAAAGTTTCAAAATGAGGAACAATCCGTCATGCATTTTAAAAAAATTGATACACTTAGATTATCAGAAGATTTTTTGAATTGGAAAAAATAGCTCCTATGAGTACATATATTATCGATATTCATATACACAATTGATTCATATAAAATTAGTGACATTATAATTTTGTGCGGTTGAAATGAAGCTTTGAATAAAACTGATTCAGTTTATTTCTATGGATTTATTACTTTGGACTCTATTACTGACGAGATCAAGTGTGCCAGGCATAAACAAATATCGGATTTCTAGGTTTTGAACAATCGTTTACAATATTCCAATAAAATATTTTAGAATTTGAACATGAATATATTGCTATGTATTGCCGGCACCATGAAAGGGATGCAGAGGGGGGAAAATGTGTCATGTCGGGACAATTAGTTAAAATAGACTATTTAAAGAACAAGCTTTTGTTCTCTGTTACGTTAAGATCTAATATTGAAACATGTATCGTAAATACAAGTTTGACACATAATATTACTTAAGAATATTTAACTCATTTTATCATATACAATTATTAATTCTAGTTCATTACCGATGTATATAACAACACTCTTTAAGTAAAGCATTGTAAAATATATAACAATAAGTAAACTTGTAAAGATCTTCAAACAAATTATTTGTAAATAATTGAATAATTGTAAAGATGTAAGGTATTGCCATAAAACTATAACATTTGAAAAATTAGAACATTTTTAACATTTCGAAAAGAAAAGAAGTCTCTCTTTGTTCAACATCTTTTCTTTTTCCCGCAACCACAGTGATAATGCTATATATTGCCGCCACCATGAAAGGAATGCGGAGGGGGAAAATGTGTCATGTCGGGACACATGAAAGGGAATGTGTTTTGGATAAAGAAAAGACCCTTATGGTTTTATTGTCCAAGATTGTGGAGAAGGAAGGAGAGGGGGAGAGAAAAAAACTCTTGAAAAACGAGGCTAAAGAAAGCACTCGGGAGACGAAGGCGGAACAGGAAGGAGGTACTCTGGAGTCGTACAGCAAGGAAGACTGGAGAGACCGGCCCTGCGGAAGAAGATGAGTCCCGGAGGCGGCAAGAAGAAGACTGACCTAACCCAATCTACCCTTGTCCACATATAAGTTTAATTCATTTCCTGTAATGTATTTTATGGCAATCCTTTTTATATTATATTATATTATAACATATATTAAAATCTGAATCATAACTTTGTTGAATTGAATTAAATAAATAAACGATTCTTATTGTAATTCTTCTGGTGCTTACATACCCCAGATACACTATTTATTTATAAATAATGTATTGAAGGTAAAATAGATGAGTAAATGGGTAAACACAAGAATAGACCTTTGGAAAGGAACCTTATTAAGATTAAGGAATATAAATAATAATTTGAGTACTCATCCTAAATGAGACTCTGGCATCCCAAAGATCAAGATATATTTATTCAAAATAAATTTAGGAGTAGAAACATAGCAATGTATATACACATATATCATCAATGTATTCTAGTTTAGCGATCTCCGATGGGATTATTTGACGATGCTCATCTTCAATGAACTTAACATTTCGGGATAATACAATGTTATGAGTAGTAATATCAAAAAACCTGTACGCATTTGTGGCATAACCAACCATGATAACCTCAATACATCCGTTGTCAAGTTTAGTTAAGAAAGCTCTGTTATCTTTTATCAATGCTCTACATCGTAATTTAGTAATTTTTGAATAATTCATTTTTATATTAAACCACATCTCTGCTGGAACACTTCCATCATAACGGGGAGTTCTATTAACAAATATGCCGCAGCCCTAACTGCTTCCCCCCATGAAAATCTGGGTGGTCCAGCTCGTAACACGCACCTGGCTCTTTTTAAAATGGACCAATGCATGCGTTCACTTTGGCCATTTAATCGTAGGGTATACGGAGGAGTCTACATAAGTCTGTACAGATTTTGGAAAAGAAATATGTACCCTTAGGTAAACCTGAATTAGCTTTGTAACCATATTCGATTTTATGCAAATATCACAACTGCTAACCGCATCCAAATTTGTTCTCCCATTGCATCTAAGCCTGGATGCCCCATCCTTTCATGGAGCGTTACACTTGCAAAAGATCCAGAAGGGCACATAAATTCAGCAAAATAAAGTTTGCCTGCTTTACGACCAGCCAGAATAGTTTTTCTTTTCCCTGATATATTCCATAATAGATTTTAAAGACGAATTGAGCATGTATTCCGAAGCACCCTAATCGAAAAACAAAAGGAAATTTTAAAGGGCACTCACTAACATCAGTCACACCACCTTTAAGAGAGGTACCAGGGGTGATCAAAAAGTTCCAGGACTGATTTTTTATTAATTTATTTAAAAAATCTACAGGCTATTGGACGTCGTCCCCTTCAAAGTACTCTCCTTGGGAAGCTATACATTTTTCCCAACGATGTTTCCACTGTGTGAAGGACTTTGAGAAATCATCTTGTGAAATGGTGTGTAGCTACTCCAGCGATTTTTTTTTAATGTCATCTACGGACTCAAATCTCTTTCCCTTCATGGGTCTCTTAAGTTTTGGAAACAAGAAAAAGTCTGCAGGGGCAAGGTCAGGTGAATATGGAGGCTGGGGAATGACCGTCATTCCATTTTTGGTGCAGTAGTCGCGAATGAGCAGTGCGGAATGAACAGGCGCATTGTCATGATGCAGCACCCACTCACCGCTCCGCCACAACTCTGGTCTCTTCCTCCTTATTGCCTCGCGCAAATCAAGAAGATAACGAAAGCGGTTAATGGTCTTACCTCGTGGAAGAAATTCATGGTAAACAACACCCTTCCAGTCGAAAAAAACAGTAAGCATGACCTTGACGTTTGATTTGACCTGACGTGCTTTTTTGGGGGTTGGGGAGGATTTTGTCTTCCATTGTGATGACTGGACCTTCGTTTCCACGTCGTAGCCATAAACCCACGTTTCATCTCCAGTAATGACTTGTTTTAAGAAGTTTTCATTGGCATTTGCCATTTCAAGAAGTTCCTGACAAACTTGAACTCTGTGTTCTTTCTGCTGCTCAGTCAACAGTCTCGGAACAAACTTTGCAGCCACCCTTCTCATCTGCAAATTTTCTGTTAAAATCTGTTGACACGAACCAAATGAAATGTTCAATTCTTCAGCCATCTCACGAATGGTTAGTCGACGATTAGAACGCACGAGACTGTTCAATCTTGCAACATGATCGTCGTCAGTCGAAGTTGATGGGCGCCCTGAACGAGTATCATCTTCACACGATGTCCGGCCTTCCTTGAACCTTTTGTACCACTCATGACACCTTGACCGACTCAGACATTCATCACCGAAAGCCACTTGCAACATTTGAAAAGTTTCAGTAAACATTCTACCCAACTTCACACAAAACTTTACGCAAACGCGTTGCTCTTCCTTTACATTCATTTCACAAAATCGCCGAACACAAAAAACTTTTTTTTACGAAAACAGCAGTAACTTTGCAATGAAGAAGGTTATCAACAAACTGAATAAACAGCTGAGCTCAGGAAGAGTCACGCTAAACAATGCTGCCAACCGCACTGCTCTATGACACTCCATTGCCGCGCAATCTCAACAGTCCTGGAACTTTTTGATCACCCCTCGTAGCTGTGACAACAACTGAAGAATCTTCATCCAAGACGCAAGCTTCCTTGCTCCCACCTGTTCCAGCTGCATCTCTTGATTTTCAGGCGCTACCTCGTCCTCTTAATGGAGTAAATAGTTTAAGGTTAGGGCAAAACCTTTTCCTATGACACAGCTCGTTACATTCATAGCACCTGAATGTCTTTTTGCTATAGAATGAGCAATTTTCTTGTGGTTTATCAAGTATTTGTGTTGATTCCTCCTTCATTCGGAGTTCGACATCTAAAATACGGCCTTTAAGAAAGTCCATAGAAATATCGTCGGTCATAGTTTCAATTTCTGTGATAACTTTGTCAAAACAGTCCGGCATGATTCACAACAGGTGGCACACTTTGTCAGTATCGTCTAACTTGGCTCCCGCAACCTCCAACTCACGTAGCAGTGACTCAACCCCAACGAAATTATCCTGTAGGTCACTGTCCTGTTGAAACTTAATCCTCAATAATTTCGTCATGATAAATAGCTTGGAAATCGGGCTTTTTCGTGCAAAAACACTCTTCAGCAAAACAATCCTATCACTCGCCGTTTCAGCACCTTCACAGAAGTCAGCAGCATGGCTGGCGAAACGTTAGCGAACAATTTATCAACACTGTCTAAACTAGAAAAAATCAACAAAGTCTTTTGTAATATTAAAATTGTTCGTTAAAGAATTATTAAAACATTTGAAACAAATAAATTAGGGCAACACAAATCCATTAGATTGCCTGTAGAATTTTTCAAAGAATCGAAGATACACGTGGATACGAACTCGTTTGTGGCGGATCTCATGCTTCAAATGAATCTCCTTCGATCCTTGTATACTCAAAATCTGTCATCATACAAATTACAACCACAAGGATCTTGCAATATCATCTTATGCGTTTGTCCGCGTGGATCGGGCAAAGAAACCTCTAGAACCAACTAGCTATGAACTTTTGTTTTGTTTGGGATGACCCAGCGCAACCCAAAATTTTTCACATTTAGGGTTAATGGTGAGGAAGTTGTCATATCAATCGACAGGTTGAAGCCCGCCTATTTGCTGTCAGACACGTCACTGACTACAGATAATGGCGTAACTAGAGTTGACTCACGAGTGGTTTACCCCCACCAGTCAACCACTCCACCATGTTACTCTCTTCAAAAAATATGTCTCGAATATTATTACGATTATGATTTGTAATACCATACTTGGTGCAGTAAAGGACGTAAATTTAGTGAGCTCCTGAGGAATTGTTATCTACCAAACAAGCGATAAGCAGCATCTTTTATTTAATTTATTTTACAATATTTTTCTATCAGAAAAGTTTCTCTTTTTCCTTTTTTACTTTCTTTTTAACTTACTAATCTCTGTATAAACAATGGCTGAATCTCTTCCCGCTAAGTGGAATAGAGCCAAATTTAAAGAAGCATTTTTGTTAATTAACGAAAAAAAGAAATAATTATATAATTATAAAAAGAATCAGATAATGCCGTCTACACACCGCTCATGGCACTGCCGGTGGAACAACGTTAAGTTGTTGAGAATCATCATTTTAATTTATTAATACTAGATACTACATATATACATACATAATATGATATACATTTTGATTTATTAATACCGACTAGATTTAATAATAGACAGTACTGTGAAAGTATAACGTTTAAATATTTTTATTTTAGAGAGAAAAGATATGCCCTCGGCCGAGATTCGAACCCGGAACCTCTGCCTCTCCGTGACAGCGCTCTAACCAATTGAGCCACCAGGATCAATCGGTTAGAGCGCTCAGGGTCCTGCCGGCAAGTGACAAATCTTTTCTCTTATCCGATCCCATGTCCCCGTGTTCTCGCAATTTTTGCGATGTAAACACGAGAACGAATGTTCTTGAACATTACTTTTAATGCTTGGATCTTGTTGACTTACGTCATATTACTATTTATAATTTGCTGGCAGGCGACAATTGGTTGGAGCGCTGTCGCGGAGAGATAGAGGTTCCGGGTCCGAATCCCGGGCGAGAGCATATCATTTCTCTTTAAAATAAAAATATTTAAAATTCAAGACAGCTGACCAATAATTATTGTTCAAAGAACATTCATTCTCGTGTTTAAATCGCAAAAAATTGCGAGAACACGGGGACATGGGATCGGATAACAGAAAAGATTTGTCACTTGCCGGTAGGCGACCCTGGTGGCTCAGTTGGTTGGAGCGCTGTCACAGAGAGATAGAGGTTCCGGGTTTGAATCCCGGCCGTGGGCATATATTTTCTCTTTAAAATTCAAGACAGCTGACCAATAATTATTGTTCAAAGAACATTCATTCTCGTGTTTAAATCGCAAAAAATTGCGAGAACACGGGGACATGGGATCGGATAACAGAAAAGATTTGTCACTTGCCGGTAGGCGACCCTGGTGGCTCAGTTGGTTGGAGCGCTGTCACAGAGAGATAGAGGTTCCGGGTTTGAATCCCGGCCGTGGGCATATATTTTCTCTTTAAAATTCAAGACAGCTGACCAATAATTATTGTTCAAAGAACATTCATTCTCGTGTTTAAATCGCAAAAAATTGCGAGAACACGGGGACATGGGATCGGATAACAGAAAAGATTTGTCACTTGCCGGTAGGCGACCCTGGTGGCTCAGTTGGTTGGAGCGCTGTCACAGAGAGATAGAGGTTCCGGGTTTGAATCCCGGCCGTGGGCATATATTTTCTCTTTAAAATTCAAGACAGCTGACCAATAATTATTGTTCAAAGAACATTCATTCTCGTGTTTAAATCGCAAAAAATTGCGAGAACACGGGGACATGGGATCGGATAACAGAAAAGATTTGTCACTTGCCGGTAGGCGACCCTGGTGGCTCAGTTGGTTGGAGCGCTGTCACAGAGAGATAGAGGTTCCGGGTTTGAATCCCGGCCGTGGGCATATATTTTCTCTTTAAAATTCAAGACAGCTGACCAATAATTATTGTTCAAAGAACATTCATTCTCGTGTTTAAATCGCAAAAAATTGCGAGAACACGGGGACATGGGATCGGATAACAGAAAAGATTTGTCACTTGCCGGTAGGCGACCCTGGTGGCTCAGTTGGTTGGAGCGCTGTCACAGAGAGATAGAGGTTCCGGGTTTGAATCCCGGCCGTGGGCATATATTTTCTCTTTAAAATTCAAGACAGCTGACCAATAATTATTGTTCAAAGAACATTCATTCTCGTGTTTAAATCGCAAAAAATTGCGAGAACACGGGGACATGGGATCGGATAACAGAAAAGATTTGTCACTTGCCGGTAGGCGACCCTGGTGGCTCAGTTGGTTGGAGCGCTGTCACAGAGAGATAGAGGTTCCGGGTTTGAATCCCGGCCGTGGGCATATATTTTCTCTTTAAAATTCAAGACAGCTGACCAATAATTAAAAAAAATTATAACGTTTATATAGGGACCAAGCAATAGATGTTGACAAATTGAAGAATAATATTAACTAAAACAAATACTACCCCATTTTTTTTATGGAATAACTGTTCATGATATTTTAAACTATAAAAAAGTGTTATCCTTTTTTACGGGTTATAGGTTGTGGACGAGGAAATAACTAAAATTTAACCAGAACGCTAATCTTAACCAACATTCCGCCAAAATTTAGGATTTACCTCTTTGGAGTTGTCAGCCAATGAACCTCGTTGCCATCTTAAACCTTCCTCAGCCAATGATTATCTTGACTTGGGAGAGTTATTGATTTCTAAAGAATGGATTTTGTTGGTAAGCAGTGTATTTATATTTCATATATCTGGTATGATTGCCATTTTAGTATAACTGCCCTGGAAATGTAATTAGATCGGCAAGGAACGATTGTAGTTGTTGGTTTTTTATGTGGACGAAAATGGTCTGGGTGGTGGTCAAGAATTGCTCCTAAGTAGGAAGAACTGTTTGTTGAAGAGTCAACGTTTAGTTTAGTTTTGTGGGTTAGGTTTTTTTATTTTCTTAGAATATTTCTATGAACATTAGTAATTTTTGTTTTTGACATTTCACAATAATCTTGATCACACATCACATCATAAATTTAAATGATTTCTTTATATTTCTATGCTTGAAGTACAATTTTGATGAAACAAATTATATGAAGCAAGGAACAGAGATGTTTGTCTAAAATAAAGTTGACACATATTTATTTCGCTAACCATTAAACACTTACCATACAAAGTACTAACTTCTTTCCATATGAGCTAATAATTAGATTATAAGCAAATCTTATAAAAATTAATTACCAATTGCAAATGATTTACTTAAGATCACTAATTATATATTTTTCATGTATCTTCTTATAATTTCTCAGGTAACGCTGGAATTTATATTAAAGAGGAAATGAATGCTGAGGCTGAGATTACTGGTAAGTTGTGCCCTTTGAGATCTGTCAACTTTAGATATTGTGAGGGTTCAGAACTTCATGTCCAATTTGTCTTTTCATAATAAGTTTATTCAAAATTCTTATAATATTACAAGTTGTTTATTGTTTCTGTTTCAAATATTTATTTCTTAAATTTTCATTTTTATGAGCAAATTATTCTGGTTGCTCAAAAAATTATTATATTCCCAAAGGAATATTTTCAGTTGATATACCTAATTAAATTAATTTCTTTTAACATCACAGATTAAAAATGCTTTCTTTATATTTCTATGCTTAAATTACAATTTTGATGGATGGACCCAATTATGTGAATGAAGGATCAGAGATGATTATCTAAGTTGACACACATCTATTTTGCTAAGCATTAAACACTTACCTCACAAAGTACCAACTTCATTCCATTTGAGTTTACACCTCCAAATTTTCTTATATATTTATTTTTGTTTTTGTAGTTGATGAACCATGCGTTAATCATGTGAAGCAAGAAGAGAATTTTATCTCAGATGAAGGTGAACATAGTAATTTCGCTAACCTTTAAATATATCCTATAAAATACAAAATATATTCTATAATAAATAGTTAATATATATATATATATATATATATATATATATATATATATATATATAATATATAGTTAATATATATAATAATTCTATAATTCTAGTTCGCTTGTATATTTGTTTTTGTTTTTATAGTTGTTAAACCCTGCATCATTTATGTGAAACAAGAAGAGGTATTTAGCTCAGATGAAGGTGAGAAACATTTTGGCAACCTTTAAACACTCTTTTTATAATGTAGAAGCTTCATTCTATATAAATCAATATCTCTAAATTTGTTTATATATTTGTTATTGTTTTTATAGTTGAAGAACCATGCACCGACCGTCTGAAACAAGAAGAGATGGTCATCTCAGGTGAAGGTGAGAAACATATGTTTTAGGATTAGGATCAGGTTGTGGGGCGATCAACAGCGGGGTTATTACGCCCTTGCTCTTGAAGTGATAACTGTGCTGAATGATACTTATTACTACTTTATCAATAATGTATATAGAATATTATATAATAATAATAGGGAATAATCTTTGTATTGGAGAACGGAGGTAAATTACATTTTTTTATTTTTTGTTTATTACACTTCAAAATTATATTTAAAATTTAGATTCTAGTTTCTGTTCCTTGGATGTGTGATGGTAATTCCACACAGCTCCCCAAAAATGAGGCATAATTTTTATAAGGCAATTGTATTCCATTATCTTATTTCATCCAGGATTTGGACATAGTCCATTGTTGCACTATTCGCAATAAAACAGTTTGCTTCTGCTTGTAATTCTTCTTGTTTGCAACACAAAAGAAGAAATAAACGATGAGGTTGAGATTACTGGTAAGTTGTGCCGTTTGAGATCTGTGAACTTCAGATATTGTGAGGGTTCAGAACTTTATGTTCGATTTTTCCTTTCATAATAAATTTATTCAAAATTCTTAAAATGTGACAAGTTGTTTATTGTTTCTGTTTCAAATATTTATTTCTTGCAATAGCTTTTCACTTTCATAACACAAAATATTGAGTGACTTTTTACAATTTTTTAAGGAATTGTCTCTGTAATGCAATCTGGAGCAATGGTTCCCAATCTTTTCTGAAGGTCTACTAATATCTATTTCTCCCTGTTTTACCTAATTTTAATTTGAAGTGTAAATAATGAAGCAGTTTTATTAATTTGAACAATCTTATTACCGTGTATAAAAACAGTGAAAGCAATTTTGGGGTGGTGTTCTTAAATAAAACAGAAAACAATTAAAATGTGTAATTTTTACTGTTTTTTTTTTTTTAAAGAACAAAGAAGAAGTGGAATAATTAACTAGGATCTTTGGCGTTCATTTAATAACAGGAAATCATGGTTTTATTAAAAATAGGAATATGGAAAAATTAACAAAGTTGGCCGTTGAAGTTTTAAAAAATAATCGAAAGTTTCAAAACTTTTTATTGTTTTATTTTACCTTTTCAATGGCTGCCTTGTGCTTAGTGGATTTCAGTTAAGCTTGAAAAATTAATAAAATTTAAATTCGAAAATTAATTAAATTAAATTGGAATATTAATTTAATTAAATTGGAAAAATAAGCTTCGGAATGGGCTTAATGTTGGTCAAGTTCAGGCTCAAGTCTTCTTTGAGGCAAACATCCAACATTTCTTTGTTTTTTGAGGAACTGAACAGCAGAACTTTTTTCTTTTTTCAATTAAATGTGATGACGGGATCAAGATTAGGAGCGGTTTAGTTTCCAGGTGTCCATAACCATTGTCCAGGCCAACTCCATAATCTCTATGGTTTGAAATGAAATATTATCTCACAGTCATACTTCAGATATATATACTAGAAACCCCGTATGCAAAGATTTGTCAAGCTTATCCACAGCTTCAATTGTTCAAGCAAGAATGGATCTAGAATCCAATCCAGAATTCGTAACATTATGTGATAAGAAGAGATACTCACCTCAGATGAATTCTAGTTGTTCATTCGGATTTTTTTATGCGGTTTTTAAAATTGAAAATTAATAAAATTTCAGGTACATACTTGTAATTTATCAGTAACCATGGACAGGTTATCAGCTATTGTTTATAACCTGAACACATGTAATTCTGATAACACTTATCTTCTTATTTATATTAATGTAAATTGTAATATACAAAATGTAACAATAAAATTCTGATTCTAACCCATATAGCCTTCTTAATACTTTTGACAAAAAAGTTAAAAAAGGAAAGCAATTTATAGCACATACACAAATCTGTTTATCTGTATCTGTGGGATCTGCTAAATCACGTATTGTCATCCCAGCACCCTTTTCCATTTCTTTCCTTACCTGATCTTATTCCTATTTCATGTGACTTAACTGTAAAATCCTTTACTCCCAAAAGATCCCAGTAAATTTAATTCATTGAATTGATGAAAAAAATTTTGAATTTTATATGTTGGAATTTCAATTTGGAGAATGGTCCTTGACTTCATTCATTGTTCTACATGATTTACTGCATATTCAGGTTACATTTAATAATTGGGTTACTTGGTTTCCTATTGTACAAGAATTATTTAATGTATTGTATAGAATTACTTAATAATATGTTTATATTGCAAATTATACTTTATTCATATCTTTTATTTAATTTCTCAGATAACGCTGGTATTTATGTAAAAGAAGAAAGAAAAGATGAAACTGAGATTACTGGTGAGTTACGCCCTTTAAGATCTATGAACCTTAGTTACTATCGCAGTTTAAAACTTCATGTTCGATTTGCTATTTCATAGCCAATTTTATCGATATTTCTTGAAATACGGCATAAATGTTGAAAAATAAATTACGTGTAAGACTGATCATTTTAATTATATTATAATTAACATAATTGAATTGTAATAATTTTAATTGTATACATAATAATTATGATCGATAAATACAATAATTAATAGGTTGGGGAAAAAGAAATCCATTATTTATGCGTGAAATTCAAAACTTTATTTAAGATGCTTTGGATTGTCCGCTTTCGGTCAGATATGCACCATTTTGTTGCCATTTTAAAGGTAGCTTCATAATGCCTCTCTCACAGAAGTCTTGGTCCTTATTGGGGATAAACTCTAGTATACTATATGGTGGATGCATTAAAACTTCCCAACCAAGCTCCTGGAGTTTCTGGCAAGTCACTACAGACGTGTGTGACCTTGCGTTGTCCACATGGAACACAACACCTCTTCGGTTGGCCAATTCTGGCTATTTCTGGTCAATCGCTAACTTTAAATACCACCATTTGAGCTGCTTCACCACGATCGTTTTCGCACAAGATTGTCGTATGTGACCCATTTCTCATCCCCAGTCACCATCCGTTTAAGAAATGGGTATATTTCTGTTTGGCCAAGGTTTCACAGATGGAAATTTAATCCATCATGTTTTTTGGTTTTGATTGGTGTGGCACACAAACATCGAGCTTCTTCTTGAATTCAGCTTTGGGCAAATGGTTTAAAACGGTTTAAAATGGTCGATCTTCACCTCCTAGGCGATGCTCCGACTACTAACATGCTAGTCAACTTCGATTATTTCTTTGATTTCGACGACGGGCCTGCTTGTGCGAGGTGCATCTTTAACATCGAAAATACCTGAACGGAATCAACAAAACCAAAATTGCACATAATTAGCTGTTATAGTATCGGCACCATAAACACCATTCACAATTTCAGCGGCCTGGCGTCCATTTTTTGCCTTTATCAAATGAAAAGCTTAAAATGTACCGAATTTTCTCTTTGTTATCTTCCATAGTAACATCCTTTATCTCTCAACTGAATGGAACAAACAAAAACAGCTAAAGAATTTTTTTAGTGTGAAATGTCACCTTGACAATGAGCATAAACTTACAATTGCTTGATCGATACTTTACAAGTCATCGATCACTACAGCCATCTACCATGAAAATAATGGATTTCTTTTCCCCCAACTTATTATTATTAAAATAATGACAATAATAATGTTGAACACTGCTCAGACTGCGCCGTTCCTCTTCTTGTTGCATGAAGTCTACCATTCTGATGGGGAGACCTTAGACCACATCTCTTAGGAATCTAAGGAGTTTGTAAAGCAGCTCCGGGTGCTAGACTAAATATCACAAATTTAAAATTGCATTACATTATTGGCGCGACAGACTCATAAAGAAGTCCTTGGCCTGCTCAACCGCTCTTCCCCAATCGTCCTGATTGCCTGCTCGAGTGATGGAGTCCTTGCTCAGCCTCAGATCTTCACAGATGGCATCCTTCTATCTAGCTTTGGGCCTTCCTCAAAGTCTTACTCCATCCGGATTTCCTGCTTTTTAGCTGTCCTTTCTTCCTCCATCCTATATATACGTGGCCCAGCTACTTAATGCGTTGAATCCTTATGAAGCTCGATATTGTTAGGTCTCCATATAACTCACTCAGCTCCTTGTTCCTTCTGATCCTGTATTGGTCTTTTTCTCGCACTAGGCCGAAATTTGCCATAGAACTCTCCTTTCAAATCTATTCAGCTTTTCCACACTGGATTTATTCAGTGTGAGGGTTTCACCAGCTTATGCCGCTACTGGCCTAATGATGGTTCTATATATCATCAGCTTGGACTTTAGGCTAAGGAGCTTACTTCTTTGAAATCCCAAAACATGCTTTATTAGCTGATACTATCCTGGCTATAATTTCCTCCTCCTCATCCAAATTCTCGTTTATAAGGCTTCCTAAATACTGGAAACTTGACATGCGTTGGAAAGTGTATTTTCGAAACGCGTAGCTACGAGGTGGTCGGTTTTGTTTCCTATTCTTTATTACCATGACCTTGGTTTTCTCCTCATTCACATGTAACCGCATTTTTCCAGCTTCCACTTCCAGCCTCTCAAAAGCTTCTTTTAAAACAAGCTTCACCGATCTTCCTATTAAAACAAGGTCATCAGCTTATGCAAGAATACCCACACTACATTTGAAGATGGTTCCCTCCATCAGTAATCCTGCCCTTGTAATGACACTTTGCATTATAATATTGAATAGTAGAGGTGCCAGCGAGTCTCCTTACCTAAGTCCTGTACTAATCTTAAATTTTTCTGTGGTTGAGCCATTTACCTTTACGCTGCAAACTGTTTTCCATCGTGCCCATTACCAAGCGCACCAATTTGGATGAATTTTCATTTTGCTCATAGCTCTGAAGAGCTCACACCTGGATATTGTATATAATTTTGTGTAAGCCGTCCTGAAATCTATGAACACCATCCACAATCTATTGTTAAACTCACATATGCTTGTAGGAAAAAATCTGATTTATAGTGGGTCTGTTAGGTCTAAAGCCTCCTTGGTATTCTCCAAGATTTCTCTCAACATAGGGCAGTAGGCGGTTATACAGAGTTATCGAGAATATCTTATAGGCAGTATTGAGTAGGCTTATCCCTCTGTAATTTTTACATTCTGTAGAGTCTCCTTTGTTCTTGTAGATAGGCACTATAATAGACTCTTTCCAGTCTCTCGGGATCTGTTCCTCTTCCCATATTTGAGCAATTAGTTCCTGCAGCTCTTTAGTTAGAGCATTGCCAGCTGCCTTCAGGAACTCAGCAGGGATACCAACTAATCCTGGTGACGTCATTTCTCAGCTTCATAACAATATCGTCTATATCCTCCCAATCCGGTGGTACTGTTTCGTCTTGGCTGTCATAGGAGTCAGATTCCAATACACTGTTCTTCTGTCTGGCTTAGTAGTCCTTGGAAATAATTCCTCCATCTCACTTGGACGTCCGTCTCCAGCACAATGTTAAAATGTTTTTTTTAATATTTCCATGTTTTATTAACTGTTTCTTTTTTAGTGTAATAAAATTAATTATGATTTTGACACAGATGGATCCAATTATGTGAAACAAGAAACAGAGTTGCTCATCTCAGATGAAGGTGAGACACACTAATTTCACTAACCTTATGATATATCATATGAAAAGTTTATTATATAGTAGTTATTAGCTCCAAATTTGCTTGTATATTTATTTTATTGTTTTAATAGTTGATAAACCATACTGCGTCCATAATGTGAAACGAGAAGAGGTGCTCGTCCCAGATGAAGGTGAGAAACATTAATTTTGCCAATCTTTAAACACTTATCCCATAATGTACAAACTTCATTCTATATTATTGCATGACATATATTTGTTGTTGGTTTTATAGTTGATAAACCATGTTCAAATCATTTCAAACGAGAAGAGATGTTCAATATTTATTTCCAGTAATGTCTTAAAATTATGAGTTTGTAAATTTCTATGTTGATGGTTCATTTTTTAAAAAAATGCTCCCTCCCTCCTTTTCTCTCGCTCCCTCTTCCTCACCCTCTCCCCCTCTTCCACCCTATCACTCCCTCTTGCCCTGTCCCTTTCCCATCAGTCCCCCCTCTCTCTACTCCCTTCCCCCCTCTTACTTCCTCTCCCGCTCCCCTCTCCTTCTCTCCCCTCTCTCTCTTGATCTACATTTGTGTTTATTTTCTTTGCATATAAACATATTTTTCTGTTTATATATTTTGAAATATTGTTCATAGGCACCATGAAATTATCTGACAGTAGTATAGATGTTCAACATAGTGTTAAACTTCAGAGAACATACCAGATAAAACAAATTAAGGAAGTTGAAAAGACTTATCAGAGTTACCATTTTGAACAAAATGGAACAAATATTTCGAAATTTAAAAGACATATAACCACCCTTAATTCAGTTGAGAAGCCTCATCAATGTCCTCATTGTGAGTTTAAAACAGCAAGAGGAGAATCTTTAAAAATACATATAACGGCTCGTCATACAAATGAGAGACCTCATCAATGTCCTTATTGTGACCACAAAACAGTCGCACAAAGATATTTAAAACAACATATAAAGGCTCGTCATACAAATGAGAGACCTCATCAATGTCCTCATTGTGACTATAAAACAACAAGAGGAGAATCTTTAAAAATACATATAACGGCTCGTCATACAAATGAGAGACCTCATCAATGTCCTCATTGTGACTATAAAACAGTCAATCAAAGTTATTTAAAAAAACATATAATGGCTCGTCATTCCAATATTAGACCTCATCATTGTCCTCATTGTGACTATAAAACAGTCTCACAAAGTGATTTAAAAAAACATATAATGGCTCATCATACAAGTGAGAGACCTCATCAATGTCATCATTGCGACTATAAAACAGTCTCACAAAGTGTTTTAAAAATACATATAATGGCTCTTCATACAATAGAGAGGCCTCATCAATGTCCTCATTGCGAGTACAAGACAGTCAAGCAAAGTAATTTAAAATTTCATATAATGGCTCGTCACACAAAAGAGAAGACTCATCAATGTCCTCATTGTGAGTGGAAAACAGTCAATCAAAGCCATTTAAATAAACATATAATGGCTCGTCATACAAGTGAAAGACCTCATCAATGTTCTCATTGCGAGTACAAGACAGTGAACCAACGTACTTTAAAATTACATATAATGGCTCGTCACAAAAAAGAGAAGCCTCTTCAGTGTCCTCATTGTGACTATAAAACAATCACACTAAGTCAATTGAAAATGCATATAATGGCTCGTCATACAAATGAGAGACCTCATCAATGTCATCATTGTGACTATAAAACAGTCACACAAAGTGATTTAAAAAAACATACAATGGCTCGTCATACATTAGAGAGGCCTCGCCAATGTCCTCATTGCGAGTACAAGACAGTCCAGCTAAGTAATTTAAAATTTCATCTAATGGCTCATCACACACAAGAGAAGCCTCATAGTGAGTTTAAAACAGACAAGTAATGTATTTTAAAATCTCATACAATGGCTCGTCACACAAGTGAGAAACTTCATCAATATCCTCATTGTGAGTTGAAAACAGTCACACAAAGTCATTTAAATATACATATAATGGCTCGTCATACAAATAGAGCTTATCAATGTCCTCATTGTGAGTTTAAAACAGCAAGAGGGGAATCTTTAAAAAAACATAAAACGGCTTGTCATACAAGTGAGAGGCCTCATCAATGTCCTCATTGTGATTATAAAGCAGTTACTAAGTGGAATTTAAAAGCACACATAAAGGCACTGCACATTGGTGAAAAGCCTCATTTTGTTTTGTAGAATGTACTTTTTTTATAACTTATATTCCATGGAAATCTACTATACCTATACAACGCTCAACCAGATGTCTCACATTTGACTTCCCAAAAATTGTTGGAACTTGGCTATGAGACTCTGCCATTCCCCCTCTACTCACTGGGCCTCTCACCTACTGAGTACAATATTTCAGACACCTGGACTGCTATTTACAAAATAAAAAAAAATATTGATCAAATAATATAATGTAATGTAGATTATTTTAATTAGTAAAAACAGTTAAAATTTGTTGGTCTTTTTTTATTTTAAAACCATAATTCTTTATAATTTTAAGAAACAACCAATGGTTATTATAATTTTTATAAGTTATAGTTTTATGAAACAATGTTTTTTTTCGCTTTTTCTGTTTTCCTGTTGATGTGCTCAGTGAATGTTAAGGACCTATCTAGAATTAATCCGAGGTATGTTACGGATTTAGACCAGGGGATGTGCTCGGAATTTAAGATGATATGCTGATCTATGTTGGGTCTGCGTTTTGTGAAGATTATGGTGGCCGATTTTGTTGGATTGATTTTTAGTTTCTACTTTTGACAGAATTTATGGATTTTATTAAAAGCTTGTTGTAATCGGTTTACTATTGTATCGATTCGGTATGATGCTGTATACAAAGCGGTGTCATCTGCGTAAGGCGATGTGGTTACTTTTGGGTGTTTTGGGAGATCTGATATGAACAGATTGAATAGAATTGGGGATAGGCAGGAACCTTGAGGAAGTCCAGCCAGTAGGGAAAGTGTTTTGGAGCTAGCAGTGTTTATTTGAACTTAAAATTGTCTATTGGAGAGGAAGGAATGTATGACATGTATTAGGTATGGAGTAATTCTTTATTATTTTACGAAACAACCCAATAATATTTGATGAAGCAGACATAGCTCCTCTCGGTTACAGAGCCTCGATCTATAGGTCTGTAAAACATATGGGAAAGACAATTAATGTCATGAAGAGCAAAGTGAGTTGAGGGCATCAAGCAGAGCTGGTTGTATTAAATTCAAATTTTCTATTTAATTAAACCTCTATAAATAATACTTACTTACAATTGTATTCTTTCTTTCTTATTCGGACATCTCTTCAAACGTGTGGTGAAGAGATTTGGCATTAGGAGCGTCACCTGTCTCTGCCAAGATCTGCTCTCCTGGCTGTCACCCAAACAATCCCGTTTTCTTTAATGATATTTTGGAGGTTATTCTTCCAGGTCACTCTCGATCTTTCCGTTGGTTTAACCTCCATAGCTTTCTTCACTGTCCGGCAGTCATCCATCCTCATTACATGTCCGAACCATCAAAGCTGTCCTTTCTTCAAATTTTGTTCAATTTTGAGTGCAATCCTTATCGTCTTATTTTGTAGCCATTTCAGTCAGTTTACCTCTATTCCTCGTTGGCTGGTTTAACTTTTAGGTTCAATTTAATAGTGGTGTTACGGACTCTGTATTCTGGATTGTTGCTTCTTTGTCAGTGTCCATGATTATGAAGAGTATGTAGGAATTGGGAGGAATGTTGACTTAAATACAGCTACTTTCGTTTCCACTTCTACTTTTCTTCCGTTAAGAAATCCTCTCTTAATCGCTTCAAACATCCTGCCCGCAGTACCGATTCGCCAATCTATGCCGGATTCCAATGGTGGTCTTAATTTCCTGAGAATCATAGTTGGCAAATCTTACTACCCTCCTCGTTTTTTATATTAACTTTAAACCGTAATCATATGACCTTTATCAATCCATTTTTCCTAAGGGCTTGCAAGATTAACCGTACATAACCAGATATAATTTACATGTTAAAGTTTTATTATTTTTAACTCATTTTTTACCTTATAATCATGTATTTATTTAGTATAATGATCAGTATTTGGATTTGGGAAAACATGATTAATACATTGACTGCAGAGAGCTTTATAACAGTTCTGGACTAAACAGCCTGCTTACTTCCTCCTATTTTGTTTTCATTGGATATATCTATGAATCTCTTTTGTATCAGTTTCGCAATCACTGTTGGTACCATTTCAACAGAATCACGAATCACAGTTAGTACTAGTTAAGAAATCAAAGATAACAGACACAGTAACCATTGGAGCTATGAAATGGAGCATACGGTAACAGGATTCTATCCTAAATATTTATTAGAAATTAAAGAAACAAAAAATACTGTAATTATTTTTAAAATAAGTGTGTGTGTGTGTATATATATATATATATATATATGCATATGATATATACAACCGGATACAAGTCATTGCCTTGAAAGTTTCAAAATGAGGAACAATCCGTCATGCATTTTAAAAAAATTGATACACTTAGATTATCAGAAGATTTTTTGAATTGGAAAAAATAGCTCCTATGAGTACATATATTATCGATATTCATATACACCATTGATTCATATAAAATTAGTGACATTATAATTTTGTGCGGTTGAAATGAAGCTTTGAATAAAACTGATATAGTCTATTTCTATGGATTTATTACTTTGGACTCAATTACTGACGAGATCAAGTGTGCCAGGCATAAACAAATATCGGATTTCTAGGTTTTGAACAATCGTTTACAATATTCCAATAAAATATTTTAGAATTTGAACATGAATTTTGTCCAGCTAGCTCCTACTAATCGAAACACTGTGCTTTAGTCCTATTTTCTATCTGACCTAAATCCTGGTTACCTTCTTCAATATTATCACAGCCATTATTAATAGTATATATATATTGCTATGTATTGCTGGCACCATGCCATGAAAGGGATGCGGAGGGGGGAAAATACGTCATGTCGGGACACATGGAAGGGAATGTGTTTTGGACAAAGAACAGACCCTTGGTCCCCTTATGGTTTTATGGTCCAAGATGGTGGAGAAGGAAGGAGAGGGGGAGAGAAAAAAACTCTTGAAAAACGAGGCTGAAGAAAGCACTCGGGAGACGAAGGCGGAACAGGAAGGAGGTACTCTGGAGTCGTACAGCAAGGAAGACTGGAGAGACCGGCCCTGTGGAAGAAGATGAGTCCCGGAGGCGGCAAGAAGAAGACTGACCTAACCCAATCTACCCTTGTCCACAGATAAGTTTAATTCATTTCCTGTAATGTATTTTATGGCAATCCTTTTTATATATATTAAAATCTGAATCATAACTTTGTTGAATTGAATTAAATAAATAAACGATTCTTATTGTAATTCTTCTGGTGCTTACATACCTCAGACACACTATTTATTTATAAATAATGTATTGAAGGTAAAATAGATGAGTAAATGGGTAAACACAAGAACAGACCTTTGGAAAGGAACCCAATTAAGATTAAAAAATAAAGTAAAAATTTGAAGGATTTTGCTTTTTCAAAGCTATTATTGTGGTCAATAATGCCAAAATAACAACAAAGAAAGTGCAAACACAGTTATTTTAACGAATAAAAGGTACACTAAATTGACAAACCAATACTTAATACTGTTTATTTACAATTAAATATACTATTATAGAGGCAGTAGTGGCATCTAGCGGCAACAATAAGATCGCAAATGTGAGAAGAATAGTTTAGACAATTCGTAGAATCTAGAAGTAAAGTCTGGATGGGTCTAGAAAGTTCCCTATACAATTAAGTGTAGTAAGTTATTGTAATTAATAAATAGGGTTTTTACCAACAACAAAAACATATTAATCAGTAACCGTTGTAATGTGAACTCATTTTCATTGTAAGGGATTATCCCACCAATGTTTTAAAACTTGTACATAATTTAAAATAAAATAAAACAAAATATTAAAAAAAAAAAAAGATAAATATAGGGTCACTTGCACTTAAAAGCTATTTATTGATTGCCCTTCCAAAAATAACCTTTATGACTTCCAAAATATCATTTAAAAAAAATTATAATCTAGTTATTTAATTTGAAGCTACATGATTATAGTACAACATATATTATACTATAATGATGTAATATTACGATATACGACTACTATAATCGTAATAATATTACGAGACATATTTTTTGAAGAGAGTAACATGGTGGAGTGGTTGACTGGTGGGGGTAAACCACCGTGAGTCAACTCTAGTTACGCCATTATCTGTAGTCAGTGACGTGTCTGACAGCAAATAGGCGGGCTTCAACCTGTCGATTGATATGACAACTTCCTTGCCATTAACCCTAAATGTGAACAATTTTGGGTTGCGCTGGGTCACTTCAAACAGTTCATAGCAAGATGGTTCTAGAGGTTTCTTTGTTCGATCCACGCGGACAAACGCACGAGATGATATTGCAAGATCCTTGTGGTCGTAAATTTTGTATGAAAACTGATTTTGAGTATGCAAGGATCGAAGAAGATTCATTTGAAGCATGAGATCCGCCACAAACGAGTTCGTATCCACTTGTATCTTAGATTCTTTGAAAAATTCTACAGGCAATCTAATGGATTTGTGTTGATACTTGGTGCAGTGAGGACGTAAATTAAGTGAGCTCCTGAGGATTTGTTATCTACCAAACAAGCGATAAGCAGCATCTTTTATTTAATTTATTTTACAATATTTTTCTATCAGAAAAGTTTCTCTTTTTCCTTTTTTACTTTCTTTTTATATTACTAATCTCTGTATAAACAATGGATGAATCTCTTCCCGCTAAGTGGAAAAGAGCCATATTTAAAGAAGCATTTTTGTTAATTAACGAAAAAAACAAAATAATAGATACAAACGATTTTTAATTATAAAAAGAATCAGGACGGATAATGATGGCAAACCTTTCGATTTCAAAAAAGTTCCACCGTTCCCAATATAAAAGAGTGTAAAAAAATTTAATTGGTGATGTAATACTTACAAAAAAATTGACGACGGTACCCTATTAGTTGAAGTTATTTCAGAAAATCAATGGAACAAATTACTAAAATGTGAAAACGTACTAAACAACTTTCTTGCTAAAGTAGAGCCACATGGCAAGCTAAATCAAAGCAAAGGAATTATATGATGCCTGATCTCAATTGTTGTTCCATTGACGAAATAAAGGGAAAATTGAAATCACAAAATATAGAAGACGTAAAAAAACTGACATATTACAAAAAAAATAAACATAACAGCCACAATTATCTCATAACCTTCAACAACACCACCATTCCTGCAAATACGTGTTGAAAAAAGAACCACTGTGCAGATTCTGTGGTATATTAAAACAGGAAGGAGTAGAGTGCAATAGTCCCATAAAGTGTGTTAACTGCCAAGGTCAACCAGACTCTTTTTCGAAAAATTGGCCTTCTTTCTGAAAGGAAAAAGACATTAAAAGCGTACAAGAGAGTGAAAACATTACGTATCTAGCTGTGGGAAAATATGGGTAATTGTTTAGATGATTTACGACTTTGATAACAGCTGGTTTTGTGATGTAGGCGATAACCAACGCCGTCTACACACCGCCCATATTGCGGCCGCTCATGGCACTGCCGGTAGAACAACGTTAAGTTGTTGAGAATCATCATTTTAATTTATTAATACAAACTACCGCCTAGTTTTAATAATAGACAGTACTGTGAAAGTATAACGTTTAAATATTTTTATTTTAGAGAGAAAAGATATGCCCTCGGCCGAGATTCGAACCTGGAACCTCTTCCTCTCCGTGACAGCGCTCTAACCAATTAAGCCACCAGGGTCAATCGGTTTGAGCGCACAGGGTCCAGCCGGCAAGTGACAAATCTTTTCTCTTATCCGATCCCATGTCCCCGTGTTCTCGCAATTTTTTGCGATGTAAACACGAGAACGAATGTTCTTTGAACATTACTTTAAATGTTTGGATCTTGTTGACTTAGGTCATATTACTATTTATAATTTGCTGCCGAGAACATATCATCATTTCTCTTTAAAATAAAAATATTTAAAATTCAAGACAGCTGACCAATAATTATAAATAGTAATATGACGCAAGTCAACACGATCCAAACATTGAAGGTAATGTTCAAAGAACATTCGTTCTCGTGTTGTCTGCTGTCTTGAATTTTAAATATTTTTATTTTAAAGAGAAATGATATGCTCTCGGCCGGGATTCGGACCCGGAAGAACATTCGTTCTCGTGTTTACATCGCAAAAAATTGCGAGAACACGGGGACATGGGATCGGATAAGAGAAAAGATTTGTCACTTACCGGCAGGACCCTGAGCGCTCTAACTCATTGACCCTGGTGGCTCAATTGGTTAGAACGCTGTCACGGAGAGGCAGAGGTTCCGGGTTCGAATCCCAGCCGAGGGCATATCTTTTCTCTTTAAAATTCAAGACAGCTGACCAATAATTAAAAAAAAATATAACGTTTATATAGAGACCAAGCAATAGATGTTGACAAATTGACGATTAATATCAACTAAAACAAATACTACCCAATTTTTTTATGGAATAACTGATCATGATATTTTCAAACTATAAAAAAGTGTTATCCTTTTTACGGGTTATATTTTGTGGAAGAGGAAATAACTAAAATTTAACAAGAACACTATTCTTAACCAACATTCCGCCAAAATTTAGGATTTACCTCTTTGGAGTTGTCAGCCAATGAACCTCGTTGCCTTCTTAATCAGTTGATAGAACCTTCCTTAGTCAACGATTATCTTGACTTGGGAGAGTTATTGATTTCAAAAGAATGGATTTTGTTGGTAAGCAGTGTATTTATATTTCATTTATCTGTTGTGATTGCCATTTTAGTATAACTGCCCTGGAAATGTAATTAGATCGGCAAAGAGCGATTGGAGTTGTTGGGTTTTTTATGTGGACGAAAATGGTCTGGGTGGTGGTCAAAAATTGCTCTTAAGTAGGGAGAACTGTTTGTTGATGAGCCAACGTTTAGTTTAGTTTTGTGGGTTAGGTTTTTTATTTTCTTAGAATATTTTTCTGAACATTAGTAATTTTTGTTTTTGACATTTCACAATAATCTTGATCACACATCACATCACAAATTAAAATGATTTCTTTATATTTCTATGGTTGAAGTACAATTTTAATGAAACTAATTATATGAAACAAGGAACAGAGATGTTTGTCTAAAATAAAGTTGACACATATTTATTTCGCTAACCATTAAACACTTACCATACAAAGTACCAACTTTATTCCATAGGAGCTAATAATTAGATTATTTAGTTTCCCAATTGCAAATGATTTACTTAAGATCACTAATTATATATTTTTCATGTATTTTTTTTTATATTTCTCAGATAACGCTGGAATTTATATTAAAGAGGAAATGAACGCTGAGGCTGAGATTACTGGTAAGTTGTGCCCTTTGAGATCTGTCAACTTTAGATATTGTGAGGGTTCAGAACTTCATGTCCAATTTGTCTTTTCATAATAATTTTTTTCAAAATTCTTATAATGTTACAAGTTGTTTATTGTTTCTGTTTCAAATATTTATTTCTTGCAACAAATTTTCATTTTTATGAGCAAATTCTGGTTGCTCAAAAAATAATTATATTCCTAAAGGATCATCTTGAGTTGATATAACTAATTAAATTAATTTATTTTAATATCACAGATTAAAAAAGGCCTTCTTTATATTTCTATGCTTAAATTACAATTTTGATGGATGGACCCAATTATGTGAATGAAGGATCAGAGATGATTATCTAAGTTGACACACATCTATTTTGCTAAGCATTAAACACTTACCTTATAAAGTACCAACTTCATTCCATTTGAGTTTATACCTCCAAATTTTCTTATACATTTATTTTTGTTTTTGTAGTCGATGAACCATGCATTAATCATGTGAAACAAGAAGAGAATTTTATCTCAGATGAAGGTGAACAAAGTAATTTCGCTAACCATTAAATATATCCTATAAAATACAAAATATATTCTATATTAGTTAAATAGGTCCTAGTTCGCTTGTATATTTATTTTTGTTTGTATAGTTGTTAAACCCTGCATCATTTATGTGAAACAAGAAGAGGTGTTTAGCTCAGATGAAGGTGAGAAATATTTCGGCAACCTTTAAACACTTATACTATAATGTACAAACTTCATTCTATACAAATCAATATCTCTAAATTTGTTTATATATTTGTTGTTGTTTTTATAGTTGAAGAACCATGCATCGACCGTCTGAAACAAGAAGAGGTGCTCATCTCAGATGAAGGTGAGAAACATTAGTTAAGATTATATTTTTCTCAAGCAATTGATATTCAATAAGGTTTAGCAGTTGTGGTGGCTCAAAAGGTTCGGGATCGACAGCAACTTCGTCCATTGCACTCTTATGGTGGAAACGGGACGAGATGTTCTTCCAAGCCTATTTGACCATGATTTTGTACTTACATCACCTTTTACTTTTGTTGTGGGTTCTTTAATGTTCTGAGGTGCTTTAATTGATTTTTTTGAAGATTTAATGTTCAATGAAAATAATTTCAAAGTAAATTAGATTTTTTTATTTTTTTTATTACACTTCAAAATTATATTTAAAATTTAGATTCTAGTTTCTGTTCCTTGGATGTGTGATGGTAATTCCACACAGCTCCCCAAAAATGAGGCATAATGTTTATAAGGCAATTATATTCCATTATCTTATTTCATCCAGGATTTGGACATAGTCCATTGTTGCACTATTCGCAAAAAAACAGTTCGGTTCTGCTTGTAATTCTTCTTGTTTGCAACACAAAAGAAGAAATAAACGATGAGGTTGAGATTACTGGTAAGGTGTGCCGTTTGAGATCTGTGAACTTTAGATATTGTGAGGGTTCAGAACTTTATGTTCGATTTGTCCTTTATAATAAATTTATTCAAAATTCTTAAAATGTGACAAGTTGTTTATTGTTTCTGTTTCAAATATTTATTTCTTACAATAGCTTTTCACTTTCATAACACAAAATATTGAGTGACTTTTTTCAATTTTTTAAGAAATTGTCTCTGTAATGCAATCTAGAGCAATGGTTCCCAATCTTTTCTGAAGGTCTACTAATATCTATTTCTCCCTTTTCATTTTCGTTGTTTACATAATTTTAATTTGAAGTAAAGTGTAAATAATGAAGCAGTTTTATTAATTTGAACAATCTTATTACCGTGTATAAAAACAGCGAAAACAATTTTGGGGTGGTGTTCTTAAATATAACAGAAAACAATTGAAATGTATAATTTCTACTGTTTTTCTTTTTTTAAGAACAAAGAAGTGGAATAATTAACTAGGATCACTGGCGTTCATTTAATAATAGGGAATCATGGTTTTATTAAAAATTAGAATCTGGAAAAATTAAGAAAGTTGGCCGTTGAAGTTTTCAAAAATAATTGAAAGTTTCAAAACTTTGTTATTGTTTTATTTTACCTTTTCAATGTGATTAGTGGACTTCAGTTAAGCTTGGAAAATTAATTAAATTTAAATTCAAAAATTAATTAAATTAAATTGGAATATTAATTTAATTAAATCGGAAAATTATGCTTCGGAACGGGCTTAATGTTTGTCAAGTTCAGGCACAAGTCTTCTTTGAGGCAAACATCCAACTTATTTCTT
The DNA here is from genome assembly GCA_037127475.1 of Arma custos. NCBI lineage: Eukaryota > Metazoa > Arthropoda > Insecta > Hemiptera > Pentatomidae > Arma > Arma custos. The sequence goes on from CM073759.1 coordinate 227,215,901, forward strand.
TGTGTTGTGAGGAGCTGGACAACAGAACTAATTCCTTTTTCAATGAAATGTGATGACAGGAACAAGATTAGGAGCGGTTTAGTTTTCCAGGTGTCCATTGTCCATTGTCCTGGCCAACTCTGTAATCTCTCTGGTTTGAAATGAAATATTATCTCACAGTCATACTTCAGATATATACTAGAAATCCCGTATGCAAAGAGTTGTCAAGCTTATTCACAGCTTCAATTGTTCAAGCAAGAATGGATCTAGAATCCAATCCGGAATTCGTAACTTTTTCAAATATTCAATCCTTGATTCCATGCTACCTGGAGACTTATATGGTGCAGTACCATTTTAATTTGTCCCATTTGATTTATCATCAACCCCTCTTATTTGTAGCCACCTTATAATCGAAATCCCTCCCAGATTGGGAGCCATTGGTCTGGAAACTCTTGATGAAGCAACCTGATGCCTTCCCTATAAAGCCACTGAAAGATTTTTGTACTGTTGTAAGAGAACACCCCCGACTACTAAAGTATTTTCGTGCACTAGTTTCATGCCAGTCTCAAAACCCTACTGCGTTTTCAAACAGTTAAAGATTTAAAAGATTCTTATCCTAAAAAATACCAAATTTATTATATTTCAGTTGTTACCTACCCCCAAATTCTGTATTACTGTAAAACCTCTAATTAACGGACAGCCCTGGTGCAAATGTTTTTGTCCGTTATTTAAAGGTGTCCGTTAAGGATAGGTGTTATTTTTTCATAAATACGTTTTTGTACAAATTAATTCTCTCTTATTCAATTTTCCAGGTGTTTAAAAGGTACATAGATTAAAACAAAAAAGCTTTACACAAAATTTCTGTTTATTTCAAAAATGATATAATTTACTTTTATGTATTGTGTAAATTGTGTTCATAAAATAAAAAAATACAACATAAAATAATTAGATAAGTAAAGTAAATAATTAGATAAGTAAAGAATTAGTTTCATTAAGTAATTTTATGAATAATTTTAAATTTCATTTTTATTATTAGAACAGCTTGGGAAAAATTGATTCACTGTTGTTTGTCTTCGTTTGGCTTTACTGTGTTTCGATTCTATAATCATCTGAATGTCAGCAGCCATTTTGACACCCAGAGCATCTTCATGATAGAAAAAAAAGTCTTTTATTTTTTTTGAACACTGTAATGCTTCATGAAATTTTACATATTCGTTGACTTGTTGCTGTTCCTCATCAAATTCTTCTTCACTCCTACAATTTTCTTCCAAAGTTTCGACTATCGTAGCAATGTCCTTAGAATTATCATCAGTAACCACACCTTCATCAATCGACCAATAGTCTTCATTAATTTCTCCAATTGTTTCACATATCAAGCTGTTTAGTTCGTCCATTGGCTCATTGTCAACTATTGGAGGAATTACGGAATCGGTTCTTCTGAATCCTGCTTTATAAAATCTGTTTCTCACAGTTTGCGGTGTAACTTCCCAAACTGAAGACATAACCCAAAAAATAGCGTCGAGAACCGTGATTGATTTTGACAGGTGATAAAATGTAGAGGCGTCTTCCATTTTAGCTAACAAGCTTTTCAAAACTTTTTCTGTTCGTGAACACATTTTCAATTTTTATGTTTTTATTTTCATTCCATAATTTGAAAAGCACTACACGGTTTTTGAGTGTTTCCGAAACTTGTGTCCTACCGGTATTGAGCCTTTCCGCTAGCGCACATACACTTCACGGTCATAAACGTCGATTACATTCATTTTTTGTTCTAAAGTGAGTCTCTTACATGAGGGAGACATTCTCAGCCACCTGCCATGATGGTTAGAACAGAACTAAAATTTAATAATGCAGGTTCGAGAATAAAAAAAAAAGAAAGTATTTATGTGGAAAACCTTTATTAAAAATTAAACACAGCTATCCCTGTTTTCTTAGACCGGAACCAACTAATTGTTTCCGAGAAACGGGAAAGGGATAAAGTCACACTGTCCGTCTTTTAGAGATTTTTTTATCGATTTATAACCAACACAGCCTGTCCGTAATCGTTAATGAGAGGTTTCGTTAAATAGAGGTTCAAATGCCTTAAACATTGTATTAAAATGCCGGTGCAAAAAAAATTGTCCGCTAATGGGGAGTGACCGCTATTTAGGGGTGTCCGTTAGTAGAGGTTTTATTGTAGTACCTTACTCCAAATTTGTTTTATATTTATTGTCGTTTTTATAGTTTATGAACAATGCATCAATCATGTGATAAGAAGAGATGCTCATCTCAGATGAATTCTAGTTGTTCATTCGGATTTTTTTATGCGGTTTTTAAAATTGAAAATTAATAAAATTTCAGGTACATACTTGTAATTTATCAGTAACCATGGACAGGTTATCAGCTATTGTTTATAACCTGAACACATGTAATTCTGATAACACTTATCTTCTTATTTATATTAATGTAAATTGTAATATACAAAATGTAACAATAAAATTCTGATTCTAACCCATATAGCCTTCTTAATACTTTTGACAAAAAAGTTAAAAAAGGAAAGCAATTTATAGCACATACACAAATCTGTTTATCTGTATCTGTGGGATCTGCTAAATCACGTATTGTCATCCCAGTACCCTTTTCCATTTCTTTCCTTACCTGATCTCATTCCTATTTCATGTGACTTAACTGTAAAATTCTTTAATCCCAAAAGATCCCAGTAAATTTTATTCATTGAATTGATGAAAAAAATTTTGAATTTTATAAGTTGGAATTTGAATTTGGAGAATGGTCCTTCACTTCATTCATTGTTCTACATGATTTAGTGCATATTCAGGTTACCTTTAATAATTGGGTTACTTGGTTTCCTATTGTACAAGAATTATTTAATGTATTGTATAGAATTACTTAATAATATGTTTATATTGCAAATTATACATTATTCATATCTTTTATTTAATTTCTCAGATAACGCTGGTATCTATGTAAAAGAAGAAAGAAAAGATAGAACTGAGATTACTGGTGAGTTTCGCCCTTTAAGATCTATGAACCTGAGTTACTATTGCAGTTTAAAACTTCATGTTCATTTTGCTATTTCATAGCCAATTTTATTGATATTTCTTGAAATACCGCATAAATATTGAAAAATAAATTAAGACTGATCATTTTAATTATATTATAATTAACATAATTGAATTGTATTAATTTTAATTGTATACATAATAATTATGATCGATAAATACAATAATTAATAGGTTGAGGAAAAAGAAATCCAGTATTTATGCGTGAAATTAAAAACTTTATTTAAGATGCTTTGGATTGTCCGCTTTCGGTCAGATATGTACCATTTTGTTGCCATTTTAAAGGTAGCTTCATAACGCCTCTCTCACAGAAGTCTTGGTCCTTATTGGGGATAAACTCTAGTAATTGATTTTCACAATCTTCTCTTGATCCCAATTTCTTATCACTAAGGAAGTTTTGTAATGCAAGAAAAAGGTGATAATCTCTTGGTGCACTGTCCGGACTATATGGTGGATGCATTAAAACTTCCCAACCAAGCTCCTGGAGTTTCTGGCAAGTCGCTACAGACGTGTGTGACCTTGCGTTGTCCAGATGGAACACAACACCTCTTCGGTTGGCCAATTCTGGCCGTTTCTGGTCAATCGCTAACTTTAAATGGTCCAGTTGTTGACAGTAGAGATCTGAATTTAGTGTTTGGAAGCAGCTCATAATAAATGATTCCTTTCAAGTCCCACCAAATACTCAGTAAAACCTTCCTGGCCGTTATTCCTTGTTTGGCCACCGTTTGAGCTGCTTCACTACGATCGTTATTGCACAAGCTTATCGTATGTGATCCATTTCTCATCCCCAGTCACCATCCGTTTAAGAAATGGGTATATTTCATTCTGTTTGGCCAAGGTTTCGCAGATGGAAATTTAATACATCATGTTTTTTGGTTTTAATTGGTATGGCACCCAAACATCGAGCTTCTTCTTGAATTCAGCTTTGCACAAATGGCTTAAAATTGTTTTATGGTCGATCTTTAGCTCCTAGGCGATGCTACGACTACTAACATGCTAGTCAACTTCAATTATTTCTTTGATTTCGACGATGGGCCTGCTTGTGCGAGGTGCATTTTTAACATCAAAAATGCCTGAAGGAAATCAACAAAACCAAAATTGCACATAATTAGCTGTTATAGCATCGGCACCATGAACACCATTCACAATTTCAGCGGCCTGGCGTCCATTTTTGCCTTTATCAAATGAAAAGCTTAAAATGTACCGAATTTTCTCTTCCATAGTAACGCCCTTATCTCTCAACTGAATGGAACAAACAAAAACAGCTAAAGAATTTTTTAGTGTGAAATGTTATCTTGACAATTAGCATAAACGTACAATTGTTTGATCGATACTTTACAAGTCATCGATCACTACAGCCATATACCGAGAAAATAAGGGATTTCTTTTCCCCCAACTTATTATTATTAAAATGCATAATGACAATAATAATGTTGAACACTGCTCAGACTGCACCGTTCCTCTTCTTGTTGCATGAAGTCTACCATTCTGATGGGGAGACCTGAATTTGTAAAGCAGCTCCGGGTGCCAGACTAAATGTCACAAATTTAAAATTACATTACATTATTGGCGCGACAGACTCATTAAGAAGTGCTTGACCTGCTCAACCGCTCTTCCCCAATCGTCCCGATTGCCTGCTCGAGTGATGGAGACCTTGCTCAGCCTCAGATCTTCACAGATGGAATCCTTCTATCTAGCTTTGGTCCTGCTCAAAGTCTTACTCCATCCGGATTTCCTGCTTTTTAGCTGTCCTTTCTTCCTCCATCCTATATATACGTGGCCCAGCTACTTAATGCGTTGAATCCTTATGAAGCTCGATATTGTTAGGTCTCCATATAACTCACTCAGCTCCTTGTTCCTTCTGATCCTGTATTGGTCGTTTTCTCGCACTAGGCCGAAATTTGCCATAGAACTCTCCTTTCAAATCTATTCAGCTTTTCCACACTGGATTTATTCAGTGTGAGGGTTTCACCAGCTTATGCCGCTACTGGCCTAATGATGGTTCTATATATCATGAGCTTGGACTTTAGGCTAAGGAGCTTACTTCTTTGAGATCCCAAAACATGCTTTATTAGCTGATACTTTCCTGGCTCTAATTTCCTCCTCCTCATCCAAATTCTCGTTTATAAGGCTTCCTAAATACTGGAAACTTGACATGCGTTGGAAAGTGTATTTTCGAAACGCGTAGCTACGAGGTGGTCGGTTTTGTTTCCTATTCTTTATTACCATGAACTTGGTTTTCTCCTCATTCACATGTAACCCCATTTTTCCAACTTCCACTTCCAGCCTCTCAAAAGCTTCTTTTAAGAGAATCAGCGATCTTCCTATTAAAACAAGGTCATCAGCTTATGCAAGAATACCCAGACTACATTTGAAGATGGTTCCCTCCATCAGTAATCCTGTCCTTTTAATGACACTTAGGCAGTATTCAGTAGGCTTATCCCTCTGTAATTTTTACATTCTGTAGAGTCTCCTTTGTTCTTGTAGATAGGCACTATAATAGACTCTTTCCACTCTCTCGGGATCTGTTCCTCTTCCCATATTTGAGCAATTAGTTCCTGCAGCTCTTTAGTTAGAGCATTGCTAGCTGCCTTCAGGAACTCAGCAGGGATACCAACTGATCCTGGTGACTTGTTATTTCTCAGCTTCATAACAATATCGTCTATGTCCTCCCTATCCGGTGGTACTGTTTCGTCTTGGCTGTCATAGGAGTCAGATTCCAATACACTGTTCTTCTGTCTGGCTTAGTAGTCCTTGGAAATAATTCCTCCATCTCACTTGGACGTCCGTCTCCAGCACAATGTTAAAATGTTTTTTTAATATTTCCATGTTTTATTAACTGTTTCTTTTTTAGTGTAATAAAATTAATTATGATTTTGACACAGATGGATCCAATTATGTGAAACAAGAAACAGAGTTGCTCATCTCAGATGAAGGTGAGACACACTAATTTCACTATCCTTATGATATATCATATGAAATACAAAGTTTATTGTATTGTAGTTATTAGTTCCAAATTTCTTGTATATTTATTTTATTGTTTTAATAGTTGATAAACCATACTGCGTCCATAATGTGAAACAAGAAGAGGTGCTCATCCCAGATGAAGGTGAGAAACATTAATTTTATATTAAGAGAAACAATAGAGAAACAAACTTCATTTTATATTATTGCATGACATATATTTGTTGTTGGTTTTATAGTTGATAAACCATGTTCCAATCATGTTAAACGAAAAGAGATGTTCAATATTTATTTCCAGTAATGTCTTAAATTATGAGTTTGTAAATTTCTATGTTGATGGTTGATTTTTTAAAAAAATGCTCCCTCTTCCTCCCTCCTTTTCTCTCGCTCCCTCTTCCTCAACCTCACCCCCTCTTCCACCCTATCACTCCCTCTTCCCCTGTCCCCTTCCCCTCAGTCCCCCCCCTCTCTCTACTCCCTCCCCATCTTTCCTCCCTCCCCCTCTTACTTCCTCTCCCACTCCCCTCTCCTTCTCCCCCCTCTCTCTTCTCCCTCCTCCTCTCCTTCTCCCCCCCTCTATCTCTCTCTCTTGATCTACATTTGTGTTTATTTTCTTTGCATATGAACATATTTTTCTGTTTATATATTTTGAAATATTGTTCATAGGCGCCATGGAATTATCTGACAGTATAGATGTTCAACATAGTGCTAAACTTCAGAGAACATACCTGATAAAACAAATTAAGGAAGTTGAAAAGACTTATCAGAGTTACCATTTTGAACAAAATGGAACAAATATTTCGAAATTTAAAAGAAATATAACGACCCTTAATTCAGTTGAGAAGCCTCATCAATGTCCTCATTGTGAGTTTAAAACAGCAAGAGGAGAATCTTTAAAAAAACATATAATGGCTCGTCATACAAGTGAGAGGCCTCATCAATGTCATCATTGCGACTATAAAACAGTCTCAAAAAGTTGTTTAAAAAAACATATAATGGCTCGTCACACAAGTGAGAGGCCTCGTCAATGTCATCATTGTGACTATAAAACAGTCTCACAAAGTTATTTAAAAAAACATATAATGGCTCGTCATACAAATGAGAGACCACATCAATGTCCTTATTGTGAGTTAAAAACAGTCACACAAAGTTATTTAAAAAAACATATAATGGCTCGTCATACAAGTGAGAGACCTCATCAATGTCCTCTTTGTGACTATAAAACAGTCAAACGAAGTGATTTAAAAAAACATATAATGGCTCATCATACAAGTGAGAAGCCTCATCAATGTCCTCATTGTGAGTTTAAAACAGCAAGAGGAGAATCTTTAAAAATACATATAACAGCTCGTCATACAAATGAGAGACCTCATCAATGTCCTCATTGCGACTATAAAACAGTCTCACAAAGTTATTTAAAAAAACATATAATGGCTCGTCATACAAATAAGAGACCTCATCATTGTCCTCATTGTGACTATGAAACAGTCCATAAAAAAGCACTTAATCGTCATATAATAACTCAGCATACAAGTGAGAGACCTTATCAATGTCATCATTGCGACTATAAAACAGTCTCACAAAGTGATTTAAAAATACATACAATGGCTCGTCATACAATAGAGAGGCCTCATCAATGTCCTCATTGCGAGTACAAGACAGTAAAGCAAAGTAATTTAAAATTTCATGTAATGGCTCGTCACACAAAAGAGAAGACTCATCAATGTCCTCATTGTGAGTTGAAAACAGTCACTCAAAGTCATTTAAATAAACATATAATGGCTCGTCATACAAATAACAGACCTCATCAATGTCCTCATTGTGACTATAAAACAGTAACAGAAAGTGATTTAAAAAAACATATAATGGTTCGTCATACAAATGAGAGACCTCATCAATGTCCTAATTGTGACTATAAAACAGTAAGAAAAGATAAATTAAAAATACATATAATTTCTCGTCATACAATTGAGAGGCCTCATCAATGTCATCATTGTGACTTTAAAACAGTCAAGGAAAGTAATTTAAAATTTCATATAATGGCTCGTCACACAAGTGAGAAGCCTCATCAATGTCCTCATTGTGAGTTTAAAACTGTAACACAAAGTCATTTAAAAAAACATATAATGGCTCGTCATACAAGTGAGAGACCTCATCAATGTCCTCATTGTGGCTATAAAACAGTCAAACAAAGTGATTTAAAAAAACACATAATGGCTCGCCATACAAGTGAGAGGCCTCATCAATGTTTCTATTGCGATTATAAAGCAGTTACTAAGTGGAAATTAAAAGCACACATAAAGGCACTGCATATTGGTGAAAACCCTCATTATTTTTTGTAGAATGTACTTTATTGTTATAACTTGTATTCCATGGAAATCTAGTGTACCTATCAAGAAAGTTTTACTTATACTTTTAAAAATATATTAAAATAATGAATCCAAATCGTAAATCAGCAGGAACAATATCAAAGAAGTCTGGGGCAAAGGCAGTGATTCGTTCTGCGAATTCTTGCAAAAACATCAATACTGTATCACATTGTAACGAAGTTGAAGTAATGCATCAGAAATTGGCAATAATAAGTCTTCTTTAGTCAATCGAAAGGGCACCATTCTATTGCATGTCAACGCTCAGCCACATATCTCACAATTCACACTTCCCAAAAATTGTTGGAACTTGGCTATGAGACTCGGACACTCCCCCTCTACTCACTGGGCCTCTCGCCTACTGATTACAATATTTCAGACACCTTGACTGCTATTTACAAAATAAACAAATTATTGTTCAAATAACATAGAATGTAATGTAGATTATTTTAATTAGTAAAAATAGTTAAAAGTCATGAGTTTTTTTTCTTTTAATCCTTATAATCCTTTATTATTTTACCAAACAATCCAATAATATTAAATGAAGCAGACTCAGAGCCTCGAGCTAACGGTCTGTAAAAGATATATGGGAATGACGATTAATGTCATGAAGAGTGAAGTGAGTTGAGGGCATCAAGCAGAGCTGGTTGTATTAAATTCAAATTTTCTATTTAATTATATCTCTATAAATAATACTTACAATTATATTCTTCCATTCTTATTCAGACATTTTTCTACCTTGCGGTGTAGAAATTTTCCATAAGGAATGCCACCTGTCTTTGTCAAGGGCTGCTGTTCTGGCTGTCACCCACATAATCCCATAAAGATAATTACGTTGCTAATATACAAGTGGTTTTCTTAAGTCTGTATTCGCTGTGATACCGACAAAGCCTAATTGATATCACAGCTGTTATAATTAAAGACATTTGAGAGGTTACAGTAATAATGTATGGTTATAATTTGTTTAATTGATTTTGTTTATTTATTAATTAAAAAGAAATTAACTCCTGAAACATATAAAGAAACATGAAGTAAGAGCTTTAAATGCTGTTTTGTTTTTTCAGGTTAGTGAATGTTTTGTTAGAAAGTAATCTAATTATTTAAGTTATTCTTCCAGATCACTCTCAGCCTTCCCCTGGGTCTTTTTCCTCCATAGCTTTCTTTGCTGTCCAGCAGTCATCCATCTTGATTACATGTCCCAACCATCGAAGCTGTCCTTTCTCGATTATTTGATTAAGGGATTCAATTTTGAGTGCAGTCCTTATCTTCTTATGTTTTATCCTGTCCCAGTCTTCCCCTCTATTTTCCTCAGGTATTTCATTTCCATGCTTTGGAGTCGGCTCCGATCACAATGCTTTAGGGCCCAGGATTAACTTCCATAAGTGAGAATAGGAACGTATGTCGATTATATACATTTGTTTAATCAAATAACTTTATGATTATGATTATTTAACTATGAGATTAAATTATTTTATATTTATTTATCATTTTGTATGATACAAATATTTGTAATTAAATGAAAACTAATATGTCAGTTTAGCATAATCTAATCTTACCCTTGCATCATCATCATGCCTAAGCAGTGTGAGGAGGAATTCCGCACAGCCTTCTCCAGCTCTGCCGTTCTTCCACCAGCTGCGCTCTTCTGCTCCAATGGAGTCCCCTCTTTTCACTTCTTCCTAAGTCATCCTCTTCCTAGTTTTCCCTCCACTTCAGTTCGGTAGGATTCGCTAGCATTCCTGTTAGGATCCATCTGGAGGAGGTGTCCTAGCCATCTCAGTTCGTTTACCATTATTACCTCGTTGGCTGGTTTAACTTTTCCGGAATCGGTCTCTCCTGGTTTTTCCCTCAATCCTTGCTCTTCCTTAGAAATCTTTACTTCTGCTGATTGTATTCTGGATTGCTACTTCTTTGACAGCATCAATGATTATGAAGACTACGTAGGGATAGGTAGGAAAGTTGACTTAAATAGAGCTACTTTCGTTTCCCCTTCTACTTGTCTTCGGTTAAGAAATCCTCTCTTAATCACTTCAAACATCCTGCCCGCAATACCGATTCGCCAATCTATGCCGGGGTCCAATGGTGGTCTTAATTTCCTGAGAAGTGCAGTTGGCAAATCTTACTACCCTTCTCAGTTTTTATATTAACTTTCAACCGTAAGCATATGACCTTTATCAATCCTTTTTTCTCTAAGGGCTTGCAAGATAACCCTTGCATAACCAGATATAATTTTTATGTTAATGTTTTTTTATTTTCAACTCATTTTTGACTTTATAATCATGTATTTATTTAGTATAATGACCAGTATTTGGCTTTGGGAAAACATGATTAATACATTGACTGCAAAGAGCTTTATAACAGTTCTGGATTAAACAACCTGCTTACTTCCTCCTATTTCGTTTCCATTGGATATATCTATGAATCTCTTTTGTGTCAGTATCAAAGCAATCACTTAACTTATTGTGTACGTGATTTCATGTATTATATTTTCTTTGTCTTTTTTTTTTATTATATCTTGTTTTTTTAATATTTAATATTTATTAAAATAATTCTTATTTGCCCATAGTGCGAGTAAAAATAGAAAATAAAATAACCCATAAGGAGGTGAAAAAATAATTTCTTAAATAACATCAAATGAAGTAAAACTATTTATTTGAAACTGACGTTTTGATTGCTACTGCAGTCCTTCTTCAGGGCTCAATAAACAAGCTTCAAAAAATATATAAAATTAAGATGATTGGAATAAACAACAAAATTATATATACAAATAAAATAATTGGAACAAACAAGATACGAAAAGAAACATAATTTAAAACCCACTTAGGTCCTGCTACCTATCATTTGCAAATAGTATCTATAGACAATATTGATGGTTCACGTTCAATGAAAAAATACCTACATATTGACATCGAAAACTCAAAGTTCAAATGATTTTAAGACATTAGTTCAAATAGTGCTTAGAGAAAATAAAATTGTCATGACTTTATCGGGTCAATATACGGGGATAAATTCAAGATAATTAAAAAAAGTTTTAGAGAAATTTTCGCTGCAATAAATGCTCCGTTCTCAAATGGTCTAAATGAAAGGCTCAACCAAACTAGTTAATATAATCTTACTAATATTATAAATGTGAATGTTTGTATGTTTGTCTCTCTTTCACGCAAAAACTACTGAACGGATTTGGATGAAACTTTACGGTAATATAGGTTATACATCAGAATAACACATAGGCTATAGCAAGCGAGGATTTATGGGAGGGTGCAAGGGGGCACGTGCTCCCCCCGACAGTATTTTAGGTACTGTGGAGAATCCATTATTGTACATTAATAAAGGCAAATCACATGATGATCTATGTGAGGGCGCGGGGGCCCACCCCCGTTATAGTACATAATTAAAGGTAAATCAGGAACTTAGCATCTTGAAATTTGTAGTTAGGTTCTGTGTATAGTTTAAGAAAGAAATTCGGATAATTCCACTCTTAAGGGTTTCCCCTTTAATATAATAGGGGTTCAAAGGTTGTATAGAATCCGTCAGTTTTGAAGTTAGACATCTGAAATTTCGGATGTTCGAGTAACTTATATTTAAAAAAAATAATTAAATTATTTATTTAAAATGATCTTTCACGAAACTTTACGTGGCAGACCATATTCCACGCGTGCGAAGCTGCGGGCATAAGCTAGTTAGATATAAAATTAATGAATGAAAAGGAAAACGGCCTTGGACGAATATAGCACATGAATGTACAAAATGATGTTATAATATTTAAAAGAAACACGGGGTAATAGAAACTGCAGAGTACATAGCAAAGAATGAACTCACTTCTAATTAGTGATGGGCCAGAAATCACAAACTGTTACTTTTTCACTGATACTCAAAAGTTCTTCACATATGGGAACTGATCTTCGGCAAATGGTGATTGGCGATAGAGTGCGAACGGAATTGTGATTGTGTCTACAGTAATTTAGGTGAAAAGAGTGATTCAGTAACCGAATATCATCGGTGAACGAATGATTGATTGATTGATTTTGACTTATATGTGATTTGAATTTGTGATAAGTTTTTTCAATACATAATTTAATTTTGTATTTAAAAATATGTTTCTTAACCATAAGAGAAAAATTATATAGGATATTGAAAATAATTCCATCTGTATGTATATTGATAGGATCATAGTGAATTGTACAAGTGTCAAAGTAATTATTATGCTTATAATGCATATTCTGTGAAGGTTATATTCAAGATGTGGAATTAAGTAGCTGACCCAATCATTGTTGGTACCATTTCAACAGAATCAGGAATCACAGTTAGTAGCAGTTGAGAAATCACAGGTAACACAAATCACAGTAACCCTTGGAGCTGTTAGGGAAAAGCAGCAGTTGATCCAATCACTACTTTTGATCATATTAACAGGTAGGTTACAAAAGGTAGCCAAGGCCAACTTGATATACAAAAAATATGAATAACATTGACTTTCAACACTCCTCTCTGAATGCCATTCCCTTAATACAAATCACATATATAAGAATGATACATATTTAAACATACAAAAAATGTTTAGCATAAAAACAAAGGATTGTAAAATAATACACTCAGCTTAAATTCTTTAAATAAAGCTGAAGCATGATAGTATTTATAATCTAAAATACTTGATATGTTTTTGACATTTTACCAAATGTTTTTCAAAAATAAATCTACCAAATATGTAATATATCCGACCGGCTTTGTAAATATGTCAGCCTGGTTTTTTTCCTTCATTTCTCCCATTGTCACACAGTGTTCAGCATTTTTGCATTTCTTTCAACTAATTAAATATTGTAATTATAAAAAATGGTGTTTAATTGATTACCAACTGAATTTAAGAGGATTGCTGCTGAAATAATAATTAGAATTAAAAAAAAAATTTATAATTAAGATAATATATAATCCATAAAATAGAGCCTAAACTCAAAAAGAAACATTTATTAGAATGCACTTGGAAAAACAACAATGCAAAGCTTTATATTTCAAAATTTTAGAGTAAAAAAAAACACTTACCAGCCGACGTTTCACCTATTCAGGCATTATCAAGATACAAAATCGAAGAAGAAAGTGTAATACATCCTCTCAAGGCCCACAGGCTCTCAACCTGAGACAGCACTCCACCACTATTTGTATATTTTTATTCTATCTAACTCTTTTTGTGTCTTGATAATGCCTGAATAGGTGAAACGTTGGCTGGTAATTTTTTGTTTTATTCCAGAATATTGAAAGATAAGGCTTTGCATTGTGGTTTTTCCAAGTGCATTCTGATAATATATAATAATAAAACTGATAAAAATCCATATTTATTCTGGGACAAGTTCCTTTAGAATAGCAATAGGGAAAATAAAATATAAACTGTAATGTCTTAGAGTAGAATACAATTACAATTTAATTGATAAATGAAAATAAAAAATTAATAAATATAAACTAGGAATTAGCTCGTAATAACGAAGTAAATGAAAGAAAAGAGATAAATATTATAACAATAATTATAAAGAAAGAAACCTATTAATATTTACATCTATACAAGTTTTATGGAAAATAAAACAACAAAATAATTTAAGAAAGTAAAGAAACAAAAAAACTATAATTATTTGAAAAATAAGTGTGTGTGTAAATATATACTCTCTTACATATCTATATCTATATAAATACATATGTATACATATGTGTGTGTGTGTAAAATAGTTTATGAGCATTGGAGTAATAATGTAGGCTTTTGTGTAACCTACCCCTGATAGTGAAGTATATGTTTTTTTTTGTAACATATGTTTTATTAATATTTAGTCTTTTATTTATTTTTTTTATTTCATTCTTATATTCTAGTGAAACATCATCAATTCAGTTTATTCAGGTATTATTTTTTCTAATTATATTTTTGTTATTTGTTACTGACTTCTTGTTTTGTTTGATAAAATTTCAGACATTGGGATGTTTAAACTGTGATTACTCTTTATATATAGAATAATAAATAGAATACAGAATTACATAAACTGAATTTTTAACGCAATGATGAAGGTCAAATTTCACATTGTTAATGAAGAAGGAGTAAAGAAGGCAAAAAATATTATGAAGATAGAAGAATATATTAATTATGTTTTTCCTTCTGAATTTCAAAATGAACAGCATCATGTAAGTTTATTTAATAATGGTATTATACAGAACAGTACCAGTTCTCTTATGAAAGAAAAGGGTTTCAGGAATATTACTATTACCTTAGATGCCATGTCACATTAAAATCTCTATATTTTTATTTTAAAGAGAAAAGATATGCCCCTGGTCAGGATTCGAACCCGAAGCCTCATGGAGAGACAGAGGCCGGGGGCATGTCTTTTCTCTTTAAAATAAAAATATTTTATTCTTTAAATTTGGAGAAAAAACCTATATCCAGTAAATATTTTTTATTATTTATTCATCAAGATACGTTTCGGCCTAACTGCCATTCTCAATCTTCCGTTTAACATTGTTTCATTTTTTTTCTATTATATGGTTAACAGTTCAACCATAAGTCATTTCAATTATTAATACCGACTTGTTAGTAATTGACTATAGAGGATACGGTTCCCTCTGAATTTAAATGATTTTTAAATGGAATAAAACTACTTAAAGTGAGATTAATGACTTATGGTTGAACTGTTAACCATATAATAGAAAAAAATGTTACAATGTTAAACGGAAGATTGAGAATGGCAGTTAGGCCGAAACGTATCTTGATGAATAAATAATAAAAAATATTTACTGGATATAGGTTGTTTCTCCAAATTTAAAGAATAAATTATATAATTAAGTCCAGTTAACCTTTTTTAAAATGAATAAAAATATTTAAAAATCAAAATAGCTGACCAATAATTATAAAATCTCTATATCTAGATATTGAGGGAAACTTGGTTTTTAAACAGACATATTTAGTTGAAGAGATACTCCATGGGACTGATACACCACCACAAGAGACACTGATACAGGCACCACAAGAGAGATCTCATTCATTATCAATGATGAAACAACTGTAAAAAGAATTGAGTGAAAGCACGCAATCAAAAAAACATGAAGCGGAAAAAAAAAATTAGCATAGAAAAATTAATTGGTAAAGGTGATGCAGTTGGTTGACTCGAGAAATACTGTAGTGAATGTGATCAATTTGGCTTATCTAATGATGATAAAGTAGAGGTTATAAGAGTGTTTTTAACTGATTCAGCTGTAGAGTGGCACTTGTCTAATATGAAAAAAGGAATACAGGACGGGAAGATAGTAGTGCAATTATTTAATTCTGTTTTTGGCACAAAAAATTGGGCATATGTCAGGTATGCCATCCAATATAAATATATAAATGGGAGTTTAGTAGATTATTTGCTTATTAACCCTTCAGCGACCGAATACGAGCGGACTGCCTGGACTGAGTGGTAGAAAAGTCAACCGTGCCCGCTGAACCGATTACTTTTTGAAATCATGTTTTTTTATTAAATTCCTTATAGTTTCCCATCATCCTTTTTGATCCGGACTTGGAATGGTGAATGGTCTGGCAATGGTGAATTTAAAAACAAATTTTTTAAAAATAAATAATTTTAATTACTGTAAATTAATTTTAATTATTTAAAAAATTATACAATTAAATACTTTATTTTTTTGAAATGTCTATATACAAATTTATACATATACTTTATTTTTTGAAATGTCTATATACAAATTTATACAATTAAAAATTCTTTTGAGTGTGATAAATGCCGAAACACGACAGATACACTTTACGAAAAATAATATAGCCAAAAGTGAATTTGTACGACATCTGTTGTCATGAAAAAGTATTTCAGCTTGTCATGCGGACACCTAGGTGGCTCTAGGAACTGAACTACTATTGTAGCTCACGGTCTAGAAACGCCGGAGAAGCAAAACTATTATAATCGTCCATGGTCCGTGGAGCCCACCTGACACCGGACTATTATAATAGTCCACGGCACGGCGCGCTCGGACTATTATAGTAGTTCACGGTCGCTAAAGGGTTAAGCAGAGATTACTGTTAGATATAGAGAAAGATGTACCCATGTTAGCTTAATAAATTTGATGGTCATTGGACTAAAATTATATAAAATAAATTAACAATAGATCACTTGTTTCAAGAAGTCGCTAATTTGGATATTGTTCATGTGACCTCTAGACCAAGATTTAGACAACAGTTAAATAAAACAGATGATGTAGATATAAACCATAGCAAACAGCACATATTTTCCACTAAAAAAATCACAAAAACTCCTTGCACTATTTGTAAACAATTAAATTATCCTAACAGATTTCATCCAGAAATATTTTGTAGAAATAAAGATAGAATTAAAGCTGAGAAAAGTGTAAACGTTAGTGATAAATATATAGATGAAAATTAAATGTATCAAATTATGAATGTTAATGAAGATGAGACATGACTATCTAGTTTGGAGGACAGAATACCTGAGAAATTAATTAAAATTTATGTAAATATGAAAGATACAGTTTTTGAAGCACTATACGATTCTGGTTGAACTATTTCGTTAATCCACAAAGATGTTATTGATAACTTACAAATTACATTGATAAAAAAATTTGATATATTGAATTCTTTATCTGGTCATAATTTAGGTGCCGGAAGGACAAAGTTGAGATTAAAAATAGGAAAGATTCAACAAGTTATTGAATTTCATGTTAAAGACTGTCATACATTTAAATATAAAATTTTACTGGGATTAGATGTTATACAAACTTTTAAGCTAATCCAAGATGAAAATTTGAATATTATGCAAAGAATACAAAAAAGTAATAGTTTAAAGAGAATCGATGAACAAAGAAATGATACAGTTAGATGGGCTTTGGATATGGTACCTAAAGAGAGTTCTGCATTAGTTAAAATAAAGAGAAACGACTTTATTAAGAATTTAGTATATGTATGTGAAGGGGATGATTATCACTTCAATAAAGAAGAACAAAGAGAAATAACTAAATTAGTAGAAGATAATATAGATTGTTTTGCGGTTAATAAATATGATGTTGGCAAAATGGATGCAGGCACTGCACATATTAAGCTAACAGTTGAAAAATATATCTCTCTAAGACCTTATAGATGCTCATTACCCGATTGGCTAGAAATTGAGAAACAAGTTTTAGAATTATTAAACGCAGGTCTGGTATCAGAGCAAAGTTCACCTTTTGCAGTTCCAGTTACACTTGCATATAAAAAAGGAGAAGGTTAAACAAGGTTATGTGTAGATTTTTGACAACTAAATAAATTAGTGGTCCCAGAGGCTCAACCATTCCCACGTATTGAGGATATGTTAGTCAAGTGCTATGATTGCTCATATTTTAGTGTATTTGATATAAACTCTGCATTTTGGTCTATACCAGTTAAAATTGATGATAGAGAAAAACTAGCTTTTGTTACTGAAACAGGTCATTATCAGTTTAATGTTCTTCCGTCCGGTTTTAAAAATTCACCAGCAATTTTTCAAAGAATTTTAGCAAATATAATAAGAAGAAATGGTTTGAGTTCATTTACTATGATTTTTATTGATGATATATTATTATTTTCACACTCTTTTGAGGAGCATCTAAGGCATTTAAATGAATTCTTCAAGGCTGTAAAGAAAGAAAAATTTAAATTCAAATTAACCAAGTGTAGGTTTGCACAGCAATCGGTGAAATATCTAGGTCAGATAATAGAAAAGAATAGAATAGTACTGTTAACAGATAATTTACAGCATGTAAGACAATTCTTAAATATAATAAATTTTTATCACAAATTTATAGAAGAGTGCTCTAAAAAACTTAGACCTTTGTTTGATATATTAAAAAAAGATATAGAATTAATATGGACTGAAGAGTGCCAACAATGTTTTGATAGAATAAAACTTTACATGTGTTCCCCACCAGTTCTAGCAATTTTTAATCTCGCCAAGAAGATTTATATATACACAGATGCAAGTGGTGAGGGACTGGGAGCAATTTTAAAACAAGAAGCTGAAGATGGTCTATTACATCCAGTATTTTATTTTTCCAAGAAACTAACTGATGGTCAAAGAAAGAAGGCACCAATATATTTAGAATGTTTAGCAATTAAGGAAGCCATTGTATTTTGGCAACATTTATTTATTGGAAGTCCAGACCTGATGAAGCTTTAGGAAATCTCATTTTATACCTGACACAATATAATTTTAATATTATATATCAACAAGGAAAAAAATATATAGAGGCGGATGCTTTATCTCACAATCCGATACTTGAAACCTTTGAAACAGAGGATAAAATCAAAGTTACAAACTTTGCTGATTTACAAGAAATAAAACATGACCAAATGACCCATGGAGAAGAGTTAAGATCAAATAAAAGAATTAGAACAGATAATGACATAATATACAAATTAAAAAATGATAAAAGGATAATATTCATTTCAGAAATTTTAGGAGCTGAATTAATAAATAGAATACCTAAAAAATTTGGGCATATTGGTTCGAAAAAGATGAGCGATACTATTTAGCAATTTTATTACTTCAAGTATATGGATTAAAAGATAATGGAATATTGTGATAAATGCATTATTTGTGAGAAGAACAAAGCACAAACCAAAAGAAAAATGGGTCTCTTATCGAATTTAGGTCTGCCAAAGGAACCATTTGAATTAATGAGCCTTGATACAGTGGGAGGTTTATCCAAATCAGCAAAAAAAAAAATATTGGCATATTTTGATTGATCATTTTACTAGGTATTGCTGGTTCAGAGTTTCTTCCTCCCAGAATTCAAATGACTTTAAAGAATTAATTAAGAAAGTATCATGACTAAATAGTATACAAACTATTTTAGCTAATAGATATCTCGCTATCTACCCCATCAATTAAGAAAATTCTTAAAGGATGAAAATATAACTTTGATCTTTACAGACTCTGAATGCCTTTGGTCAAATGGAATGATTGAACATCTCAACCAAACTTTAGTGAACAACATTAGATGTGCAATAAACCCACCTGGTGAACGTCGCCAATGGCATAGTATCGCTGCAGAAGTGGTAGATACTTTTAATGAAACTCTGCATTCGGTGACGGGTTTCGCACCATCATATTTATTATATGGCGAGGACAAAAATATTTGTCCTGTAGATCTTTGTGAACGTGATTTACAAGAAGACAGAAAAACAGCCTATGAAAATTCAGTAAGAAATTATCAGAAGAACAAACTTCGGACTGATCAAATAAGAAGCCAGAAGATTTAAATATTGGAGATACAGATTTTATAGATGTTGGTAATAAATTAAATAGGGAAAAATTAGATGAACTTAGAAGTGGACCATTTAAAATTGTAAAAAAAATGTCTCCATCAATGTATAAATTAGATTCTAATAGAAAAACGGATTTATAAAATGTTTTTCATAAAAATAAGTTAGTTATTGCTAAGTGAAATTCAGATCTATGCTTTGTCGAAAAAAAAAAAAATGTAATTAATTCTGTTGTAGCCTTTCATCATATCTTTTATTGTTTTTTACAAAAAATAAATGTTTCAAAGTGGGGGGATGTAAAATAGTTTATGAGCATTGGAGTAATAATGTAGGCTTTGGTGTAACCTATCCCTGATAGTGAAGCATATGTTTTTGCAAAATATGTTTTATTTATATTATAGTCTTTTATTTTTTTTTATAATTGTCACTTCATTTCATCCTGATATTCTAATGAAACATCATCAGTTCAGTCAAGTATTATTATTTTTTCTAATTGTATTTTTGCATTAATTTTTGTTATTTGTTACTGACTTTTTGTTTTGTTTAATAAAATTTCAGGCATTGGGATGTTTAAACTGTGATTACTCTTTATACATAGAATACAGAATTACATACACATATATATGTACTACTGCTCATCATCCAAAAATTTGTATTCAAAAAACTAATTAAAGTTGTTTTGTGGTAAATAAATGCTAAATAAGATATATAATAAATTAGAAGAATTGTTTGCCAAAATTATTTTTATTTCCAATATCTTATAATTATTGGTCATTTTAAATGAGTTATAAATATTTTTATTTTTTAAAGAGAGGGATGTTTATATTTTTTAAATATTTTTATTTTTCAAACTCTTTAAAAAATAAAAATATTTTTATTTCCCTTTCAGATTCTTCTGTAATGTTTTCAAAATAAATTTTGGTCAAAAGAAACTAAGAGATAAGAGTTTCTTTCTTCCTTTGGGTGCATCAACCATTCTTCAACAAAATATCTTCTCGAAATAAAGTACTCTAAAAAGATTTTGTACTCAAGTGTGCAGGCTATAATTTTTCTTAATATTCATAGGAAAGGTAAAGCTATTAAATATAGAAAAAAAACACTTTTATTTCGAAAAAATAACACTTACCAGTACAATAGGGGCTCTACTAAACCATCCAATTCATCTCATATCCAATCCTTGCAATCCAAAATCCTTCATAAAATCCTCAATGCTCCTTATTATGTCACAAACAAACTCATCCATCATGATCTTAATATTCCTTATGTTACTGATTTGGCCCAAACTAGATATCTATCCTTCCATGACAAGCTCCATACACACTTGAATCCGCTAGTCTCTCAACTTGCTTCCCATACTATTCCTGATAACCCTCCGAGGCGTCTGAAAAGAAGATGGCCTCGAGACCATCTACTACAGAACTTTTTTGGAGTGCTACCGATGGGTAGTTTCTCCACAAGTGTTTTTCAAGTCGTATTGTACATATAGCAGATTTACTTATTGTAATATTATTATAGTTGTAAATATCAATAAATTAAATTAAAAAAACAAAACAAAAAACAGTACAATTAATATCCATATTCAACGATAGGTTCGACAAAATTAGTTGAACAATAAATTTTTGAGGTTGAAATGATGCCTTGAATTTCACTGATTTATTCTATTGCTATGATTACTTTGGGCCCTAATCCTCAAGCTGTGAAGTGTGTCAGACTTAAACAAATATTAGATTTCCATGTTTTGAAGTATTGTTTACAATATTCCAGTGCCATAATTGATTTCTAAACATGACTTTTGTACTAACTTGTTTTAGCTAATCTTATTTTAATTTTCCTTTCAGAGTCCTCTGCAAAGTTTCTAACATTTAATTTGGTCGAAAAGAACTATAAAATACAAAAATAAGGGTGTTTCTACCATTATCAGAAAAAAAAAACCTTTCTCGAAAATATGTATTCTAAAATTAAAAAAACAATGTACTTGAGCATGCAGGCTAAAATTTGTCTTGATATTCAAAGGAAAGGTGAAGCTATAAAATTTAGCCCGGTATAACCGGGTACAATTCATTGCCATATCTTGAAAGTTTCAAAATAAGGAAAAATCCGTCATGCATTTTTAAAAAAAAATTGATACACTTAGATTATCAGAAGATTTTTTTAATTGGAAAAAAATAGCACCTATGAGTACATATATTATCGATGTTCAACAATTGATTCATATAAAATTAGTGACATAATAATTTTAATGAAGCTTTGAATACAACTGATTAAGTCTATTTCTATGGATTCAAGACTTTGGACTCTATTACTGACGAGATGAAGTGTGCCAGGCATAAACATATCGGATTTCTAGGTTTTGAACAATCGTTTACAATATTCCAATAAAATATTTTAGAATTTGAACATGAATTTTGTCCAGCTAGCTCTTACTAATCGAAACATTGTGCGTCAGCCCTATTTTCTTTCTGACCTAAACTCTGGTTACCTTCTACAATATTATCACAGCCACTATAAATGTTACCAATGTATTCTAGTTTAGGGGTCTCCGATGTGATTATTTGACGATGTTCATCTACAATGAACTTAACATCTCGGGATATTACAATCTTATTGGTAGTAATATCAAAAAACCTATAGGAACCTGTGGCATAACCAACCGTGATAACCTCATTACATTTGTATCATAACCAACCATGATAATCTCATTACATTTGTGGCATAACAAACCATGATAACCTCATTACATTTGTGGCATAACCAACCGTGATAACCTCATTACATTTGTGGCATAACCAACCGTGATAACCTCATTACATTTGTGGCATAACCAACCGTGATAACCTCATTACATTTGTGGCATAACCAACCGTGATAACCTCATCACATTTGTGGCATAACCAACCGTGATAACCTCATCACATTTGTGGCATAACCAACCGTGACAACCTCATTATATCCGTTGTCAAGTTTAGTAACGGAAGGTATATTATCTTTTATGAATCCTCTACAGCCGAATTTCTTAATTTTTTAATAATTTATTTTTATATTAAACCACATCTATGCTGGAATACTTCCATCATAACGGGGAGTTCTATTATACAGATATGCCGCAGCTCTAACTTCTCCCATAACAATCCGGGCAGTCCATCTCCTAACATGCACCTGGCTTTTTATAAAATGGACCTATTCATGCGTTCACTTATGACGTTGGATCACTGCTTAGGCCGGTGTTCCTTACGGAAGTCGGTCAAAAATTAAAATTTGGACTTTTTGAAAAAAAAATACCAATTTTCAAAGGGGCGGCGTAACTCATAATCTATTACACCTACAGACCTCAGTCTGAGCTTAAATTAGAGCTAATTAAATTTACTACCTTGACTTTTATCGTAGAATCTCTACTTCGGCCGGTGTTTCTCAAGAAAGTCGGTCGAAACTTAAAATATGGACTTTTTGGTAAAAAAGACCAATTTTCAAAGGGGCGTAACTCAGAATCTATTAGACCTACTGAACTGCGAAGAAATGTTTCACTGCAAGATATACTCCTAACAATTCTCTATCGTAGGCACTGTTAATTTTCTTTAGTTCAGAAAGAAACGGGTTTCCATCCATCTTCTTCGAATTGTTCCATTACTACCCGTATGGTTGAAGGCCGCTGCACTGGACAGGGAGGACTGACGGGAGCATATTGAGAAGGCTAAGGCTCATTAATTAACTTCTTTTGTAGAGCCACAAAAGAAGAAGGAGGGATATCTTGCTTGCATTTCTCAAAAATTGCAATAGCTTTCTCCGTCCACGCTATTTTTCTTCTGTCTTTCATATTTTCTCCTTTAAGATAGTCATGATGAGGGGCCTGAATATCGTTAACATTTATCGGGTGTAAATTTACTTCCCTCCCCAGGGTTACCTCCACCTTAACGTGGTGGGGAACTTTGAGTATCACGAGGACCCCGAGAGCTAAGCTGATAAAATGCGATAACTGTGCTGGGCGAGCTCCCCAGTCAGTGAAATAACTTGCTAAAAAAACTAATGAACAGCCTCGGATAACTGGACTGATTAAACGGCAAAAATTACGGAATCGGAAATGGATTCTGAATTTTGGTTGTTGGAACGTGATCAGGGGATGGACATTAAGCAGGATATAATAATGGACGAATTAGAAAAATATAAAGTGGATGTTGTCGTTCTGACTGAAACGAAAAGAAAAATAGGAACTGGGGATGAGAATATCGGAAATTACACTCATATTTAGAGTGGTGTAGATAAGAGCGAAGGCAGGTGTCAGCATACTGAGTAAAAAGCGGCTTAGAAAACATGTTACTAATAGGGACTTCATAAATGAACGGATTCTTACTTTGGACTTGACGATTTCCTCAAGGTAGTATCCTTGGCCCAATCCTTTATACATTTTATACAGCCGACATCCCAACTCATCCTAATACTATCCTTACCACGTATGCTGATGATACATGTGTATTATCAGTTAACACCAATCCAGTTATTGCATCCCAAAGCCTCCAATCCTATATCACTGATCTTGAAGAATGGTGCCAAAACTGGAGAATTAAAATAAATTCTCAAAAATCACTTTTACCTTACGTCGTAAACCAATGACTTCCTGCCCTTCAGTATCCTTTAATAATATCCCACTGGTGCCTGTAGAACAGATCCGATACTTAGGGTTGCACCTCGACAAACGATTAACCTGGAATCCTCATACAAGACTGAAAAGACAAGAAACCGCTCGACGTTTCAGGCTACTTCAATACTTACTAGACAAACGCTCTAAGCTCCCAATTAACTACAAAAGACTCATCTACATGACCATCATATGACCTATTTGGATTTACGGAGTAGAGCTATTTGGCTCCACTAAGCCATCGAATTCCTCTCATATCCAATCCCTACAATCCAAAATCCTTCGTAAAATCCTCAATGCTCCTTATTTTGTTAAGAATAAAGTCATCCATAACGACCTTAATGTCCCTTTTGTTGCTGATTGCCCCGAACCCGGTATCTATCCTTTCATAGCAAACTTCATTCTCACTCAAACCTTCTAGTTTCAAACCTAGCTTCCTCTTCAATTCCCGATAATCCTTCGAGGCGTCTGAAAAGAAGATGGCCACGTGACCTTCTTATTTGAACTTTGATTTGAGTACTACCAGTGGGTAGTTTCTCTACTTGTCATTCTCATGTCATTATATAACACGCATTCTATTTACTTGTTGTATAATTGTAATACAGTTGTAAATATCAATAAATAAATTTAAAAAAAAAAAGGACTTGACGATTTATGGAAGGGAACAATATATAAAAGGAGCATATGCCCCAGTTGATAGCAGCCCTGAATGCGAGAAGGGCATATTCTGGGTGGAAACAGAGGGTATTATTGAGAGGGTACCATAGAGGAATAAAATAGTATTCATGGGTGACCTAAATGGTCGAGTTGGGAAGGAAGGATATTTACTTCCGAATCTGAAATGATAAAAACAAGATTTACCTTTTATATCATATCGGTCTCTCCTGCGGCTTCGATTACAGTTCTTAGTTTTGCTCGCTCCTCTCCCATAAAATATGCTTTGTTCATTTGACGAAGAGGCGTCTATTTTTGAACAGACCTTCCATAAGTCAGAGATGATAATTGTTTGGGGGCTGAATGCATTCTTTAATTAGTGATGTTTCATTCCTGTTAGACACTGAATAAATGAAGCATTCTTTTAATAAAATAGAGCGATAAACTCGAAAAGAAAAACTATTATTTATTATAATACAATCGGTAAAAACCACAATGCAAAGCCTTATGTTTCGAATTTCTCCAGTAATACACCCACTTACCAGTCGACGTTTCGCCTATTCAGGCATTATCAAGACACAAAAACAAAAAAAGGTTATGCGAATCACATCTCGAAGAAAAAAGTGCAATATATCCCAACTATCAACAGCCCAAACAGGCTCCAAACGTGAGATAGCACCCCACCACCAAGATGTTCAACATACAACTCAAGTCATAGAGTGTGCTAATAGGCGAAACGTCGACCGGTAAGTGGGTGTATTACTGGAGAAATTTGAAACATAAGGCTTTGCATTGTGGTTTTTACCAATTGCATTATAAGAAGCATTCTTTTGTTTCCCACCGAATCTGTAACCAATCATCCTCTTGTATTACTTAATTTTGTGGCCATTATGGCATTTTCTTCCGTTATGAAGTAGGCTTATTAGTTATCCGTTATTTAGTTGGCTTACACAATAGTTATCTAAACTATTGTGTAAGCCAAATCTTTAAATTCTTAATATATCTTAATTATTATACAAAATTATAAAAATTATACAAAATGCAAATACTACACAAAGACATATGTTTTATTAAATAGTCAATATAATCACATGTATATATTTCTAACCATAAATTAGAGATGCGGGGATAAACGATTAAAGACCCGAATTCTGTCTTAGTTTAGACTGAGACCGGGTAGATCGATGACTGTGGATTCATTTCAAAGATTTTATCAGCCATTTCGGATTGTTTATCGAGGTTTTCGTTACTAATAACAAAGATGTTAGTTCATCCCTAATGTTTAAGTACTTTGTCCGTAATTTCAGCACCAGCATATGATTTCATTTTTCGTAATAGCTGGCTTCGCCTATCCCAGCGGTTCCCAAACTGGGGGGGGGGCGTGAGGACATGTCAGTGAGGGCGCGAGACAAGTTTAACATTAAATTAAATTTAAGTAGTCTTTCTAAAATTCTAAATTAACCATAAAGTTTATAAAATTGACCACTTTGATATAATGGACAAACCTTCATTTTGGTTAAAATATTTCAAAGTGTATCCTAGTGTATCACGGGAAGCTCTTCATTTGCCTTTTTCAAGCACCTATTTGTGCGAAAAAGCATTTTCAACACTTGTGGCAATTAAAACAAAGTATCGGAATAAACTTGATGTTGCTAGTGACTTGCTTTGTGCACGTACTAAAACTCACCCACGTATACTAGTAAGAAAAATGGAAGCCCGTCCACGCAAATTGAAATTAAATTTTATAATTGAATATTTTGTCTACTATTGATTTCCCATTTTTCAATAATTAGGTTAAGATTATAAACGCAGTTTTGCTACCCTAAATCGAATAATTTTCCATTTTTTTTTTATTAAAGCCTACAAACCGAAAAAAAGTTTCACTTGTATCATGGTTTCATAAAACCACACAACTTGTTTTATGGAATAACTGTTCATGATATTTTAAAATTATAAAAAAGTGTTATCCTTTTTAAGGGTTATAGCTTATTGACGAGGAAATAACTAAAATTTAACAAGAACCTTATTCTTAACCCGCATTCGGCCAAAATTTAGGATTTACCTCTTTGGAGTTGTCAGTCAATGAACCTCGTTGCCATCTTAATCAGTTCATAGAACCTTCCTCAGCAAACTAGAACCTTCAAACAGCCAACTCTTGAATTGGAAGAGAGATTAATTTCATAATAATGGATTTCGTTGGTAAGCAGTGTATTTATATTTCATATATCTGGTGTGATTGCCATTTTAGTATAACTGCTCTGGAAATGTAATTAGATCGGCGAGGAACGATTGCAGTTGTTAGGTTTTTATGTGGACGAAAATGGTCTGGGTGGTGGTCAAAAATTGCTCTTAAGTAGGGAGAACTGTTTATTGAAGAGCCAACGTTTAGTTTTAGTTTTGTGGGTTAGGTTTTTTATTTTCTTAGAATATTTTGCTGAACATTAGTAATTTTTGTTTTTGACATCTACACAACAATCTTGATCACACATCACATCACAAATTAAAATGATTTCTTTATATTTCTATGCTTGAAGTACAATTTTGATGAAACAAATTATATGAAACAAGGAACAGAGATGTTTGTCTAAAATAAAGTTGACACATATTCATTTCGCTAACCATTAAACACTTGCCATACAAAGTACCAACTTCATTCCATATGAGCTAATAATTAGATTATTTAGTTTCCCAATTGCACAAGATTTACTTAAGATCACAAATTTTATATTTTTCATGTATCTTTTTTTTGATTTTTTAGATAATGCTGGAATTTATATTAAAGAGGAAATGAACGATGAGGCTGAGATTACTGGTAAGTTGTGCCCTTCGAGATTTGTCAACTTTAGATATTGTGAGGGTTCAGAACTTCATGTCCAATTTGTCTTTTCATAATAAGTTTATTCAAAATTCTTATAATGTTACAAGTTTTTTATTGTTTCTGTTTCAAATATTTATTTCTTGCAACAGTTTTTCATTTTTATGAGCGAATTATTCTGGTTGCTCAAGAAATAATTATATTTCCATAGAATCATCTTGAGTTGATATAACTAACTAAATTAATTTCTTTTAACATCACAAATTAAAAAGGCTTTCTTTATACTTCTATGCTTAAAGTACAATTTTGATGGATGGACCCAATTATGTGAAACAAGGAACAGAGATGATTATCTAAGTTGACTCACATCTATTTTGCTAAGCATTAAACACTTACCTTACAAAGTACCAACTTTATTCCATTTGAGTTTATACCTCCAAATTTGTTTATATATTTATTTTTGTTTTTATAGTTGATGGATCATGCGTTAATCAGGTGAAACAAGAAGAGAATTTTATGGCAGCTGAAGGTGAACAAAGTAATTTCACTAACCTTAAATATATCCTATGAAATAAAAAATATATTCTATAGTTGTTAAATAGCTCCTAATTCGCTTGTATATTTATTTTTGTTTTTATAGTTGTTAAAACATGCATCATTTATGTGAAACAAGAAGACCAGTTAAGCTCAGATGAAGGTGAGAAACATTTTGGGAACCTTTAAACACTTATACTATAATTACAAACGGTCACTTGTGGTCTAGTGGTTAGCGTAACAAACTACTAAGCCCAAGATCGTGGATTCGTAGCCAAGGTGTCCTAGGTGGTCCTAGGATTTTTTTAAGGGAGTCAAAAATCCTTAGTTATGCTGTCCTTCGGAAGGGACGTTAAACGGGAATCCCGAGCCTGTACGATGTCAGTTACTCGTTAAAAATCCCTATCCTGATTAAACCTGGATAGGCAAAATTTAGAGCTCCCACTATAGCATCGTCCATAGCACCATAGCAGCATAAAGTGACGTTAAATGAACAAACAACAGCATAATGTACAAACGTCATTCTATTCAAATCAATTTCTTTAAATTTGTTTAAATATTTGTTATTGTTTTTATAGTTGAAGAACCATGCATTGATCATCTGAAACAAGAAGAGGTGCTCGTCTCAGATGAAGTTGAGAAACATTTGTTTTATTAACCTTTAGACTTATTTATAAAATTCAAATGTAACTTTTCATTAGTTAAGATTATTTTTTTTTCAAGCAATTGATATTCAATAAGGCTTAGCAGTTGTGGTGGCTCGAAAGTTTGGAGATCGACCCTAACTTCGTCCATTGCACTCTAATGATGGAAACGGTCCGAGATGTTCTTCCATGCCGAATTGACCATGATTTTGTACTTATATCACTTTTTCGCAGGTTTTACTTTAATTTTGTGTTCTTTATTGTTAAAAGGTACTTTAATTGATTTTTTAAAGATTTAGTGTTCAATGATAATAATTTCAAGGTAAACTAAATATTTTTTTTATTACACTTCAACATTATATTTAAAATTTAGATTCTAGTTTCTGTTCCTTCGATGTGTGATGTTAATTCCATGCAGCTCCCAAAGATGAGGCACAATGCACAATCTGTACCACTACAACCCATGAAGGTTCTGGGGTTCAGTACATTGTATACTGTTTCATAGAATACGGTTGTGCAAGGAGGTGACTTGTCCTAGGTCACGCTTAACTGCCAGATTTCTCCCCCTTATTTTGGGTATCCAATTTTTATAATATTTTATAGAGGCTGGGTGGGCCCCAGGAGGGTGCTAGATCCTATATTTAAAGTTTAGATTCTAGTTTCTGTTCCTCGATGTGTGATATTAATTCCACGCAGTTCCCAAAAATGAGGCATAATGTTAATAAGGCAATTGTATTCCATTATCTTATTTCATCCTGGATTTGGGACCATGGCACTGCTAGGTTTAAGAACTTCAATACATAGTCCTTTGTTGCACTGGTCGCAAAAAAACAGTTCGCTTCTGCTTGTCATTCTTCTTGTATACAACATAAAAGAAGAAATAAACGATGAGGTTGAGATTACTGGTAAGTAGTACCCATTGAAATCAGTGAACTTTAGATATTGTGAGGGTTCAGAACTTTGTGTGCGATTTGTCCTTTCATTATCAATTTATTTAAAATTCTTAAAATGTGACAAGTTGTTTATTGTTTCTGTTTCAAACATTTATTTCTTGCAACATAACACAAAAATTGAGTGGATTTTTTTCAATTTTTTAGAAAAATGTCTCTGTAATGAAATCTAGAGCAGTGGTTCCCAATCTTTTCTGAAGGTCTACTAATATCTATTTCTCCCTTTTCATTTTCATTATTTACCTAATTTTAATTTTAAGAAAAGTGTAAATAATGAAGCAGTTTTAGAAATTTGAACAATTTTATTACCGTGTATAAAAACAACGAAAGCAATTTTGTGATGGTGTTCTTAAATAAAACAGAAAACAATTAAAATGTATAATTTTTAGTGTTTTTTTTAAGAACAAAGAAGTGGAATAATTAACTAGGATCATTGGCGTTCATTTAATAACAGGAAATCATGGTTTTATTAAAAATAGGAATCTGGAAAAATTAAGAAAGTTGGCCGTTAAAGTTTGAAAAAATAAATGAAAGTTTCAAAACTTTGTTATTGTTTTTTTTTACCTTTTCTATGGCTGCCTTGTGCTTAGTGGATTTCAGTTAAAGCTTAATGTTCGTCAAATTCAGGCACAACTCTCCTTTGAGGCAACCATCGAACTTATTTCTTTGTTTTGTGTGGAGCTGGACAGCAGAACTAATTCATTTTTCAATGAAATGTGATGACAGGAACAAAATTTGAAGCGGTTTAGTTTTTCCCCACAATTGTGGATAAGTGTCCTAGAAATCCTGTATGCAAAGAGTTGTCAAGCTTATCCACAACTTCAATATTTCCAACAAGAATGGATCTAGAATCCAATCCAGAATTCGTAATTTTATCAAATCTTCAATCCTTGATTCCATGCTACCTTATATGGTGCAATACTATTTTAATTTGCCCTATTTGATTTCTCATCAATCCCCCTTATTTATAGCCCCGTTATAATCGAAATCCCTCCCAGATTGTGAGCCATTGGTCTGAAACCTCCTGAAGAAGCAACCAGAGGCCTCCCCTATGAAGCCACTGAAAGAGTTTTGCGCAGTTGTAAGAGAACACCCCCGACTAGTTAAGTATTTTCGTTCACTAGTTTCACGGCAGCCTTAAACCTCAACTGCGTTTTCAAACAGTTAAAGATTTAAGTTCTTATCCTATCGTGTGGTGGATGTGGTCTCCTCTGCATTAGAACGTGGATCATATTGTTCGGGAGTCTTTCTTGACTTGGAACAGGCTTTTGACCGAGTCTGGTATCCGGGCTTGCTCTACAAACTCCGCAAATTCCTACCCTCTACATACTTTCTCATCCTACAATCCTATCTCACAAATAGAACTTCCAAGTAAATCATAACAATGTCTATTCGTCCCTCTTTTCCCGATCTGCTGGTGTTCCTCAAGGTAGTATCCTTGGTCCAATCCTATATACAGTTTATACAGCTGACATCCCAACTCATCCTGATACTATCCTTACCACGTATGCTGATGATACATGTGTATTACCAGTCAACACCAATCCAGTTATTGCATCCCAAAGCCTCCAATCCCATATCACTGATCTTGAAGAATGGTGTCAAAACTGGAGAATTAAAATAAATTCTCAAAAATCACATCAAATTTTTCAAACTTTTACCTTACGTCGTAAACCAATGACTTCCTGCCCTACAGTATCCTTTAATAATATCCCTCTGGTGCCTGTAGAACAGATCCGATACTTAGGGTTGCACCTTGACAAACGATTAACCTGGAATTCTCATAGAAGACTGAAAAGACAAGAAACCGCAAGACGTTTCAGGCTACTTCAACACTTACTAGACAAACGCTCTAAGCTCCCAATTAACTACAAAAGACTCATCTACATGACCATCATACAACCTATTTGGACTTACGGAGTAGAGCTTTGAGCTCCACTAAGCCATCGAATTCCTCTCGTATCCAATCCTTACAGTCCAAAATCCTCAATGCTCCTTATTTTGTTAAGAATAAACTCATCCATAACGACCTTAATGTCCATTTTGTTGCTGATTTGGCCCGAACCCGGTATCTATCCTTTCATAACAAACTTCATTCCCACTCAAACCTTCTAGTTTCAAACCTAGCTTCCTCTTCAATTCCCGATAATCCTCCGAGGCGTCTGAAAAGAAGATGGCCACGTGACCTCCTTACTTGAACTTTGATTTTAGTACTACCAGTGGGTAGTTTCTCTACTTGTCATTATCATGTCATTATATATCACTTAGCCTATTTACTTGTTGTATTATTGTAATACAGTTGTAGGTATCAATAAATAAATTTAAAAAAAAAAAAAGTTCTTATCCTACAAAATGCCAAATTTATTATATTCTAGTTATTACCTACCCCCAAATTCTATATTAGTACCTTACTCCAAATTTGTTTATATAGTTAAATGAGTTAAAAAATGGAAATCAAAAGTGTATTCATAAACAATTCTAAGAACTGTTGTGCGGGTGCGAGTTGCAGCTGCAACTCGGAACTGTTGTGCTGGTGCGAGTTGCAGCTGCAACTTGTAAACAATACTAAGAATGGGAATCAGCAATGTAAAAACCTCTATAGGACCTCTGATCAAGAGGAGCTCACTCTTACTTTTATTATGTCATTAGCTCGTTAAGTCAGTTAGTCTTTAGTCTCTCCATTGAATGTACATGTTTAACTTGAATTAAGTGCTTTTTAAAAAGTCCTTAGCAAATTGAAGATATTTAACTATATATTTATTGTCA
This sequence comes from Arma custos, assembly GCA_037127475.1. Taxonomy (NCBI): domain Eukaryota; kingdom Metazoa; phylum Arthropoda; class Insecta; order Hemiptera; family Pentatomidae; genus Arma; species Arma custos. Next base: position 227,248,510 of record CM073759.1, read on the forward strand.
TTTTTATAGTTTATGATCCATGCGTCAATCATGTGAAAAGAAGAGATGCTCACCTCAGATGAGCTCACCTCAGTTGTTTGATCAGATTTTTATGCAGCTTTTAAAATTAAAAATTCAATAAAATTTCAGGCATTTGTGATTTAGCAGTAGCCGTGGACAGGTTATCCACTATTTATAACCAGAACACGCGTAATTCTGATAACACATATCTTCTCATTTATATTTATGGACGATTTCGCCTACTTCAATATTTACTGGACAAACGTTCAAAGCTACCAATTAATTACAAAAGACTCATTTACATGACAGTTATCAGACCTATTTGGACATACGGAGTTGAGCTTTGGGGCTCAACTAAACCATCCAATTCATCTCGTATCCAATCCTTACAATTCAAAACCCTTCGTAAAATCCTCAATGCCCCTTATTATGTCACAAACAAACTCATCCATCATGATCTTAATATCCCATATGTTGCTGATTTGGCCCAAACTAGATACCTATCCTTCCATGAAAAGCTCCATACACATTTGAATCCGCTAGTCTCTGGACTTGCTTCCCATAATATTCCTGATAACCCTCCGAGGCGTCTGAAAAGAAGATGGCCTCGAGATCTTCTACTATAAAACTTCATTGGAGTGCTATCAATGGATAGTTTCTCCACAAGTGATTTTTTGTTCATGTCCTTCGTTCATACAGCAGATTTACTTGATGTAATATAATTACAGTTGTAAATATCAATAAAATATAAAATAAAAAAAAAATATATATGGAAATTGTAATATACAAAATGTAATAATAAAATGCTAATTCTAGACCTCTCTAGCCACCTTCCTCTTTTTATATAAATGTTTTCCCAATAATTTCGACAAAAAGAATCCCATTTCTATCCTTAATAATAATAAACAAACATTAAAAAAGGAAAGCAATCTAATAGCATGTACATAAATAACTCAAAATGAGGTAAGTGATAAGAAGAGATTTCATGGGGATCTGTTTAATCACAAGTACCAAATTTTATAGTTAATAATAATCTCTCAAAATTAATACAGAAATAAATACCTAAAAATTAATACATATCGTTATTTTTTGCAAAACGATTATTTATCAATTTATATGATTTAATTCCATCAAATATTCCATTCCATATATTATTCATAAACATATATGGTTATTAAGTGCTCACTATTGTCCTGTTTAGTGATTCTACAATCAAACAGTTCAAATAATGATCACCTAAAATACAGTTTAAATAGAATATTTTACGGCAAAGGGAAATTTCAACTATATTTTTATGTATGATTTAAGTTATTATGAGTTTGAATTTCACAAATATTAAATGACATTTTAATTAAATATAATTATTGTTATATCAATTGAATTATAACCTTTAAACTAAAGTTGATTAAAACAAATTGAATAACTCATGCACTGGGCACTAGCTGTCTTCATCCCAGCACTCTTTTCTGTTTCTTTCCTTATCTGATCTCATTCCTATTTCATGTGACTTAACTGTAAAATCCTTTACTCCCAAAATTCCAAAAGATCCTAGTAAATTTAATTCATTGAATTGATGAAAAAAATTTTGAATTTTATACTTCACTTCATTTATTGTTCTACATGATTTGCTGTATATTCAGGTTACATTTAATAATTGGGTTACTTGGTTTCCCTATTGTACAAGAATTACTTTTTTAGATTGCAAATTATACATTAATTATGTCTTTTATTTAATTTCACAGATTATGCTGGTATCTATGTAAAAGAAGAAAGGAAAGATGGAACTGCGATTACTGGTGAGTCACGCCCTTTAAGATCTACGAACCTGAGTTACTATTGCAGTTTAAAACTTCATGTTAATTTTGCTATTTCATTGCCAATTTTATTGACATTTCTTGAAATGTGGCATATTTTTTATTGTTTCTATTTTAATCATTTATTTCTTGCTGCAGATTTTCACTTTTATGAGCAAACTATTCTGCTTTCTCAAGAAATAAATAAATTTCCAAAGGATCATTTTGAGATTATATTACTAATTAAATTAATATTTTTTAATAACACAAATTTTAAAATGTATTTATTATAATACAGGTTTTACTGGACTAACAATTGATGATATTTAGTTAAGAAGTAAAAAGGTATCTATACTTAGATTTTCAGTTTTTTAGGACATTTTTAATATAATTGTTAATAGTTTTGTTGTTGATGTTAATAAATTTATATGGTGAATTGTGGAAAAATTGTATGAATCGTGACAGACAATTAAAGAATTGAGAATGACCCAAGGGGTCGAAACGTCTTTGTAGGAAATAAGAAAATAAATAATTGTGACTGGAGAATGTTTTTTTTTGCTTCTTAACTAAATATCATCAATGTATTTATTGAAATTTACAACTGTATAATAGCAATTCATCGAGTAAATGTAATGAAATATATAATGGCGTGAGGTAAAGGTAAGTAGAGTGACTACCCAATGGTAGTATTCAAATAACGAGTTCAACTTAGAAGGTCACTAGGCCATCTTATTTTCAGATGCCTTGGAGGATTATCAGGTGTGGAAGAGGAGGTTGTCATGAAAAATTAATATCAGATCCAGACCAAATCAGTAACAAAAGGGACATAATTATGGATGATTTTGTAACAAAGTAAGGAGGATTTCATAAAGGATTTTGGATACAAGAGGAATTCGATGGTTTGGTGGAGCCCCAAAAATCTACTCCAGATAGGTTTTATGGTTGTCATATATATGAGTCTTTTGTAATTAATTGGGAGCCTATAGTGTGTGTGTAGTAAATGTAGAAGTAGCCTAAAACGGCATAATGTTTCTCGTCATTTCAGTCTATTATGAGGTTCCAATTAAACGTTTGTCACGATGTAGTCCTAAGTACCAGACCTGTTCTGCAGGATTCTCTAGTTATTAAACGATGCAGGAGGACAAGAAGTCATTAGTTTACAATGGAGGGTAAAAGTAATTTGACAGTATTTGTGGAAATTTATTTTAATCCTCCAGTGTTGGCACCATTTTTCAAGGTCAGTGATATGGGATTGAAGAATATGGGATGCTATAAATGGATCAGTGTGAATTGATTATAGATATGTCCATAGGGATAGGTTGGGGTGTAAGCTGTATACACCATGTATAGGATTGGACTCAGGAAACTGCCTTGTGGAACATGAGCAGATTGAGAAAAGAGGGATTAGAAGACATTATTATGATTTATTTTGGATGACCTATTAAGCCTATTTCATACTATGAGACATTTGCCTGCCTATAGACGAGGCAAAGCTTTGGCTGTCTAGTGAGGTGGTCTAAGTAACGGCCTAAGAGCAGCCGGATTAGTCTCGTCTAGTGTCCACACAACTATTTGATTTTCTAGACCAAACTTCGTTAAATTCCATGGAGAGCATTGCTTTATACGGAATGAACTCTTGCTTAATGCTTATATGAAAGAATGTGAAAACGTAAACGTTGGTGATCATGCCAACTTCTTGCTGAAGTAATGTGGATTCCGTCGGTAATACGTTTTCAACCCACAAGTACTGACATGATTTTCCTTACGCTAGTACCGACACCTGGTCACACGGTCCAGCTAATTAAAATTCATTAATAAACACGAAATTATAATTTTTTTTTTTTTTTTTTAAACTGTATTTATTCTTCATTTATTTAGGGTAAGAGAAATAAAACCGTTTTCCAGTTGTTGTTTTATGGTCAATCTTTAGCTCCTGGGCGATGCTACGACTACTAACATGCCAGTCAACTTCAATTATTTCTTTGATTTCAACAACAGGCCTGCCTGTGCGAGGTGCATCTTTAATATAAAAAATGCCAGAACGGAATCAACGGAACCAAAATTCACGTAATTACCTGTTATAGTATCAGCACCATAAACACTATTCACAATTTCAGCGGCCTGTCTTGCATTTTCGCCTTTATTAAAGAAAAACTAAAATATACGAAATTTTCTCTTTGTTGATTTCCATTGTTAACACACTGTAATTGAAAATTGAATGGAACAAACAAAAAAGAGCCAAAGAATTTTTTTAGTGTGAAATGTCACCTTGACAACGACCACAAACTTTTGATTGTTTGTTGATTGAAAACAATTGTTGATTGATTGTTTGAACAATTGTTTGATCGATACTCTACGAGTTATCGGTCACTACAGCCATCTACGGAGAAAAAAATGTATTTGTTTTTCCCCAACCTTTTATTATTAAAATGTATAATCGCAATTTATAATGACAATAATAATGTTGAACACTGCTCAGACTGGGCCATTCCATAAAATTGTTTTATCGTCAATCTTTAGCTCCTGGGTGATGCTACGACTACTAACATGCCGGTTATGCCCCATTCGGATCAGGAGACCTTTGACCAGCGATTTTGATCTCAGCAACAAGGATTAGTCTCAGCAGCGGCTTCACAACCGTCTAATGAGACAAGCTTAGACCACTTCTCTGAGAACTGGCAACGGTCTAGTAGTGTGGACATAGCTTTGAGAGATAGAATTGGATATTGAGAAAGTAGGAGGTAAGAATCTAAGGAGTTTGTAAAGCAGTTCCGGGTGCCAGACTAAATATCACAAATTAAAAATTTTTTTTTTATATTTCCATGTTTTATTAAGTGTTTCTTTTTTAGTGTAATAAAATTAATTATTATTTTGACACAGATGGATCCAATTATGTAAAACAAGAAACAGAGTTGCTCATCTCAGATGAAGGTGAGACACACTAATTTCACTTACCTTATGTTATATCCTATGAAATACAAAGTTTATTCTATTGTAGTTATTAGCTCCGAATTCTGTTATGTATTTATTTTGTTGTTTTTATAGTTGATAAACCATACTGCGTCCATAATGTGAAACAAGAAGAAGAAATGCTCATCCCAGATGAAGGTGAGAAACATTTATTTTGCCAACCTTTAAACACTTATCATATAATGTACAAGCTTCATTCTATATTAGTGCATGATATACATTTGTTGTTGGTTATATAGTTGATAAACCATATTGCGTCCATAATGTGAAACAAGAAGAAGAAATGCTCATCCCGGATGAAGGTGAGAAACATTTATTTTGCCAACCTTTAAACACTTATCCTATAATGTACAAGCTTCATTCTATATTAGTGCATGATATATATTTGTTGTTGGTTTTATAGTTGACTAGCTTTTTCCCGCGGCTTCGCTCGCGTGGAATTCGGCCTGCCACATAAAGTTTCGTGAAAGATCATTTTAAATAAATAATGTAATTATTTTTTTTAAATATAAGTTACTCGTACATCCATAATTTCAGATGTCTAACTTCAAAACTGACGGATTCTCTACAACCTTTGAACCCCCATTATATTAAAAGGGAAACCCTTGGGGTGAAATTATCCAAATTTCTTTCTTAAACTATACAAAGAACCCATCTACAAATTTCAAGAGGCTAAGTTCCTGATTTGTCTTTAATTATGTACTATTACGGGGGGGGGGCATGCCCATGTGACCCCACATAAATCTGCCCTTGATGTAGCCTATGATGTATAACCTATTTTATTCAATAAAATTCATCCAAATCCGTTCAGTAGTTTTTGCGTGAATGAGTAACAAACATTCGCATTTATAACATTCATAGGATATAAAAACAAATAGTTTCACTCCTGTCCGTTCTGTTATTTTAACCACAATTATCATGTGATTTTCCTTTATTTATGTACTATAATGGATTCTCCACAGTACCTAAAAAACTGCCGGCCGGGGGGGCACGTGTCCCCTCCCCCCTAAATCCGCGCTTGCTATAGCCTATGTGTTATTCTGCTGTATAACCTATATTACTGTAAAGTTTCATCCAAATCCATTCAGTAGTTTTTGCGTGAAAGAAAGACAAACATACAAACTTTCACATTTATAATATTAGTAATACAAACCATGTGCCAATCATGTTAAACGAGAAGAGATGTTCGTCTCAGATGGAGGTTGGAAACTTTAATTTCGTTAACCTTAAAAAAAATATCCTTATAAAATACAAAATTTATTCTTTACTAGCTAATAGTTCCAAATTTGCTTATATATTCATTGTTGTTTTTACAGTTGTTAAACCATGCATCATTTATGTGAAACAAGAAGAGGTGCTCATCTCAGATGAAGGTGAGAAAAATTTGTTTTATTAACCTTTATACTTATTTATGTCGGATATTAGATGATAAATAAATAAAAATTAGCATAATTTAAGCTTGACTGAAAAATAGTTGAAAGGATTGAATTGGTGCAGAGGGTTCAGTCAATGATAGCACAAAAAATAAGGAAAACTTATTTTTTATTAATTTTACCAACATTTTGGCCTACATTGTAGGCCATCTTCAGGGCTATGAAAGAAACAGAAAATAACTATTAAAAATCTATGTAACTGTAACAAAGTAAAAAATTACAGAATTTATAGTAAAGTGAAGAAATACAGAGCGTCAGATAGAATTATAATATGATTATGTATGAGTAACAGATTTCATAATAATGTAGCGGAATAGATAATAATGTAAAGGAATACAAGGAGGAAGAAAAATGTGAGAATGTAAAGAGTAACATTAATTATGAAAACTTAAAAAATAAAATGCATTAAGTAAAACTGGTGAGGCTTAATAAAAGTATGGAAAACATAGTTAATAAAATAAAAAAAAATACAATTACAATACAAAAAAAAAAATACTATTTTTATGATTAAACGATATTCTTAAAAAAACACTTGCCAAACATTGTAAGACTGATTCCAGCATGAATGAACACGTAAATGATACAGGTCTTATTAATACGTTCCGTGCGTTGCAGGGTCAATTGACCCCGTGTGGAACTTTCCACTAGTGCTGAGCCTGTAAGAGGTAAACTTTCAAAAATGCTCGAACCTGTTTCAGCTTTTGATTTTTTCAAAGGGTTGAAACTAATATGGCTGTATGTTATAAACTTCAATAATCTCTCAAAATTCGATAAAAAATAGAATGGGGTTAAATGACCCCGGGCCGCACTGAGGTTTAAAATCAGACCTAAATTTAATAAATTAGCTACTTTTTTTGAAAAATGACGAGTCACTCACTCCCCTCTACTTTTGAGACGGCCCTTTATTGTGCTTTCCCCTCGTGCTACTTTTCTCGGAAATGACGAGTCATTCTCTCCCTTCCCCTTTTTGTCCCTTGTGATGATCCCTTTTTGGCACGCTTTTCGTATTTAACTGATGGAAATATAACCTAAAGATTATAACCTCGTTAATAGAAGAGTTATAAAAATTCGGTTATATCTATTATAACTCCCAATTATAATCGGTTTTCAAAACCGAATCTAAGTCTAAAAGCACACTATAACCGTGAATTATAAATAACGAATGGGGCTAATGTCCTGCTGTTGTGGTATACTGACCTAAATCTATGAAGTGGGAAAACAATTGATTTTTCCTAAATTAATCAATTTTCAGCAAGCTGAATACGTTTAAACTAAGGAAAGAACACGGGGCCGATTGACCCCTTGACGCACTTGTGGATAGTTACTGCACGGGGTTAATTGACCCCGTGTCGCACTTGTGGATGATTACGGATTTTTCTATTAGCACTGAACGTGTTAATGAAAATGTAGATCGAGATCAATCAAGCTAAGGGGATGGTAAAACGAGTGAGTCGCAAAAAGCTAAAAAAAAAAAAATAAAATAAACTCGGTGAAATTGACATAAAGGTAATAAGTATACGGATTCAACAGCACAGGATGTAAGATGGAAATAAGCCGTAGTATGAACTTTTTTAGGGGAATAGCTGTTACTTTTGACAAGTTTACTGATGAAAATATATAAATATAAATGTATAAATAAAATATATAAATGACTTTCAGTTTCAAGTCATTTCAATCGTTAGGAGATACTACTGTGATCAAAAAGTAAGGTGAAATTGTCATTTAAAACTTCCGGGCATTAGGAAGGCAGGTAAATTTTTTTTTCCTAGGTTGGTAGGACTGTCTATAATATTTGTCAAGCGTCTGTTTGTCAAAAGGTTTGATTATCTCCGAGTTACACGTCTTTTTGTAAACAACAAAAAGTGAATTTTTCGATTTTTACAATGGGTGATTTTGTTGAGCAAAGAACTTGTTTCAAATTTTGTTTGCAGAACGAATATTCTTGTGAGGACACGTTGAAAATGTTGCGGAAGGCCTTTGGTGATCAAACTATGGCACAAAAAAAGTTTATAAGTGGTACAATGAGTTCAAAGCGGGCCGAGAACGCATTGAAGATGAACCACCCTCTGGACGACCATCAACGTCTACCGACGAGGGCCATGTACAAAATATCAAAGATTTGGTGCTTGAAAATCGTCGATTGACAATTAGAGACCTCGCTGATAGTGTTGGAATATCATTTGGCTCAGCCCAAACCATTTTGAGGGATGCTTTGTGTCTCAAGCGTGTCAAGTCTCAAGTCAAGCCGGTTCACATTGCATTGGTTCTTCGCAACTTTTTTGCCCAAAACCCGATTCATATTGTTCCGCAACCACCGTATTCGCCTGATTTGGATCCAGGTGACTACTGGCTATTCAGCAAACTCAAAAGACCAATGCGGGGACGCCGTTTTGACACGTTTGAGGAGATAAAAACTGAATCGAAGAAGGTCTTTAAGTGCTATACCGAAAAAAGACCATTCCGACTGTTTTGAGGACTGGAAAAAGTGAATTTTATCGGACCGGGATTACTTTGAAGGGAATGAAATTGATTTGGAAAAATAAATAAAGAATTTACATTTTATAAACAAATTCACCTTACTTTTTTTATCACAGTGGTATAAACCTGCACCAATAGGATCATGGCTATCAAAGATATCAAAGTGGCACAGCACCGACGAATTCGCAGTTATCAATTTATGGGTATTCTACAGCTGCTAAATCAGGCTTTAGATTATCAGGAATATGATTTTGGACTAACATAGTAAGGTCCAAAAGTTTCTGGCCTGGGATAGAAGGAAAGATGAAAGAAAGAAACTGGTATTACTGTTTTTCAATATATTCTCCTCCAAGTTCAACACACTTAATACAACACTTTCGCAACATTTCTATACCATGAAAAAAATAATTTTCTTCTTCTTCTTTCTAGGAGCTCTTTGGGTCGGTATTATACTCGCGTAAAAATTCATTGCAGCAGTGAACTCGTTCATGTTTTTGAGCAGCTGAAAGAATTTTCGGAACCCATCTTGCACTAACCTTGTTCATATGCAAATGTTCTTTGATGATCCTCAAAACACTTGTATTTGAAAGCCCCGACCTTGCTGCTATTTTACTTGATCGGAAGAAATTGGGATTCCACAAGTTGGATGCTTTCAGAAGTGACAGCTTCCAATCGGCGACCGGGGACACGGGTCATCTTCTAGACGTTCTCTCTCTAACTTAAATAATTTTGGCTAGTCTTTCACTGTGGAATACGAGGGGGAGGACTGCCCGTAGACATAATCCAAGCGCTCTTTAATTTGTGCAGGAGTAAGACCCTCTTTACAAAACAATTTAATGACCGCACAATACTCGAGTTTGAACATTGTAAAAATAGGGAGTTTCCTTCAAGGCTGGATACTGACTGGACTGAGGAAGTGCAGACAATGGGTTTGGAGTGAGCAGGCATGGACCTGCATCGGCGTGCAGGTCCCGGCACGTGACAGGCCGGAAACTTATAGACCTTGCTACGTATTTCTTGGGTTGGGGCCGATTCCGAACCGACCGAAATCACAGGTATCTTTAATTTAAAAATGATAAATTCTAATTAAAACAAAATTAACATTACTTTATTTATTTGTAATAAAACAAATTAAGTTTCTTATAATAATAGTTGTAAATTGATTTTCTGTCGTTTGTAAATAAAAAATCAACCTGTAGTAATCCTAGAGCCCAAGGTTCCCTACAGGGGACCTTAGAATTTAAAGTCTACTTATGACCAGTGATTTCAACAGATTCTCATGATTTGCAATTTATTAAATTAAAAAAAACATTGAATAAATGATTTATTTAGCCATAATAATGAAAAGTGCAGACCTATTCCCAGAAAGGGACTTTTTTTTAATACAACAACAACTTCAAAACCGCCTAACACAGTTATTTTTAAACCTGGGTGATTATAACTTTGCAGTAAAATAAATTGATTCCTCTTGTAACCAAAGAGGTAGAAAACCTAGACATCACCTTCTTGTGGAACTTTTAAAAAAATATAAAAATGTGGTCACCTGCAGGGGACCTTGGGCGTTGAAGGGTTAATTGGGATCTTGTTGATTTACGTCAATTTTATATCTATAATTAATTGTTCTTTTGATGGTGATTATTTTTAAATATTTTTATTTTGAAGAGAAAAGATTTGTCCTGACCGGGATTCACCGGGTTCGACAAGTCTGCCGCATCTCCAGCACGGTGCTCTTCCATCTAAGCTACCAGGCCAGACAAATTCTTTCTCCTCAAAATAAAAATATTTAAATAATCACCATCAAATACAAATAAATAAAAAATATGTTGAAGAAATTGGTCCGGGTAGAGGTCACTGAATGAAATTTTCAAGTAATTTGAGAAAATCTTTATTGATAGCCAACGTTTCGACCTACGCTGTAGGTCTTCTTCAGGGCTATATGCAAAATACAGACAGTATAAGAAAACGGTACAAATATATTAAAAACATTTTAAATATAGATAAACCAAAAGAAGGTGAATACAGGCAAAAAAAAATTGATAAAGATGTACAGTAAGGTAATTATGAAGGTTAAAATGTATAAGTGTATACTATAAACTACTAAGTGCCAAAAGGTAGTAACCCACATCATGAAGAAAATAATAATAAAACAGAAAGTGTTGACAGTTAAAAAAATTAAGGTATTACAGATAAAAAGTAAAAACTGAATATACAATAGGAATGTGAAATGATATAGGTAAATTAGAAAGTGATAAGAATTACGCACTAAAAATTATAGGTAATAAAAAAAGGAAGAAATAAAAATTGTAAAATTATAAAAATCTAGAAACGAATTATATAAAATAAAATGAAAATGAAAATAAAAAATATTTTAGAAAATACAGTATTAATATTGATAGGTAGAAAATACTTTATACTAGTGTAAAGAATATTAATTGCATACGAGAATGTAAGAAGAGACTTTATATAAGTGTAAAATATCAATTGTATAAAAGTAGGTATGTTTTAAGTAAAGTAAGTGATAATACAATCAGGCTATATTGGACTAAAATACATATAATAAACGGCAAGGATATGGTATTTATGATATTATGATATATATTGATGATATTTAGGGTGGATATAGATAACTAAACAAATAAACGCCTTACAGTAATAGTGAGCTTGGAAGTAGTGATAATAACGGTAAATTGAGTATAGTACAGTTTTAGGTTATGAGAGAAAGAAATTAAAATGAAATGGAGGAAGGAGGGTGAGTAAATAGTGCAAAACATAAATGCATAACAATAATAATAGTGCATAACAATTATCATCAATATAAATAAAAAATAATTTATAAATTATTATCATTATTTTATTTTGAATTTCACCGTTTATGCCGAATAAATACACCAAACCGGACCAAAGTCAAGGGTATGGTTCATACATGTATAATTAATTAGGAATGTTGAGGAATTTTCTGAGGATGGTGGCAGTTCTCAGCATAACCACTTTCTGCATTTCCGGAAGTTACCAGCTAGTTTCGAGCACCTTCCTAGATTTGATTGTTTCCTCAGGAATCAAACGGTAATACTTCAACTTCCACCAATCAGTAAAGATGTCTTAATTACTTCTTTGTATTTACGATTTTATTTCGCTTAACGTTTTAAAAACATTATCCCCAACTTCGATGATGGTGATTTTTTTGTCTATGAGCAGTATATGAGGTCTGCTTTGGGGGATATTATGATCAGTCATCATAGCTTGATCCCAGTATAATTTGATGTCTCCTTTTTCTGATATTGGCTGTGGCTGATATCTGTAAAATGGCTGATGACTATCTATGGGCATTATCGTGGCCCATTATGTATTGTTATTATTATTATCACTTTATAATCATTATTAATAATATATGAAGAGGAAAATAGTTGATTGGAAGATTTACTAGAGGATGGAAGTAGTTGGGGGTGCAGTCATAAATAACATCAAATAAGTGAAGAATAAAAAATAAGTCTTCACTTATTTGGTGTTGTTCACGCTAATAAATCTGTTCAAACTTAGAACGCTAGGTGTCAGTCTGTATAGTGCTGACATCTGCCCTCAATTTCTATAACTAATAGGGCTAATGTTTCTCTTAGAGCGTATTATCGCATCCCCTCTACTTTTTTAAACTTTAGTGTGTAATGTGCGCGTCTGCCGACATTATTGGCTGCCTGATTGTATCCATTTTTGAGGAGAGGAATTGTATTTATCAAGATTGTAATACTGACGCCTATTTGTGCTTCCAAACTATAGTAAAATACAGTCCATGTTAAAAGATTCCTACCACGAGGTAAGTGCCCTGAATTTTGCGTTTATCTTGGCCAAGTTAAACATTGGGAATTTGGGGCCACTTTTGGGGGAACGCCGGTGGAGTGGTGTACTACGCTGTCTGTAAGTTATTTTTTTAATATATTTTATGTATATTTTTTTTTTATATATATATCTTTTGTTGTCGCTGCCGAACCAGCGCAAACGCCGCTACATGAACCCAAATTTTGGTCCTCCGGGCCGGATATTAATTAGAATATTTAATTAAATCTATTAAATACATTTATCTTTGTTATTCATTGCGAGTTATTTCATGCACTATATATATATAGTACACTATAAAATATATAATATTTTTTCTAATTCCTATTTAATTTTAAATAAATCTTTTTCTGCATTATTTTTTTAACTCTTAAATAAAAATGTCTGAACAAGAAACTATTGAAAAATTAACAATTTTAAGCAGCAAACGAGCTGATATTTTTGCTAATGTAACTCGAATATACGATGTGATTAAAACTTTAACGGTTAATGATCTTTCTAAAATAAAATGTTACACAGCTAGGGTTACTAAATTTGAGGAAAAATTCGAAGATATTCAGAATAATATTCAAGAGTTGAATTTTTTGCTTCCTGATGCAAAGAGAATTGATTCCGCTCAAACTCAAAGTTCATTTCTAGACGTTGTTGTTGGCATAGAAAGTATCCTAAGGGATTTTGAAGCTCAAAGAGAATTATCTTCTTCACAAACAATGCCTTCAGTTGCACCTTTAGTGCACCCATCAGCCGCCTTTATGCTTCCTAAAGTGCCGATTCCTACCTTTTCTGGTAAAATAGAGGACTGGCCTGAATTTATTTCTTTGTTTGATTCTCTTGTTCATAATAACAGATCGTTACAAAATTCTCACAAATTTCAGTACTTAAAATCTTCTATTAAAGGAGATGCATTAGCTATTATTTCTGGGTTTCAATTGACTAGTGAAAATTATGAATTAGCATACAACGCGTTAACTGATAGATTTCAAAATAAAAGGCGTTTAGCTGCCATGTATTTGAATAAAATTTTAAATTTTAAACCTATTCCGTCATCTTCATTGTCGAATTTAAAAGCTATGTTGAATACTTTTAATACATCTGTAAATGCAATTAAAGCTATAGCATTAGAAGATTTGTCAGATTTCATACTTTTTTCTATTACTTGGAGAAATTTAGATGCTTCCTCAAAGCGAACTTTTGAAAATAAACATAGTTCAGATAGTATTCCCTCTTATCAACAACTTATCGATTTTATTACTCAACAGGTAAGAATGTTAGAGTTGAATGAACCTTCGGACAAATCAACACGTATTAATAGTAATAATAATTTCATTCAGAAAAATTCTAAAACTCAAATGTTAATGGTAGAGTCGAATACTCCTACCCCTCACCCTGTTTCCAAACACCCCTCACCTACTGTTAAGCGCATTAAATGTCCTAATTGTAGTGAATCTCATTTATTAAGCAATTGTTCTAAATTCATTCAGTCTTCCATTGATGATAAATATAAATTCTTAAGAGAGTCTAAACGTTGTTTTAACTGCCGCCATTCACGAATCCAATGTACATCTACAAATGTCTGTAGAATTTGTAGACAAAAACATCATTCTACATTGCATCCTGCCGCCTCTAATACAACTCCTGCCGCCTCCAATACTACGTCTGCCGCCTCCAATACTACTTCTGCCGCCTCTTCCGCCTCCATTGATAAAAATAAGAATAATTCTGCCGCCGTCACTGCTGCCTCTGGTTCTTCTGAGGTACAAGAATTTTCATGTGCCTTCACAGAAACTGCATCCAATCTTAAAAACTCTAATGTTGCTCCTTGCTTCCAACAAGTGCTGTTAGGAACAGCTAAAGTTTTAATTGAAGATTATAAAAGAAATTTGCGTCCTATTCGTGTCGTATTAGATCCTGGCTCACAAGTCTCAGCTATAACTCAATTTTGCGCCCAAAAATTAGGTTTGAAAATACAACCTGTTGTCTGTTCGGTTTCCGGTATTGGGCAAGTTAATACACAACCTGTAGGTTTTGTTGACTGTTTTATTCAGTCTCCAATTTCGATTCATAAATTCCATCTCAAAGCTTTAGTCTTATCACAAATTTCGAATTCGCTTCCTTCGATTCCTGTTTCTGATGAAACAATTAATAAGTTTAAACATCTTAATCTAGCAGATGACACTTTTCATATTCCTTCAGAAATTCACATGCTCCTTGGAGCTGATATTTACCCCGATATTTTAGTTCAAACATCTGAATCCCCTATTCAAGGTTATCCTTCTGCTATATCATCGTGTTTTGGTTGGGTAATAGTAGGTCCTACTAGTGCCGCCTCTTATAACTTAAGTAATGAAATATTACTCACAACTCATTCATTAGCAGATGTGATGAAGCGCTTTTGGGAGATTGAAGATTTTAGTACTAATATACCGATTGACCCCCTCGATAAAATAGTTGAAGATCACTTCTCATCAACTCATTATAGAGATTCCAGCGGCCGATATTTTGTTTCCTTACCTTTCAAACCGGATGCTAGCCCTTTAGAATGTAATAATAATAAGTCTAAACAATCTGTAATTAAATTAGAATCCAGATTAAGAAAATCTGACCAGTATGAATCTTATTTAGAATTTATGAATGAATATGTCTCTCTTGGGCATATGTCTCCTGCACCTACCCCCTCTTCATATGTAATTCCACATCATGTGGTTAGTAAAATATCCAATGGTAAAAACAAGATAAGGGTTGTTTTTAATGCGTCAGATCCCGATTCCTCTGGTCTATCGTTAAATGATCGCCTCCTCCCAGGCCCCAAATTACAAAGAGATATTACTGATGTTCTCATGGCATTCCGTCTCCATCGTGTAGCTCTATGTTCTGACATAGAAAAAATGTACCGCCAAGTAATGGTGTGTCCTGCCGATCGATGTTACCAACATATTTATTGGCACCCCTCTATTGAATCGGAATTAATTGATTTCGAATTAAATACTGTCACATATGGTGTCACACCTTCCGCCTTTTTAGCTATAAGAGTTCTACATCAGCTTGTCCAAGATGAAGGCTCTTACTTTCCAGAAGCTTCCGATACTATTCTGCGTAGTACTTATGTTGATGACATCATAAGCGGAGCTGATGATGTTGATTCAGCACTTTCTTTACGTCATCAATTGGCAGAACTTTTAAAAAGGGGAGGTTTCTCTCTAAGTAAATTTTCTAGTAGCCATAATAGCGTCTTAAAAGGGTTGTCATCTGAGCGTATAGAAACCAAATTCGATTTTTCAAAAGATGAGAGCGTTGTTAAAATATTAGGGCAAACCTGGGACCCCGCTACTGATTCCTTTATGTTTTTTGTCTCTCCGTTTGATTGTAAATTTACCAAACGCAATATACTATCTTATATTGCTCGTATTTTTGACCCCATTGGTTTTCTTGCTCCCGTCATTATGAATTTAAAACAAATTATGCAGAATCTGTGGTTAGCTAAAGTTGATTGGGACGACCCTATACCATCTGCTATAGAGAATGATTGGTGTCGAGTTAATCAAAAGCTGCCTGATATATCAACTTTAAAAATACATCGTCCTGTTTCAGATGAAAAAGTTGTCTCCTACTCTCTAGCTGGGTTTTGTGATGCCTCCGAAAAGGGATATGCTGCCGCCGTGTATATTTGCTCCCATACCCTCCAGGGTAATTTTAGCGTCCTTTAGAAGGCGAAAACTAAGCTCGCCCCCCTTAAAACTACTACTATACCTCGTCTCGAGCTCTGTGGAGCTCTGTTATTGAGCGAATTAATTAAGTCTGCTTCTCAAATAAAATTATCCGCTCCCTTAAATAAAATTCAATTGTTTACTGATTCCACTATAGTGTTGTTTTGGTTGCTGACTCCACCTCATTTGTTAAAAACATATGTAGCCAATCGTGTTGTAAAAATTTCTGAAAATGTTCGAGATTGTGTTTGGTCTCATATTGCATCTAACTTGAATCCTGCCGATATGGCCTCTCGTGGCGTTATGCCTGATGAGTTTCTTCAGTCTTCTACTAAAAAATTATGGTTTAATGGTGCTCCATTTCTCACTCTAGATTCCGCTCAATGGCCTAACGCATTTAATGAAGAGTATGAAATTTCATCTCTTCCTGAAGTAAAATCTCTTGTTACTGTCTATCCTGGTAACCCTCTCACAGAGTGTATCGAGCGTTATTCAACGTTCAATAAGGCCAAAAGAGTTTTTGCATATGTTTTACGCTTTATAAAAAATTCTAGATCACATAAGTTAAATTCAACGCCTCTTCAAGGCTATCTCACTTCTGAAGAATTAGATGCAGCTGAACATAAATTAATTTTCATCACTCAATCTCATTATTTTCAGAATGAAATCACTTTATTAAAGGATAAAAACCAGGTTCCTAAGAATTTAGTTTCCCTTACTCCTTATCTCGACCCCCAGGGGTTCCTCAGGGTGGGCGGAAGGCTCTCCTTTTCTTCTTTGGGTGAAGCAGCCAAACATCCAATTTTGCTTCCCAAAACAGCTCACTCATCTAAGTTATTATGTAAACACTTTCATATCAAATCACTTCGTTCTGGACCCAATACTGTTCAGGCCCTATTGCGCACAAAATATTGGATTTTGTCTGTTCGTGGTCTTTTGCGTCGAATTATAAAACAATGTCAAACTTGTTATCGTTTCCGTGCGAAACCGTTTCAGCCCCAAATGGCTTCATTACACGCCTCCAGAGTCCAACCAAGTCGCCCCTTTGCTTCTACAGGCGTTGATTTTGCCGGCCCCTTCTCTGTTAAATCGGGCAAACCACGCATTACTAAAGGATATCTCTGTTTGTTTATCTGCATGTCTACTAAGGCAGTTCACCTGGAATTCGCCTCAGAGTTATCTACTGAATCCTTCATTGCAGCTTTAGAACGTTTTATTGCGCGTAGAGGCCTCCCAATTGAAATACTTTCCGATAGAGGACGAAACTTTATTGGCGCTTCTCGTCAGTTAGACCAAGTGTATAACTTTCTGAAAGAAAATGACTCCAATATAGGTAATTTTTGTGCCCAAAAACAAATAATGTGGAAATTCAACCCCCCATACGCCCCCACTTTGGCGGTCTATGGGAGGCAGGTGTGAAATCGGCAAAAAATTTACTCATAAGATTAATTGGTTACACTCCTCAATCGTTTGAAGATTATTCTACGCTCTTTGCTCGCATAGAAGCAGTTCTGAATAGCCGCCCTCTCTGTCCCCTGTCTAATGACCCCAGCGAAGCTGTTAATTATCTCAGTCCAGGACACTTCTTAATTGGTTCACCCTTAATTTCTCTTCCTGAAATTCCAATTTCACCTTCAGTGAATATTCGCTGCCATTGGCAACAAGTGCGTCAGAAATTACAGTTTTTCTGGGATAAATGGACAAAAGAGTATTTGAACACTCTGATTCAAAGAAAAAAGTGGACGTATAGTAGTGTTCTACCTAAGGAAGGCGATATTGTATGTATAAAGGGTGTCAAGACCTCTCCTCTAGAATGGCCTATAGGTCGTATAGAGAAGCTGTTTCCTGGTCCTGATGAGGTGCCTAGAGTTGCTTCTGTAAGAACTAACGCTTCTAAGTTGCTGACAAGAGCTGTTAGCAACTTAATACCGTTACTACTTGATTAGTAAAGTTTACCTTCTCTCTTTTTTGTAAATAGTCATTTGTTTTCTTTTGAAGTTGTAAGTGTTTCCTTTAATTTTGTTCTACAACTGAGAACTTTTAATTTTCAAAAAATTATTATAATTTTTGGTGGGCGGTTATGTTCACGCTAATAAATCTGTTCAAACTTAGAACGCTAGGTGTCAGTCTGTATAGTGCTGACATCTGCCCTCAATTTCTATAACTAATAGGGCTAATGTTTCTCTTAGAGCGTATTATCGCATCCCCTCTACTTTTTTAAACTTTAGTGTGTAATGTGCGCGTCTGCCGACATTATTGGCTGCCAGATTGAATCCATTTTTGAAGAGAAGAATTGTATTTATCAAGATTGTAATACTGACGCCTATTTGTGCTTCCAAACTATAGTAAAATACAGTCCATGTTAAAAGATTCCTACCACGAGGTAAGTGCCCTGAATTTTGCGTTTATCTTGGCCAGGTTAAACATTGGGAATTTGGGGCCACTTTTGGGGGAACGCTGCTGGAGTGGTGTACTACGCTGTCTGTAAGTTATTTTTAATATATTTTATGTATATTTTTTTTATATATATATCTTTTGTTGTCGCTGCCGAACCAGCGCAAACGCCGCCACAGGTGTTATTTATGACTGTACCCCTCCCCTCAACTATTTCCACCTCTATTAATAACATAACTTGTACATAAGAACAGCTGTTTGTTATTTAATGTATGTGTGTTTGATTAATTGCTTGTATCTTTTATATTATATATTATGTTATTAAAATTATTATTACACATTTTGATTACTAAATTTTAATATGCTCGAATTTGCTTATTCGCAGTTCTAAAATCAGCCCGCTGCTATCACCAGCTTCTAAAAAGACCAAAAACTTCGGCAGAACGGCAGCGAGAGTACAGACTTCGACAAAAACAGAAAATATTGACCGATGCTGAAAAGGAAAAACAAAAAATAAATCAACAGATAAAAAATATGAAACGGCGACTATCTAGACAACAAAAACGAAACGAAAAGAATAAAATTAAGTCAGCCAAGAAATCGAATGCAGAATATCAGCGAGAATATAAAAATAAGCAAGCCAAGAAATCGAATGCAGAATATCAGCGAGAATATAGGTTGAGGAAAAAACAAAAATATCAGTGCAGAGTTGAACTCTGGACTCACTGAAATTATACTACCGCATGAAGCGGAATCTTCAGGGATCTGGCACCAGTAACTACGACACAATCATCACAATTAAGTCCAGATGCAGGAACTATAATGTAAGGATTTTCTCCATGGGGGATTGTTAGTTTATACAGAAGGGGAATCAAAGTGGGGAACTGATATAAACAGAAATATTACCATGAACTTCAGTTCATACTTGGCGAAGATTTCAATATTGATTTTAATAAAGATAAAAGTTTTATCTTGAAATACGTACAATTTTTGAAAAATGAAAGTAATTTAGACTATGTTTCTGGCAGATTACTCAGGACGACGAGATATGGTACAACTATTGAAGCAATGCTTTCACGATTCATATCCCATGTAACGTCTGACGTATATATATATATATATATATATATATATATATATATATATATATTGTATTTTAGTTAGCACTAATCTATTGTCGCAGTATTTAATAATGATGATAATACTATTCACGGCAAGGGCGGATCCAGGATTTTTTTCTGGGGGGCACAATGGGAAGAGGAGAAAAAAAAATCAACAATAACTTACGAATTAACTTGTATCTATAGAAAGACGTTTATTAAAATATTAAAACAATAGTTTCACTTATGTTCTTTCTGTTATTTTAACCCTTTAGCGACCGAATACGGCCGGGCCAGAGCGGGCTGGCTGGACCGAGTGGTAGAAAAGTCAACTGTGCCCGCTGAACCGATTACTTTTGGACTCAGAAATCATGTTTTTTTTATTTAATTCCTTATAGTTTCCCATCATCCTTTTTGACCCGGACTTGGAATGGTGAATGGACTGGCACTGGTGAATTTAAAAACACATTTTTTAAAAATATTTTTTTTAATTACTGTAAATTAATTTTAATGATTTACAAAATTATACAATTATATACTTTATTTTTATAAATGTCTATATACAAATTTACACAATTAAAAATTCTTTTGAGTGTGATAAATTCCGAAACACAGCACCGCACACAAACACGTATCGCAGTCCTTGCAGTAGTATTTCGTCTGCGACCTTCTCTGTTTTTTTCTGCATACCACACAAATCCTAGTTTTCTCCAATAAACTTGGAAAATGTCGTTGGATTAATCTTGACGGGTTATCTGATTTTTTCCCACCTCCAATCTTTTTTTTGATCTCCAACAACTCCTCTTCTGTATATAATTTTTTGGACATTTTAAAATCAAAAGCACAGTACGAAGCCAGAATATAGACTGAGGGGACCTATAAGACTAGGTTTGCAGTTGATTTTTCTAGTTTTTTGGGTTGATGCAGGTAGAAAAGGGTTGTTGTAGGTAGGAGACACTTAACAAAAAATAATATAGCCAAAAGTAAATTCGTACGACATCTATTGTCAAGAAAAAGTACTTCAGCTTGTCATGCGGACACCTAGATGGCTTTAGGAACTAAACTACTATTCTAGCTGACGGTCTAGAAACGCCAGAGAAGTAAAACTATTATAATAGTCCATGGTCCGTGGAGCCCACCTGACACCGGACTATTATAATAGTCCACGGTCCCCACGGCACGGCGCGCTCGGACTATTATAGTAGTTCACGGTCGCTAAAGGGTTAACAACTGTGATCTTGTGATTTTCCTTTAATTATGTACTATAAGATTCTCCACAGTACACAAAAAACTGTCTGGGAGGTATGTCCCCCCATGCCTCCTGCTGTATTCGCTCCTGATTCACGGACTAAATACTGGTCAAAATCATGTTCATGGTAGAACAAACGAATCTTCTCAAGAATGATTTATATAAAAACAGTCTCAACAGTTGTTAAAATAACAGAAAGAACATAAGTGAAACTATTGTTTTGATATCCTACTAATATTATAAATGCGAAAGTTTGTCTCTCTTTCACGCAAAAACTACTGAACAGATTGTGATGAAACTTTAGAGTAATATAGGTTATACATCAGAATAACACATAGGCTACAGCAAGGGCAGATTTTGGCGGGGCACGGGAGCACATGCCAGATAGTTTTTTGTGTTCTGTGGAGAATTCATTATAGTGCATAATTAAAGGCAAATCAGGAACTTAGCATCTTGAAATTTGCAGATAGGTTCTTTGTATAATTTAAGAAAGAAATTTTGATAATTCCACCCTCAAGGGTTTCCCCCTTAATATAATAGGGGTTCAAAGATTGTATGGAATCTGTCAGTTTTAAAGTTAGACATCTGAAATTTTGAATGTACGAGTAACGAGTAAAAAAAAATCAGTAAAATAGGTTATACATCATAGGCTACATGAAGGGCACATTTATGTGGGGTCACGTGGGCATGCCTCCCCCCTTATAGTACAAAATTAAAGACAAATCAGAAACTTAGCCTCTTGAAATTTGTAGATAGGTTGTTTGTATAGTTTAAGAAAGAAATTTGGATAATTCCACCCCAAGGGTTTCCCTTTTAATATAATGGGGGTTCAAAGGTTGTAGAGAATCCGTCAGTTTTGAAGTTAGACATCTGAAATTATGGATGTACGAGTAACTTATATTTAAAAAAAATAATTAAATTATTTATTTAAAATGATCTTTCACGAAACTTTATGTGGCAGACCAAATTCCAAGCGAGCGAAGCCGCGGGCAAAAGCTAGTATCAAATATTTGAATAAGGGAAAATCTTCTATTACCATGTTTAAAGTTTTGTATATTGAGCTAGCAATACCATTACCAGCTCGGTGTATCTCTCATCAATTAGATTTTGCTCTAATATAATTGAACCGTCCAAACTTCTTGATCCTCTTCAATCAGGCTTTCATCCCGGTTTCTCTACACAACCTGCCCTCCCCAAAACCCCCGCTGACATACATACAGCCATGGACAACAAACAACTAACTGTGCTAATCCTACTTGACTTTTCTAAAGCTTTCGATTCCTTCGGACCAATCTATCTTTTCTTCTTCTTCTTTTAATGGCGCGACAGATGCTTAAAGCGATCCTTGGCCTGCTCAATCTCCAAGCTCCATCTGCTTCGGTCCTGCGCATGTATGGAACTTATTTCTTGTGAGTTCTTTCTCCTCCCATTCTCAGCAGGTGGCCCAGCCACTTCATCCTCTGTAACCGGGCGAAAGAGGAGATCGTCATGTCATCATACCTTTCATATAACTCTCTGTTTTTCCTTAAGCGCCATACACTGTTTTCCTGGACGGGCCCTACGATGCGTCTGAGGATACGCCTTTCGAATCTATCCACCAGATGTGCATCCTTCTTGTTTAGGGTCCATGTCTCGCAAGCATATGTCACTATTGGCCGAATCAGCGATTTATAGAGAGTGATCTTGGTTTTGAGGTCGACATTTTTGCTTTTCAGCAAACTGGTAATAGCAAAGTAGGCCCGATTCCCAGCCAGTACTCTTCTTGTGATTTCTTCTTGTTTAATCTATCTTTTACTAAACTAAAATCATTTTCTTATAATGCAATTGGGAAAAACCACAATGCAAAGCCTTATGTTTCAAAAAATACACCTACTTACCAGTCGACGTTTCGCCTATTCAGGCATTATCAAGACACCAAAATCAAAAAGGGGTTATGTGAATCGCATCTCGAAGAAAAAAGTGCAATACATCCCAACGATCAACAGCCCAAACAGGCTCCAAACATGAGACAGCACCCTACCACCAAGACGTTCAACATATAAATAGAGTTATATGTTGAACGTCTTGGTGGTAGGGTGCTGTCTCATGTTTGGAGCCTGTTTGGGCTGTTGATCGTTGGGATGTATTGCACTTTTTTCTTCGAGATGCGATTCACATAACCCCTTTTTGATTTTGGTGTCTTGATAATGCCTGAATAGGCGAAACGTCGACTGGTAAGTAGGTGTATTTTTTGAAACATAAGGCTTTGCATTGTGGTTTTTCCCAATTGCATTATAATAAATAATAGTGTTTCTTTTTGAGTTTTTGGCTCTATTTTAGTAAAATCATTTTCCTTTTCCAACAGTTCTATTTTGTGGTTCCAACCTTTCCTCTCTGACAGTTCTCAAGCAGTTTCCGTACCTAGTCAACCCCCTTTCCTATTTCCTCTTGTTATTCTAAAGAACTTAGTTCCAGAATAAAGTCATTTTTCTATTCTATAATATTATATATAAATGTATAATGCATACTCGTATAGTTAAATCTCATATTACAGGGCAATTCGGTTTATGCTAGGGAATTGCCTTTTGGGGCTTGGAATTTTTTCTTTCCTCCAGGAAGTTTTGTCTTTTTGAATTCCTCCAAAATTAGGTTGTTAAAATTTAATTTATTAGTTATTAAAACATCATTAATACGAAAGAGATTTAGTTAAATCGGCCCGTTATTTACAAATGTATTGCTAAATGAACAAATCTTTGTTAAACACGTTTTTCCAGAAAAAAAACATTGACCAATGCACTGGGTCATAGGCATAAGGAGGGGGAGGTTATTGGGGATGTAACCCTCCCATTACAGAAGTAGGGGTCAATAATGCCAAAAACACAACAAAGAAAGTGCAAACACAATTATTTTAATGAATAAAAGGGACGCTAAAATGACAAACCAAAACGTAATATTGTTTATTTACAATTAATTATATTATTATAGCGGCAGTAGTGGCATCTAGCGGCAACAATAAGATCGAAAATGTGAGAAGAACAGTTTAGACAATGCTTAGAATCTAGAAGTAAAGTCTGGATGGGTCTAGAAAGTTCCCTATGTAATTAACTATAGTAAGTTATAGTAACCGATAAATAGGGTTACTTGTATTTAAAAGCTATTTCTTGATTGCCCTTCCAAAAATAACATTTATAACTTTCAAAATAACATTTATAAAAAATTATAATAAATTTATTTATATAAAGAGACATCTTTTTTGAAGGGGATAATATGTTGGAGTGGTTGACTGGTGGGGGTTAACCCCTCTATGAGTCAACTCTAGTTACGCCAATGCACTGTGTCGAAGATAAGCAGAGGGGAATTGTAATTTGTATCCGTTTAGCATAAGATTGTGAAAATTTAGAAGAGTTCTAATTTATTTTTCAATCAATTGCTATTTTCATTGTTTACATTTTTAGAATTATATTCATGCTTAGTGGGAATGGGGTAGCTAAGTCCTTAGAGCGGTGAGTTCTGTGCTGAAGGCCTAGGGTTCATATCCAGCTGAGACTAATAGTTTATTTAATCTCTTAACAGCCACAGATGGATCCTGTGGGATCTGCAGATCCTTCTGTGGCTCATCCAACCTCTACAAACTGGGTATCCTTAATTGAAAGAGAAAAGTTGATCTAGGGCAAATCACCTCCCTGCACAACCATTGCACCCTAAACCATATAGGGTACTTTCCAATCTAACAACAACCTACCCCAGCACGCTCCTCTGGCACTTACCTCAACTATTTGCAGCCTGTCAGGATATGATGCCTGAAATATATTTGAAATAGTAAACAGACAAGAGGATTGTTAGGAAATGAAATAGGAGATGATATACAGCTAAAATATGATTTTTTTTTTGTATTTCTTTTATTTTTAGCTATTTTTCTTTTAAAGAGAAATAGCTAAAAATAAAAGAAATACAAAAAAAAAATCATATTTTAGCTGTATATCATATTTTCTCTTTAAATTTAAAATATATAAACTACTGAATAAATAAAAAGATAAAAAATAACATTTATTATAAACAAAATTCATTAAAAATAACAATATCACATCAAAATGGTGTCGTATATACAGAACAATCAAAACAATTAACCAAAAAACATCACATTGTAGTTAAATATAATTATTTATGTTTAATATTTAAAATAGAAAATAAATAATAAAATATTATAAAACATTTATTATAAACAATATTGATTAAATACAATATGACGTTCCGCTCCTGTAGAAATACCACAGCTGACTTTTCATCAATCACCTCGCGAAAAATCTTCATCAAATTCCAACTCATATTGTATAATTAACATGAAAACAAATAAACGTCCACTAGACACAAACAATAACAAAGGACTAAGGAAGGTTTCGCTAACAGTAGCAGGTAGTTAACGAAAGTGACACTTGGGGCGCTGGGGTAGGTCGTCGTTAGATTGGAAAAGTACCTGTATAATTTTCTAGATTTTCTTTGGCACATGTATTTTAATACAACAAGAAAAACGCTGAACAATTTTGGTACTAGTATGTTTTAGGGTCTGTTGACATCAGCGCGCTCAGGTGTCACTTACCTCAACTATTTGGACCCTTTCAGGTTATGGTGCCTACAATTTATTTCAAATAGACCTGGGTCGATAGATCATTCCTGGTGATCGAGTCAAAATGATTCGATCATTTCAAACCTTTCGATCATTCGGGTCTCAGAGTGAGACCCCATGGGCTGAACTGCTACTTTTCAGTAACAGCTCCAACGGTTACTGTGATTTTTGTTACTTGTGATTTCTTAACTGCTACTTTTCAGTAACAGCTCCAACCGTTACTGTGATTTTTGTTACTTGCGATTTCTTAACTTCTACTGACTGCGATTCGTGATTCTGTCGAAAAGCCACCAACAGTGATTGCGCCGGCGTACTTTTAATAATTACAAACCTTAAATAATCAGCTGATGTAACAAAATAGAAAAATATTTGAATTTATAAAAATTAAAAAAAAATGTTAAATTAACCCGTTTACGGCCGCTGATGCGAATACTCAACATTAATTCAACAATTTTTTTAAATTCAAATATTTTTCTATTTTGTTATATCAGCTTATTGTTTAAGGTTTGTAATTATTAAAAATAATTTTTTAATAAATTTTGTGTTTTTTTAACCCATTGAAAAATAATAGTATAGTAGGTTATATTCAACACTATTGAGTACTAAGATTTAAATGTTAAATTCAGCCAAATAAGGGTTGCTACAATTAAATTATCAGATTCCTTGTATAAAACATTGTTTATTTTAATTGTTGGGATGAATTTTTTGTATTAAATTCAAATACTGCTTTTAGAATAGTCGATTTACTTTAATAATATGTAAAGGAGATGGTTGGGGGGTGCAGTCAATAAGAACACCGAATAAGTGAAATACTTATATTATGTGCCGACGTTTCGACCTACAGTGTAGGTCATCTTCAGGGCTAACAGAGAAACAAACAGAACAAAAATGTAAAAACATCAAAGTTGTACAGTAACAATACTAGTGACAAATAATGTAGAAAAATACAAAGTGGCAGATATGAAAATAGAAGATAAAGAATATTAAAAAGGAGTCAGATTATAATAAAATAAAGATATAGACAGATTTAAAAATTACTGATAATGAAAAGGCATTAAACTAGTGGTAGATATAATAAAAATCAGATAAAGACAAATATAACAAAATTATTGAAATAGTGACAGATAAAATTATAGAAAATGTGATAGAATATAATAAAATTAAGATAAAGACAGATATAACAAAGATATTGATAATGGAAAGAAAATGAAAATAATGGCAGATATAATAAAGTAAGACAGATTTAATAAAATTAAAGAAAATGAGCAGGAATGATAAATAATAAATAACGCAAATAAAATAAAAATAGAAAATAAATGTACAGAATGGATAGTACAGTACAATATAATAATATAAAGAAAAATCAAAAGGAGGAGTTAAACAAAAGAACAAAACGAGGATATTTACATATAAAGAAAGGTTGGAATATGAATAATACAGAAAAACTAGTAAAATAAAGGTGTAAAATGTATGATGACGGACTTAATGATGTTACCAAATTACAGAAAAGTATGGAAATATATGTACAATAACAACTGTGAGTAATAGAAAAACTATTGTACAATAACACCAGTGTACAATGACTGTTTTGAAAATATAGTAGATAGGAATAGAATATGAAAAGATAAAATAGGTGAAAACGCTAGTACAGTAACAATAGTTTACAATGTATGTATGAAAAAATTAGATGGGATTAATGAATTAGAAAAATAAAATAGGTGTATAAAAATATGAACACATGATTACCAACATATGATGGATGCCAAAATGATAAGGGGAAAAAATAAGACTTTCCGGCCACTAGATTCCGCCCCCATCTCTCCCCTCGTTCTCAACGGTCAAATTGGCACAGTACACTCTAGCCGCGATCTGTAACGGTCACGCTTCCCATCATTCGGTAGGTCTCCTCTTCATCTCTTCTTTTTATTTATTTTAAACTTTTCTCTTTATCCTTTCTACATTTTTAATTTTCTTATTTTTTCCCCTTATCATTTTGGCATCCATCATATGTTGGTAATCATGTGTTCATATTTTTATACACCTATTTTATTTTTCTAATTCATTAATCCCATCTAATTTTTTCATACATACATTGTAAACTATTGTTACTGTACTAGCGTTTTCACCTATTTTATCTTTTCATATTCTATTCCTATCTACTATATTTTCAAAACAGTCATTGTACACTGGTGTTATTGTACAATAGTTTTTCTATTACTCACAGTTGTTATTGTACATATATTTCCATACTTTTCTGTAATTTGGTAACATCATTAAGTCCGTCATCATACATTTTACACCTTTATTTTACTAGTTTTTCTGTATTATTCATATTCCAACCTTTCTTTATATGTAAATATCCTCGTTTTGTTCTTTTGTTTAACTCCTCCTTTTGATTTTTCTTTATATTATTATATTGTACTGTACTATCCATTCTGTACATTTATTTTCTATTTTTATTTTATTTGCGTTATTTATTATTTATCATTCCTGCTCATTTTCTTTAATTTTATTAAATCTGTCTTACTTTATTATATCTGCCATTATTTTCATTTTCTTTCCATTATCAATATCTTTGTTATATCTGTCTTTATCTTAATTTTATTATATTCTATCACATTTTCTATAATTTTATCTGTCACTATTTCAATAATTTTGTTATATTTGTCTTTATCTGATTTTTATTATATCTACCACTAGTTTAATGCCTTTTCATTATCAGTAATTTTTAAATCTGTCTATATCTTTATTTTATTATAATCTGACTCCTTTTTAATATTCTTTATCTTCTATTTTCATATCTGCCACTTTGTATTTTTCTACATTATTTGTCACTAGTATTGTTACTGTACAACTTTGATGTTTTTACATTTTTGTTCTGTTTGTTTCTCTGTTAGCCCTGAAGATGACCTACACTGTAGGTCGAAACGTCGGCACATAATATAAGTATTTCACTTATTCGGTGTTCTTATTGACTGCACCCCCCAACCATCTCCTTTACATAAGATCATCCAGTCAACCATTTTCAACTCATACATACTTTAATAATAATTGGCCATTCCTATGAAGTTTTTACAAAGAAGACAGGACCATGAATTTTCATCTTCCCCATCTGTCTAATGAAGACGTACTCATGCATGTGCTATGTTTCTTCTCTTAAATATATTTTGAATATATTTGATTGATATTTGGGATGCCTGAGTATCATTTAGAATGATTACTCAAATTATTACTTCTATGCCTTAGTCTTAATTGAATTCTTTTCCAGAGGTCTGTTCTTGTGTTCATTCAATTTCATCCCAGCAATTAAAATAAACAATGTTTTAAACAAGGAATCTGATAATTTAATTGTAGCAACCCTTATTTGGCTGAATTTAACATTTAAATCTTAGTACTCAATAGTGTTGAAATATAACCTAATATACTATTATTTTTCAATGGGTTAAAAAAACACAAAATTTATTTTAAAAAATATTTTTAATAATTACAAACCTTAAATAATAAGCTGATGTAACAAAATAGAAAAATATTTGAATTTACAACACTAAACAAATTTGTTAAATTAGTGTTGCGTATACGCATCATTGGCCGTAAATGGGTTAATGCTATACACTCATACATTTTAACCTTTATATTTACCATGCTTAGCAAGTTTTACAATTTTTTAATTTTCAATTGTCTGTATTTTGCATATTTAGCCATGATGAAGATATGCAAAGTAGGTCCAAACGTTTCTACTAAATAATAAACATTTCTCCATATCTAAGAGAAATTTATTGACCTCTACCCGGACCATTTTCTTCCACACCGATTCTTTCAAATTGAAAGTTTCAATCCTTTGTTGACAATTCAACATTACCCGATTTAGAGAGAGTGCGACGAGCGCGCCAGCGGCCAGACTTTGAATGAAAGGATAGAATCAGTCAAAGGATTCGATCAATCACGATCGAACCAGTCCGATTGAGTCATGATCGAAACGAGTCCGATTGAATCATGATCGAAACGAGTCCGATTGAATCATGATCGAAACGAGTCCGATTGAATCATGATCGAAACGAGTCCGATTGAATCATGATCGAATCTTTTTAAAAACAGTGATTCGATCAATCACGATCGACTCAGGTCTAATTTCAAATAGTATTGCCTTTCATTATCATAGAACAGATTTTTAGGAAATGAAATAAATGAGAAACATGTGAAGACAAAATGAAACATTTATTAGAAGCAATGTTCATTAAAAAGAAGAATATCTAACTAAAATGTTATATTTTAGTTAGATATCATCATTTCTCTTTAACATATAAATATTTAAAATATGATAATATGAGAAACATGTCAAGAAACTGAAAGATTTTTTACAAGCTATGTTTATTAAAAACAACAATATCTTCAGAACCTTTAACTATGAAACACTCTTTTGTTTCTCTACATATTCCTGCAAATATCCACTTCTGAGGCAAAATCCATCCTGTGTTGTTTTTTCTTCTAGTATATAGACTTTCGTCAATTTCTACATACATCCCTGGGCCTACAATAGTTATTGAACTTCTCTCTAATTAAAAAGCACTCACTTCTCTCATATAATTGGAATAGTCAATCACAGTTGAATGAGACATGTTGAGCTGTTCGTCACAAAACTTTATGGAAGTCAGTCCCTCCTGAAGAAATAGGAGAGCTGACTTTTCATCAGTCACCGTTCGAAAAATCTTCATTAAATTCCAACTCGTATTGTCAAAATAATATGAAAACACATCCACCTTCACTTGACACAAACAATAACAAAGGACTAAGAAAGGTACTTGTGTCTTAACGCAGCCCTGGTTACTTTTCCCTGCTTGCTCGCATGCGCGAGCAGTTACATTTTGTAACGGTTACATTTCTAACAGCTGATTTGTTCTATGTTTCATCTTGCTTACTGTGTTTTGATTATTCCTGATTTATTGTTTCTTATTTGTTGTTTATTGTTTGTTATTTGTTCTTTATTCTTTGTTAAAGATTTTTCGTTGTTATTATTTTAGTTAGTTATTTAATTAGTGTAAAATGATGCGTATTTGGGATTTGCCTTCAACAGAAGAACAAGCTATACATTTTTTGCAGGAGCGTAATATTTTACCAAAACAAAGAAAATGTAGCAATTCCCATCAAATGAAATTGTATTGTGGTGAAAGGTTTTTTGGAAATGAATCATATTTATGCGAGTTCGTATGGCGACAGCATCAGTCAAAACAAAATACAGACTGTTTTGAATCTATATTGAAGTCTATTTCGACGCATTTTCCACCTAAACGCGATTCAATTTGTATTACTTATATTAGTAATTGTTCATTCTTCTTTAATTATTATTATAATTTCATCATATATTACATTTTTCAATTTTTTTTTTACATAATTTTTCATTACTTTTATTTTTTTTAATTCTTAATTGTTTCAAATTATTTTTTTGTACATAATTTTTCATTATTTTTATTTCTTAATTGTTCATAATTTATTAATATTATTTTCCATTTGTCAATAAATTCTTTTGATTTGTAATTGTTCTTCATTTTTCAGCCCCATTAAATAGAAGGTAACTGTTAGAAATGTAACCGTTACAAAATGCAATCGCTCGCGCATGCGAACAAGCAGTTAAAAGTAACCAGGGCTGCGTTAAGACACAAGTACCAAGGTTACAATAACACTAGGAGATGGTTAAGAAAAGTGACACATGAGCGCGCTGATGTCACCAGGCCCTAAAACATACCAGTATCATAATTTTTTGTAAGAAGTCTAATTTAGTAATAATTACGCTTCAGAGCCCTTTTATCACTTAGGACTGAAATAAATACATTGAGACACAACAACGTGCACACTTTAGTGAGAATGTTAATCTATACATATTATAAAACAAAGTTCTCGGCCGGGTTTGTTCGCGGTAAACTCAATAACTACTGCACGGATTTTCATGCGGTTTTCACCAATAGATAGAGTGATTCACCAGGAAGGTTTAGGTATATAATTTGTCGAGGTTTTTTTGTAAATGGGTTGGAATATAACGATAATTGTCGGAAATGTTTGGAAAAAGTATAGCCTTGTGGGAGGTTTCATCGAAGATGCTGCCTAATATCTCTTATCTACCTATTATTATTTATGTGTGACTCTTATTACTATGCACTTCGGCCTAAAAAGGCCCATTGTGCTTGAGTCCTCAAGATCCCTAACATAGGTCTAGGCTTCTGAGAAATTTTAAATAGTATTTAAACCTCAGTTCTTGAAGTTCCTTGTATCCACCGGGGCCAAGGTCAAATGTCCTCTTTCGACTTAGTGCTGTACATTCAAAGAGGATGTGCCAATGGGTTTCGTCCTTCTCTTTGTACCATCTGCACCTAGGTTCTTGTTCAATGCCCAGACGATGCATGTGTTTCCTGAGTTTACAGTGCCCAGTGATGGTTTCAACCATACTTTTGAAATCGGTTCTCGACGAATGAGCAGCTTCTTTCTTGATTTTATCAGAAAGATTATCATTGGGATCCTTTATGAAAAGTTTAGTGTGCCTTATCTTGGCTCTATCCCAACGTGTTTTTATCTTCCTCTTGGCTAGTTTGTTAATTGTATCCTTAGCCAGGGGAAGGGGTATCTACCTATCTATTCATATTATAAAATAAAGTCCTTGGCCGTCTGTTCGCGGTAATCTTTTTTGTTTATAATAGCTACATAATAAAATATATTAGGCTGACAAACATGTTGGCTAAATATGTCATCCTACCCGTGTAAAACAGGGGTGAGTCGGTAGTTGAAAACAAGATAGAAAAAATGATTTCGATACGATTTATTGGTATGAATAATTAAAAAGATTACATTTTTTTCTATATTATTTTATGAAATTCCAGTTTTTTAATTTCTGTAAATAGAAGATTGCGTATCTGTGGTTGAGACCTCCTGTATCCAGTCTGTGCCATGTCCAGAGCCGTCTGGGAAAGTTTTGATCTTACGCTAACATCACACGAATCAGTTTTCAGTAAAAGCTGAAAGCAATAAATACAAATAATTATATTATATAATAATTTAATTAAAGAATAATTTAGAAAGGAGATAGTTGGGGGGGGGGGCGCAGTAAAAAAAAAAAAACACTGAATAAGTCCTAGACTTATAATTATGTGCCGACGTTTCGACCTACAGTGTAGGTCATCTTCAGGGCTATGAGAGAGAAACAAACAGAACAAAAAATATAAAAACGTACAGTAACAATAATATGGTGGCAAGTAATGTATAAAATTAAAATAGTGACAGATAAGAAAATTAAAGATAACGAAAATTAAAAAAGTGACATAATATAATAAAATTAAGATATAGACAGATTTAATAAAATTAAAGATAAAGAAAAGAAATTAAAATATAGACAGATATAATAAAATTAAGGTAAAAACAGATATGATAAAATTAAGGATAATGAAAGGAAATTAAAATAGTGACAGATATAATAATTAAAGATATAAAATAAATAACGAATATAAAATAAAATACAGAAAATAAATGTACAGAAAGGATAGAAAAGTAAAAATAATATAAAGGGAAATAAAAAAGAGGAGGTAAACCAAAGATACAAAATGAGAATATTAACATATAAAAAGGTTGGAACATGAAGAATTAAGAAAAACTAGTAAAATAAAGATATAAAATGTATGATAACGGACTTCTAGAGGTTACATAAGTAAATGTATGAGACATAATAATATAGGAATATGTAGAAAGAAATGGAAGGTGTCTCGTAGAATGACAGTTAGAAATGTAAACAAAATGAAAAGTATGGAACTGTATGTACAATAACTAATGTGAATAATAGTATTACTATTGTACAGTAACAATTCTGTACAATAACTGTTTGAAAAATAGTAAATAGAATTAATAAATTTGAAAAATTAAAAATATGAACTCTTGATTACCAACATATGATGGATGCCAAAATGATAAGGAAGAAATAGAAAAATATGTAGTGTGAAGAATGGAGAAAGGCTAAAGAGAAAAGAATATAATTCGGAACTTTTATCATGTGCCCAAAGGCTGTATGTTCGTGAACGTTATTGTTGTTAGTGTAAAAGGCTAACAATAACGCGTAAAGCTAAAGGTCATCAACGCCTAAGTGAGGGTGAAGGTTTTTTTTTTCTAGATGCTTAGTTCTTTTAAACTAAATTAACAGTTGTCATTTCTTTGTACCAGAAAATTGTACTTGTGGATTAACCATTCTGCACGGACTTTTATCCGTCATTGTTTATAACCTGAACATTGATACTTGAGATACTGATAACACCTACATTCTTATTTATATTAACAGATATTGTAATATACAAATTTTTTTTTGTCCTTCCCTAGATGAGGAGGAGACACTGGAGGTGATATGTAATGGTGGAAGATTCTCGAAGTAGAAAAGAAAGAAAGGTGAGAACTTTCTCTACTTGGGCTCCAACATAGAGGACAGGGAAAAATAGATGGGAGGATAGTAAATAAGATTACTAAAGCTAACCAGATCTATTATGTCATGGCAACAGTATTGTTGGGCATCGAGGTGTGGGGCTAGAGACGGAACTCCACATTTACAAATCAGTTATTGTGAGATATCAATCCCTTATCTCACCTACGGGAGCGAGAGCTGGGTAATGCTAGACAAGCAGATAACGTAATTCGGAGAATTCCTTCTTCGGAAACCGAAGAAAGGTGATGGAAGTCCTAGGATTTCATATGAAGGATATATCCAGAGGATTGGAGGAAAAACATTTCCAGGAACTAAAACAGCTCTTCAGGGACCGTGAAGCCTTGCAGCTTTGGATTGAGGCCCCTCCACGCTGAGTTGGCACAGAGGAGGAAGATAAAGAAGAAGAAGAATTATTCCGAACTTCTGGAAGTATTTCTGAGCTTCTTCTTTGAAAGATGACTATTCCCGAAGCATAGGCGTAACGAGGGGGGGGGGTTATTGGGGATGTAACCCCTCCTATTGCTTAGAAGAAATTGTAACAATTTTCAAAAAATAAAACTTTGAAGGATTTTACTTTTTCAAAGTTATTATTGTGGGATTACAGAATTAAGGGTCAATAATGCCAGAACACAACAAAGAAAATGCAAACCAGTTATTTTAATGAATAAAAAGTACACTAAAATGACAAACCAAAACGTAATATTGTTTATTTACAGTTAATTATATTATTATAGCGGCAGTAGTGGCATCTAGTGGCAACAATAAGATCGCAAATGTAAGAACAGTTTAGACAATTCTTAGAATCCAGAAGTAAAGTCTGGATGGGTCTAGAGATTTCTCTATGCAATTAAGTATAGTAAGTTATTGTAACCAATTAATAGGGTTACTTGTATTTAAAAAATACTTCTTGATTGCCCTTCCAAAAATAACATTTATAACTTCCAAAATAACATTTATAAAAAATTATAATCTATTTATTTAATTTGAAGCTACATGATTTGTAGTATAACACATATTATACCTATATTACGTTTTTTGGCAGGAGTAATATGTTGGAGTGGTTGACTTGTGGGGGTTAACCCCCCCTTGAGTCAACTCTAGTTACGCCAATGTCCCGTATTGTTGACAATGCAGAATTTTAAATAGACAGTAAAAAAAAATTAACTAGACAAAAACACGAAAAGAAAGTACAAGATACAATTGAATAACACACATAAATAAGGAGGTAGGTTTCATGAAGACCGGCTAAATCACACCATTTACTTTCCTCTTATACGCCGCCATCTTCTGACGTTTGATTATTGTGTTTGTTTATGTTTTCTGTTTTTGAGTTTTCATTTGTAAAAGATGATGGTGGGATGTTCCGAAAACAGAGATCGAAGCAGTGTCATTCTTTCAATAAAAGGGGTTATTGCCTCGAAAGAAAAGTCGTAAAGAATTATTTATTAATGAAGTAGTAGTTATTATAGTCACAAATTGGCCTGTAATTAATATAAAGATGTTATTAATATCTAAATTTAAATGTTATTTAAATTTTTTTTTTCTTACGTAAAGTTTCCTAAACAGAAGAATTACTGTCAGAATGCAAGGTTATGCTGTGTTATCAGTGGTTCCCGTATAAGAGAACAGTGCCAAATAATCAATAAATAAAACTGATTTGACCATATTAATGTGAAATTATATGCGCCATTAAAAAAAAAAGAAGAAGAAATTTTGAAAACAGATATTAATATCATATTTGATCACCAGTTTGGATTCCGAGCATCCCACTCCACCATTCAGCAATGCCATCGTGTGGTGGATGTGGTCTCCTCTGCATTAGAACGTGGATCATATTGTTCGAGAGTCTTTCTTGACGTGGAACAGGCTTTTGACCGAGTCTGGTATCCGGGCTTGCTCTACAAACTCCGCTAATTCCTACCCTCTACATACTTTCTCATCCTACAATCGTATCTCACAAATAGAACTTTCCAAGTAAACCATAACAATGTCTATTCGTCCCTCTTTTTCCAATCTGCTGGTGTTCCTCAAGGTAGTATCCTTGGTCCAATCCTATATACAGTTTATACAGCTGACATCCCAACTCATCCTAATACTATCCTTACCACGTATGCTGATGATACATGTGTATTATCAGTCAACACCAATCCAGTTATTGCATCACAAAGCCTCCAATCCCATATCACTGATCTTGAAGAATGGTGTCAAAACTGGAGAATTAAAATAAATTCTCAAAAATCGCATCAAATCACTTTTACTTTACGTCGTAAACCAATGACTTCCTGCCCTCCAGTATCCTTTAATAATATCCCTCTGGTGCCTGTAGAACAGATCCGATACTTAGGGTTGCACCTTTACAAACGATTAACCTGGAATACTCATACAAGACTGAAAAGACAAGAAACCGCACGACGTTTCAGGCTACTTCAACACTTACTAGACAAACGCTCTAAGCTCCCAATTAACTACAAAAGACTCATTTACATGACCATCATACGACCTATTTGGACTTACGGAGTAGAGGGGGCTCCACTAAGCCATCGAATTCCTCTCGTATCCAATCCTTACAGTCCAAAATCCTTCGTAAAATCCTTCATTCTCCTTATTTTTGTTAAGAATAAAGTCATCCATAACGACCTTAATGTCCCTTTTGTTGCTGATTTGGCCCGAACCCGGTATCTATCCTTTCATAGCAAACTTCATTACCACTCAAACCCTCTAGTTTCAAACCTAGCTTCCTCTTCAATTCCTGATAATCCTCCGAGGCGTCTGAAAAGAAGATGGCCACGTGACCTCCTTACTTGAACTTTGATTTGAGTACTACCAGTGGATAGTTTCTCTACTTGTCATTATCATGTCATTATATATCACTTAGCCTATTTACTTGAGGTATTATTGTAATTCAGTTGTATGTATCAATAAATAAATTTAAAAAAAAATATCATATTTTACAAAAACTGTTTGTTTTTTTAACTCCTAAGTTATACAACTCATTCCATTTTATCAATTCTAGGCACCGCACTATTGCCATATAAATTCCTAATTATATATTTTTAAAATTATCAGTGTTAATTTTATCAATAAAAATTAGCGAAAACTAAACTATCAGAATCAGGCATCAGAATGCAAAAGGAAAAATCCCAAAAAGCAAATTAATGGCTATATTGTACCCGGTTAATATTATTCAAGTGATAGCGTCACGAAGATTGAGATGTCCTGTAAAGTTGCTGGGCTTAGTAACGGACGAAGTAAGTGCTGTGCTGACTGGGAACCATCTGAGGGCTAGGCCAAGGCGTAGGTGGGAGGATTACGTTAAGAGTGATCTGGCGAGTTTGGGTTTGGGTTTTAATCTGAGGACTGAGGTGTCGAAGCAGAGATTGATGGAATCGGGCATTCAGGATACCTATTAATATTATTTTTTTAAATGAGTTATTCTTGAGGACTGCCCAAATAAAAAATAGAATAAGAATAAAAAATTTAAGTATGGTACTTGTATGTGAACGCAGCCACAGTTATTTTTGCGTAAAGAGCAATCTTGTTGTTGCAAAGCAGTTATATTTTGTAACAGTTATATTTCTAACAGATGATTATATTAAACATTATATTTGTAACACAAACCATCCCTAACCCCAATAAATAGATAAGTAGCAATAAGTAGGCAAAAATAACTGCGAAACAAAACACACAAGTACCTTAAGTTTTCAGGCAGATTAAAATGTTTTTATTACAAGTTGAATCGGTTTACGAATATTGAAGGAAATGTATTGTGTCTTTAATTATTTTGGCTTTAATGATAGACATAATTTGTTGTCCCGATATGCCTGAATTGCCAAAACGTTGGTTAATTTTTTGGTACTTGTGTCTTAACGCAGCCCTGGTTACTTTTCCCTGCTTGTTCGCATGCGCGAGCAGTTACATTTTATAACGGTTACATTTCTAACAGTTACCTTCTATCTATTGGGGTTGAAAAATGAAGAATCTATCAATCAACAAATCAAAAGAATTCATTGACAAATAAAATAATAATAATAAATTATCAACAATTAAGAAATAAAAGTAATGAAAAATTATGTAAACAAAAAAAAAAATTGAAAAATGTAATATATGATGAACAATTAATTAAAGAAGAACGACTAATTTCAAAATACAAATAATAAACATTTAATCGCATTTAGGTGGAAAATGCGTCGAAATAGACTTCAATATAGATTCAAAACAGTCTGTATTTTGTTTTGACTGATGCTGTCGCCATACGAACTCGCATAGATATGATTCATTTCCAAAAAAACTTTCACCACAATACAATTTCATTTGATGGGAATTGCTACATCTTCTTTGTTTTGGTAAAATATTATGCTCCTGCAAAAAATGTATAGCTTGTTCTTCTGTTGAAGGCAAATCCCAAATACGCATCATTTTACACTAATTAAATAACTAACTAAAATAATAACAACGAAAAATCTATAACAAAGAATAAAGAACAAATAACGAACAAAAACAATAAACAAGATGAAACATAGAACAAATCAGCTGTTAGGAATGTAACCGTTACAAAATGTAACTGCTCGCGCATGCGAACAAGCAGGAAAAAGTAACCACCGCTGCGTTAAGACAGAAGTACCAATTTTTTTCCCAATCTTATTCCGTTATAAACTATTTGACAATGATTCGTAGGGATGTTCCATTGGATTGAGGATTCCATTGGGTGGAATGAATGTTGAACATAGAAACACCCTATTCAGAAAAAATATTTCACCAACGTGTCAACAAGGGATTAAATTATTTGTCACCTCTACAACTGGTAAAAAGCCGCTTTCAACAGCTACGTGCAACGCCGTCAATCCTTCTCTGTTCTGAATGTTCAAGTTTATTTCTCGGCGTGAACAGATTACTTCTACAACATTGGCGTATCCTCTCTCCGCCGCCGAATGTAAAGGAGTGTTCCCTTTGAGGTCTTGAGCATTGACAGGAGCTCCGAAATTCAACAAGCATTCAACCACTGAAGATCTCCCCTGAAACAAGGCACTGAATAGAAATAAAATGTATATGGAGTATGTCTTTTTAGAAAACATCAATGCTTAACTAACTAAAAAACAATTAGTTGAATGTCTGAGCAAGACATTAAAAAATTACTGGTAACATTATACAAGGGCGGATTTAGGGGGGGCAGGGGTGTTCGTGCCCCCAGACGGTTTTTGTGTACTGTGGAGAATCCATTAAAGTACATACTTATAGGCAAATCATGTGATGATAGTTCTTAAAATATATGAATAAAAGAAAACATTTGAAATGAAACCGTTACATGCTTACAAGGGAAAGAAATTCCTTGGAATATTGAGTCCTGGGATTGTGGGTAAAGATGTTAACAGCTGTTAATAATGATATAATCAGCTGTTGTATTATAAATATAATAAAATGTAATGTATAATAATTTAATGTAATGTTGTATAAAAATAATTATAATAAATATCCCTATTTGATTATAATTGGAAGAAAGACTTACTTTTCTGGCTGCTATATGTAATGGTGTTTCCCCATAAGTCGTTGCTTGTTTTAAATCAGTGTTGTTTGCTAAGAGCTTAATAACATCTAGGTTGTGGTCTGATTCGAGCGCTTCCTGCAATGCATTTTCTCCTCTTGTGTTTTGGTTATTCGTTCCACATTCTAGAAGAGCCTGTGATACAAATAATTATTCTACATATTTTTATAAAATGTGCAATATTTTACAAAGATTTATTATGGAACATTTCTATTCAAAATTATTTTACACTTTATATTCAATCTAAAATTCTTTTATTAATTATAAAAATAATGTCCGTGGAGCCTTAAGTAGTCAATACAAACACAAAGTTAACAATGGAAGTCCAAAGAAAAAAGTATATTCTTAAAATATATGTATATATATATATATATATATATATATATATATATATATATACATAAAATATTGTTACATGCAAATAGTTCTTATATCTAAGCCTTGTACAAAAGAGAGCAGAGAGAGAACTATCAGTTCGGCAGTCTAAGATAGAGTGGGATGAGGCGAAGGCGGGAGGAAATTACCCCCACTTCGCCGCCAGTCGCCCCCCCTCTCATAAATATGTGAAAATATAAACAATTAAAGGTCTAGACGAAGACATTAATTGACCTTTGGTATAATAATATCTGTACCGTCGTATATAAACTCGTTAATACGTTCCTACATTCTTATCTGTCTATGGTACATAGGTGAACGGATAATACAATACTACGGATAATACTTCCTGCTCTTATTCCGAGTGGGGTGGATAATCTTCGGACATCGTTAAATCTCCTGCTTCTAGGTTGAAAAACTGGCTTCCATGCTGGATTTTCTTCATTAAAGTTTAGTTTAGCGATATATCCGTAGGCCAGTTGATGTCTCGTGACAGCTAGTGGAGCTACACCTGCTTCTACACAAAGACTGCTTACAGGGCTAGTTCTGAAGGCACCAGTAGCAAGTCGGAATTCAATTCATCTCATATCCAATCCTTACAATCCAAAATCCTTCGTAAAATCCTCAATACTCCTTATTATGTCACAAACAAACACATCCATCATGATCTTAATATCCCATATGTTGCTATGGGAGACGCTAGTCTCTCAACTTGCTCCCCATACTATTCCTGATAACCCTCCGAGGCCTCTGAAAAGAAGATGGCCTCGAGACCTTCTACTATAGAACTGTATTGGAGTGCTACCGATGAGTAGTTTCTCCACAAGTGTTTTTTTTTTCATATCAGCAAATTTACTTGATACAATACTGTTACAGTTGTAAATATCAATAATTTAATCTATAAAATTCACCTCTTAATCATTTTCCCTCATTTCCCTATACTCTTTCTCTTAGTTACATTTTTGGCCGTTAGAGATCGCTGCTAGCGCTTCCGTCTTGCTTTGTAATGTATTTTAATTGTCAGTTATTCAGTTAACCCAGCCGCCTCTCCTATTTGGATTTTAATATTTATATCTTCTCTTCATCCTTCTCCATCTCCATTCTTCACCACTATTTCTCCCTTCATCACTTTGGCATCCATCATATGTCGTAATCAAAGAGTTCATAATTTATGAGCATCATTTTTTAATTTATCTCCTTTCCGGACTGGAACTTTATATCTTTATTTCTATATGTTTCTTCTATATTTGCATCATATTTTGTATTAGTATAACTTCATTCTATTGTAATTATATACATTTATATAACATCCCATACTTATTAAGACCATGGAAAAATTCCAACGCAAAGCCCTTAAGTTTCCAAACTAAAACAGAAAATGAAATTATCTGCCCGATATTTCGCCTATTTAGGCATCCTCAGGGTAGAAAGAGAATAAAAACAAAACAAAAAATGAATAATGCACCCAAGAAACATCCCACCACCTCCAAGGCTCAAATGCAACCAATGAATCAAAAGGAAGGTTATTCGACTCCGGCCATACTTATATATTCAAAATTTTACATCTCTTCCTGTCATTCAGCGAGATTCCTATTCATTACTTTCTACATGTTTCTTTTTTGTATTTATTCTTTTGCATCATATTTTGTATCATTTTTCATACATTTTACTTATGTAACCCCTAGGAGTTTATTATCATACATTTTATATTTTATCTGTAATTAAACTAGGTTTCCCATACCTTTATATCTCACCTTTTTATATTTATACTTTTTCATTTTGTATCTTTCGGTTTACCTTCTCATTTTTCTTTCTCTTTGTATTTTTTTTACATTATCACCCTTCTGTTCATTTATTCTGTAATTTTTTATTCATTATCCTTAATTATATATCCATCACTATTTTTTATTTTTCTATTACTCTGTATGATATTACATTCTTGGTACTGTATTTTTTTTTTAGTTTTTGTTTTTGTTTGTTTTTTCTCTCAATACTCCTTGTAAGATGTCCTACAAAGTAAGTCGAAACGTCGTCGCTAATAAAAATAAGTCTTCACTCACTTGGTGTTTTTTTGACTGCACCCCAAACTATCTCCATCCTCCATAAAAAAAATAGATTTACAATAAGTAAATATTAAAACAAGGGGCACAATATATAAACACCCTGAATATGAGTTTATTATTATTTAATGC
The DNA here is from genome assembly GCA_037127475.1 of Arma custos. Classification (NCBI taxonomy): domain Eukaryota; kingdom Metazoa; phylum Arthropoda; class Insecta; order Hemiptera; family Pentatomidae; genus Arma; species Arma custos. Next base: position 227,290,614 of record CM073759.1, read on the forward strand.
CGAAATTAAAATACTATAGTTTTAAAGCAGATGAACAAGAAGAAAAAAAATAGTAATACCTGCATATCACTATTACTAATTGCCTATATAAAACAAATATAATTTCTAATAAGTCCGTACTCTACAATTTACATTTTCAGGCAAGCCAAAATGAACATTTAACAAATAAATAATACAAATGCAGCATACGGAAATGAATGCTTAAAATATAAAAAATCATATTAAAAAAAATGATATTTATAAACAATTACTTTAAGAATATACGTTAAAATTAATATAGCATCGATTGAGAAAGGATAAGTCTTTTGTAATAAAGTAAATTTAAAAAAAATTAAAAAAATTTAATTTGAATTTACAAATCAGATTCAAGACATTAAAATTTATAATTTAGGTCTTTTTCGTTTAACCCCCGCATTTCTAATTTCTGGTTAGAAACACATTGTCATATATTTCTATTTAAATTAATATAATTGAACATGTGATTTAAATGTTAGTGTTCATGCTTATGTGAATAAATTGTAATGAATAAAATAGAATGATAAAAAGTAACCAATCTATGGCTTTATTCACATAAGAATGAACACTAACATCTAAATCATATATTCAATTAAATTAATTTAAATAGAAATATATGACATATAAATATATGACATCAGAGTTGGGCAAAAAGTAATTTCAATTACAATTACGAATACTTACCAATTATTGTAATTTAAAGTTGCACAGGTACAGTTACATTATAAATTATTGTAATTGTAATCGCAATACACTATGAATCATTGTAATTGTAGTTGTCGTAGGCAAATAAAATTACCGTTGAGGCAAAGTAATTCAATTACCAAATACAATTAGATGTAATTGTAATTTTAGTTCTGAAATTCCAAGAAATTGTTATACAATTACATGTAATTGTAATTGGTAATTCCAAGTCTTACCCCAAAGTGATAGGTAATAAAAAAAGAAACAACAATCCATCTATATATTCTTGAATTCTTTAAATAGTTTTCTTATGAATGAAAACTTGCCATTATTGCAGTAAAATGAACGTATGAATTCTCTTTAATTTTTTTTTCAACTGTTAATAAAAAATTGGAGGAAATGGATTTTATTCGAGTGGGAATGCGCAGCCTGTAGGGCTACTTTTGCTGAATTACTCGATTTTTGTCTGTTTTAAGAAGTAATTTTATTGCTACAACTACAAGTGCAAGTAATTGTAATTTAATTACAGATAATTGTAATTGCGATTACAGTGACAAAAAATAATCGTAATTAAGAGCCTCAATTCTAATTACAGTAATTGTAAGAAGTAATTGCAATTCCTTAAAGTGATTACAGTAATTGTAATTGGATATTACAATTACTTCATGTAATTGTTCTTTGAAAAACAGAATGTTTTTTATTTTTACCGTTTAACTGTTTTTCTATTGAAAGTATGGTCCATTTTCGCACATGTAATTGGAGATGTAATTAAATACTCATGTAATTAATTACTGCCCAACTCTGTATGACATTGACTCTTTTGTGCACAGCAACTAACTGCACTCCTCACGAACGTTTTTCACTTCATTCTTATGTGAATAAAGCCATAGATTGGTTACTTTTTAACAGTCTATTTTATTCATTACACACATGTTATGAAAAAAATAACTACATTTATTAACAGTTATTCTAAAGACCAAAATGATACTTATTTCTTCTTTACAAAATAAGGTGGTTGCATATTTTTTAGTCCAAGTATAAATGAATGTTTAAGTCGTATTTAATAGAACTTTATAATCAATGGGTCTTTTCTTTTAATCCCAATATAAAAAAATGAAGTTATACAAGAATATATCCACAACAACGGGTTTTCGGTAGGATATGCCGGAAAAAAAAGAATGCTTCATTTATGGCAATGCCGAACAGGAATGAAAATACACTATTAGCATGCATTAATGAATGCATTCATCCTCAAACAATTATCATTATCAAGCTAGAGGCAGGAACTCAAAGATCCTGAACTCGTATTTGTTTAAATTTATCTTGAGGCCGAGGTTTAAATACAAAAATATTTTTGAGGTTATTATAAACCAGATATCTACATTTTAGTCTGAAGATATAACTGTTATTAAATGTAACTATTTTTTTCATAACATGTATTTTATTTTTAATATATAAATAGATGCAGGTATTAAACGAAAAAGACTCTATAATTTTTGCAAATATACAAAAAGTGGGTTTAGCTGTACTTAATTAATTATTTTAATTGTAATTTTTAATTGCCTATACTGTTAAAAAGGTTTGGTAAAATTATCAAAAAAAAGCAGGAAAAGTGAATATGGTATTGAAAATCCAACTATAGATTCTTTAGTAAACATCATTACAAAAAAAAAGGGAAAAAATATGTTTTTTTAAAAAATATTATTATTATTATTATTATTGATCTTGATTGTAAATACTAAAACAGAGATAATTTAGAATATAGAATTAATGAATACTATATAGATGAATTAGTTACAAGTGTAAAAATTGTTTTAATTTAATGGATAATTAACAATATCACAACTCCTAAACATCCACTATCAGCAGGTCTACCCCAAGGATCCTGTCTTTCCCCAATGCTCCGACCTACCCACACTCCCATCAGTTGAAAGATCTTTATATGCAGATGACACCGCCATTTACACTAGTTCTTACAGGATAGATATAATAGAAAATAGATTAAAATCCTTATATTCTAGATTAAGCAAATATTATAAAAAATGGAAATTAAAAATAAACGAACACAAAACTTCAGCAATAATATTTACAAAAAGAAGGCCTACTATACTAATAAAATAATAAAATTAATAATAAAATTATATTATATAAATCAGTCATAAGACCTTTACTGACATATGCCTCCCCTGTATGGAGCTACACCTGTGACTCCAACTATAAAAAAATAGAAAGAATACAGAACTTATGTATGAGAATCATAAATGACTACCCCAGGTACACAAAAATAACCGACATGATACTTGATTTAGACCTACAAACAATTAAACAGTTTATTCACTCTCAGACTTGGAACTTTTTCAACTTAACAAAAAACTCAGGAAATCTCTTAATGCAATCAATAGGCAATTATAACAAACAAACCTTAAGACGATACATACATAGACGGACTAGACATATACTATTAAAATAAATATAATTAATTTAATACATTATAATAAGTTATCAATCATAAGCGAATTTATTCCTTAAATGGTAGAAAAAAAAAAATAGAAAAAAAATTGTACTAAGATTATTTTGTACTAAAATTGTTTATTTTTACTACAAAATATTATACATATTTTAGTTATTTATTTTTCTATTTTGTGTAGGTTTTTTCTTCTTTTTCCTACTGCTATAAATGTATTACAGCTTTTATTTATTATGTTTATTCAACTTGCAGTGTAAATTGTTATACCCCAACATGTAATTAAATGATTGTTACAAAATTGTAAATTAGCAAATAAAAGGAATAAAACTTTAAAAAAAAAAAAAAATTTAATGGATAGTAAACATGACAAAATATGTTTGCTTGGTAGGTAAACATATGATACAGCATGAAAAATATTATGACTTAATATGCATGATATATATTACACACATTAACTTCAATATTACACAATTTTGACATTAAACAGTATTTTGAAACATAAAACAGTATTTGAAACTGTTTAACATTATATGGACAGACAAGTGTGATTAAGACGGACAGACCCACACTTTCAGACATATACTTTATGATTGTTCACGATACGACCGACAACGAATTAAATTGATAAAAAACATAATGCTCAAACGAGGGACTTGGCCTGTGACAGAACACTTAATTTTCTCTAAATTCAAAACAGACCTAATAGCATTTATAAAAGACATTGGCTTTGATCAACTCTAAGACATAAGAAGCGTAATTCACTAGTTACATAAATTTTCATTTTAATTATTGTAACTTTTATTTATGAATAATATTTTGTTAATTACTACTGTTTTAAAACTGTCTTTAAACTTTATATTCTATGTTTATAACGTTTCATTAATGTTTTTAGTTATAGAAATTATTGTATAAAAACCTTCTTGCTGTGGTTAAACTATTCTTTTTATTACAGTTTTTTTTTTGTATTTTTTTTTACTATTATTTGTGTAATTTTTGATTATAAATTTAATCTTCATTTTATTCTAACATTACTTTAATAATAACAATGTATAAAAACTTACAACTGAATGCATTTTAATATAATTCTATAAATTGATCTGTTAATATAAAAATCATACGTAATAACATGTAATATCCTTATTAAATCGTAGTGCATGTCCTATTATTAATAAACGGTCTCTCCATGAGTTTAATATGGAGTAAAAAGAGGAAAAAGGGAAAAAAAGTAATATATTTGCCGACGTACGAAGAAATTGTGACATGACTCATTCCCCCATTTTACATAAAGCATTTTCATTAATAAATATTGCAATCAATATATTATTGAATTAATAAGTCATAAAATTTTAAATATATACTAATTATCAAATCTATAAAATATACACTTATTTTTATCAAATCAAATTGTGAACAGACATTTAAAATATTTCAAATATTTGTAATATTCAAGAGTATTTATTATATGGATGAATGTAAATATGTATTGTCTTACCTGAATACAATAAAGATGTGCTTTTGCAAAACATGCTCTATGTAATGCGGTTCTATTGCTGTGGTCCCCGATAAAAGGATCACTTTTCTCAATCAGATATTTCAAAGTAGCCATTGAGTTATCTGTATAATCTCCTATTGCGACTAGATGCTTCACTAAAGCGTGCAATGGCGTCTGACCATAAAGATTTTCTTGAATATTAGCATCGCACCCATAGTCGAGTAACAATTTTATTCCATCGTCTATGTTTCTTTTCGAGGATATGATCAAATGTAGTGCTGTCTCTCCATGAATCGTTCTTGTGTTCATATTACAACCATGATTACATAACATTCTGGTATTAAAAAAAAAATATATATATATAAAAATCATGTAATTTTTTTTTGTATTATTTCATATCACATAATTGATGTAGGCTAACCTTGAATTGAACATGACCTTAAATATAAACAAAAGTTTGAATTGTTAGTTCAGCAAAATTCTTTAGTTGATAAAACTTTCTTAAAATATTTCTTTAATAAATCTTTATTAAAAATTTATAATTAATATTAATTTGATTACTATTAATATTTAATTATGATTATTAGAAATAAATAGAGTTTTTATTATTTTTATCAATTATTTTTAGCTGATTAATATATTTATAATAAAATGAACATAAATGAAAATAATAAGGATTTTATATTTTATATTTAATATTTAAAGATGTATGATTATTACATTAAATTACCTCAATATTTCAATGTCTGCTAGAGAGGCAGCTAAAAGAAGTGGTGTATTCATGCTCGATTCCAGGTAACATTCGTCAGGGTCATGACCGTTCCATAAAAGATCATTTACCATATCGGTACTCCCTTCAAGTATTGCCCTGTGCAATTTTGGTGGATCCATCTTTGACTAGGTCAACAATTCAATTAACATCTGAAACAGGGTGGGGAGGAAAATGTAAACATTTTTCTGGCTTCAGCATTGGATCTTAGTTAAAACAATACATATTTAATAAGAAAGATTATTTTTTAAATAATTTTAATAGTATCCAATTAGTTCTATATTATTATTTTTTTTAATAATATATAAATATAAATTCTACTTTATTTTCAATAGCATCTTTACTTTTTTATAAGTATTTATCCAAATATCTTTAAGAATAAATTCATTTAAATTCACCTGTTTTGCTTACTTTTGGATAAATTGTATTTTATTATCAAAATATTACTGAATTTAAATTATTAACTGTCATTAAATCTAATTTATTTTATAAAATATTTTTTGTTATAGAAGGCTTAAATAAATTTAATATAGTACTTTTTATAGCAATGTTTTTTAAAATTTATAATACCATTAACTATAGAATCTAAGATTGTATTTCCAATAACATATTTACAATTACATACATTTTCTGTATTTTCTAAACATTTGTCCTGATATATTTTAAAATTGAGGAATTTAAATCTATTTGGTATAATTGTGGAAAGATTAGACATTCAAATAATTTGATAATTTTTTTTAAATATGAAAAACATTATAAATAAATTTTAATAAATTAAAACATTCGTAGCGTTAAACTCTTATAAATACTTTTGGATAAATTGTATTTTAGTTTTTTTTATTATCAAAATATTACTGAATTTAAATTATTAACTGTCATTAAATCTAATTTATTCTATAAAATATTTTTTGTTATAGAAGGCTTAAATAAATTTAATATAGTACTTTTTATAGTAATGTTTTTTAAAATTTATAATACCATTAACTATAGAATCTAAGATTGTATTTCCAATAACATATTTATAATTACATACATTTTCTGTATTTTCTAAACATTTGTCCTGATATATTTTAAAATAAAGGAATTTAAATCTATTTGGTATAATTGTGGAAAGATTAGACATTCAAATAATTTGATAATTTTTTTTAAATATGAAAAACATTATAAATAAATTTTAATAAATTAAAACATTCGTAGCGTTAAACTCTTATAAATACTTTTGGATAAATTGTATTTTAGTTTTTTTTATTATCAAAATGTTACTGAATTTAAATTATTAACTGTCATTAAATGTAATTTATTTTATGAAATATTTTTTGTTATAGAAGGCTTAAATAAATTTAATATAGTACTTTTTAGAGTAATGTTTTTTAAAATTTATAATACCATTAACTATAGAATCTAAGATTGTATTTCCAATAACATATTTACACTTACATACATTTTCTGTATTTTCTAAACATTTGTCCTGATATATTTTAAAATTGAGGAATTTAAATCTATTTTGTATAATTGTGGAAAGATTAGACATTCAAATAATTTGATAATTTTTTTTAAATATGAAAAAAATTATAAATAAATTTTAATAAATTAAAACATTCGTAGCGTTAAACTCTTATAAATACTTTTGGATAAATTGTATTTTAGTTTTTTTTATTATCAAAATGTTACTGAATTTAAATTATTAACTGTCATTAAATGTAATTTATTTTATGAAATATTTTTGTTATAGAAGGCTTAAATAAATTTAATATAGTACTTTTTAGAGTAATGTTTTTTAAAATTTATAATACCATTAACTATAGAATCTAAGATTGTATTTCAAATAACATATTTACAATTACATACATTTTCTGTATTTTCTAAGCATTTGTCCTGATATATTTTAAAATTGAGGAATTTAAATCTATTTTGTATAATTGTGGAAAGATTAGACATTCAAATAATTTGATAATTTTTTTTAAATATGAAAAACATTATAAATAAATTTTAATAAATTAAAACATTCGTAGCGTTAAACTCTTATAAATACTTTTGGATAAATTGTATTTTAGTTTTTTTTATTATCAAAATGTTACTGAATTTAAATTATTAACTGTCATTAAATGTAATTTATTTTATGAAATATTTTTTGTTATAGAAGGCTTAAATTAATTTAATATAGTACTTTTTATAGTAATGTTTTTTAAAATTTATAATACCATTAACTATAGAATCTAAGATTGTATTTCCAATAACATATTTACACTTGCATACATTTTCTGTATTTTCTAAACATTTGTCCTGATATATTTTAAAATTGAGGAATTTAAATCTATTTTGTATGATTGTGGAAAGATTAGACATTCAAATAATTTGATAATTTTTTTTAAATATGAAAAATATTATAAATAAATTTTAATAAATTAAAACATTCGTAGCGTTAAACTCTTATAAATTTACATTTTAATTTTCAAATAGTATCAAGGTATATATAACTAAGTACAGTCCAAAGTATAATGCAGAGTAGAAATGACCACAGAGAAAAATGTGTGTGTATATATATATATATATATATAAATGTATATATATATATATATATATATATAGATATGTATATATACACACACTTATATATATAAATTCTTTATTGGCTTTAATGTATAACATTGTAGCCATTGAGTATGGCCCACTTAGTGTTAATTTTTAGTAATTAGTATATCGTCACTTAATTACAGTTATTTTTATTTACAGTTATATAATACCTACAATATGTAAACAATAATTAAATAATCAACACTAGTTTAATAAATAAATAAACAAACTTTTTTTTAGTCAGAACAGAACAGTATCAATTATAACAAAAGAATAACAATATTCCAAACAAATAACACAAATAAGGCATATACCTAAGGAAATAGATAATTAAAATACAATGGAATCAAAGTATTTAGGTACTAACCCGCTGATACTTTATTGTAACAGTTATCTTATTCTTTCTATACATTACAATCAAGGTATTGTAGAAGTACCCGAAACCATAAACCACAATTAAAGCCCGGATTCCAAATTTTTACATATAAACTGAAGATGGAAAAAAATGTTGTTTAATTTTTCCACACTGTCCATAGTGAGTAAATTTTGAAGTGATAATTCATCCTCATGCTGGACAATATATTTTTGCAGAAATTGTTTCCGTGTGTTAACAAAAAATTTACAATGCAATATTATGCTTCATGCTTCAAACTATTGAATATGGTCCCATGGCACCACTGACATTTTTCATCAGTTCTGAGAACACAGGTGTTGTTCCTATAAAATATTTTCAGGCATTCAGGGTTTGAAATTCTTATTTGACTCACGGTTCTTAATTTTTCTATGTTTATCTTGAATTTTAAATAGCTTTCAGGTTCAGGGTTGGTATAGGTGCAAATAGTTCTGTATATTGGATTGTAATTTGAGTTAAGAGCTCTATCAATATCCTTCGACAGTAAATGATTTGTTACTTTTTCAAGAATAACATGTTTATTAGCTAATAAAACATTGGGGTTATGAAAATCTGCGAAATATTCTTCAATATGATCATGGAGAAAAATGTATCTCCAAGTAATTTTAAATTATAGACATTCATAAGAGGTATCTATAATTAAATATTTCAGTTTTTTTAGGACAATTGGTGTAATTATGGTTTTATTATTATTTTTGTTGATTATTTTTATATTTTTAAATTACAGACCTAATATGAAAATCCCAGTAAGGAATTAAGAAATTGAAAATGACTATTTGTATAAAATAAAAAAGAAAAACTGACTGGAAAATGTTTTTTTAATTCATAAATTAAATATTATATAATATAGTCCAGTGGAATCCATATTGTAATATGAAAAACAAAAAAAACTGTACCACTACAACCCGTGAATGGGTCTGGAGTTCAGTACATGGTAGAGACTATACTGTTTCATGGACAACAGTATTGCAACAGTATTCTGCAAGGAGGTGACTTGTGCTAGGTCATGCTCAACCGCCAGATTTCCCCCTTACTTTGGGTACCTTATAGAGGCTGGGTGAGCCCCAGTAGGGTCCTAGATCCCATATGATCTATCTCCGGCTCCAAACAGACTAAATAAAAGTCTTATCCGCAGCGGGATTTGAACCAGGATTTCCAGCGTGGCAAGTTAGTGCTCTACCACTGAGCCACTCCGCTCCCATTTAAATATGAAAATTGGCTTTTATTTCAATTAAGTCATACTTTACAAAATTATCGCATTAAATTTACCTGAGGTAAAATAAATTCTGTTAAAAAAAATATTTTTGTTCTATAAAGCTTATTTTTTAGTCTATGAGTGTAAATTAATTTTAATTTTTATTAACTTCTTGTTTATGTTGGAGAGGAGTGGATCTGTGGTAGAGCACTGAGTTGCCATGCCGAAAATCCTGGTTCAAATTCCGCTGCAGGTAAGACTTTTATTTAGTCTATTAGCAGCCGGAGATGGATCATATAGGATCTAGGACCCTCCTGGGGCCAGTGGGTATCCAAAATAAGAGGGAAAAATCTGGCGGTTGAGGGTGATATAGGACAAATCACCTCCCTGCAGAACTGTTGTCCATGAAACAGTGCTGTCTCTACCATGTACTGAACCTAAGACTCTTCACGGGCTGTAGTGGTATAGGTCTTTTTTAAATTGTTTTTTTTGTTTTTGTAGTTTTTATTAGTGATTAAACTATAATGTAGTTTTTATTAGTAATTAAACTTCCAATTTATTTTGAATAATATATTTTTATATTATAAATATAGGTCTCTTTTTTTAATTTTAATTATTTTTTCAATTTTTATTGTTATATTGGATTCTTTTTTTAAGAATTTAAATTATTCAGTAGTTGAGTAATAATATGTATACCTACTATAATAAATATGAATTATAACTAATTATCCCGAATCCCGGCCAGGGCAAATCCCGCAAATCTCATCAAAACAAAAATATTTAAGATAATTACCATAAAAAAAACAGTTAATAAAAATAGATTAAAACTATTAAAAGTTTTTAATAAATATTACAGAATATGGTTAATTAATTATAAGAAAATAATAAGAATTTAAATTAATATAGTAAGGTACTATATTATGAAACAACATGGTGACTTAAAAAAATATTATTTATAAAGAACTTATATGCAATTCATCCTGTACATTAACTGTATTTTTCCATCTAAATTAAGTTTATTGTTACATTAATTCTGTATTATCATCTGTATTTATTATTTATTTATTTATTATTCTGGATTTATCTGTATTACTTTCCTTATTTTTGTTACCTTATGTTTACATACTTCTTCATTTTCATATTTATTACCGTAAACCTCGTTTTTTATTACTCGATTTATTACTTACTGTATTGTCTATAATTTTTTTATTTTCCTTGTCACTTTGCTATTAATACTCTACAATGATTAATCTTGCTCTCTCTCTCTCTCTCTCTCTCTCTCTCTATATATATATATATATATATATATATATATATATATATATATATATATATATATATATAACTCAGATTCTCCCCCCATCTTTATTTTCCACCACTTAGATACCTTGATACTTATGTATTTTAATTTTTATTATTACTTTATGTATCATTTTATTATTACTGTTGTTATTAATACTCTTGATGCTTATTCATTTCAACCTTAATATTTACTATAATTCAGTAATTTTTAATCATTTAATAATTTTAATTTGTCTGTATTTTACATATTTAGCCCTGAAGAAGACCTAGAAAATGGGTCGAAACGTTGGCTCTTGAATAAAAATTTCTCCCTACTTTTGAGAAATTTATCGACTGTCTTCACCACTCCACCCGGATTGTTCTCTTTCACTTATATGGAATTCACCAATATTTACCTATGAAAGAATGGGCAAAAAGTGGTCGGATGAAAGAAAGAAGAGGCATGGTGAAAAGATGAGAGAATATTGGAGGAAAAAAAAGAAAAATGAGAAGGAATTGAAGTTGGTACTTGGTCCCTAGTTTGCCAAGACGAAGGGGAAAACATTATAATTTAATGTTAGAGAAGAATTGGTTGACTGTAACTTCAAATGTAAGGAAGAAATCGTTGGGGGTGCAGTCAATAAAAACACCTTAATAAGTGTAATTCATGTTAGAGAATTACATCCTTTGTTTCTATCTCTTAGCCCTGAAGATGGCCTACATTGTAGGCCGAAACGTCGGCACCCCATAAATAGTTACACTTATTAAGGTGTTTTTATTGACTGCACCCCCAACGATTTCTTCCTTACATTATAATTTAATCTCTAAAATAGAGCCAAAAACTCAAAAAGAAACACTATTATTTATTATAATGCAATTGGGAAAAACTACAATGCAAAGCCTTATGTTTCAAAAATACACCCACTTACCAGTCCATGTTTCGCCTATTCAGGCGTTATCAAGACACCCTACGTGTCTTGATAATGCCTGAATAGGCGAAACGTCGACTGGTAAGTGGGTGTATTTTTGAAACATAAGGCTTTGCATTGTGGTTTTTCCCAATTGCATTATAATTATAATTTAATATTTTAATAGAAATTTTATATCATTATTTTTGAAACTTTCTTTATAACTTTATATCTATTAATAAGAATCACTTTTTGTATTTATCTTTCTTTATTTATTTATTAGAAACTGGATGAAGGACAAAGGGAAAATTTATAATTTAACCTATTCCCATATTAAACCTATTCCCTTTTATACTTGTTTATTCTTTATTACTTATTATCACATTATATATTATTATCTTTATTCTTTATTACTTTTTGTTATTCCATACCTGTATATGTATTAATATATATTAGAATTATTAATTCATTTTATCTTTATGTAATGTTATTACTTACTATTTCTTTATATTTCTTGTTGTCCCTTAAAAAATTTTAAGTTATTTTTTATAAAATTCCTATTAGAAATTCCTTACAACTCTATAAATTTTTTTTATTGATCTACAATTCCTAATATAATATTTATAATTTTATTTTATTAATTTTTATTTACTATAATTCTGTTCTAATTTTTAATTTTTCATTTTCCTCAAGGTAGTATCCTTGGCCCAATCCTTTATACAGTTTATATGGCTGACATCCCAACTCATCTTAACACTATCCTTACTACGTATGCTAATGATGCATGTGTATTATGAGTCAACACCAATCCAGTTATTGCATCCCTAAGCCTCCAATTCCATATTATTGATCTTGAAGAATGGTGTCCAAACTGGAGAATTAAAATAAATTCTCAAAAATCGCATCAAACCACTTTTACATTACGTTGTAAGCCAATGACTTCCTGCCCTTCAGTATCCTTTAATAATATCCCATTGGTGCCTGTAGAACAGATCCGATACTTAGGGTTGCATCTCGACAAACGATTAACCTGGAATCCTCATACAAGACTGAAAAGACAAGAAACAGCTCGACGTTTCAAGATACTTCAACACTTACTAGACAAACGCTCTAAGCTCCCAATTAACTACAAAAGACTCATCTACATGACCATCATACGACCTATTTGGACTTACCGAGTAGAGCTTTGGAGTTCCACTAAGCCATCGAATTCCTCTTGTATCCAATCCCTACAATCCAAAATCCTTCGCAAAATCCTCAATGCTACTTATTTTGTTAAGGATGAAGTCATCCATAATGACCTTAATGTCCCATTTGTTGCTGATTTTGCCCGAACCCGGTATCTATACAAACTTCATTCCCACTCAAACCTTCCAGTTTCAAATCTAGCTTCCTCTTTAATTCCCGATAATCCTCTTAGGGGTCTGAAAAGAAGATGGCCACGTGACCTTCTTAGTTGAACTTTGATTTGAGTACTACCAGTGGGTAGTTTCTCAATTCCTCATGATCTCATGCCATTATGTATCACTTAGCCTATTTACTTGTTGTATTATTGTAATACAGTTGTAAATTTCAATAAAAAAAATGTCATTCATAACTTTGTTGGTTTTAAACAGTACCTCTTTGTCATCATATAATTCAATCCTCTTTGGTTTGTATTTCAAATACTTACTTCATATAATATTATTCTATCAATATACTACATATAGTGTTATTCTGTGCCATGTATTATTTTAAATTATTTGTATTTTTTATATTTAGCCCTGAAGAAGACCTGCAATTTCGTGTATTTCTAAATATTTTTTTATTTCTCGGATCCAGCTTGTAGTCAATTTCTTTTCCCAGAGGATCTGTTTTGACAGCTAGTTGTCACCCATTCTTTATAAATGTAAAAAAAACATCAGTATTAAATTATAATTATTATTGATTTAATTAGTTAATTGCTCTTAATCCCTCAGATGTTATATGTTTTAAAATATATTTTCCTCTTAATTTCCACCACTCATTTTTCTTATCTCTGCCATTATTTTCTCAGCATATGATTAAAACATATTATTTTATATTATAAACTAATAATAAACATATTATTTTTATTAGAGAGGAAAATAGTTGACTGGAAGATCTAATGGAGGATGGAAAGAGTTGGGGTTGCAGTCATAAATAAACATCAAATAAGTAAAGACTTAATTTATATTTGTGCCGAGGTTTCGACCTACTTTGTAGGCCATCTTCAGTGCAAATAGGTCTAATAGGCTGGATGATTATTTTTAATTTAGTATAATTTTTAATATATATTGAATGATAATTGTTGACCTTGATAATGTATGTTGAAGAAATTGGGCCGGGTAGAGGTCACTGAATGAATTTCTCGTGTAATTTGAGAAAATCTTTATTGATAGCCAACGTTTCGACCTACGTTGTAGGTCTTCTTCAGGCCTGGGGGGAGGGGCTGGGGGGTATGGGGTACGAGAAATTCATTCAGTGACCTCTACCCGGACCAATTTCTTCAACAAATTTTTAATATATATTATTTTTAATTTTAATTTTTTAATCTATATTGTTTTTGAGTATAAAGTTATAGTTATTGTTATATAGCTATTTTCATAACTACATATTAATTTAATAGTAACTAATTAACAAATTAGTATTTATGTAGTAACAAACTCATTTAGACTTTCACGAATATCTTGGTTATTATATATTATATATTGTAATAAATTCTGAATGATAATTGTTGACTTGATAATATATGTGGAAGTAAGTGGTCTGGGTAGAAGTCGATGAATTTTTCTTAGAATCGGAGAAAACTTTATTAAGTAGCCAACGTTTCGACCTACTTTGTAGGTCTTCTTCAGGGCTTTATGCAAAATACAGACAATTAAGAATAGAAAAGTACAAATATATTTAAACATAGTAAATATAAATAAACAAAAGTATGGTGAATACCGGCAATTGAAAATAGAAATGATAAAAATTGCACAGAATGGTAAATATAAAGGTTAAAATGTATGAGTGTATAGTATTAACAACCAAGTACCAGAAAGTTATTAAAATACGTGATAGTGAATAAAATAGTAATAAAACAGAAAGTGTTGAAAAATAAATATGAGGTAATAAAGATAAAAAATAAAAATTGAATATTAAAATGGGTAAATGTAAAAAATGATAAGAAATAAAAGATTGTAAAATTATAAAAAATCCAGAAAAAATTACAGAAAATACAGTATTAATATTGATAAGTAAAAAGAGATCTTACATAAATGTTAAGACTTTTAGTTACATAAAAGAAAATACAGTATGTTTTAAATAAAGTAAGTAATAATAAAGCAATACAAATACAATTAGACTATATTGGACTAAAATACATGTAAAAAGGCAAAGATATGTGGATGAGTAAAGATAAAAATAGTGAGTGAAGTTGAACCCGGATGTATGTCGTAAAATGATACTTAGAGGTGGGAAATAAATGGGCCTACAAAGTTGGTCGAAATGTTGGCTACTTAATAAAGTTTTCTCCGATTCTAAGAGAAATTCATTGACCTCTACCCGGACCACTTTCTTCCACATTGTAATAAATTATTTCACATGTAATTTTATTATCTCAATAGGTTTAATTTCACTTTTTCAATTATAGTTTAACCTTTTGTTCATTATATTTCATTCCCGTAATTTTTGTCAGTTTGTTGCTGCAATGTTGATATTGTTGTTTGGTTTTGTTTTATTTTCAGTCATATTGGTTGTATCTTAAAAATTAGGCTGAAATATTAGCACTAAATAAAATTAGTTTTTCTTATCTATTTTAAATACATCGACTTCTTTATTTAAAACAATCGCAAAATTATTAGTAAGTAGAATGAAACAGGAACAGAAAGAAAAAATTACTATTACTGTTGTGAACTGTGTAACAAAAATTGTGCTGTGCAACTTACAAATAAAAAAAAACATATTATACTTTTGACCTCGAGGCAAAGTTATTAAAAATAAAAATAAGTTACCGTGGAAAAAATTCCAACAGATCCAAAAAAAAAGTGAAAAAGCCCTTAAGTCTCCAAACTAAAACAGAAATTGAAATTATCTGTCCTCTTTTTCAATATTAAAAATAAAAATTATACACAAACAATTTAGAAGAAGAAAAGTTGTATAAAAACTTAAACAAAAATATTAATCAGTAGTTGATAAAAAAAATTAAGTAAAATTTTGAATAAGTATTTTTTTTTATACAACTATTCAATAAAATATTACTCAATAGTGTAATAAATAAAATTTTGAATGGTTAGCTGTTTGACCTATTTAGATTTTGTAGGTTTTTCACTGGTATTTGAAAGTTTTTTTTTTAAATTAAAAAACTTACTTTGTACCGATATGCAGATTTTTAATGCATATCGAACATCTTTTTCATTGATGATGCAATTCAAAAGATGTCACAATTTTTTATTTATTTCCTTTTTTGAAATTTTATTTCTTTTGAGGATGATAAGGTAATGTCGGAATTATAATTTCAAATTATGCGCATCAAATTAATCTTCTGACTTCAAATATCCTTCCTAGTCAAGGATGTAACCCTTAGTGCCTAGTGAGGAGTTGAAAGAGAGAGATAACATTTTATTGTCCTGATAAAACTACAATGGAGGTCTACTCTTGGGATGAAATCAAGAAACACAATGGATCGGACGGCAAATACTGGGTCGTGATCCATGGCTACGTCCATGATTTAACAACATTTTTGGATGAGGTATTTAAATAAATAAATTATTTAAATGATTAGTTGTTTATGATTTTCACTTAGTTGTTTTTTTAATACAATAATTTTGCTTCAGTAAATGATAAAGCTATTTGTTTAATTAAAAACAATATAATATGTTATAATCGTACGTGGAGAAAAAAATGAAAAGAGATAGGAAGAATGAAGGAGGTAATTAAGAGGAAAATGTATTTTAAGAACAGATAAACTATAT
This sequence comes from Arma custos, assembly GCA_037127475.1. Lineage (NCBI taxonomy): Eukaryota > Metazoa > Arthropoda > Insecta > Hemiptera > Pentatomidae > Arma > Arma custos. The sequence continues at coordinate 227,307,366 of CM073759.1, forward strand.
AATTATAACAGCAATAAATAAATAAATAAATATATATATATATATATATTTTTACATAAATATTTTTGAAACATTAATTAAAACTTTACATAGAACGATATTTCATTAACAAAATTTTTAAATTACCGGTTAATACCCCAAATTACTTTGTAAATCTAGAAATTAATAGAAAATTGGTCCACATGTACTTACTAAAATGCAAATATTTTTAAAAATATTAAAACAAAATATATCATGGTTTAAAGAGTGGGGGGGGGAATTGCAAACAAAATAAATTATATATAAATTAAATTTGGCCCAGTACACTCTAGCCGCGATCTGTAACGGCCACGCTTCCCATCATTCGCCCTGAAGATGACCTACACTGTAGGTCGAAACGTCGGCACATAATATAAGTACTTCACTTATTCGGTGTTCTTATTGACTGCACCCCCCAACCATCTCCTTTACATAAAATAAATTATAAATTAAATTTAACTTTTAACTCTGGTGGGTACTTGGGAGGGAGAAATGTCCACAATGTTAGAACTGTACAATGATTATTTTACTCAAGTTTGCCATGCAAAAGCATCAGAGGACACACATCACGGCCTCTATAGCTCTTTAGATAAAACAATAGATTACCTTAGCCATTTGAAAGTAACAAAAATAATTAGCTTAGTTATGAAATGTAGGGGGCAACTTTTGAATCTAAATTACATCCCATTTGATTCGCAAAATATACAGCTATGCTCACTGTGTAATTTGAACAAAATTGAAAATAGATTTCACTTCCTGGAAGTATGTCCCCTCTTAAAATTGTATAGAAAAAAATATTTAAATCAAGAGCAGATCTCAAAACAAAAACTAATAGATATTCTAAATGGGCAGAATTTAATAGGTTTATATAATTTAGCAAGAAATGCAGGTCGATATAGAAAATTGTTCATTTCAGAATTTAATTATTAATGTCAAAAGGAAATTTAATTTATTTTTAGTTTTGTTATTTATTAGTTCAGTCAAACTCCCGGTAGACAGTATAAAGAACCATGCTGTGGTTGCTAAAGTTGTAAATAAAATTAAAAGAAAGAACACTGTAAATAATTTATTAATAAAAGAACATTTCTATCTATCTGTCTAAAACTTTACATCCATTAATATGAACCAGTTTTTGTATTTATCATTTTTTTTAAAATTTAATTATTCAGAATATAATGTAATTATATTTATTGTTTATATATTTCTATTTGAATTTATTTATTAGCATCCTGGAGGAGAAGAAGTGCTGGCTGAGGCTGCTGGTGGGGATGCTACAGAGTGTTTTGATGATATAGGTCACTCAGAAGACGCAAAAAATCTTTGCAAAAAGTTTAGGATTGGGAAAGTTGGTGAGGTTAGTGCCATTTCATAAGTCATATATTATTTTAAAATTATTTAAACTAAAAAAAAAAAAAAAAAGTGAAATAATCTTGGATGCTTTGTGCTGCACATAAAAAATTACAAATATATTATTATAATTACAATAAATAAATATATTGTTAAAAAATTACAAATATATATTAAATTATAAATATTTTGTAAAAACAAATAATTATAATTGCAGATATACTCTGGGTTTTATTTGCCCATCTGCTTGCACATTGATAATATTTTTTTTTCTCTCTTTAAGAGAAAAGATAGGCCCTCGGCCGGGATTTGAACCCGGAACCTTTGTCTCACCGTGACAGTTTTTATTACTTTTATCAATTATTTTTAGCTGATTAATATATTTATAATAAAATGAACATATATGAAAATAATAAGGATTTTATATTTTATATTTAATATTTAAAGATGTATGATTATTACATTAAATTACCTCAATATTTCAATGTCTGCCAGAGAGGCAGCTAAAAGAAGGGGTGTATTCATGCTCGATTCCAGGTAACATTCGTCAGGGCTAAGAGGTCTAATAGGCTGGATGATTACACAAGGGAACAACATTTTTGTTGCATGAAATATTTTGACTAATATTCTACTTCCTCGAGGTGCTGATTTAAGATCTGAAGTCAGTTTGTTTGTATCAGCTTTACTTTTGGGGTTATAATTATAAACTGTTTTTTAAGATGAAAATATTTTTTATTAAGAAAACTATTAAAAAAATTACCACTACATATCAAAAAATTTTCTTTTGTAAGATTTTCTGGCTTGATTCGGTTCACGGAGGCTGTTTTTAATGCTCCAACAATAGTCCGCCATCATGTGAGCATTCCAGTGACCTTGGTAACGTTCCTCCATAGTTCGAATGTCCTGATGGAACCGTTCCCCTTGTTCTTCACTCAGATCACCAAGATTTTCAGGGAAACGGTCCAAATGGCTGTGGAGGAAGTGTACTTTGATGCTCATATTACAACCAAGCTGCTGGAAGTGTAACAACATTAGTTCAATATGCTCCGCATAGCTTTCTTCCTTTTTGTTTCCCAGAAAATTTTGAGCAGTCCAAACGAATTCATTCCAGGCATTTTTTTCAATATCAGTCATGTAACTAATAAAGTTTTCATCCTTTATCAACCTTCTTATTTGGGGACCATCAAAAATTCCATTTTTAATTTTTTCTTGGCTCAAATTAAAGAACTTCTTAGAGATGTATTTATAGCAATCACCACCCTTGTTCAAAGCTTTGACAAATTGTTTCATGAGCCCTAGTTTGATATGCAAAGGTGGCAGTATTATTCGATCCGTGGGCACAAGGGGCTCATTTATTACATTCAGTTGTCCCGGAACCATAGATTGCCTGGAAGGCCAATCTTTTCTAATCCAGTGCTCAGACCTAGCTCTGCTGTCCCATAAACAAATAAAACATGGATATTTTGTATATCCACCTTGTTGTCCAAGAAGAAAATTCACCATTTTTAGATCAACACTTATCAACCACTTTTGTTCGTTGTATTTGATTCTATCCATTACAGAAGCTACAGTAGCATATTCTTCTTTGACTGTAGTTGAATGTGCAATCGGTATCGAACCCAGCTTATTGCCGTTATGCATAAGTACACATTTCAGGCTACGTTTAGAGGAGTCAATAAATAAACGCCATTCATTTGGATCATACTTCTGTACTCCCATTGCTTTCAATAAACCAGGAACATCTGAACAAAAAGCAAAGTCGTCATCTTTAGAAAAGAATGACAGCAATTCTGCCTCTCGGTTACGATAGTATGAAATTCTTGTTTCTGGGGTTAAAAGATTTCTTTGCTTTAATCGAGAAGCTAGAATCTCCGATGTCTTTTTAGAAAGACCAAGATCTCTGATTAATGCATTGAGGTCTTCCTGATTAAAGAGCTGGGGCTCAGAAGTAAAATCAGGGTAAGAATCACTTGTCCGACTTTCATCACTTGAAGAATAGTTTTGTTTTTCTATATCATGATCATTTTGTACAGATGAAGAAGCTTGGGGTACTGGTGCATCGCCAGAGAACAAGACTGGTCGAGTAACAGATAACAAGTTTGGATAAGACCATTTCGACCGGTTATTTTTATTAATTCCATTAATATCAATCACACAAAAATAACAATCATCTTGATGATTATTAGGTTCCCCCCAAATCATTGGTGTTTGATACTTAAAATGGAGTCTTTTCTTATTTGCCCATAATCTCAAAGACTCAACACATGTTTTACATACCATATGAGGGATCCAGTACTTGTCACGGATGTCCAAAGCGAATCCAAAGTAATCAAAATATACCTGTGTTATAAACTCTGACACACTTAGCCTACAATTTTTGAATGTATATTCACCACAAATGTTACAGAAATAGTTTGAATCGTTTCTACAGATATTTCTTAACTTGGACATTGTTATTTAACACAAGAGCACAAACTTTTTCACGAAACAACTCAGTTGAATTGAAGTTTGAATGTGACTAGTACAAATATATGTCTATCAGCTGTTTGCCAAAAACAAAAGGTGCTGGAGAAAAACTGAGGCTAGATTTGTAATCACCAACCTCTAATTAGTAAACAACAGGCCTAAAACTCCATGCAACAAAAAATTAATAAAAATTTGTTCCCTTGTGTTATTTTTAATTTAGTATAATTTTAATATATATTATTTTTAATTTAAATTTTTTGATCTATATTATTTTTTAGTATAAAGTTATAGTTATTTTCATAATTACATATTCATTTAATAGTAACTAATTAACAAATTAGTATTGATGTAGTAACATAAGACAAAGGTTCCGGGTTCAAATCCCAGCCGAGGGCCTATCTTTTCTCTTTAAAAATAAAAACATTTAAAACTCAAGACAGCTGACCAATATTTATAAAAAATAATATTTTTTTAATTTATTCCTAGAATAGTTAGTGTCGTAAAGTAAAAACACAAAATTGTACAAATGCTGTTTTTATTAGAGTAAAAAATACTAGATCATTACTTTAAAACCTTTGTCTCACCGTGACAGTTTTTATTACTTTTATCAATTATTTTTAGCTGATTAATATATTTATAATAAAATGAACATATATGAAAATAATAAGGATTTTATATTTTATATTTAATATTTAAAGATGTATGATTATTACATTAAATTACCTCAATATTTCAATGTCTGCCAGAGAGGCAGCTAAAAGAAGGGGTGTATTCATGCTCGATTCCAGGTAACATTCGTCAGGGCTAAGAGGTCTAATAGGCTGGATGATTATTTTTAATTTAGTATAATTTTAATATATATTATTTTTAATTTAAATTTTTTGATCTATATTATTTTTTAGTATAAAGTTATAGTTATTTTCATAATTACATATTCATTTAATAGTAACTAATTAACAAATTAGTATTGATGTAGTAACATAAGACAAAGGTTCCGGGTTCAAATCCCAGCCGAGGGCCTATCTTTTCTCTTTAAAAATAAAAACATTTAAAACTCAAGACAGCTGACCAATATTTATAAAAAATATTATTTTTTTAATTTATTCCTAGAATAGTTAGTGTCGTAAAGTAAAAACACAAAATTGTACAAATGCTGTTTTTATTAGAGTAAAAAATCAAAAGATCATTACTTTAAAAATCCATAAAATATAAACACTAAAAAAAATGTAGGTAAATAATAAAATAAAATTGTATAAACTGTAAGAAAATAAAACTTTATAAACTGTTTTATAAATTCATTATAAATAACTTAAAATAAATCTTCACGACAAAGGGAAAATGTTCAAATATTTAAGAATGAAAAGTCAAAACTATGTGTGGTGAAGTTTGTAACTGTTATATATGTAACTGTTATATAAAAATTAAATAGTATTACTTAATTACAACTCTGTCAATATGAGGTAATCCTCAAGTAACCTTATTGTTTGCTCTATAATCGTACTAATATTATAAATGTGAAAGTTTGTATGTTTGTCTCTCTTTCACGCAAAAACTACTGAACGGATTTGGATAAAACTTTACAGTAATATAGGTCAGAATAAGACATAGGCTATATCAAGCGCGGATTTATGAGGGGGCGCAAGGGTACACGTGCCCCCCGACAGTTTTTTAGGTACTGTGGAGAATCCATTGTAATACATAATTAAAGACAAATCACATGATAATAGTGATTGAAATAACAGAAAGAACATGGCTGAAACTATTATTTTGATATCCTACTAATATTATAAATGCGAATGTTTGTTACTCATTCACGCAGAAACTACTGAACGGATTTGGATGAAACTTATTGAGTAAAATAGTTTATACATCATAGGCTATAGCAAGGGCAGATTTATGTGGGAGTACGGGGGCCTGTGCCCCCCCTTTATAGTACATATGTAATTAAAGACAAATCAGGAACTTAGCATCTTGAAATTTGTAGATAGGTTCATTGTGTAGTTTAAGAAAGAAATTTGGATAATTCCACCCCAAGGGTTTCCCCTTTAATATAATAGGGGTTCAAAGGTTGTATAGGATCCGTCAGTTTTGAAGTTAGACATCTGAAATTTTGGATGTACGAGTAACCTATATTTTAAAAAAAATAATTAAATTATTTATTTAAAATGATGTTTCACGAAACTTTATGTGGCAGACCAAATTCCACCCGAGTGAAGCCGCGGGCATAAACTAGTGTTTTATTAAAGTTACATAATGCTTTGTTTGCTGATAAAAAACCTACTTTATGGGTAAAACGAACCAGTGAATAATTCTGATTTTATAATAGTTTGAACTATGGGGTTTGGCCAAAAATACTTTGCTCAACCCTCAAAAGGTAAGGTGGGGTTGCATCCGACCCCAGGATGCTTTGAAAATTTATTTTTATGAAGAATAAAGTCATGTTACAGTATTAGAATAATATTCTTATTGATGAGTAGAGAGTGATACCATAGCACCTCAAACCTTAAAAAAAGTTGGGATATATGAGGACCCCACTGTATTATTTATGTCCTTCCAGCTCACTGTACCATTGAACGGTTAACAAGGAAGCGGTGTAGAACACTGATTTGATATGCCAAAGGATCTGGTTCAAATCTGACTGTGGCAGATAATTACCTCACCCAGCCATCATAAAGTGAGTACCCTTAATTGGAAGGAAAACCTGACTGTTGAGCAAGATCTCATATAATAACCTCCCTACACAATGGTTGTCTTAGAAACTACAGTCATTACCTATAAATAGCCGGAAACCTTTCAAGGGTTGTGGTGGTATAGATCTTTTTTGTGTTCTTTTATTTATTTATTCTTTTAATTGAAATAGATCAAAGAATAATTCTGATTTTATAATAGAACTATGTGGTTTGGCCAACAATACTTTAAATTAAATTAAATTTCCTTTTGACATTAATAATTAAGTTCTGAAATGAAAAATTTTCCCATACCAAAGCGGATTCAGAAGAGGCAAATCCACAACGGATCAGCTGTTCTACCTAAGGATAATATTGAAAAGGGGGCGTGAATATCGCATCACAATTCATCACCTTTTCCTACACTTTAAGGTGGGCTACGATAGTGTAGATAGGGAAGTCTCTATAGTGCCTTAAGACAATTCAACATCTCCACCAGTCTCATAATTCTAATCAGATTGACTATGACTGCCCTTGAATGTGTCATCCAAGTGGATAAGTTCGTTATGGTTTGCCATCAAGAAGAGGCATACGTCAGGGCGACGCAATCTTCTGTCTGTTGTTAACCTTGCTCTCGAGAAGACAGTTAGAGACTCCACGGTCCAGACAACAGGAACCGGTGCAACTCCTTGCCTACGCAGACGACATCGACGTTATAGGAAGATCTAAACAGGCGGTTGAAGAAACCTTTCTCTTCCTGGCAGATACAGTGAGAAAACTTGGTCTAGTGTTTCACCAAATACATGGTAGCTGAACAGCACCCAAGACACACTGGAGATAGGGTGGGATCAGGAACATACCTCTTTGTATGGGTAATAGAATTTGCTTTATCTCCGATCCCAACTATCGTGCTTACGTATGGTATAGAGCGGAAACATAGACAATGACAAAGGATGCATACTGAAATTTGCTCTTCTTTGAACGGAGATTTCAGATAAGCATAAACTAAATCGAATTTGAATATTTTTATTTTCAAGAGGAAAGATTTGCCCCAGCCGGGTTTCGAACCCGTGACAGCACTCCACCGGAGATGGCTCCCAGTCGGGACAAATATGTTCTCTTATCTGATCCTCTTGTTCTAGCAATTTTTGCGTATATTTAAAAATTAATTTATTTATTATTTATTTTATATATTTATTTATTAATTAAATTCAATATTTAAAAATTAAAACAATTAACAAAAAATAAATAAATAAATATAAAAAATTATAAATATATTTTGGTGAGATCTATAGTGACTAGAAAAAACGAAATTCAAGTGGAAATAAAGGGGCGAAATGTTTGTTATTATTCGGTCTTGACATTACAGAGCTCGCATCTTTTGTCTTGAAATCTAAAAGTCAGAATTTATAAAACCATCATCCCCCTAACTCTTCTTTCGGATGTGAAACTTGGCCGCTAACACTGAAGGGTGAGCAACGTCTTCAGGTATTCGAAAACAAGGCATTGCGTAGAATATTCGGTCAAAAATAAAAATCAAAGGGGATGGGACTACTGGAGAATTTAAGAGATTACACAACGCGTAATTGCGAAGCATGACCCGGTTAATATTATTCAAGTGATAGCGTAAAGAATATTTAGATGGGCTTGTAAAGTTGAAAGGCTAAATCGAATTCCTAAAAAAATAATAAGCGATGTACAGACCGGGAACCACCTGAGAGGCAGATAGAAGCGTAGGTGAGAGGATTGCGTATATATATATATATATATATATATATATATATATATATATATATATATATTAGCTTGTGCCCGCGGCTTCGCTCGCGTGGAATTTGGTCTGCCACATAAAGTTTCGTGAAAGATCATTTAAAATAAATAATTTAATTATTAATTATAAAACATAAGTTACTCGTACATCCAAAATTTCAGATGTTTAACTTAAAAACGGACGGATTCTATACAACCTTTAAACCTCTATTATATTAAAGGGGAAACCATTGGGGTGGAATTATCCAAATTTCTTTCTTAAACTATACAAAGAACTTATCTACAAATTTCAAGATGCTAAGTTCCTGATTTGCCTTTAATTATGTACTATAACGGGGGGAGGGCACATGCCCCTGTGCCACATAAATCTGCCCTTGTTGTAGCCTATGATGTATAACCTATTTTACTCAATAATTTTTATCCAAATCCGTTCGGTAGTTTTTGCGTGAAAGAGAGACAAACATACTAACATTCACATTTATAATATGTATTAGTAAGATTAGTAGGATATCAAAACAAATAGTTTTACTCATGTTCTTTCTGTTATTTCCACAACTATGATCATGTGATTTGCCTTTAATTATGTACTATAAAGGATTCTCCACAATACCTAAAAACCAGTCGGGGGGGGGGGGGGACGTGCCCCCGTTCGCCCCCTTAAATCCGCGCTTGCTATAGCCTATGTGTTATTCTGATGTATAAACTATATTACTGTAAAGTTTCATCCAAATCCGTTCAGTAGTTTTTGCGTGAAAGAGAGACAAACATTCACATTTATAATATTAGTAAGATATATATATATATATATATATATATATATATATATATATATATATATAATTCAATACAAATAATGAATGAGATTGAAATTATAAGTGCTTCTTAATAGAATTGGAGCTTTAGTAAAAATTTATGACGTATAACCTTATTTTAGTTTGGCCAAAATAATGATTTTGATTATGCTTCTTGAAAATAGCTGAAAATTATAGTTGATTAGGTATTTTATATGTCATTTTGTATAACAGTGGAATAATTCAATTAAAAATAATAATGCTTAGTTGGACCACATTAACTAAGGATTATGCGAAACCCTTAATTATTTTTTTTTTATTTTTTATTTTTTAAAATTTATTTATTGATATTTACAACTGTATTACAATTATACAACAAGTAAATAGAATGCGTGTTACATAATGACATGAGAATGACAAGTAGAGAAACTACCCACTGGTAGTACTCAAATCAAAGTTCAACTAAGAAGGTCACGGGGCCATCTTCTTTTCAGACGCCTCGGAGGATTATCGGGAATTGACGAGGAAGCTAGGTTTGAAACTAGAGGGTTTGAGTGGGAATGAAGTTCGCTATGAAAGGATAGATACCGGGTTCGGGCCAAATCAGCAACAAAAGGGACATTAAGGTCGTTATGGATGACTTTATTCTTAACAAAATAAGGAGCATTGAGGATTTTACGAAGGATTTTGGATTGTAGGGATTGGATACGAGAGGAATTCGATGGCTTAGTGGAGCCCCATAGCTCTACTCCGTAAGTCCAAATAGGTCGTATGATGGTCATGTAGATGAGTCTTTTGTAGTTAATTGGGAGCTTAGAGCGTTTGTCTAGTAAGTGTTGAAGTAGCCTGAAACGTCGAGCGGTTTCTTGTCTTTTCAGTCTTGTATGAGTATTCCACCCTTAATTATGAAATAAAAATCCGATTATTCTGTGATTATGCTGTCCTTCGGATGGAACGTAAAATACTCATTAAATATCCCTATCATAATAATACCGATATAGTTCAAATTTAGAGCTCCAACTGTAGCATCATCCGATTAGCTATAGCAGCACGAAGTGACGTTATGTGAACAAACAACTGAATAGAACGATTTTATGACTGGAATATTTTGGAAACAATTAAACAAAAAAAAAATAAACATAATATAATCACAGGGAGCATATAAAATTAAATAATAATTTTTGATTGATGATGATAGTGTGCAAAACTATCAATTATTAATAAGTATTATACACGATTCGATTAAATGTTTCTTAAATTAGTCGTTCTCTAATGACTAAGTAACTTTTTGCTCCTTCAACTGTCGACTGGAACAGATGTTACGTAATGTCTGATGACCTTGGAACCCAAAAGTAAGGTCAGCTAGCGGTTCCTGACCGCCATAATGGCTCAATAGTTTGGATTTGATGTTCGTGTTTGAGTTGTTGCTATGGATATTAGTAAAACACACACACGTATATATATGTATATATAAATAAATATATATATATATATATATATATATATATATATATATATATATATATTTATTTATATTTATTTATATTTATGAAACTTGTGTATTAACGCAACCGCAGTTATATTTTATAACAGTTACCTTGGATAACGTTTTTAAATCTATTAATTGGTGTTAGAATTTTAAATTTTTTAAATATTCATCAACAACTATAAATCAAAAGAATTTATTTAAAACAAAGTATATCCAAGATACATAATTATAATTATTAATATATAACATATAATGAGTTAATAAATATTATTAACTTATATATTGATTATTATTTAGTTATGATATAGGTTTTTACTGGACTAGTAATTAATATTTAACTAAGAAGTAAAAAAACCATTCTCCAGTCATAATTATTTATTTACAAAGACGTTTTGACCCCTTGGGTCATTATCAATTCTTTTAATGTCTCTCCTGATTTATACCATTTTTCTGCAATTCACCACATAAATTTACTAATATCAACAACAACATAAATTATTAACAATTAAATTAAAAATGTCCTAAAAAAAAACGGAAATTTAAGTATAGATACCTCATATGGACGTCAATAATATAAAAATATCTTGGAGATATATTCTTCTCCATGGTCATTTTTCAACTCTGCCTTATACTTTGGACTTACCCTATTCATAAAAACACTTTGATATTGCCTTGAAGAAATTAAAATTGTAAATCTATAGGAGTTTATTTAAAATAAATAATATATAGCATAATTTAAATAAACTCCTATAGATTTACAATTTTAATTTCTTTAAGGCAATATCAAGGTGTTTTTATGAATAGGGGAAGTAAGTATAAGGCAGAGTTGAAAAATGACCATGGAGAAGAATATATCTCCAAAAAATGTTTATATTATTGACGTCCATATGAGGTATCTATACTTAAATTTTCGTTTTTTTTAGGACATTTTTAATTTAATTGTTAATAATTTATGTTGTTCAAGATAGACAATTAAAGAATTGATAATGACCCAAGGGGTCGAAACGTCTTTGTAGAAAGCGAGAAAATAAATAATTATGACTGGAGAATGTTTTTTTTACTTCTTAGTTAAATTATTATTTAGTTAATAAATATTATTGTAGATAAATATATAATGGAATATATCATGAATAATTAAAAATAAATAATAATTTATATAAAAAGAAAGTAATCAATCGGATTTCGGTGGAAAATGGACCGATTTACAGTTCAATATGGATTGAAAAAAGTCTCTATTTGCATTGACCTGATCGACATTTTCAAAAGTTACGTCGACCAAAATAAAGTTTTATTTCATGCGAATTGGTACATTTTCGTTTTTTTGGTAAAATATTTCGCTTCTGAAAAAATAAAATTGCATCTTCTTCTGTTTTTGGCAAATCCCAAATACGCATTTTCGTAGCACTAAAAATGAGCAAGCAAGAACAAATCAGCTGTTAGAAATATAACTGTTATAAAATATAACTGTTTGCGCATGCGAACAAGATTGATCTTTACGCAAATATAACCGCGGTGGCGTTAATACACAAGTACCATATTTATGTATACAGTCAAACCTGGATAATTGTAATCTCTTGGTGACATGATTTAAATTCCACTTATAGAGCTATTTCACTTAAACAAGGTTTCACTTATCCAGGTCATTAACACTGGAACGACGAAGCGGTCAAAATGAGCGATTGCATAATTTATTTATAACATTTTCTTATTTAATATTTTACGATAATGTCATGATTTTTATTAATTTTGTGTATACAATAATATTATAAATTATTTCGTTCTTACGCTTCTAATATTCAGAGATATATGTGACATTTGACCTTGGCCCCGGTGGACACAAGGAACTTCAAGAATTGAGGTTTAAAGACTATTTAAAATTTCTCAGAAGTCTAGACCTATGTTAGGGATCTTTAGGACTCAAGCACAATGGGCCTTTTTAGGCCGAAGTGCATTGTAATAAGAGTCACACATAAATAATCTTACTAATATTATAAATGTGAAAGTTTGTATGTTTGTCTCTCTTTCACCCAAAAACTACTGAACGGATTTGGATGAAACTTTACAGTAATATAGGTTATACATCAGAATAACATATAGGCCATAGCAAGCGCGGATTTAAGGGGGATAGTGAACAGGGACACGTGCCCCCCCGACAGTTTTTTAGGTACTGTGCAGAATCCATGATTGAATATAATTAAAGGCAAATCACATGATCATAGTTGTTAAAATAACAGAAATAACATGAGTGAAACTATTTGTTTTGATACCCAACTAATCTTACTAATATTATAAATGCGAAAGTTTGTATGTTTGTCTCTCTTTCAAGCAAAAACTACTGGACGGATTTGGATGAAACTTTACAGTAATATAGGTTATTCATCAGAATAACACATAGGCAGCAAGGGCGGATGAAAGGCAAATCAGGAATAGCATCTTGAAATTTGCAGATAGGTTCTTTGTATAATTTAAGAAAGAAATTTGCATAATTCTGCCCCCAAGGGTTTCCCCTTTAATATAATAGGGGTTCAAAGATTGTATAGAATCCGTCAGTTTTGAAGTTTGACATCTGAAATTTTGGATGTACGAGTAACTTATGGTTAAAAAAAAAATTAAATTATTTATTTAAAATGTTCTTTCACGAAACTTCATGTGGCAGACCAAATTTCATGCGAACGAAGCCGCGGGCAAAAGCTAATAATAATATATATCTGCAATACCTAAATATGCGAATCAGTCATGAAAATATCATGAATACAAGTTATGTATTCTCAGAATTTATAATTCCCGGAATTCAAAAATTCTACGTTTTCAATTTATTATGCGTAAATTTGTGTATATGTAATTTATAAAATTTCAATTTAGTATTCTTGCGTGTATAGTTCCAAGTTGCAACACGCATTACACATCGAGTTTATTCCCGAGCGATTGCCTTATCCCGGACCACAAAGATAAGAATATTTAAAACTCTGATAACGCCTGTTCTGGAGTGTTGGACTCTCACAAAGGCACAAGAACTCGCTATCATGAGGTTTGAGCGAAAAATATTACGGAGAATCTAAGGGGCAGTGTTTCATAATAAAACGTGGAGGCAACGGTCGAACTTATAAATAGCCGGACTATACAAAGATGCCGACATTATCAGGTTTATTAAGGTGAACAGGCTGCGACGGGCAGGAAATATCGCACGGAACAGATGAAGTCCCTAAAAAATTACTTCAAGAAAAAGTGCATGGAACAAGAAGAGTTGGATGACAGAGGCTCCGATGGTCTTAGGGTGCACCTACATTGGATCCGACGCGATACGATCAGAATTCGGCAGCAAACCAAATGACTGGAATATATCGAGAGTGCCTACATTGGATCCGCTCCGATCCCATCCATTTTTATCCGAGCAATCCGACCGATTTAGTCGCTCGTGGAATCAAAATAGTTTATTTATACTGAAGCGCCTACATTGGATCCGATCCGATACTGTAAGATCATGTGCGATTTTCACATTTCAAAATCATTAGTTTTCAATCCGACAAGCCAGCCGTTACCATGTTGTGGCAACTTAACCTTTTTTGTCTTAAATCCATTTATTAAAAAATGTACATTGTAATTTGATAATTAACTATATATATATCCGTCATAAATCAAAATTAAATATTGTCAATTCTCATTAAAACATTATATTACTAATCTTTATGAACCGTTAAATATAGTAGCGAAGGTTATTTTTCCCTTGAACAAAATTATATCTATCAGAAATGTACATAAAAAATATACCTACATAAAATTTTAATTCGTCAAATAAAATTGGAAACATTAACTTTTGATAAAATTATCATCTTAATGTTTAATTTATTTGTTAAACAGTTGGCAACACTGGGAGGTAAGGGCTGTTCTGATTTTTTATACTCGTCTGCAAAGATGAACAACAAAATAAATATTCCTAGATAAAACAAACCAAATAGATTTTAAAATATCACTACTATTTCATAAATAAATTAAATCATTATATAAAACATGAATATCTACAAAATATAAATTATATTTTATGAAATTGAAAAACAACTAAATTATTTATTTTTAGTCAAAAGGCAAGACAAAAATATTCTAATACAGTAATATTACCTCATTGTTATAACATTTTGTTCTTTAAATTTATAAAATTAAGATTATTTATTAATTATTTTTAATATATTTATATTTCACTATAATATATATAAAATATAAGAAATAAAAGAATAAAATTAATACTATTTTATTCGGAAGGCAGTGACTAGTTTCACTATCGGATTGAAAAGAATAGAATCATGTCGAATCTGATCCAGTGTAGGCACTCACTGCGTATTTCAGTTATTTGTTTGTTCAGCCCATCATCCTATGTGATAGAATAGGATCGCGTCGCATCGCATCGGATCCAATGTAGATGTACCCTTAAGCACCCGTAACTGGAGAGCAGCAGCTATGAACAGAGATGACTGGCGGTTCATGTTGCGGAAGGCCTTGTCCCCACGTGGGATGTAGAGCCATCTATTGAATTGAATTGATTGCGAGGAAATAATTATCTTTACTCACGAGAACAAGCCGAGACAGTAAAGTATTGCTGGGAACAATGATCAATTTAGTCCCGAGGGGCATACAAGATTTTATCTCCAGATGGGATGTAAAAATTACACCATTTTTTGAAATCGTCGTACGTTTTATTATAAATCTGACTTGATTTAGCTGGCAATAAATTTGAAATAACGTTATTTGCTTCTTGTACAATATGTGGTGGATCCATAACTTACACAACCTGAATGAATATGATACACACAAATGAAGTTTTTGTGTTTTGAAACAAGAGCTCAACTTTTTCAGTACATAACCTACATAATTAAGACGAACTAGGTATGAGAGGAAAATAGTTGACTGGATGATCAAATGTAGAAAGGAGATAGTCGGGGGGTGCAGTAAAAAAAAAAAAAACACTGAATAAGTACTAGACTTATAATTATGTGCCGACGTTTCGACCTACAGTGTAGGTCATCTACAGGGCTATGAGCGAGAAACAAACAGAACAAACAATATAAAAACGTACAGTAACAATAATATGGTGACTAGTAATGTAGAAAATTAAAATATTGACAGATATAAAAATTAAAGATAACGAATATTCAAAAAGTGACAGAATATAATAAAATTAAGATATAGACAGATTTAATAAAATTAAAGATAATGAAAAGAAATTAAAATAGTGACAGATATAATAAAATTAAGATAAAGACAGATTTAATAAAATTAAAGATAATGAACAGAAATAAAATAGTGACAAATATAATAATTAAAGATAACGAATATAAAATAAAATACAGAAAATAAATGTACAGAAAGGATAGAAAAGTAAAAATAATATAAAGGGAAATAAAAAAGAGGAGGTAAACCAAAGATACAAAATGAGAATATTAACATATAAAAAAAGGTTGGAACATGAAGAATTTAGAAAAACTAGTAAAATAAAAATATAAAATGTATGATAACGGACTTCTAGAGGTTACATAAGTAAATGTATGAGACATAATAATATAGGAATATGTAGAAAGAAATGGAAGGTGTCTCGTAGAATGACAGTTAGAAATGTAAACAAAATGAAAAGTATGGAACTGTATGTACAATAACTAATGTGAATAATAGTATTACTATTGTACAGTAACTATTGTGTACAATAACTGTTTGAAAAATAGTTGATAGGATTAATAAATTTGAAAAATTAAAAAATTAAAAATCGTGTTAAAAAGAGACGAAGTAGGTTGTCATATTTTTACTTTATTCTCTAGGGAATAAAATTAACTTTTTGACTCAATTTCTAATGCACAGGGAGAAAATACCTACTTTAGTCCTAATTAATTAGAGCCAAAAACAAATGTTTTTGTACCAGCTGGAGATAAATAAATATTTTTTAAGTTTTTCTTCTTTTTATTTTATCGCCTTATTCTGCAATCTGCTGCATTTTAAGGCATTCCATGAGGTTTGTATTATTTGATTTTTATTAACTATAAAAGTTATGAACAAAAGATAGTCATGATGGCTTTGAGGGACACCAATTTTTTTATTTCTGTTCTCTATGCCTGAACTAAATATAACAATTCAAAGAGAAACGTGTTGCAAATTTATTCTACATCCATTGTAACCAATTCAGTGAACGTGGTTTATTACATGTCATATTGGACTCGCTTTCTTTCCGTCATTTTTGATTTACATTTAGAATCGTACTATATATATATATATATATATATATATATATATATATATATATATATATATATATATATATATATATATATATACATATATATAACAATAATGTAATGACATTTATTATGACATTGATGATTCAGTTCTTATTAATGATAATGATAAAAATTTATGATGCTCCTTTGGAAGTTTAACTAACTAAATTAATTTACGAGGAAGAAAATGGTTTGGGTCAGAAAAAATTATCTTAATTATCAATTATATCAGTCAGTGTTTCATAGCCAGAGAGGACCCACCCACCGTCCCCCTCCCACAGGTAACTTATGTTTTGCACTATTTACTCACCCTCCCTCCTCCATTTCATTTTAATTTCTTTCCCTAAAACAGTACTATACTCAATTTACCGTTATTATCACTACTTCCAAGCTCACTATTACTGTAAGGCGTTTATTTGTTTAGTTATCTATATCCCAACCTAAATATCATCAATATATATCATAATATCATAAATATCATATCCTTGCCGTTTTTTATATGTATTTTAGTCCAATATAGCGTGATTGTATTATCACTTACTTTACTTAAAACATACCTACTTTTATACAATTGATATTTTCCACTTTTATAAACTGTCTTCTTACATTCTCTTATGCAATTAATATTCTTTACACTAGTATAAAGTATTTTCTACCTATTAATATTAATATTGTATTTTCTAAAATATTTTTTATTTTCATTTTTATTTTATTTTATATAATTCGTTTCTAGATTTTTATAATTTTACAATTTTTATTTCTTCTTTTTTATTACCTATAACTTTTAGTGCGTAATTCTTATCACTTTCTAATTTACCCATATCATTTCACATTCCTATTGTATATTCAGTTTTTATTTTTTATCTGTAATACCTTAATTTTTTTTAACTGTCAACACTTTCTGTTTTATTATTATTTTCTTCAAGTTTTATTATTATTTTCTACATTTTAACCTTCATAATTACTTTACTGTACACGTTTATCAATTTTTATCATCATTATTACACATAATTATCAATTTTTTGCCTGTATTCACCTTCTTTTAGTTTATCTATATTTAAAATGTTTTAGTATACCATATTCATACCGCTTTCTTAAATTGTCTGTATTTTGCATATAGCCCTGAAGAAGACCTACAGCGTAGGTCGAAACGTTGGCTAACAATAAATATCTTCTGAAATTACTTGAGAATTTCATTCAGTGACCTCTACCCGGACCAATTTCTTCAACATAAGACTTTTATTTAGTCTGTTTGCGGCCGGAGATGGATCATACAGTTTGAATATTTTTATTTTCAAGAGGAAAGATTTGCCCCAGCCGGGTTTCCAACCCGTGACACCACTCCACCGGAGACGGCTCCCAGTCGGGACAAATCTGTTCTCTTATCTGATCCCATGTTCCCGTGTTCTCGCAATTTTAGCAATGTATACACGAGAACGAACGTTCTTTGGAACTTTCGCCTCTTTTCTCATCGAAATAAAAATATTTAAAAATTAAAACAATTAACAAAAAATTATAAATAGTAATATGACGTAAGTCAACAAGGTCTTTAAATTAAAACGATGTTCAAATAACATTCGTTCTCGTGTATACATCGCAAAAATTGCAAGAACACGGGGACATGGGATCAGATGAGAGAAAAGATTTTACTCGGCTGAGAGGTGACTCCGGTAGCTCAATTGGTAGAGTACTGTCACGAAGAGAAAGACGACCCGGGTTCGAATCCCGGCCGGGGCGAATCTTTACTCTTCAAAATAAAATTATTTAAAAATTAAAACAATTAACATAAAAAATATTAAATATTAAATCTTCTCTTGTAAATAAGCTGATAATGTACAGTTAGATAATGGTGTCTCTTGCATGAGACGAAACCCACATTTTTACCTCAAGGTAGTATCCTTGGTCCAATCCTATATACAGTTTATACATCTGACATCCCAACTCATCCTAATACTATCCTTACCACGTATGCTGATGATACATGTGTATTATCAGTCAACACCAAGTATTATTGCATCCCAAAGCCTCCAATCCCATATCACTGATCTTGAAGAATGGTGTCAAAACTGGAGAATTAAAATAAATTCTCAAAAATCGCATCAAATCACTTTTACCTTACGTCGTAAACCAATGGCTTCCTGCCCTTCAGTATCCTTTAATAATATCCCTCTGGTGCCTGTAGAACAGATCCGATACTTAGGGTTGCACCTTGACAAACGATTAACCTGGAATCCTCATACAAGACTAAAAAGACAAGAAACCGCTCGACGTTTCAGGCTACTTCAACACTTACTAGACAAACGCTCTAAGCTCCCAATCAACTACAAAAGACTCATCTACATGACCATCATACGACCTATTTGGACTTACGGAATAGAGCTTTGGGGCTCCACTAAGCCATCGAATTCTTCTCGTATCCAATCTCTACAATCCAAAATCCTTCGTAAAATCCTCAATGCTCCTTATTTTGTTAAGAATAAAGTCATCCATAACGATCTTAATGTTCCATTTGTTGCTGATTTGGCCCGAACCCGGTATCTATCCTTTCATAGCAAACTTCATTCCCACTCAAACCCTCTAGTTTCAAGCCTAGCTTCCTCTTCAATTCCCGATAATCCTCCGAGGCGTCTGAAAAGAAGATGGCCACGTGACCTTCTTAGTTGAACTTTGATTTGAGTACTACCAGTGGATAGTTTCTCTACTTGTCATTATCATGTCATTATATATCACTTAACCTATTTACTTGTTGTATTATTGTAATACAGTTGTAGATATCAATAAATAAATTGAAAAAAATATATATGTAATGCTAGGAATAGTCAATCCCGAAATAAAAAATGATAAAACGTGTAATAGGTATTTCGAAAAAAAATGTGTTACTTTCGATTGTGTAATATAATAATCTAAATTGCCAATGACTTCATTTGAATATCTGACTATTCATGCATGTTAATAAAGTATTGAATAATTAACATGCACCGTATAAACATCATTATTAATATTTGAAATGAATTATTATTTAATTCATTTCTTTGTTCCGTTAGCAATTGAATTGGCCACTTCATATCTACAGCTCCGGTGAATAAGTGTTCAAGTCTAATTTTCTCCAAAATGACTTTCTTGTACTTAAGTAAGCGGAGTCGAGTTATTTTCGTAGTGAATAAGGGGCTAAGTAAGGCATTGGCTTGAAAAGGAGTTATTGCTTATATTACAACTCCATTTCAAGCCAAAAACTACGAGAATGATACGATTCCGGTTAAATGAAAGCAGTTAACTATTGTAGTAGTGCTGTAGTTTGCTTCAAATTAAATCAATTATATTAAATTCTAAAGTGGCGATAACATAACATACAAGTACGTATATTGAAAAATAGAAATATTCGATTCTTAAAAGCAGATAGAAATTGACTAAAGTGGTTCAATGAGACCGTAAAAGCGTAAAAAAAAGGTACTTGTGTCTTAACGGTTACTTTTCCTTGCTTGTTCGCATGCGCGAGCAGTTACATTTTGTAACGGTTACAATTCTAAAAGTTACCTTCTATTAATTGGGGTTGAAAAATGATGAACAATTACAAATCAAAAGAATTTATTGATAAATGGAAAATAATAATGATAAATTATGAACAATCAAGAAATAAAAGTTATGAAAAATCGCAATGATGAAAAATTATGTACAAAAAAATAATTTCAAACAATTAAGAATTAAAAAATAAAAGTAATGAAAAATTATGTAAAAAAAAATTGAAAAATGTAATATATGATGAACAATTAATTAATGAAGAATAAACAGTTACAAAAAAAAAAATTAATCGCATTTAGGTGGAAAATGCGTCAAAATAGACTTCAATATAGATTCAAAACAGTCTGTATTTTGTTTTGACTGATGCTGTCGCCATACGAACTCGCATAAATATGATTCATTTCCAAAAAAACCTTTCACCACAATACAATTTCATTTGATGGGATTTGCTACATTTTCTTTGTTTTGGTAAAATATTACGTTCCTGCAAAAAATGTATAGCTCGTTCTTCTGTTGAAGGCAAATCCCAAATACGCATCATTTTGCACTAATTAAATAGCTAACTAAAATAATAACAACGAAAAATCTATAATGAACAATAAACAACAAATAAGAAACAATAAATCAGCAATAATCAAAACACAGTAAGCAAGATGAAACATAGAACAAATCAGCTGTTTGAAATGTAACCGTTACAAAATGTAACTGCTCGCGCATGCGAACAAGCAGGGAAAAGTAACCAGGGCTGCGTTAAGACACAAGTACCAAAAAAAAAAATCTGTTCGCGATAAACTCAATAACTACTGCACAGATTTTCATGCGGTTTTCACCAATAGGTAGAGTGATTCATTAGGAAGGTTCAGGTATACAATTTGTCCAAGGTTTTGTGTAAATGGGTTGGAATATATAATGGAATATGGAGATTTTGGAAAAACTATAGCCTCCAGGGAGGTTTCATCGATGATACTGCCTAATCTCTTTGACATATAACGAAACAATGCATGGTGGAATATTCCTCATTTGTAAATCTACAAAAAATTCAGTGATATCATATATCTATATTTTAAGGAAAGCTTACTATACCTATTTTATCTGCAAAAAAATTGATGACGTACAATGCGGTATTTGGAAAACTATTTAGTCGAGTACAGTATTAATCCTTATCAACTTATATACTTTAGTTACCTTAAGCATTTCATGTGCATTGTTAGAATATTTAATACCATATCATTTAAATGACTATCTTATGGGTTATCGCAATAACTCAACGCGCAAGAAAATTAATTCGTATATAAAGATATATATATAACGTATATAAAGTTTCGTGACAGATCATTTTAAATAAATAATTTAATTTTTTTTTTTAAATATAAGTTACTCGTACATCCATAATTTCAGATGTCTAACTTCAAAACTGACGGATTCTCTACAACATTTGAACCCCCATTATATTAAAAGGGAAACCCTTGGGGTGGAATTATCCAAATTTCTTTCTTAAACTATACAAAGAACCTATCTACAAATTTCAAGAGGCTATGTTCCTGATTTGTCTTTAATTATGTACTATAACGGGGGGGGGGCATGCCCACGTGACCCCACATAAACCTGCCCTTGATGTAGCCTATGATTTGTAACCTATTTTATTGAATAAGTTTCATCCAAATCCGTTCAGTAGTTTTTGCGTGAATGAGTAACAAACATTCGCATTTATAATATTCGTAGGATATCAAAACAAATAGTTTCACTCCTGTCCTTTCTGTTATTTTAACCACAATCATCATGTGATTTTCATTTATTTATGTACTATAATGGATTCTCCACAGTACCTAGAAAACTGTCGGCAGGTGGGGGCACGTGCCCCCTCCCCCCTAAATCCGCGCTTCCTATAGCCTATGTGTTATTCTGATGTATAACCTATATTACTGTAAAGTTTTATCTAAATCCGTCCATTAGTTTTTGCGTGAAAGAGAGACAAACAAACAAACATTCACATTTATAATATTAGTAAGATTAGTAGGATATCAAAACAAATAGTTTCACTCATGTTCTTTCTGTTATTTTAACAACTATTATCATGTGATTTGCCTTTAATTATGTACTATAATGGATTTTCCACAGTATCTAAAATACTGTCGGGGAGGGGGGGCACGTGCCCCCTTGCACCCTCCCATAAATCCGCGCTTAGTTTAGCCTATGTGTTATTCTGGTGTATAACCTATATTACTGTAAAGATTTATCCAAATCCGTCCAGTAGTTTTTGCGTGAAAGAGAGACAAACATACAAACATTCACATTTATAATATTAGTAAGATATTTTGTAGACAGACAAAACATGTGGGCATTAAATGTCTTAATACCCGTGCAATTGTCGGGGCAGGTCGCTGGTAATAATAAAATTTAAAAAGCGAAATCCTGCGATGGAGAAATCTGAAGTGAACTTGAAGGTGGATGAGATTCAAAACTGAAAGCCTTTCTTTAACCTCCAGTTAATGCCGCATTTGCAACGCAGGTTATGTTTCCCTGATAAATAAATCACTAGCTCTCTGTGAAAGTGATAAAACGCTTTTGAATAAATTACAATATTTTACAACTCCGTTTTACTTCCTCAACTGTAACGATACGTCGTACAGTTCACTATTCTATTCAAATGTGTATTACTTAATAAAGCTGTGCATATTTCAAAACAATGAAATTCATAAATAAATGGCAATAAAAAATAATGCTATATCCAAATAATAAACACCATTTTATTGATCACCGTTAAATGTTGTTTTTTTTTTTTACATATTCTTCTTCTTCGGCTCTACAGTCCAAGATGAACTTTGGCCTCTCCAACAATGATTCGCCATTCCTCTCTGTCTACGGCCCGTCTCGTCCAGTTGGTCACTCCAATTTTACGCAGGTCCTCCTCCACGTCCTTAATCCAGCATTTACGTGGTCGTCCCCTCTTTCTATTTCCTGGAAACGCTTCACGCAGAACTTTTTTGGGCATTCTTTCATCCGGCATTCGCTCAATATGACCCAGCCAACTAATTCTTCTGGATTTAATAAACCTTAAAATATCTTCATGCTTTATCAGGTCATCCAACTCTTGGTTATTCCTAATACGCCATGTGCCCTGTTCATTTATTGGACCGAAAATACGTCTTAGGATTTTCCTTTCGAATACTCTAAGAGCTTGCTGGTCGGCTACTTTAAGCGTCTACGTCTCCACACCATAACACACAACGGGCCATTTTTTTTTTTTTTTATACGTCGTACAGTTCACTATTCTATTCAAATGTGTATTATTTAATAAAGCTCATATTTCAAAAGAATGAAATTCTTAAATAAATGGCAATAAAAAATAATGCTATATCCAAATAATAAACACCATTTTATTGATCACCGTTTAATGTTGTTGTTTTTTTTACATATTAGGTGGAATAATAAAAATGGAGTTTAATTAATGAAAAATGCAATTTTCGAAAAAGAACGAATAAAAAAAGCGCATGGAATAAATAAATATATAAATTTAGTATAATGAAATTGGGAAAAACCACAATGCAAAGCCTTATGTTTCAAATCCAGTAATACACCCACTTACCAGTCGACGTTTCGCCTATTCAGGCATTACCAAGACACAAAAACAAAAAAAGGTTATGTGAATCACATCTCGAAGAAAAAGGTGGAATATATACCAACGGTCAACAGCCCAAACAGGCTCCAAACTATTGTATATACAGATTTTTATGTTGAACGTCTTGGTGGTGGGGTGCTGTCTCATGTTTGGAGCCTGTTTGGGCTGTTGATCGTTGGTATATATTCCACCTTTTTCTTCGAGATGTGATTCACATAACCTTTTTTTGTTTTTGTGTCTTGGTAATGCCTGAATAGGCGAAACGTCGACCGGTAAGTGGGTGTATTACTGGAGAAATTTGAAACATAAGCCTTTGCATTGTGGTTTTTCCCAATTGCATTATAATAAATAATAGTGTTTCTTTTTGAGTTTTTGGCTCTATTTTATTGATTTATATAAACTTAGTTCAATTGAAATAAAGTAAAAATAAAAAACTGATTATGAACATGAATATGAAAATACAAAAGTTATTTTGATGGTGATTATTTGTAAATATTTTTGTGTTGAAGAGAAAAGATTTGTCCTGGCCGAGATACGAACCCGGGTCGCCTGCATCACCGGTGCAGTGCTATAAACCACTGAGCTACCAGGAGTCGTATCAATGAAAATTCTTTCCCGTGTAATGTGTTCAGAAAGTAAAGTGAATTTGTCTATAAATTGTAAATTCTTTATTTATTCTTCCAGATCAATTTCACCCCTTCAAAGTAATCCCTGTCCGATAAAACGCACTTTTTCCAGTCGGAATAGTCTTTTTTTGGGTATAGCCTTCGATTCGGTTTTTATCTCCTCAATCGTGTCAAAACGGCGTCCCCGCCTTGGCCTTTTGAGTTTGCTGATTAGCCAGAAGATGGAGCCAAATCAAGCGAATACGGTGATTGCGAAACAATATGAATCGAGTATTTGGCAAAAAAGTTTGACGCAAGTTCTTTGCTCAACAAAATCAGCCATTGTTAAAATCGAAAAATTCACTTTTGGTTGTTTACAAAAACACGTGTAACTCGGAGATAATCAAACCTTTTGACAAACAGACGCTTGGGTAATGTTATTTTATATATTTATATTATAAATATAGGATCGGTGAAGAGAACGGATTTGTCTGACTTGGATACGACCTCTGGTAGCTCAGTGGTTAGAGCACTGTACTAGAGATGCAGACGACCCGGGTTTGAATCCTGGCCAGGACAAATCTTTTCTCTTCAAAAGAAAAATAATTAAAAAAAAATAAAAATGTGATTACAAACCTTACAAACAAAAAAACAACAACATTACAATCTGGACTACAGATATATAACTTGTAATTATACAATTGTAGCAACGATTAACCTGTACCACTACAACCCGTGAACGGGTCTGGGGTTCAGTACTTTTTAGAGACTGTATTGTCTCATGTACAATGGTTCTGCAAGGTTCGGTTGTCCTATTTCACGCTCAATCGCCAGATTTTTCTCCCTTATTTTGGGTACCCTATTTTTATAATATTTTATAGAGTCTGGGTGAGCCCCAGGAGGGTCCTAGATCCTATATGATCCATCTCCGGCTGAAAATAGACTAAATAAAAATCTTGCCCGCAGCGGGATTTGAACCAGATCCCATTTACTGAAACCAAATACTCTTAATTGGTAGAAGCAAGGGCGGATTTAGGGCACGTGCCCCCGTACCCCCCCAAGAAGTTTTTTTGTTTACTGTGAACAATCAATTACAGTACATGCTTATAGGCAAATCATATGATGATAGTTGTTAAAATTTTACTAATATTATAAATGTGAATGTTTGTAAGTTTGTCTCTCTTTCCCGCAAAACCTACTGGACGGATTTGGATGAAACTTTACAGTAATATAGGTTATACATCAGAATAAAACATAGGCTATAGCAAGCGCGGATTTATGGGAGGGTGCAAGGGGGCACGAGCTCCCCCCCCCCCCCGACAGTATTTTAGGTACTGTGGAGAAGCCATTATTGTACATAAATAAAGGCAAATCACATGATAATAGTTATTAAAATAACAGAAAGAACATGAGTGAAAATATTTGTTTTGATACCCTATTCATGATTTATGTGGGGGCACGGGGGCATGTGCCCCTCCCGTTATAGTACATAATTAAAGGTGAATCAGGAACTTAGCATCTTGAAATTTGTAGTTAGTTTCTGTGTATAGTTTAAGAAAGAAATTCGGATAATTCCACTCTAAGGGTTTTTCATTATTATCAGTATTTCATACATTTCATTATCATGTCATTACATATCACTTAGCCTATTTACTTGTTGTATTATTGTAATACAGTTGTAGATATCAATAAATAAATTTAAAAAAAAAAAAATATTTTCCAAAAATACAAGTTATCATGAACTTTAGTATGGAATGGATAATGTAACTATGGGAAATGTATATATTTCAGTAATCATTACATCTAGAAATGAACGTTTCAACGAACATATCTCAACTATACTTCGAAATGTTAGTTGAAATTTTTATTTCTTCTTGACATGATTACCGAATTCTACTCATTACCTATAATTATATTCTAGAAGTTGCATTGATGATATTCTACTGTCCAGATCTGTCATATGTTGGAGTAAGCACTCTTTCACCCATACGATAGACGGAGTTCAATGAACTGTGAGGAATTCTTTTACAGTTTCAAGAGTTTTTTTTTCAGTTTCATTGGAGTCGACCTATCTCAATTGACAAGTCTGGTATTTCATAAATAAATTATTTATTTTTTATTTTATCTCAGGGGAAGCTGAAGTAGTAAATGTGCTATCGAATCGCTTAACATTAAAGAGACTATTTTATAATTTATAATTTTTTTTATTTATTGATATTTACAATTGTATTACAATAATACAACAAGTAAATAGGATAAGTGATACATAATGGCCATGAGAATGAAAAGGAAGAGAAACTACCCACTGGTAGTACTCAAATCAAAATTCAACTAAGAAGGTCACGTAGCCATCTTCTTTTCAGACGCTTCGGAGGATTATCGGGAATTGAAGAGGAAGCTAGGCTTGAAACTAGAGGGTTTGAGTGGGAATGAAGTTTGCTATGAAAGGATAGATACCGGGTTCGGGCCAAATCAGCAACAAAAGGGACATCAAGGTCGTTATGGATGACTTTATTCTTAACAAAATAAGGAGCATTGAGGATTTTACGAAGGATTTTGGACTGTAAGGATTGGATACGAGAGGAATTCGATGACTTAGTGGAGCCCCAAAGCTCTACTCCGTAAGTCCAAATAGGTCGTATGATGGTCATGTAGATGAGTCTTTTGTAGTTAATTAGGAGCTTAGAGCGTTTGTCTAGTAAGTGTTGAAGTAGCCTGAAACGTCGTGCGGATTCTTGTCTTTTCAGTCTTGTATGAGAATTCCAGGTTAATCGTTTGTCAAGGTGCAACCCTAAGTATCGGATCTGTTCTACAGGCACCAGAGGGATATTATTAAAGGATACTGAAGGGCAGGAAGTCATTGGTTTACGACGTAAGGTAAAAGTGATTTGATGCGATTTTTGAGAATTTATTTTAATTCTCCAGTTTTGACACCATTCTTCAAGATCAGTGATATGGGATTGGAGGCTTTGGGATGCAATAACTGGATTGGTGTTGGCTGATAATACACATGCATCATCAGCGTACATGGTAAGGATAGTATTAGGATGAGTTGGGATGTCAGCTGTATAAACTGTATAAAGGATTGGACCAAGGATACTACCTTGCGGGTATAAGGATTTAAAGTGATGAAAAATATCGATTTTTTTTTGTTATTTTCGTAATATCGATTTTAACTTTTTAGTATACGGAATTCGATGTTTTTTCCAATTAAATATTAAAATTAAAATAAAATTGTTAAATAATATAAAAATGTCTACACCTCGTACATTATAAAGTATATTTTATATTTTTGTTATTAATAAAATTGCCATTTTCTTCTTTATTTATAACATTTCTTCTTTGTTTATACTTTTTATTACGTATTTAGAGTTTAGAGTTTAGGTTATTGCCCTTCTATATCGAAGTAGAGAATCGATTGTTCAATATCGGACGAGTTGATTGTGAGCTGTCTCAATAGTCTTTAGAATTCCCTCTGATATTGGTGTCCCTTCCTTTCCTCCTTCGCCTTCTCATCACACGTGTCTTGTGAACTTGATTCCTTTCGTTGCCTAGTAACACACGTCGCACGTCTTTTGTTAATTTATATGGAATTTTATAATCTTATTCGGTATCTGTTCCGCATAAGCCAAAGGTCGCGGGTTCGTATCTCGCCAGGTGGTCTTAGGATTCTTTGAAGGAGTAAAAAAAACATAGTTACGCCGTCCTTCAGAAGGGACGTCAAACGGGGGTCCCGAGCCTGTACGATGTCAGGTACTCGTTAAAAATCCTTATCCTAATTAAACCTGGATAGGCAAAATTTAGAGCTCCGAATGTAACATCGTCCGATTAGCCATATTAGTATAAAGTGACGTTAAATGAACAAACAAACAACAAAAAAAGAGCTTTTATGGCCTCATTAAAGAGCGGAGTGGCTCAGTGTTACAGCGCTCAGTTGCCATGCGGAAGGTCCTGGGTTCAAATTCTGCTGATAACAGATTTTATTTAATCTTTTAAGCCGGGGATGGATCATATAAGATCTAGGACCCTCCTGGGACTCACCCAGTCTCTATAAAATATTATGAAAATAGTGTATAAACACGTCCAAAATAAGGGGGGGGGGAGAATCTAGGACGTGATCTAGGACAAGTCACCTCTCTCCTGAACAGTTATCCATGAAACAGTACAGTTTCTACCGTGTACTGAACCGTTGTAGTGGTACAGATTTTTTAAAAAATTATTTTGAAATAATATATTATGATAACAGTTTATATAGTTTTAAGCACACAGCTCACACATGTTGTGAATTGAAAATATATTAGAAAGGCCGGTACATTAGACATTTTTCTTCTACCTTTGGAGTAGCCTTTAACAAACCTTATCAGAGATATGTTAATATTTTACGTTCCTTATCTAAATTAGCTCATACGTCACTGATTATTTCACTTATTATAGGCAAAAAGGAAAAACATGTCTGTCTAGTCCCTAATAATAATGATAGTGTTTATTTCAGTTGCCTCAAACTGTTTTTTAAAGTTGTACTTTAAAAGCAAAAATATATTTAACTAGCTTATGCCCCATTATGATATTATGAAATTTGGTCTGCCACATAAAGTTTCGTGAATGATCATTTTAAATAAATAATTTAATTATTTTTTTAAAAATATAAGTTACTCGTACATCCAAAATTTCAGATGTCCAACTTCAAAACTGACGGATTCTATACAACCTTTGAACCCCTATTATATTAAAGGGGAAACCCTTGGGGTGGAATTATCCAAATTACTTTTTTAAACTATACAAAGAACCTATCTACAAATTTCAAGATGCTAAGTTCCTGATTTGCCTTTAATTATGTACCATAAAGGGGAGGGGCACATGCCCCAGTGCCCCCCACATAAATCTGCCCTTGTTGTAGCCTATGATGTATAACCTATTTTACTCAATAAGTTTTATCCAAATCCGTTCAGTAGTTTTTGCGTGAAATAGACACAAACATTCGCATTTATATTGTTAGCAGTATATCAAAACAATAGTTTCACTCATGTTCTTTCTGTCATTTTAACAACTATGATCATGTGATTTGCCTTTAATTATCTACTATAATGGATTCTCCACAGTACCTAAAAAACTGTCGGGGGGCACGTGTCCCCGTGCCCCCATAAATCCGCGCTTGCTATAGCCTATGTGTTATTCTGATGTATAACCTATATTACTGAAGTTTCATCCAAATCCGTCCAGTAGTTTTTGCGTGAAAGAGAGACAAACATACAAACTTTCACATTTTATAATATTAGTAA
Source organism: Arma custos (assembly GCA_037127475.1). Lineage (NCBI taxonomy): Eukaryota > Metazoa > Arthropoda > Insecta > Hemiptera > Pentatomidae > Arma > Arma custos. Next base: position 227,337,192 of record CM073759.1, read on the forward strand.
GATATGGAAATATTATGTATTCCTAAAAAAAAATGTACTACTACAACCCGTGAACGGATCTGGGGTTCAGTACATGATAGATACTGTAGTGTTTCTTGGACAACGGTTCTGCAAGGAGGTGACTTGTCCTAGTTCACGCTCAACCGCCAGATCCCCCCCTTATTTTGGGTACCCCAATTTTTATAATATTTTATAGAGGCTGGGTGAGCCCCAGGAGGGTCCTAGATCCTATATGATCCATCTCCCGCTGCAAACAGACTAAATAAAAATCTTTCCCGTAGAGGGATTCGAACCAGGATTTCCGGCTTGTCAACTCAGTATTATGTATTCCTTGTTGTGTTATATTAATAGTACTTTGGATATATGGATAAATGGCTGGTAATATATTCTTTGAAGGGCTTATACAGACTTTAAATATACATTAAAAAATGTGTGTGTCAGCTCCGACGCACGACTGAAGTTTACTACATAAGAACTATTATTGTGTATATTATGTAAAAAGTGGGTAAATGAAAGCATC